>CM052895.1:75973632-76155048 GCA_028534135.1 Potos flavus | reverse complement strand
ACAGATTTAAGGCATGATAGGATTAGTCCTGGTTATCTCTTAAAGGAGCAGTGCTAGTCAAAGGAGGTGTCCACATGACAGAAACGTTCTATATCTGTGGGGTCAAATATGATAGCCAGTAGTCACATGTGGCTGTTGAGCAATTGAAATGTGACATACACGGGGCACCTGGGTGGCTCAGTTGTTAAGCGTCTGCCTTCGGCTCAGGTCATGACCCCAGGGTCCTGGGATCGAGCCCCACATCGGGCTCCCCGCTTGGTGGGAAACCTGCTTCTCCCTCTCACACTCCCCCTGCTTGTGTTCCCTTTCTTGCTGTGTCTCCCTGTCAAATAAATAAATAAAATAAAATAAAAGAAATATGACACACACAAAAATGAAAAAAATATCAGTGAACTAAGACTATTTTAGGTGGCCTAATACACAGGTAACCACGGTCCCTTTAGGGGGCAAGGGACAGAAAAAAATTTTTGAGGAATTAATGACTGAGAAAATTCCAAACTTGATGAAAACTATAAATCTGTTGATCCAAGATGTTCTAGGAAGTATAGGCACAAGAAACATCATAAATTTTAAGAGCACATCATAATCAAATTGCTTAAAACCAGAGATAGAAAAAAAAAAACCTGAAAATCATCCAGAGAAAAAAGACATGTTACGTGCAGATGGGAAAAATAAGAATTAATCAGATTTCTTGTTAGGAACAATACACTGCAACTCCATATGCTTCAGTCTGATAAGTAGATATTAAAGTCACCAAGAATGATGGCAGGAGTGGTGAAGAGATAAAATAGTAAGTGACATGTGAAAAGGAAGTAGGGTGGCTGGTGGGGTGGCAAGAAGACAGTCAGGTAAAATCTGACTGAATTCTGAAAGAATTCTGACTAAAATTCTGAAAGAAAAAGGTTATCTATACCCAGCAAAATCTTTCAAAAATGAGGGCTACTAAATGTAATAAGGTATCTCGGATTAGATGCAAGAATATAAAAGGGGAGGACAGTAGTAGAAAAACTGTTGAAATGTGAATGAAGTATGGAGTTTAGTTGATAGTTGTGTACCAAAGGGGTACCTGAGTGGCTCTCAGTTGGGAGACAACTCTAGGTCTCAGCTTGGGTCTTGATCTCAGGGTCGTGGGTCCGAGCCTGTGTTGGGCTCTGCGCTGGGTGTGGAGCCTACTTAAAAAAAAAAAAAGGCATGTACCAACATTAACGCTTTATTTCCGACAAACGTACTGTGGTTACGTGAGATGTTAACATTAGGAGAAAGTGAGTGAATGTTATAAAGAAACCTCTACACTATCTTTCCAACACTTTTACAAATCTTAACTATTTGAAACTAAAAATGTTATTAAAAATTTAAAAGTTGAGGGGCGCCTGGGTGGCTCAGTGGGTTAAAGCCTCTGCCTTCGGCTCAGGTCATGATCTCAGGGTCCTGGGATCGAGCCCCGCATCCGGCTCTCTGCTCAGCGGGGAGCCTGCTTCCCCCTCTCTCTCTGCCTGCCTCTCTGCCTACTTGTGATCTCTCTCCTGTCAAATAAATAAATAAAATCTTTAAAAAAAAAAAATTTAAAAGATGAAATAGAGACTTTTCAGATATACTAACACTGAAAGAATTCATCACAGAGACCTACTCACAAGAAAGGTTAAAAATCCTTGAGGCAACAGAAACACTGCAATGGACTGGATTGTGTCATCACACCTCATGGGACTGAGGAACTGAATTTTAAATTTAATTCTGATTAAGATTTAAATTTAAATAGCCACATATCTTCTCCTACCCCCATTAAAATTCACACACTGAAGCCTTAATCCCCAATGTACTGGTATTTAGAGTTGCCTCCTTTGGGAGATTATTATGGTTATGTGAAGTTAAGAAGATTAGTGCCCTTACAAGAAGAGACACCAAAGAACTTACTCTCTTTCAACCAGTGTATACAGGGAGGACAAGCCATATAAGTACACGGCGAGAAGGTAACCATCTAAAACCTAAGGGGAGGGTCCTGACTAGACAATGACCCTGCTGGCACCTTGATCTTGGACTTCCAATCTCCAAAACTACAAGGAAATAAATTTATGTTGTTTAAGCTACTTAGTTTATCATATTTTGCTATGGCAGCCCAATCACATTGAGAACCACGATACCAGATATAAAGTTACATAAAAGATTGAAGAACTTCAAAAATGGCAAATACACTGATAAACATATGATTGTTTCTCTTTATCTTCAAAAAACAACTGATTGTTTAAGCAAAATAGTAACTGCATTATGGGGTTTACAATACATGTACAAGTAAAACACATGACAACAGTAATATAAAATTCAGGGATGAGTAATAAAAGTAAACTATCACAAGATGCTTACATTATACATAAAGTGGTATAACGTCATAAGATTAGACTATGATAGAAAAATATGCATACTAAAATCTCTAAAGAAACCATTAAAATAACAAAGAGTTATAACTGGCAAGTCAAAAAGGGAGATAAAATGATTAATCCCGAAGACCCAAGAAGAGTCAAAAAAGGACAGAAAGAACAGATGGAACAAATTGAATACAAATAGCAAGATGACAAAATCTAATCATATCAATAATCACTTAAAATGTGAATGTTCTATACAACACAATTAAAGGCAGTGATGGTCACATTGGATAATAAAGCAAGACTCCACCATATATGCTAACTATAAGAAATTCGCTTTAAATGTAAAGAATCAGATAAATTTAAAATAAGAGGATGGGGAGGAAACAGCATGGAAGACAAATCAAAAGCAAGCTTAATCGTCACAACATAATATAACAACAAAGCAAGCAAATACGAGCACGAGGCCAGCACTAACAAAAAGCCATCCAGCAAAGAGACAGAAAAATCTCTGAAGAATTCTACACTAAGTAACTCGACTGGCACACCTATAACATAACGATCACTTGAGAAGTTTGTAATGGTTTTCATTTGAAATACTGAAACTATTGAAAAGTTTTAAAATTTTATAGGCCTAGCTTTTGATGTTTAAAACCCATTCTGAGGGACACAAGGGTGGTGCAGTTGGTTAAGCATCCAACTCTTGGTTTCAGCTCAGGTTGTGATCTCCGGGTGGTGGGACAGTGCCCCCAGGCAGGCTCCCTGCTTAGAGAGGAGTCTACTTGAGATTGTTTCTCTCCCTCTTCCTTTGCCCCTCCCCACTGTGCTCTCTTAAATAAATAAATCTTTAAAAAAAAAACTCATTTTGAGGAAGAAAACTGCTTTACTGTGCTTTAAAGTAAACATTATTGTTAATTGTACTTGTGCAATATTAAAAGCTATATCGTACAGTAAATATGGGGAAATTCCATCTAGAAAAGATAAACTGCTTTTCCAGAATTATGGCTATGATATATTTTCAGTGAGTTTGCATATGTTAATGTGTAATTGACAGAAAAAAACTTACATTTTAAAAACTATTTGTATAAACCTTTTCCCCAAATATTGTGGGTTTTGTGAAGTTTTTTTAAATCTTGGATTTACAGACTGTCCTTTCACTCATTATGAAGTTTTGTAGAAGGTAAAGAATTTTACAGAGGCGCCTGGGTGGCTCAGTAGGTTAAGCAACTGACTCTTGGTTTCAGCTCCAGTCATGATCTCAGGGATCATGAGATCCAGCAGCCCCACATCGAGCTCCATGCTCACCGCAGAGTCTGTTTGTCCCTCTCCCTCTGCTCTTCCCTGTGGTCTCTCTCTAGAATAAAATCTTCTTTAAAAAAAGAATTTTATTATAAAATGTTACATTCACTTAAGTACTGATAAACTCCTTTTATCAAAAGTTCATTTTAATCTCCCACTCTACATTGTGTTATCTTATCTTGCTTCTCTGTAACAATGTATAGTTTTGTAACATAACCAGATACTCAACTAAAGTTGAAGTAACAATTGTACAAAGTACAAAACCTGAAGATAATTTAGTTTTTTAACTGGAAATTCAGTAAAACCACATGACTTTCCTTTCTACAGAGAGCAGAATGGTTATATATAGGAATTAGTCTGCTTTAGGGTTATAAACCTTTTTTTTTTTTTTTTTAATTTTTTTATTTTTTGGTTATAAACCTTCTTGAAATGAATCATCTAAGATACCTGTAAGTACTAGTAGATAAAATTTAAAACAAAACACTAAGTTTGTTTTTGAGAAATGTCTCAACTTTTTTTAAGATTTATTTATTTGAGAGAGAGGGAGAGCACACAAGTGAGAGTGCAGGAGAGAGAGGGAGAGAGATCCTTAAGCCGACTCCACACTGAGCAGAGAGCTCAACACATGGCTCATCTCACAACCCTGAGATCATGACCTGAGCCTAAACCAAGAGTTGGGCACAAAACCAACTGCACCACCCAGGCACCCTGAGAAATGTTTCAACTTTCTAAATTTTCTTTTTCTTAAGTCAAATTCTTTAAGAAAGTCATGGAAGCAGTATTTTCTTAGTTGGGGGAAAAATCAATCTGGGTTGCTTATACAGTAAATCTAAGTAAATACCACATTAAAAAGGTAACCTATTTGTAAACATGGCTATATTAAAAGGAAATTTTATTCTCATTTCTAGATCATATATGTAACAGGACTTCAAAGAATGTACACATTCGTGTAACACTGATAAATCACAGAACTGTACCCCGAAACAAATACATTATGTTAATTTAAAAAATGATAATAAAAATCATAAAATGACTGGCAAAAAAAAAAGAAGGTACATTCATTTCTTCAAGGCAGCAGAAAAAGTAAGTGCTAGCACTCTGATAGTATGTATATTAAAAAATATACACTAAATTCATTGGATGAATCAATGTTAACACAACATTTATGGGAATAAAGGACAGTATTTTAAAAATATTATTTCGAATATCAATTCACTTGGTAATTTTCTTTTTTCTGAGCTTCTTTCTTTTTAATTTTAGTTAACATACAATCCAATATTGGTTTCAGGAGTAGAATTCAGTGATTTCACTTGGTAATTTTCTTCTTCTTTTTTTTTTTTAAAGACTTTATTTATTTATCCGAGAGTGAGAGAGAGAGAAGGCAAGCACACAAGTAGGGGAACCAGCAGGCAGACGGAGAAGCAGGCTCCCTGCTGAGCAAGGAGCCTAATGTGGAACTCATCCAAGGACCCTGGGATCATGACCTGAGCCAAAGGTAGATGCTTAACTGACTGAGCCATCCAGGCATCCCTCACTTGGTAATTTTCACTAGCTAAAAGATACTTCTCATGTTCTGAAACTAAATAAATTGGGGGGCGGGGGCAGGATGGCTTAATACAAGATAGTTAAAATTTTAAGCATGTGATTTCTAAGTTCCGCAAAAAAGCATTTGCATGTGACATGTATTACGTTTTAACCTCTTGGTTAACTATTTTCATCTGTAGATGAAAATTTGAATTATCTTAATATTTAGACATTTTGGGGGCACCTGGGTGGCTCAGTCGTTAAGCGTCTGCCTTCAGCTCAGCTCATGATCCCAGGGTCCTGGGATCGAGCCCCGCATCGGGCTCCCTGCTCGGCGGGAAGCCTGCTTCTCCTTCTCCCACTCCCCCTGCTTGTGTTCCCTCTCTCACTGTGTTTCTCTCTGTCAAATAAATAAAATCTTTAAAAAAAAAAAAATATTTAGACATTTTGCTTTTCATAGCTCTTAAAATGTAACTAGGACCCATTATTTTGAGAGAATTCTATTATACTATACAAACCAGTCATTCTATGTTTGGTCCTTAATACAATTTTAATTTGGACAGACTTATTCTAGTTAAGCCATAAATATTAATGTGTAAGCTTGTTTTGATTAAGGAATTTTCCTATAAGTAAAAAAAGAGAAGAAAACTGGAATACCTATATAAATGTCCTAATAAGTGTATGTCAGAGAAGACTATTACAGTGATAAAAAAATTATTTCATAATGATAAAGGCATCAATTATCAAGATGAGATAAAATTCTTAAATGTGCACCCACCTAATAAAAAAACTTCAAAATACATGAAACAAAAACTGACAGTACTGAGAAAGATACAAATCCACAATTTGTATCTACTAAATAAAGTCCAAGTCTTTATTTAGTATCTCTGTCAAAACAGTTGTAATATTTGCAGAAAATCAATAAAGATTTAGTAGATTTGACAACACTATCAACCTACTTGATTAGATTGACATTTATAGAAAGAAACCACCCAAAATACACATTCTTCTCAAGTACACATGGAATATTTTACCAAGATAAATGATATTCTGGGACACAAAACAAATTTCTTTTTTTTTAGAGAATTTTTTTTTTTTAAGATTTTATTTATTTATTTGACAGAAAGAGATCACAAGTAGGCAGAGAGGTAGGCAGAGAGAGGGAGGGAAGCAGGCTCCCTGCTGAGCAGAGAGCCTGATGATGCAGAGCTCGATCCCAGGACCCTGAGATCATGACCTGAGCCAAAGGCAGAGGCTTTAACCCACTGAGCCACCCAGGTGCCCCACAAAACAAATTTCAATCAATTTTTTAAGAGTCAAATCATACAAAGTATACGTCCCCAAAGGAATTAAATTAGAAATCAGTAACATAAAATCTCTAGAAAGAGCCCTAAGTATTTGGAAACTAAATAACACACTTTTAAATAACCCACAGATCAAAAAAAAAAACCAAAAGGGAAATTAGAAAGTATTCTGAACTGAATGAAAATGAAAACACAGCATATTAAGAATTTGTAGCATGCTTTAGTTCTTAATGAGAAATTATAGCATTAAACGCCTATATTTAAAAAGAATAATGTCTCCAATTAATGACCTTAGTTAGCTTCCACATTAAGAAAATAACCTCAGGGGGCACCTGGATGGCTCAGTAAGTTAAGCGTCTGCCTCCGACTCAGGTCATGATCCCAAGGTCCTGGGATTGAGTCCTGCATCGGCTCCCTGCTCAGTGGGGAGCCTGCTTCTCTCCCTCTCTTGCCCACTTGTGCTCTCTGTTGCTATCTCTGTCTCTCCCTCTCTCTCTCTAATTAATAAATCTTTAAAAAAAAATCAGAAGAAATTAAAATAAGCAGAAGAAAGGAAATAATAAAGACCAAACCAGAAATCAAAGAAAAAAAAACAGAAAAACAACACAGAAAGTCAATGACGGGAAAAGCAATAAAACCAGACTGATGAGGATGAAATAAATGAAAGAAATTACATCAGAAATGAGAAAGGTATTATCACTATACATTCTACAGATTTTTAAAATGGTAATACTAATATTAGAAACAACTTTATATTAGCAACATAGTTGAAATGGGCAAATTCCCTGAAAGACACAATCAAAGCTCACTCAAGAAAGAGTTAACTTGAATAGCCTTGTATGCAATAATGAAATTGAAATTGTAGTTAAAATCCTTCCCACAAACAAAACTTCAAGTCCAGAGGACTTTACTGGTAAATTCTATCAAACATTTAAGTTAGAAATAATACTAATTCTACTGAAACTCTTCCAAAAAACTGAAGATGATCTATTTTTCAACTCATTCTATAAAGCCAAAATCAACCTGACATCAAAACCAAAGATATTATGAGAAAACTATAAACCAATAACTCTCATAAACATAGGTGCAGAAATCCTAAATAAAATTTTATCAAATCAAATCCAATAACATTATGAAAGGATAATACATCATGAGCAAGTGGAGTTTGTCCCAAGAATGCTGAATTACTTTAACATTCAAAGATCAATATAATTGACAATATTAATGAATTAAAAAAGGAAAATTATAGTTCATCTCAATACAAAAATGCATTTGACAAAATTCAATATTCATTACTGATCAAAACTCTCAGAAAGAGGAACCTTCTTACGCTGTTGGTGGGAATGCAAACTGGTACACAGCCACTCTGGAAAACAGTATGGAGGTTCCTCAAAATGTTAAAAACAGAACTACCCTACAACCCAGCAACTGCACTACTAGGTATTTGCCCAAAGGAAACAAAAACACAGATTCAAAGGGGTCCATGCACCCCAACTTTCACAGCAGCATTATCAACAATAGCCAAATTATAAGCCATCCAAGTGTCCATTAGCTAATAAATAGATAAAGAAGATGTGGTGTGTGTATATATATAATGGAATATTACTCGGCCATCAGAAAGAATAAAATCTTGCCTTTGCAATGGTGTGGATGGAGCTAGAGTGTATTATGCTAAGCAAAATAAGCAGTCACACAAAGACAAATACCATACGATTTCACCCATATGTGGAATTAAGAAAACGAAACAAATGAACATATGGAAAGAGGAAAAAAAAAAAAAGAGAGGGAAGCAAACCACAAGAGACTTAATGATAGAGAACAAATTAAGGGTTGATAGAGGGAGGTGTATAAGGGATGGGATACATAGGTGATTGGTTTTAAGGAAAGTACTTGTTATAATGAGCACTAAGTGTTATATGTAAGTGATGAATCACTAAATTCTACTCTTGAAAACAATATTACACTATATGCTAACTAACTAGAATTTAAGTAAAAATTTGGGGGGAAAAAAAAAACGTCTCAGCAAACTAGAAACAAAAGAGAACTTCTTTAGGGCACCTGGCTGTCTCAGCTGGAAGAACATGTTAGTCTTGATCTCAGGTTTGTGAGTTTGAGCCCCATACTGGGTGTAGAGAGTACTAAAAAAAAAAAAAAATTAATAAACTCTAAAGGCATCTATGGAAAACTTACAATTAACATCATAATAAAGAAAGACTACATGCTTTCCTTGATCTTAGATCAAGAACAAGACAGAGATGTCTACTCTTGCCATTGCTATTCAACTTTATACTGCAGGTTCCAGTCAGGGAAATCGAACAAGTCAGGGAAATTGAACAAGAAAAAGAAATATAAGGAACCCAGATTGTAAGGGAAAAAGCAAAACAGTTTCTATTAATAAACAACATGACCATCTGTGTACAAAATTTGATGGAATCTACAAAAAAAAAAAAAATACTAGAGTAAGTTTATCAAGGTTGCAGAATACAAAAAAAAACAAAACAAAAATCAATTCTATGCAGGGGCACCTGGGTGGCTCAGTTGGTTAAGCATCTGCCTTCAGCTCAGGTCATGATATCAGAGTCCTGGGATCAAGCCCTGCATCAGGCTCCTTGCTCATCAGGGAGTCTGCTTCTTCATTTCCCTCTGCCCCCCCTCTCCTCCCCCACCCCCTGTGCTCGTGCTCACGCTCTCTCTCAAATGAATAAAAAGAATCTTTTAAAAAATCAATTCTATGCATATATGCATATATTCTAGCAACAAAAAACCCTAAAATTTTGAAAGAATTCCATATACAAAAACATCAAATAGGTAGGGTTAAATCTGACAGAAGATGTGAAAGATCTGTACACTGAAAACTACAAAATATTACTGAGAGAAATTAGAGACAACCTAAAGAAATGGAGACATACCCCTTATTCACTGGCCAGAAGTCTCCATATTAAGATATCAATTCTCCCTCAAATTGATCTATAAATTCAACACCATTCCAATCAAATTCCTAACAAAATTTTGGTAGAATTGGCAAACTGATTTCAAAACTCATATAGAAATGCAAAGGAACTGGGCCGCCTAGGTGGCTCAACTGGTTAAGCATCCTCCTTCAGCTCAGGTCATGATCCAGGGGTCCTGGGATTGAGCCCCATGTTGGGCTTCCTCCCTCTCCTTGAGCCCCATGTTGGGCTTCCTCCCTCTCCTTCTGCCTACACTCCCCCTGCTTGTGCTCTTTCTCTGTGTCAAATAAATAAGTAAATAAATAATCTTTAAAAACAGAAAAGAAATGCAAAGGAACTAGAATAGTCAAGAAACAAAGATCAAAGAGGACTCACACTACTTGGTTTCAAAAAATTACACTAATCAAAGCAGCATGACAGACTGACTTAAGATAGACAAAAAGTTCAGTGGAATAAAGTCTAGAAGTAAATTCACATATACAAACATGACTGATCTTTAACACAGGTGTGATGGTAAAGTGAAGAAAGAATAGCCTTTCCCACTTATGGCACTCAAAAAATTGAATCTGATGTGGAAAAAAATGAACATGGAGTTATACTACATCATATATAAAAATTAACTCAAAATAGATCATAGATCTAAATGTAACACCTAACATGATAAAATTTCTAAAATAAATCATAAGAGACAACCTTGGTGAACTTGAGTTAAGGAGTTTCTAACATACACCACCAAAAACATAATTCGTACAAGAACAAATTGATAGACATCATTACAATTAATAACATCTGGTATTCAAAATATTAAGAGAATGAGAAGACAAGCCATGAACTTGGAGAAAATATTTGAAAAGCATATATCTAATAAAAGGACTTGTACCTAGAATATACAGGCACCTCAAAACTCAACAATAAGAAAACAACCAACCCCATTCAAAAACAGATAAAAGATCTGAATACTTCGCAAAAATACATTTACGGATGGCAAATAAGCACATGAAAAGATGTGCAAACAAAAATGTTTGCCTGTGTTAGGGCAAACACTCTTGAAACAAATGGAAAGACCGAAAGTCTCAACAGATAAAAAGAAGCTATAAAAAAGAAAGCTATAAATGGAAATTTTGTAATACAATAACCAAAATAAAACATTCATTGAATGGGCTCAAGAGCTGAATGAAGGGGTGCCTGGCTGGCTCAGTCAGAGGGCATGCAACTCCTGATCTCAGGTTCGTGAGTTTAAGCCCCATGGTGGGGGTAGAGATTACTTAAAAAAAAAATCTTAAAAAAAAAAAGAGCTAAATGGAGATGACAGACCAAAGAATCCTAGAACTTGAAGCTACAAATCATGAAATCTAAACAACAGAGAGAAAAAAAAAAACTACAAAATAATAAACAGAGAAATGCCTGGGTGGTTCTGTCAGTTAAGTGTCTGCCTTTGGCTCAGGTCATAATCCCAGGGTTCTGGGATGGAGCCCCACATCAGGCTCCTTGCTCAGGGGAGAGTGTGCTTCTCCCTCTGCCCTCCCCCAGCTTGTGTGCCCCCTCTCTCAAGTAAATAAATAAAATCTTTAAAATATATAACAATAATAATAAACAGAGTCTCAGGAATCCACAGGACAGTATCAGAAACTATAAAATTTGTGTTATCTAGAAAAAAAAAAAAATTTTGTGTTATCTGAGCCCCTGAAAAAAAGGAGAAAGAATATGGAGTAGAAAACATACTTGAAGAAATAATGGCTACATCTACCAAAAAGAAATAAATTCAAAGAAATCCACATCCAGACACACCATAATCAAAGAGCTGAAAATCAAAGGTGAAGAAAAAAGTCTTAAAAGCAACCAGAGTAAAACAGCATACTACATAAAGAAGAATGATCAAGGGACTCTGAATTTCTTATCAGAAACTATGGAAGCCAGAAAGCAGTAGAACAACATTCTTAAAAGTGAAAAATGAAAAGAACTGTCAACTGAGAATTCTATATCCAACAAAAACATCCCTCAGGAATAATGGTGAGATAAAGACATTCTCAGCTGTAGGAAACTAAAACAATTTGTCATCAACAGATCTGCTCTAAAAGAAATGCTAAAGGAAGTTCTTTTTAAGAACTTTTTAAGTTCTTGGGGCGCCTGGGTGGCTCAGTCGTTAAGCGTCTGCCTTCGGCTCAGGTCATGATCCCAGGGTCCTGGGACCGAGCCCCGCATCGGGCTTCCTGCTCTGCGGGAGGCCTGCTTCTCCCTCTCCCAATCCCCTCTACTTGTGTTCCCTCTCTCGCCACTGTGTCTCTCTCTGTCAAATAAATAAAATCTTAAAAAAAAAAAAAATTAAAAAAAAAAAACACAACTTTTTAAGTTCTTAAACGTTCTTTTTAAGATGGTTCTTTTTAAGATCAGTAAAGAAAATAAACTTCTAACCAAACTGACAGAGAAAAAGAAAAATATTGGAATGAAGGAGGGTAACCATTTCAGACACTAAAACATGAAAAGGATAATACAGGAATATTATAAAAACTCCGTGCACATAAATTCAACTGAGAAACAGACAAATTCTTAAAACACAAACTACCAAAGTTTACTCAAGAAAAAAACAGATGACCTGAATTGTCCCTATATCCAATAAAGAAATTGAATTAATAGTTTAAAACCTCCAAACCTGTATTTTTGTGCATTTTTTAAAAAGACTTTTTGTTTGAGCATGTATTCTAAAAACACCAACACACTAAACTTAAAACATTTATTAAAAACTAATTTGTAGCCCAGTTTTTTTTATTTAATTTTATTTTTTCAGTGTTCCAAGATGCATTGTTCACATAGCCCAGTTTTATGAGCAAGTTCTAATAACCTTAAAGAATCTTAAAGACAATTCCTTTACTATAAAGACTGTGGTAGGACAAAGAAAGGTGAATAAATTTCCTTCTCTTTGATAGCTTAAACCTGATACTAAAATCTAATGAAATCAGTACAAAAAATTATACAAAACCAATGTCACTAGGAATACAGATACAAAACTCGTAAATAATATATTGAGAAAGCAAATGTAATATTATGTTAACATAATACATCATGACCAAGTAAGATTTACTCCAGATTGCAAAGATGTGCCAAAATTAGAAAATATATTAATATAATACATAATATTAACTGGTTAAAGGAGAAAAATATAACATCATCTTGTTAGATAATGAAAAGGCATCTGATTAAATAGCCATTCTTAAAAATACTAATATAAGCAATTAAAGAATATTTCTGTAACATAATAAAGAACAGAAATATGAAACAAAGAACAAAATATCTGAATAGTTTACAATTAATTTCAAGTCAAAAGAAAGGTGTATTCAATCACTGAAATCAACCAACATTATTCTGGAAACTATAGTTAATGTAATCAAACAAAAAAACAAGGAAAGGTATAAATACTAGAAAAGAAAGGAGAAAATAATCATTATTAGCAGATATAAGTGCCTACCTAAAAAACCCAAGATAATCAACAGAACTACTATTTCAAGTATCTGTGATGGATCAATGGAACAAAATAGAAAATCCAAAAACAAACCCATTTATTGAAAAGATTTTAGTTCACAATAAAAATAAAACTTCAAGTCTTCAGAGAAACGATTATTGAAAAATGCTGGTAAAAGCATGTAACCACTGAGACTTTTTTAATATATATGTACTTTTTTTTTTTAAGATTTTATTTATTTGAGAGAGAGAGTGAGAGAATGCACGAGCGGCAGGGAGGGGCAGAGAGAGAGGGAAAAGCAGACTCCCTGATGAGCCAGAAGCCACACGCAGGGCTCAATCCCAGGACCTCAAGATCATGACCTGAGCCGAAGGCAGATGTTTAACAGACTAAGCCACCCAGACGCCCCTACAAGTACACACAAATGTAGTAAAACCGTAAGAAAAGCATGGAAAGCTAAAACAAATACAGACAGTGGTTATCTCTAGATGGGTGGAAAGGGATCCAACCGGTGAGGGTCATACTAAGTCAAGAGGACTTCTAAGATAGTAAATACAGGTGTTCAGATTATTTTTTAAAACTATGATTTACGGGGTGCTTGGTTGGCTCAGATGTTAAGCGTCTACCTTCGGCTCAGGTCATGACCCCAGAGTCCTGGGATCAGGCCCTACATCGGGCTCCCGCTCGGCAGGAAGCCTGCTTCTCCCTCTCCCACTCCCCCTGCTTGTGTTCCCTCTCTTGCTGTTGCTCTCTGTCAAATAAATAAATAAAATCTTAAATAAAATAAAATAAATATAACTATGATTTACATTTTATGTAAATGTAAAAACCAAATGATTATTTCAACATACAGAAAAAGCATTTCACAAAGTACAACATCCATTCATGATAAAAACCCTCAAAAAAGTAGGTCTAGAGGGAACATATCTCAACATAATAAAGGCCTTATATGAAAAACCCAGAGCTAACATCATACTCAATGGGGAAACACTGAGAGAGAGTTTCCCTAAGGTCAGAAACAAAACAAGGATGTCCACTCTCACCACTTTTATTCAACATAGTACTGAAAGTCCTAGCCACAGCAATCAGACATCAAGAAATAAAAGGCATCCAAATCAGTAAGGAAGAAGTAAAACTTTCACTATTTACAGATGACATGATACTATATATAGAAAACCCTAAAGACTCCACAAAAAACCTACTAGGACTGATAAATGAATCCAGTAAAGTCACAGGATACAAAATAATGTACGGAAATCTGTTGCATTCCTATATACTAGTAACTAGTATACTAGTAATATATACTTTATACTAATATATATACTAAAACAAAGCAGCAGAAAGTAAAATTAAGAAAACAGTCCCGGGGCACCTAGGTGGCTCAGTGGGTTAAAGCCTCTGCCTTCGGCTCAGGTTATGATCTCAGGGTCCTGGGATCGAGCCCCACATTCGGCTCTCTGCTCAGCGGGGAGCCTGCTTCCCCCTCTCTCTCTCTGCCTACTTGTAATCTCTCTGTCAAATACATAAATAAAATCTTTAAAAAGAAAAGAAAAGAAAACAGTCCCATTCACAATTGCACCAAAAACAATAAAATATCTAGGAATAAACTTAGCCACAGAGGTGAAAGACCTGTACTCTGAAAACTATAAAACACTGATGAAAGAAATTAACTAGGACACAAAGAAATGGAAAGACATTCCATCTCGTGGGTTGGAAAAATAAACATTGTTAAAATGTCTATACTGCCCAAAGCAATCTACACATTTAATGCAATCCCCATCAAAATACCAACAGCATTTTTCACAGAACTAAAACAAACAATCCTAAAATTTGTATATGAATAGCCAAAGCAACCTTGAAAAAGAGAAACAAAACTGGAGGTATCACAATTCCAGACTTCAAGTTATACTACATAGCTATAGTGATCAAAATACTAGGCTCCTAGCATAAAAACAGACACACAGATCAATGAACAAAATAGAAAACCCAGAAACAAACCCACAAATATATAATCATTTAATCTTCGACAAAGAAGGAAAGTCTATACAGTGGGAAAAAGTCTCTTCAACAAATGGTACTGTGAAAACTGGTCACATGCAAAAGAATGAAACTGGACCATTTTCTTAAACCACAGACAAAAATAAACTCAAAATAGATTAAAAACCTAAACTGAGACCTGAAACCGTAAAAATCCTAGCAGAGAGCACAGGCAGTAATTTTCTAACATTATCTATCCAGACTATAGCAAAAGTTTTCTAGATATGTCTCCTGAGGCAAGGGAAATAAAAACAAAAATAAACTAATATAAAAAAACAAAATATAAAGCTTCTGCTTCTGCCTGGGTGGTTCAGTTAGGCATCTAACTCTTGGTTTCGGCTCAGGTCCTCATCTCATGGCTCATGGGATCGAGCCCCAGGACAGGCCCCACGCTCAGTAGGAATCTATTTGGATATTCTCTCCCTCTGCCCCTTCTCCCATTCATGTACTCTCTCTCTCTCTTAAATAGATCAATAGATCTTAAAAAAAAAAAAAAATTGCTCTGGGCAGTATAGACATTTTAACAATGTTTATTCTTCCGATCCATAAGCATGGAATGCTTTTCCACCTTTTTGTGTCTTCAATTTCTCTCATGAGTGTTCTGTAGTTCCTTGAGTACAGATTCTTTACCTCTTTGGGTAGGTTTATTCCCAGGTATCTTATGGTTCTTGGTGCTATAGTAAATGGAATCGATTCTCGAATTTCCCTTTCCATATTTTCATTGTTAGTGTATAAGAAAGCAACTGATTTTTGTGCATTGATTTTGTATCCTGCCACATTACTGAATTGCTGTATAAGTTCTAGTAGTTTGGGGGTAGAGTCTTTTGGGTTTTCCATATAAAGTATCATGTCATCTGCGAAGAGAGTTTTGACTTCTTCTTTGCCAATTTGAATACCTTTTATTTCTTTTTGATGTCTGATTGCTGTTGCTAGGACTTCTAGTACTATGTTGAACAAGAGTGGCGAGAGTGGGCACCCTTGTCGTGTTCCTGATCTCAAAGGGAAGGCTGTCAGCTTTTCCCCATTGAGAATGATATTCGCTGTGGGATTTTCATAGATTTTATGAAGTTGAGGAATGTTCCCTCCATCCCTATACTTTGAAGAGTTTTAATCAGGAACGGATGCTGTATTTTGTCAAATGCTTTTTCTGCATCAATTGAGAGGACCCTGTGGTTCTTCTCTCTTTTATTGATTTGTTCTATCACACTGATTGATTTGCAAATGTTGAACCACCCTTGTATTCCAGGGATAAATCCCACCTGTTCATAGTGGATAATCTTTTTAATGTGCTGTTGGATCCTATTAGCTAGGATCTTTTTTTTTTAATTTAATTTTTTCAGTGTTCCAAGATTCATTGTTCATGCACCACACTCAGTGCTCCATTGCAATACGTGCCCTCCTCAATACCCACCACCAGGCTCACCCAACCCTCCATATTAGCTAGGATCTTGTTAAGAATCTTGGCATCCATATTCATCAGGGATATTGGTCTGAAATTCTTTCTGATGGGCTCTTTGCCTGGTTTGGGGCCTGCCACAGTCGCCAAACTGGAAAGAGCCAAGATGCCCTTCGACATACGAATGAATAAAAAGGATATCGTCCATATATACAATGGAATATTATGACTCCATCAGAAAGGATGAATACCCAACTTTTGTATCAACATGGATGGGACTGGGAGAGATTATGCTGAGTGAAATAAGTCAAGCAGAGAGTCAATTATCATATGGTTTCACTTACTTGTGGAGCATAAGGAAAAACATGGAGGACATTGGGAGAAGGAAAGGAAGGGTGAATTGGGGGAAATCGGAGGGGGAGATGAAACATGAGAGACTGTGGACTCTGAGAAACAAACTGAGGGTTTTTGGAGGGGAGAGGGTTGGGGGGTTGGGTGAGCCTGGTGGTGGGTATTGAGGAGGGCACGTATTGCATGGAGCACTGGGTGTGGTGCATGAACAATGAATCTTGGAACACTGAAAATTTTTTTAAAAAAAGAAGGGATTAAAAATGATTTACTTTTCGTTCTGGGGGGGAAAAAAAAAGCTTCTGCACAGAAAGGGAAAAAAAATCAATAAAACTAGATTTGTCCAGCTTTTTGCCCCTTCAAACAATGGTAGAGTAAGAATCCTTGAACATACAGCCTCTGATGACTTTACTTCTACCAGAGAGATGCTTAAACGCAGAACTGATAGGTCAAAGAATATTATTAATTTTTACTTTAATCTGCCAGATCACTTTCCCAAAGAGAACATTTCACATTCCCAAGAGCAGTTTATGAGAACTATTTCCCCACACACTTTTTCTTTGAGTCGTTATAAATTTTGGACATTTTTGTCTATATAATGCATGAAAATGACATCTTGTTGCTTTGATATGTATTTCCCTCACATGTGATCTTCGTATCTTTTCATTTGTTTATTGCCCCTCTGATTTCTTCTTCTGGCTAACCTGTTGATATGCTTTTCCCAGTATAAAATGGGTTACTTAAATTTTTCGTATCAGTCTGCAGGTTTTTCTTAATAAAATGACATTAACGGGGCGCCTGGGTGGCTCAGGGGGTTAAAGCTTTGGCCTTCAGCTCAGGGACCTGGGATCGAGCCCCACGTCGGGCTCTCTGCTCAGCGAGGAGCCTGCTTCCCCCTCTCTCTCTGCCTGTCTCTCTGCCTACTTGTGATCTCTCTCTGTCAAATAAATAAATAAAATATTTAAAAATAAATAAAATGGTATTAACCCCTTGGGAAAAAAAAATCAATAAAACTAAAAGGAAACCTACTGAATGGGAAAAGATATTTGCAAATGACGCATCTGATAAAGGGTTAGGTATTCAAAATATATAAAGCTGATACAGCTCAATACCCAAACACCAAATCATCCAATTAAAAAATGTGCAGATGACATGAACAGACATTTCTCCAAGAAGACATCCAGAGGGCCAACAGACAAATGACAAGATGCTCAACATCACTTATTATCAGGGAAATACAGAACAGAAATTATAATGAGGTATCACTTCACACCTGTCAGAATGGCTAAATCAAAAGCACAAGAAACGATGAGTGCTGGCAAGGATGTGGAAAAAAAGGAACCCTCTTGTATTGTTGGGAGGAATATAAACTGGTAAAGATACTGTGGAAAACAGTATGCAGGTTCCTCAAAAAGTTAAAAATAGGGGCGCCTCAGTGGCTCAGTGGGTTAAGCCTCTGCCTTCGGCTCAGGTCATGATCTCGGGTCCTGGGATCGAGCCCCACGTTGGGTTCTCTGCTCAGCAGGGAGCCTGCTTCCCCCTCTCTCTCTGCCTGCCTCTCTGTCTACTTGTGATCTCTTTCTTTCTGTCAAATAAATAAATAACATCTTTTTTAAAAAGTTAAAAATAGAACTACCCTTCAATCCAGTAATCATGCTACTGGGTATTTATCCGAAAAATACAAAAACACTAATTCAAAGGGATATATGCACCCCTGTGTTCACAGCAGCACTATTAACAATAGCCAAATGATGGAAGCAGCTCAAGTGTCCATCAATAGATAAATGGATAAAGAACATGTGATACACACATACTCACAATGGAATATTATTCAGCCATAGAAAAGAATGAAATCTTGCCATTTGCGATGACATGGATAGAGCTAAAGAGTATAATGCTAAGTGAAATAAGTCAGGCACACAAAGACAAATACCATACGATTTCACTCATATGTGGAATTTAACAAATAAAACAAATGAGCAAAGGAGAAAAAGAGAGAGAGAAAGAAAGAAACCAAGAAACAGACTCTCAACTATAGAGAACAAACTGATAGTTACCAGAGGGGTGAAGCCGATGATGTGGGCTGAAAAAAATAAAAACTGCAGCACCTGGGTGGCTCAGTCAGTTAAGTGTCCACCTTTGGCTCAGGTCACGATCCCAGAGTCCTGGGATCAAGCCCCACACTGGGCTCCCTTTCTCCCTCTCCCTCTGCCTGCTGTTCCCTCTGCTTGTGTTCTCTTTCTGTCTCTGTCAAATAAATAAATGAAATCTTAAAAAAAAAAAAAAACTGATTTCTATTTTATGGACTCTCCTATATGACACACAGTTGAAAATTTTTTTAAAAATTAATGACCTAAATCTATATGTGTTGTCATAAAAAGGTCTGCAAGAAATAAGTGAGAAAGTGAAACAGCATATGCAGCATGATTCCTTTCCTGTAAAAGATTTTATTGATGGTATATGCATTAAAAATTGGGAGGAAGAATACAGAAGAAATTATTGCCTTTTATTAAATGTACACTGACTGAGGTATATACCATCATTATACACCTTTCTATACTATTTTGTTTTTGAACAGTTTTAAACTGTTTTTATTTTGTTTTAACATGTATATAACAATTTAATGAATCTGTGTGTGTTTGTGTATAACTATTTTATTTTTGTAAATATTAAGACAAGCTATTCAAGTGGTAGAATTGATGGACTATTTTGTTTTCTTCTTTATACTTTTATACCTTTCTTAAAAAAGAACTATTTAGACAAAATCCTAATTAAAAACTAAACTATAAGTGTCAGTCTAAGAGGTAAAAACTAAAGAATGTACTGAAAATGGGCACCTGAGTGGTGCAGTCAGTTAAGCATCTGACTCTTGACTTCAGCTCTGGTCATGATTTCGGGATTGTGGGATTGAGTCCTATGTCCCCGGCTCTGCAAAGAGCATGGATTCTCTACTTCCACCCCTTTCCCCACTTGTGTGCGCACATGCTCTCTCTCAATAAATAAAATCTTCAAAAAAAAAAAAAAGGATGTGATGAATGATTAGCTATAAAATATGAGAAAGAGGAATGAGTTTGGGCACCTGGGTGGCTAGGTCAGTTAAGTGTCTATCTTCAGCTCAGGTCATGATCTCGGAGTCCAGGGACCAAGCCCCACATTGCACTCACCCCCTGCTCAACAGAGAATTTGCTTCTTCCTCTCACTCTGCACCCCACCCCCACATACTCACGCAATCTTTCTCTCTAATAAATAAAACCTTAAACAAAAAAAAACAAAGAGGAATGAATTAAAGATAATTCTGAGCTTTGTAACAAGACAATGAGTAGTTTTACCATCAAATGAATTAGAAGATAAAGTAAAAAGAGATGTGAACTTGGAAGAAAAAACAATGACTTATAGTTCACTGCTTTCCTGGATATGACCTACAGACAAGGTGCAATCTCTAATAAAGGAATGGAAAAAGGGCACAAAGGACAGATGTTAAGAGTTAAAGCAGCACTGTCCAATAAAGCTTTCTATAATGAGGGAAATGTTCTATTCCTGCGCTGTCTAATACAACAAACACTAGACTCATGTGGCTTTGATCACTTGAAATGTGACAGTCCAACAGAGGAACAGATTTAATTTTAATTAATTCAAATTTAAATAGCTACAGGTGGCTCACCGCAGCCACACTAGACAGAGTAATCTAGACACTTAATAACATTTACATTTGCTTTCTCTCACTTTCTAGACACATAAAAATTAACATTTACATTTGACTTACATTATTCTGATAGTTTAAAAATACCACCTTGGGTTAAAATATTACAAAACTGAGGAACTATCATCCATCCTCAGCCAAATAGTATGATTACCTTAAAATTCTTAATTCCATTTACAAATCAAAACGAAGCTAAGTAAAAAACTGCATGCTCTGGGGCACCTAGGTAGCTCAGTCGGTTAAGCGTCTGCCTTAGGCTCGGGTCATGATCCCAGAGTCCCAGGACTGAGCCCCACACTGGGCTCCCTGCTCGGCGAGGAGTCTGCTTCTCCCTCTGCCTCTCACCCTGTTCGTGATCTCTCTCGCTGCCTCTTAAACAAATAAATAAATCTTTAAAAAAAAAAAAACAAACCGCATGTTCTGGCAAGCTGGCATTGAGGTATAGTTGCAAAACAAACCAGTCATGGAGAACGCATAGTTTGAGACCTAGAGCTCTACTCTTCAGAATACTGACCTCTCCATCACTATCAGATATCACAATGAATGCATCTTCAAGTCTCCGTTTCCTCTTCAGACTGACAGAACTGGCAGTTTCTGCATCTTTCTTCTCCAGGTTCTGAGCTTCAGAGGCTTCTTTAACTTTTTTCTTTCTCCGTGGCATTCTTTTGTCTGAAACACAGGGTAAGTAATTTACTCAAAGTCTAAGTTTTCCATTTCTAACTTAGTCATTTAAGTTACATTAAGTTACATTAGTCATTAGCTATTTGTAACAGTCATCTAACAGAAACAAGTTCCCATCTAAAATAAGTAAAATGACTTCTGAACATTTCCACTACTTATTAAAATTACAATTTTTCTATTTAAGAAACTATATCTGGATATATCTCATCTCTGTAGGGACATTTCAATAGAAATAATACAACAATTTATCCTAGTTCCTTAAACATTAACTTAGATAATTGGTTGTCTTTTTAAAGATTTATTTATTTGAGAAAGAGCACGCACATGCAATCGCACATGCAAGTGGGGGAAGAGGCAAAGAGAGAGAATCTTCAAGTGGACTCCCCACTGAGCACAGAGCCCAACGTTGCTCCATCTCGTGACCCATGAGGGCATAACCTGAGCTGAAACCAAGAGCCAGACACTCAACCGATGGAGCCACCCAGGAGCCCCAGATAACTGGCTCTCTTAACTACATATTATAATTTACATTAAAAATAATTTTTTTTCAACAACGATGCCTCAACTTGATAAAGGACATCTAAAAATAAAAAAACACAGTTAATATCATACTTAAAGGTAAAAGAGTAAATGCTTTCTCCTTAAGACAAGAACAAGACAGGATGAACGTTATCTTGGAGGTTCTAGCCGGGTCAATTATGCAAAAAGAAAAGACATCTAAATTGAGAAGGAAAAAGTAAAACTATCATCATTTGCAGATGACATGATCTTGTGTTTAAAAAACACTAAAAATGGTGGGGTGCCTGAGTGACTCAGTCGTTGGGTGCCTGCCTTCGGCTCAGGTCCTGGGATCGAGCCCCGCATTGGGTTCCCTGCTTAGCAGGAGGCCTGCTTCTCCTTCTCCCACTCCCCATGCTTGTGTTCCCTCTCTCGATGTCTCTGTCAAATAAATAAATAAAATCTTTTTTAAAAATTAAAAAATAAAAATAAATAAAAAACATTAAAAATGGGAGCCTGGGTGGCTTAATCAGTAAAGTGTCCAACTCTTCATTTCAGCTGGGGTCATCATCTCAGGGTCCTGGGATCAAGCCCTGCACTGGTCTCCACATTCAGCAGGGAGTTAGCTTGGGGCTTCTCTCTCTCATTCTGCCCCTCCCCCTGCTGGTGCTCTTCCTCACTCTCTAAGATAAATTCATTAATCTTTAACAAAAACAAAAAAAATTAAAAACACCAAGGACTCCACTGAAAAACTGTTAACTAAGGAAGAAGCTCAAAAAGACTATGCCATGCAATCAATATACAAAAATCAATTATACTGTTATCTACTAGCAATAAATAATCCAAAAAGGAAATTTTAAAAATTCCATTTCTAGGGGCACCTGGCTGGCTCAGTCGGTAGAGCATCTGACTCTTGATCTCAGGGTCTTGAGTTCAAGACCCACGCTGGGTGTAGAGATTACTTAAAAAATAAAAACTTTAAAGGCACCTGGGTGGCTCAGTCGCTTCAGCATCTGACACTTGATTTCAGTTTAGGTCATGATCTCAGGGTCATGAGATCAAGCTCGGAGTCAGACTCTGCACTGGGTGTGAAACCTGATGAAGATTCTCTCTCTCCCTCTCTCTCTGCCTGCCCCCTTGCCGACTCATACACACACTCTCTCTCCCTCTCTCTCAAAAATAAAATAAAATAAAATCTTTAAAAAATAAGAAAAAAATAAAATTCAATTTCTAATAGCATCAAAAATAATAAAATTCTTAGGAATAAATTTAACAATGTAGGTGCGAGACTTGCAAATGAAAACGTGAAAGTATTATTGAAGGAAGGGTCCAGTTCAAGGTGACACTGGAAGATCCTGAGTTAACCTCCTCCTATGGACACACCAAATCTACAAATATATATGCAACAATTCTAAAATAAACCTAAAACCTGGCAGAGCAACCCATTCACAAACGAGAGGGAAACCACATTAAAGAAAGTAGGTAAGGTTAAGAGACAATCTCATAAACCCCACCCCAGGCACTACAACCTACAATGGGGAGGGAACTCAACCCAGGAGCTTCTCCCTGAGGAGAGACAGGTTTGACTCCATATCTGGCACAACTTTTAAGACTTACCTGAGAAATAAGCCCCCTAAACATCTAGCTTTGAAAGCCAACAGAGCTTGCATCCACAAGACTCCCAAAACTAAAAGGAATTGAAAAGTAGTTCTCAAAAAGCTGACATGCAAATTCATGTACCCCAGAGCTCAGCACAAAGGCAGCCAAGAGAAAAACACCCAGACTTTCTGTGAAAAAGGCTTATTTGCTTATCTTAAACCATCACCTGAGAGGCAGGCATCTAATCCAACATACATAGGTGCCTACTGAAGTATTCCAAAACAAAGGCCAGCAAGGAACCATCTTTGCGTCTCCCTCTGCCTCACTCAAGCTCGCCAGTATCTCCCAGAAAGGAGTTTGTTTGTATCCTTGTGTGACACTCCAATTTTTTTTTTAAGATTTTATTTATTTATTCGACAGAGAGAGAGATCACAAGTAGGCAGAGAGGCAGGCAGAGAGAGAGGGGGAAGCAGGCTCCCTGCTGAGCAGAGAGCCCGATTCAGGGCTCGATCCCAGGACCCTGAGATCACGACCTGAGCTGAAGGCAGAGGTTTTAACCCACTGAGCCAACCAAGCACCCCGACACTCCAATTTTTATAGCTGCTTCCCACACAATACTCCCAGATCACTTGCCTCTGGGTGCCACCAGGGCTTATGCAGATGGTCCTGCAGGACTTTGTATACTTTAAAAGCTACAGCCTGAGAGTCTGGCTTTCAATCAGCCTTAATCTAGGTGGTAACTGAATTCCTCTCAATTGGGACACTGACAGTTCTCGGCATACCTTCAAGTGCTGGGAGCCACTAAAAATATAGTAGGCTGCTTGGATAACCCCAAGGTTTGACAGACAGCTAAATAGTAAGGCAACGTTAGAAGATAAGGTTCGTCTCCCACATAAGATCACTCTTTCAAAACTCGGAGAGTTGCTGGTTTTTGTTTTTTCTCAATTATTTTAATTAAAATTCAATTAATTAACCCACAATGTATTATTTATTTCAGGAGTACAGGTCAGTGATTCAATAGCCTTATATAATACCCAGTTCTCATTATAACACATACCTTCCCCAAGATCTATCCCCCAACCACCCTATCCCCCAAACCCCCTCCCCTCCAGCAACCCTCAGTTTATTTCCTAAGATTAAGAGTCTCTTATGGTTTGTGTCCCTCTCTGGTTTCATCTTATTTCATTTTTTTCTCTCATCCCCTCTGATCCTCTGCCTTGTTTCTTAAATTCTATATATCAGTGAGATCATATGATAATTATCTCTCTCTGACTGACTTATTTCACTTAGCATAATACCCTCTAGTTTCATCCACATTGTTGCAAATGGCAAGATTTCTTGTTTTTTGTTTTTTTTGATGGTTCCAAGAGTTGCTGTCTTATCTAATGCACAGAATCAACATGGAGAGTAAAGAAAATGAAAAGAAAGAGGAATATGTTCCAAATGAAAAGAATTAGATAAAAGTTCAGAAAAACATCTTAACAAAAGAGAGGTAAGTGATTTACCTAACAAAGGAGTTCAAAATAATGGTCATATATCCAAATGGCCAACGGACACATGAAAAAGTGCTCAACATCACTCAGCATCAGAGAAATACAAATCAAAACCACAGTGAGATACCACCTCACACCAGTCAGAATGGCTAAAATTAACAAGTCAGGAAATGACAGATGTTGGCGAGGATGCAGAGAAAGGGGAACCCTCCTACACTGTTGGTTGGAATACAAGCTGGTATGGCCACTCTGGAAAACAGTATGAAGGTTCCTCAAAAAAGTTGAAAACAGAGCTACCCTATGACCCAGCAATTGCACTACTGGGTATTTACCCCAAAGATACAAATGTAGTGATCCGAAGGGGCACCTGCACCCCAATGTTTATAACAGCAATGTCCACAATAGCCAAACTATGGAAAGAGCCCAGATGTCCATCAACAGATGAATGGATAAAGAAGTGGTATATGGGATATTAAGCAACCATCAAAAAAAAAAGATAAAGGACTCTAAATATACCACAAGAGAAAATCATCAAATCACAAAGGAAGAGAGAAAGAAAAGAAGGACCAGAGGAATTACAGAGCAGCCAGAAAACGACTAACACAAAGGCACACACACACGAAAGGCAATAAGTACACAGCTACCAATAATAACTTTAAATGTAAATGGACTAAATTCTCTAATCGAAAGACTCAGAGTGGTTGAATGCATTAAAAAAAACATAAAAACACATCAAACGTATCAAACATAACACTCTCCAGCTGTCCTTGTCTGCTTTACATAGTAAATCTAAGAAAATTAAAACCTAAACTTTGGCTGAAATTACAACACTCTAGAATAAGAAAAATGTGACGTCAATTCATCACAAACATATAAAGCCTATTTTTGTAGGTATATATACACTGTTTATCATAATATCATCTAAGAAGTGCATATTTATTTTTCTATTTCAAAATTGTTATTCTGTTCTTCACTTACCCATTTATTTCTTCTCTCCTCCCAAATGAAAATTAGGATCATTTATAAAGACTGCAACTTTATTTTTTCTTAAAGATTTATTTAGGGGTGCCTGGGTGGCTCAGTAGGTTAAAGGCTCTGCCTTCGGCTCAGGTCATGACCTCAGGGTCCTGCGATTGAGCCCCGCATTCCCCCACATCGGGCTCTCTGCTCAGCAGGGAGCCTGCTTCCCCCTCTCTCTCTGCCTGCCTCTCTGCCAACTTGTGATCTCTCTCTGTCAAATCTTTTTTAAAGATTTTATTTATTTGAAGGGCACCTGTGTGGCTCAGGCAGTTAAGTTTCTGCCTTCAGATTAGGTCACGATCTCAGGATCCTGGAATCAAGCCCTGCATCTGGCTCTCTGCTCAGCAGGGAGTCTGCTTCTCCCTCTGCCTCTCTCCCTGCTTGTGCTCTCTTTTTCTCTGTCAAATAAATAAATAAAATCTTTTTTCTTTTTTAGTTTATGGTGCATATTTATTCAGACTATGTATATTTTTATGGCATTCATTTGCATTTTTTGTGGTTTTAAAAAAGACCTTAGAAAGGTCTTTTTCCTCCATTTCTATATAGGTTTTTTTTAATAAATAAAATCTTTTTAAAAATTTGATTTATTTGAGAGAGAGAGAGAGAACACACAAGCCTTGTGCTTGTGCAAGCAGGGAGAGGGACAGAGGGAAAGAGAGAGAATCTCAAGCATACTCCCAACTGAGCACAGAGCCTGACTTGGGGTCCAATTCCACATGCCCAAAATCATGACCTGAGCTGAAATCAAGAGTCAGACACTTAACCAACTAAGCCACCCAGGCGCCCCTTACAGCTTTACATGACACTGTGTTGCACAAAGGCAATACAAATGAAATCTAATGAAAAGACTGATTTTTGGCTGCCTAAATGAATTGGCTATTTAAATAAAATATAACACATTAAACAGCAAAGAAAGAATGGAAAGTGCAAAAAAATGTGAGGCTATTTCCATGACAGTTTATGTATTCAATTCCATTGCTGTGAGGAAGATACCTGTAATTATGTAACACAAACAATATATGCCATAGTAGTCCACAAAAAGATGGGGCCTGGATCAGCTAGGTTGGGTAAGTTGGGAAGGTCTTGCTAGAGGTGGACTTTGAGCAGGATGCTGAAGAATTGCATTGTGTTTTTATGATGGTTACTATCTCATTTCCTTAGGAAACTGTAAAGTTGCAGAGGCAGAAACTTTCTTATTCACATCCGAATCCCAGTATTTAGCTCAGACCTTAGCTTTTAATAAATGTTACTGAATAAGCGATTAAATACTTTAATAACCAAATGAGTATATGAATAAACAAACTGGATTCGGAAAGGCACAGAAGATGGAGAAAAGACAAATACAGTGTGCCTGTTATTCAGGGATCTGAAATATATTCAGATAGAAGCTAAATGTCCCTGTCAAAATTAAAAAGAAGTAGAGACACAAAGAGGCTTAGGTGCAACTCTGGTAGAGTGGTAAGGTTACAATTAACCTCTCAGAGTCTCTTAAATTTCTCATCTCAAAGGATTCTGTATTTTTAACTTGGAAAGATTTCTAATATAAATTACTGAAGAAGTTTTTTTATCGAGGTGTCAAAATATTTTCTGAACCCAATAAAAAAATAACAAAGTGAAAGATGCCTGGGTGGCTCAGTCAGTTAAGTGTCTGTCTTTGGCTCCAGTCATGATCCCAGGATTCTGGGATTGAGTCCTGTGTTGGGCTCCCTGCTCAGCCAGGAGTCTGCCTGTCCCTTTCCCTTTGCCTCTCCCCACCCCCGGCTCATGTTCTCTCTCTTTCTCTGTCTCTCGCTCTCTCTCAAATAAATAAAATCTTAAAAAAAGAAAAAAAGTAACAAAATGAAAGCTGAATTCCATCATCTTCATGATTAAAATTATAAATACAAACCATTTTTTATTGTCACCTGTGATAATGCTTGATAATACCAGAGCTCTATTTACTGAATAGCATAGCTCTCATCAAGAAAAATCTAACTATAACTGCATAATTCCAAAATTCTAAGTCTATCCCTTTTTATTCTATTTCAAACACATTTGCTCCTTCTGCTGCCCTTACCATGTAGCCATCTTTCTCATCTCTAATTCTTCTTTACTACATGTGAAGAGAGTTACTAATTCTCCAGCATTAGTAGTATATATAGTTGAAAATGATGACTTAATCTCATGAACCCAAGGAGATTAAATTTTCAAAGAAAAAAAACTGGCATTGGATTTTGCAATGATTTCTTGGATATGACACTAAAAGAACAGGCAACGACAAAAATAAATAATTGACTATGACAAAATTTTAAAATCTTATGCATGAAAGGACACTAACAATAAAGTGAAAAAGCAACCCAAAAATTGGGAAAAAATTTGCAAACTGCTTATCTGGTAAAGGATTAATATCAAGACTACATAAAGAACTCCTACAATTGAATAACAAAAAACAACCCAATTGAAAAATGGGCAAAGGATCTGAACAGGCATTTCTCCAAAGAAGATATCCAAACGGCCAATAAGCACATGAAAAGATGCCCACATCACTACTCACTAGGGAATTGCAAATCAAAAACACAAGATACCACCTCTCACTCCTTAGGATGGCTACTGTCCAGAAAACAGAAAATACCAAGTGTTGGAGAGGATGTGGAAAAACTGGAACCCTTGTACACTGCTAGGAGGAATGGAAAATGGTGCAGCTGTTATGAGAATTAGTATGGCAATTTCTCAAAATATTAAAAATAGAATTTTCATATGATCCAGCAATTCCCCTTCCAGGTATATACACAAAAGAAGTGAAAGCAGGGATTCAAACATATTTGCATACCCACATTCACAGCAGCATTACTCACATTAGCCAAGGAGCAGAAGCAATGTCCACTGACAGACACAAAATATGATATATACATACAGCGGATATTATTCAGCCTTAAAAAAAGAAGGCAACTCTGACATATGCTTCAACATAAACTTTGGGGCACCTGGGTGGCTCAGTAGGTTAAGCATCTGCCTTCAGTTCAGATCATGATCCCAGGGTCCTGGGATCAAGCCCCACATTGGGGTCCCTCCCCAGAGGAAAGCCTGCTTCTCCCTCTCCCTCTGCCTGCCACCTCCCCTGCTAGTGCACGTTCGCTCTCTGTCAAATAAGTAAATAAAATCTTTTTAAAAAATGGATAAGCTGGGGCGCCTGGGTGGCTCAGTGGGTTAAGCCTCTGCCTTCAGCTTAGGTCATGATCTCAGGGTCCTGGGATCGAGCCCCGCATCGCCCTGCATCAGGCTCTCTGCTCATCAGGGAGCCTGCTTCCCTCCCCCCCCCCCCCCGCCTGCCTCTCTGCCTACTTGTGATCTCTCTCTATCAAATAAATAAAATGTTTTAAAAAAAAATGGATAAGCTTTGAAGACATTATGCTAAGTGAAATAAGTCAGACACAAATGGACAAATACTGTACAATTCCACTTACATGAGATACCTAAAGTAGTTAGATTCATAGAACAGAAAGCAGAATGGTGGTTGCCATAGGCTGGAGGAAAGGAAGGATGTGTAGTTATTGTTTAATGGGTAGAGTTCCAGTTTAGGAAGATGAAAAAAGTTCTGGAAATGGATGGTGCTGATGTTTGAATGACAATGTGAATGTACTTAATACCAACAAACTGTACACTTAAAATAGTTAAAATGGTAAGTTTTGAGTATATTTTGGTAAAATTTTATATATTTGGTAAATTACGTCTATTTTGCTACAATTAAAAAAAAGAAAAACAGCAAAGGCATATGCAGTTGACCTTTGAACAACGTGGGTTTGAACTGTGCAGGTCCGCTTATGTGTGGGTTTTTTTACAGTATGGTACCATAAATGTATTTTTTTTAAGATTTATTTATTTGAGAGAGAGAGATAGAGAGCATGTGTGTACAAGCAGAGAGGCTAAGGGGGGAGACAAGCAGACTCTCCACTAAGCTTGATCCCAGGACCCCGAGATCATGACCTGAGCCAAAATCAAGAGTAGGATTCTTAACTGACTGAGCCATCCAGGCCCCCCATAAACATATTTTTTATTATGTT
Organism: Potos flavus; assembly: GCA_028534135.1. Lineage (NCBI taxonomy): Eukaryota > Metazoa > Chordata > Mammalia > Carnivora > Procyonidae > Potos > Potos flavus. The sequence goes on along the minus strand of CM052895.1, from coordinate 76,125,344 downwards.
CTTAACGCACTTTCTTATCTCCAGCTCATCTTATTGTGGGAATACAGTATATAATACATATAACATACAAAATATGCTTTAATTGGCTGTTTATGTTATCAGTAAGGCTTTCAGTCAACAGCAGGCTCTTAGTAGTTAAGTTTTTGAGGAGTCAAGAGTTGTACACAGATTTTCAACTGCACGGAGTGACACATGCTTAACTTCTGTATTGTTCAAGGGTCAACTGTACATAATCTCATGGAAAAATTTCCAAGACGTACACTAATAAGTGAAAAATAAAGGAAAAATAGTAAATAACACCATGACACCTTTTGTGCAGAAGATTAAAAAAAATTCAGCATTGATAAATTTTTCTCAGGCCATCAAAACCAGAAATTAATCAATTTACAACCCTCAGCTCTCATCTCTAGTTAAAAAATGATTTTTAGGAAAAACTTTTTGTTAACTAAAAAAACACTTAAAAGCCTTTTGTAGGTTGTTCATTCAAGTAACTTAAAGTTAAATAATTTTTCTAAGTATCACCTACTTTAAAATGTAAAAAATAAGTAGGGTTTAAAATAAGGAAACCAATTATCAGTCAGAATTGTACTCAACACTAGAAAAAGAATCACAATTTTGCCTCTCATAACTTGCTACCTACTCTGGATCCCATAGTCAGCCATTTCAACGGGATCTCTAAAGTCCCTAACCTTGGGAAAATACCACTTGCTGTGTACTTCTTGCCCCAGCTACCAAGATTAAGACTCCTGGAGAGATTCACAAAACCAAGCTAACTGATTTTTCACTGATCCTTTCTAAGGGACTTCTGTCTTCAAGTCTTTCCCAGTAAGCTCCTCCCAACCCTTTGTATATTTAAATTCCTTCTAGATCCACTCTATTCCCTTGCTACAAATATTATCAAGACTTCCTGAGCCTAAAACTAAGTTCCTTCAACCGTATCACCAATAAAATTATCTCTCCTTCGCTTTATTATCAAATGTTTTACTCAGAATCTATACATTGACACACACTATAAATTTCCAAAGCATTCATTAATTTAAAAAACAAAAGGCAGAAGAGTATGTTATTATTTTACTTGTGTAAATTAAAACACACACACACACAAACACACACACACACACAGTGCTCTTTTAAAATCCATCTGGAAGGATACACAAGAAATTGCCAAAAGTGTGAGAGAGAATTTGAGAGATAGATGGAAGAAAAACCTATTCCTACTATTTGAATTTTGAACCATGTGCACATATTACTTTTATTTTTCTTTAAATTTTTAAACTCTGGAGATAATTTGAAGTTTTGACATTAATTTTAAAGAGCACATTCCATATCCACTGTGTCCATTTATCATCCTCTTCTCTTCTAATATGTTATATAATCTGAATCTGCTCTCCTTTTAGGATCATCAAAGATCTCCTTGACACCAAATCCATATAGCTCTCATCAGCTTTCATTCCACTAGCCATCTTGGAAAATCCTTTCTTTATGACAGTCTAACTTAGTGTCTGTGACACTGCTCAACTGAGTTTTCTCCTAGATCCGACCTCTCCTTTCCTTCCTCTTCCTTCTATTCCTCTCACTAAATAAAAGCGTTTATCGCTATCCTATACTCAATCTCCTTCTCTCCCTACTTTGTAACTTCACAGTGGCATTCGCTCTCGGGCTTTCAATTACAAACTCAATTCAAAGGCCTACAAGATATACAAATGCACCTAGGCCTTTCAGCTGAACTCTAGTCCATTTCTGATTTGCTGTGAAACTCCACTGAACATTTAAAGAAGTAACAATCTTTCACAAACTTAAAAAAAAAAAAAAAGTGGGGGAACAGTTCCCAGCTCATTCTACCTGACCAGTTGATACCAAAACCAGACAAAAACAGTGAAACAAGAAACCAAGAGGGCCTGGCTGGCTCAGTCGGTGGAACGTGTTACTCTTGGTCTCAGAGTTGTGAGTTTGAGCCCCATGTTGGGTATAGAGAGTATTAAAAAAAAAAAAAAACACTTTAAGACAAAAGAAAAATAAAACAAGAAACCAATATGTTATAAATATAAATGCAAAAATCATCAACAAAATACTAACAAACCAAATCCGATATTATATAAAAAGAATTATATACCATGACTAAGATGTATCAAGAGAAGGCAAGGTTGGTTTACAATCTGAAACTCAATGTATTATACCATATTAATAGAATAAAGGACAAAAACCACATGTTTATCTTAATATACACAGAAAGAGCATTTGACAAAATTCAACACCCCTTCATGATAAAAACACTAAACAAACTAGGAATAGAAGAGAACTTCCTCAACCTGATAAAAAGTATCTATCAAAAACCTATGGTTAACATTATACTTAATGGTGAAAGACTGAAAGCTTTCCCCTTAGATTAGGTCCAAAACAAGCGTGCCCACTCTCAGCACTTCTATTCAACATTATAGTGGAGGTTCTAGCCAGAGCAATTAGGCAAAAAGAGAGAGACAAAAAGAAATAAAAAACATCTAAATTGGAAAGGAAGAAGTAAAACTATATTTAGTTTTATCATCATTTAGATGCAATGATCTTGTATATAGAAAATTCTAAGAAATACACTAAAAAAACTATCAGAATACACAAGTTAGCAAGGTTGCAGGATACAAAATCAAAACAAAACTAACTGTATTTCTATACATTTGCATTGAGCAATCTGAAAATGAAATTAAGAAGACAAATCCATTTATAATAGCATCCTAAGAACTAAAATACTTAGTCATAGTTTTAACAGAAGACATGCAAAACTTCTATCCTGAAAACTATAAAATATTTTTAAAAGAAGTAAGAGAAAATCTAAATAAATGAAAAACATCCATGTTCAAGGATCAAGACTTAAGATGGTACTACTACTCCTCAAACTGACATATGGATTCAATGCAATACCTAATAAAATCCTGATTGGGTGGGTGGGTGTGTGTGTGTGTGTGTGTAAATTAACCAGCTGATCATAAAATTCACATGGCAATTCAAGCATCCCAAATATTTTTAATTAATTAATCTTCACAAAAACCCAAGAAGTATATATAATTATTACTAGGAAGCATAAGTTCAGAAAAGTAACTTGTCAGAAGTCACAAAGGAGGCACTTGCAATTCTGTCTCCTGACTCCAATACTTCATGACTTAATCTTTACACTCTTCTAACTAAAACTTCTGCCTGATGTATGGTATCCACACATAAATATGTGCTGAATGGGGGCTCAGTCGGTTAAGCTCATGTCATGATCTCAGGGTCTTGGATCCAGCCCCTGGGTTGGGCTCCCTGCTCAGTGGGGAGACTGCTTCTCTCCCCTTCCCCTCCAAGCCCATGCTTTCAAAAAATAAATAACATCTTTTTTTAAAAAAATACATGCTGAATGAACAGTATAATGTATATATTTAAATTATTAAATACAACATAAAGACACAGAAGAATAAAATTATTATACGTTGAATAGCATAGGTAAGACTTGGAAGTCAGTACTAGTTTGGGGAAATTCTAAAGGAATCACAGTGCCCGAGGAAAACACCTTGCACGGGATAGTTTTCATCTTATTAAATGTTTTCTGTACCCTAGAGTTATTTAAACCAAAATGCTCAAATCAAGAGTAGCTATACCACCAAATATGTGTAATTTCTTTAAGATACGTAAATAAAAACTCTACCCTTCTCTGTAGCACAGAACCACCTGCAGTCTCAAAGAACGTTTTCAAAGAATTAGCAGATAAGGGATTGATAAGAAGCATTAAGCTGAGGCCCCCCCACAGATTATAGACTCCAAAATTCAGTGCTTCATGAGATTTAACCACACAGTAATTCTAAGAGTAAAAACAAGGCACTGCTTGGCCAATTTAAACAAGCCGACCAGCATATAATGTAGCTACTATTTATGTAAGTTGCTACCCTTAAAAATGAAGAACTCACTAAAATAATGGCTTATCTTCAAGTACTTGAACTGAGGCTAAAGAATGAATTACCACTAACCGTGAAGGAAGAAGAATAGAGTTTAGAGGCCCAACAGTTTCATCTTAATCATGACAGGAACAAAATGTCTCTAAAAGAATGCACAGGGGCGCCTAGATGGCTCAGTCGTTAAGCGTCTGCCTTTGGCTCAGGTCATGATCCCCGGGGCCTGGGATCCAGCGCTGCACCTGGCTCCCTGCTCCGCAGGGAGCCTGCTTCTCCCTCTCCCACTCCCTCTGCTGTGTTCCCTCTCTCACTGTCTCTCTCTCTGTCAAATAAATAAATAAATAATCTTTAAAAAAAAAAAAAAAAGAATGCACAAACAGGAAAGGTGACACAATAATGAGACTTTTTATTTATCTCACAGGTAGCATTTTTAGTAACCCCAATTTGGGTTGTCATTTTCTTTCAGCATATCTTATCATTTTGATCTATCTAAAGAACAATCACTGAAAAAATAACTTAAAATCTTGACATTCTACCTACCAAACATGTCAAAATCACTTCAAAAGCTTGGGGACATAGGGACCTTAACAAGTCTTCATGAATGATAGACCATAAGCTACTGAATAAGTCACTACTCAAGAAATTTGGTACCAAACATTATCAGCTGATTTCAAGAGCTTGTTTCCTTGGTTTATTTATTTTTTAAAACATTTTATTTATTTGAGAGAGAGAGAGCACAAGCATGGAAGAGGGTCAGAGGGAGAGGGAGAAGCAGACTACCCCCTGAGCAAGGAACTGTTGTGGGGCTCTATCCCAGGACCCTGAGATCATGACCTGAGGCAAAGGTAGACGCTTAACCAACTGAGCCACCCAGGTGCCCCGATGTTTCCTTGATTTAAAAAAAGGTAAATGTGGCAGCTCTTTCTACCCATGGATCCTGTCCTAGTGCTTTAATAAAACCACCTTTTTGTGCCAATAATAAATACATAAGCACATAAAATGAAAAAAGGTAAATGCATTTACACACACACACAAGCACACGCACAATTCTTTATTTCCCACTTTATACTCAGTCTCAGGACAAGTGTGTAACAAAATCCAAACATATTTTGAGTAATAATTATAGTCATTTACTGAGTCCTGAGACACTATTCTAAGTATTTCACACACATTATAAAGGTTATCCTCCCAAAAACTCTATTGTGGTAGGTATCACTATTTTACACTATTTTTATCACTAATTGTTATTTTAACGATTTTTATCACTATTTTACAAGTTTGTAAACTTATTCAAAATCAAATAATTGGCAAGTTCTTACTAGGTTGGTAAATGGCTATGCTGTGAATTGCAGCTCGATATGCCTGACTCCAAAAATACATTCTTTGATTCATCTACAAAGCACTGCCTCCCAATAGGAAAATATAAAGACAGAAGCATAAAACTTTCGCTTTTTCCTGGACAATACTTAAATTAGCACGATAACAGTGATTAAATACAAGAACATTAGAATCAAGCTGCCTGGATTCAAGACCGCTTTACCACTTACGAGATCGGTCTTCCATCCTCAGTTACCTCATCTATAAACTATAAACTTATCTCAAAAAAGTGTCGTTAGGATTAAATAAATGCGTACGTGTAATAGGCTTGAAACACGGTCATCGTACAGAAGGAAACAGCAATTCTGTTGGAGTGGAAAGTGGCAAATAATAATGATTTCCAAACAAAATATTTTTTTCTGGGAAATAACAAGAATCACTCCGCAACAAAACAGTAGCCTGGCGGGGGGAGGGGGGAGGGGGCGGAGGGGCCCGTCCTCCGGTACAGGTCCCGGCTTGGGGGACCCACGGGGGGAGACAGCGAGAACTGAGCCTCCTCCCGGGGTGCTCAGCGTAAGGAAGACGTTTTCAAGGGACTGGCAGGGACCAGAGCCCATCCGCTGAAGAGAAATAACGAAGGAGCGCCCGGGAGGATAAAGGCCGCACCCCCGGTGCTAGGTGGGCAGGCCTGGCACTGGGGGCGGAAGCCCACCACGGCGTCAGGAGGCGCCCAGCGAAGTCCCCAGGGGCCACCCTGATGTCCCAAAGGGCTCCACTCTCGCGTCCGGAGGCGCCCGCCAGCTTCCTGAGGCTTCCCGAAAGGCCCACCCCGGCGTCCGGAGACGCCCACCCAATATCCTCGGGGGCCACCCCGACGGCCCGAAGGGCCCACCCCGGCGTCCGGAGAGGCCCGCCTCCGCGCCGAGAGGGCTCTACCCCGCGTCAGAGGCGCCCCTCCAGGTGAGGAGCGGGCCGTGGCCCCCGGGAGAGAAAAAAGGAGGCGGAGAGAGGGCGGGCTGGAGGTGAGCGGAGGCGGCAGGTACTCACCGACCGGCCGGCGTCCCTCTGCCGAGCCCCTCCTCTGGGGCGCTGCGGGTCGCGAACGTCCGCAGCACGTCAAGAGCGGCGGCGGCGGCGGCGGCGAGCTGGGGTGGGCGTGGGGGGGGGTCGGGCACGCGCGCGAAGCTAAGGCACAGTGGGGAGAAGTCTCGCTCTCCTCCGGGTGTGGGCGCGTGCGCGGGCGTCCGGAGACGCAACCAACCCGCACCGCGGGGGGAAGCCGTGGCCGGGTCGTACCACTGCGCTAGGGCTGGAGCGCGCCATCACTGGGAGTCGGTTTTGATCTTTTAGCGCAGTTTGGGGCCCTTCCTGCGCGCACACAGCGTGCTCGTTCGCTGTATTATTATTTGTTAGCGCGTTGAGGGAATCCAAAGAATAACAATAGGGCGCTCAAAACAGTACAGTGACCCCTTCAGTTTCCTCTGCCACATCATGCCTCCTCCCGCCCTTTGTTTGCATGTACAGTTATACCGAAATTATTTGTTCAGATCACTACTTGAAAACTATGTCCTGATCGTAAATGTTACAGTCTGACCATTTCCGGGAAGGGAAGGAAGCTGAGAAACGTAAACTCGTAGAGATGTCAGTTGGCAGTGTAAAATTAGAACAGCCACTTTTGGTGAAATTCTAAATGTGCGTTTTATGATCCAGCAACTTCATGTCTAGAAGAATACAGAAAGAAACTCCTACAGGTGTGCACAAGAACACAAATTCATGTTCGAACCTGCTTCCTTGTGAAAATGTGCGATAAAACATAGACGAGTAAAACGTGACATGTTCCTATGATAAAATGTTATGACAAATAAAACTAATGAGTCCTATACGTATCAACATTTGATAGCTCTTAAGAGTTATAAATAGCAACATGCCAGTTATCTGCGCTGTGACATGACTTATGTAAATTTAACAGAATCACAGCATATACTGATAATGGAAAAAAATACGTGTTAAGTATAGAAAATGAACTAGATGTATATGCAGATATGCACCATGATAGTATAAGGGCAGGAGAGGGGGAGGGATAAAAGTCAAGATGGTTTGGGAGGGGAGATAAACAAGACATCAGATACATCTGTCTTAATTTCTTTTTTCAACGAAGAAGAAACCTGGGGCCCCTGGGTGGCTTAGTTGGTTAGGCATCTGCCTTCGGCTCAAGTAATAGACCTGGAATTGATCCCCACATCCGGCTCCCTACTCAGCGCGGAGTCCGCTTCTCCCTCTGCCCCTCTCCCCCACTTGTTCTCTCTCACTTGCACTCGCTCTCAAGGAAATAACATCTTTAAAAAATAATAAAAAAAAAATATAAAAGAAACTGAAATATAACTATTAGATATGTTAACAATTGGTAGTGGAACTAGTTACATTATTCCCTGTGCTGCAGAAGCAAGCACTAGTTACATTATTCTTAACATTTCCTGTAACATTTTTTTGATATTTTATTTATTTACTTGAGAGACAGAGATAGCAACAGAAATAGTGAGAGAGAGCACGAGCCAAGAGGAGAGGGAGCCCCCGAAGAGCAGCGGGGCTCGATCCCAAGACCCTGGGATCATGACCTGAACCAAAGGCAGATGCTTAACAAATGAGCCACCAGGCACCACTTCTGTAACAGTTGATTCTGGAATAACCCTTTCTTATCCTCCCAAGTCACCTACCTCCAACTGATCCTCCAAAATCCAACTCAACCATTTCTTTCTTTGCATCCTCTAACCCTGATGCTGAAAAGGGCCCTTGAGCTGGCTAAACAATACAAAATGACAAGAGGTCAAACAGGAGTTCTAAGCAAGGCTTTATTCAGGCTTATCCTATAGCACAAGGAAGATAGCACAAAGGAAAGCGTCTTCAGGCTAGCTCCCTGAAGAGAGGTCACAGAGAGCTTTAAGAGGTTTAACCGATTGAGCCATCCAGGTGCCCCTTGAATATATATTTAAGGTCTTCTACAGTCTCACAGGAGTAGGATGACTTCAGATCTTCTGGATGGTCCCGTGAATGTTTGGGAAAGAATTTTAATCTGGAAAGATGTGCCCAGTTAGGGACTCCTTGTAGTTGACTGCATTTGGAGTGGCCAGGATCTCTTGGTAGGGACCCTTCCATTTAGGCAACCGTTGGTTCTCTGGGGAAGTTCTCCTTACAAGTTCTAAGAAGGACCTGATCCCCTGGGTCAACCTGTGGAGGGGTCCTCCTTTCTGCCTCATCCTTGATGGGGGCTGGTAGTATTTTGTTTGCAGTCTGATATTGCTTTATGTACTTGAACTAGATTAATTATATATTGTAAGCTCTGGCTCACTTCTCTAACAGCAGGAATAGTCTAATTTAAGGTTCATGAGTCTCCTGAAATGAGACAGAGCAGAGACTAAAGCATTGTTTGTCTTGCATTTTATTATCCAATCTGCTCCAGACATTAGGAGAAAATTACAAAAGTTAGAGACTAGCCCTCAGACTCCACTGTCAACCTTGGTGGAAGAGGTCTTCAAGGTCTATAATAACATGGAAAAGGCAGAGAAAGCTAGTAGAGATAGGAAATTGGCCAAAAAGTTGCAGCTTTTGGCTCCCCTAATTCATCCACCAGCTCCAGGTGACCTTAGGAAGCCCAGAAGACCAGATAACTGATAGGGAATCGTCAACCTGAGATGAAACCAAGGTAGTTATTGCCAGGAGGGACATTGGAAAAGGGAACACTCTGAGTGCCCCTGCTATGGGACACCCAAGGGCAGCCCTGGCCAACTCTTGCTTCTTGCTAATCTCTGGGATAAGAATGCACACACCAATTGAGGAGACCCGAGTCCAGGGTTGCTCTGTCTCAACCCCAGTACAATTCTCCTACTTGCTTCCCTAGCTGCTGAAACATTTGGTCACCCATGGTATACTGGAGTTATTTGCTGTATGTATCTATCTCTTTTATAAGACTTGTGAGCTTTCTAAAGACATGATCCATGTAACCCCAGCAAGCAGCAAAGAACCTGGCCAAAAGCAAACATTCAATACATGTTGACTGAATTGAATTGGGAAAGGGAGATCAAAAAAGGTCTCAATGTAAGGCCAGAAAGTTCCTTTGGAAGCATTTTACTTCAGAGGAGAATGCTGATTCAGTTGTTGTTGGGAGACATCTTATAACCAGCCATTGATAAGCAGCTTCTAAAATGGCCCTCAATCATCCCACCTCCTGGCATTCACACTCTTGAGGGTGGGCTATACTTACTTTTTAAAAAATATAGTGAGGCAGAAGTGATGGGATGCATTTCTAAGACTAGGTTATTAAAAGACTGTGGTTTCCTGGTTTTCCTTCCTGGGCATTCTCACTCTCTACATTTGGTCACTTTGGGGGACTCCAAATGCCATGTCAGGAGGCAGTCATGTGGAGAGACCCATATGTGGGAGAGAATTCCACCTCCACCACCACCATCCACTACTACCACGACCCCCACAAGGTGACAGTTTAACTACAACCTCATAAGAAACCTTAAGTCAAAGGCAACACCTGGCTAAGCCATACCCAAATTCCTGACCCACAAAAATTATGTTTATTATTTAAGATTTGGGGTAATTTGTTACATAACAACAGATAACTAATACACAGCTCTGAAGAGGAAAAAATAGAAAATAACAGGGTAAGAGCCCTGTTCATATAGACCTGGAAACCATTCAACTTCTGGACTTTCTGGGGCACCTAGGTGGCTCAGCCAGTTATGTGTCTGACTTCGGCTCAGGTCATGATCCCAGGGTCCTGGGATTGAGCCCTGTGTTGGGCTCTGCGATCAGCAGGGAGTCAGCTTGTCCCTCTGCCCCTCTCCCTGCTCGTGCTTTCCCTCTCTCTCTCAAATAAATAAAATATCTAAAAAGAAAAAATAAATTTAAAAAACAACTTCTGGATTTTCTGTAATGTGAAATAATAAATGCCCTTAATATTTACATCGGTCATGTTTCGTTACCTACAGTAAACAACATCCTAATTGGTATAAATCTCAATGTCCATCAGTAAGGGAATGATATATTACATAGTATAGTAAATTCATATAATAGAATAATATAGAACAATTAAAAGAAATGAACTAAATCTACATGTGCCATCATGGATACATCTCAAAACATGATATTAACTTTAAAAAGCAAGTTGCAAGATGATGCGAGCTCAATGAGAATAGGACTTTATTCTCTACATTGCCGTATCCTCTACATTGCCATATCCCCAGTACTTAGAAAAATGCCTAGCACACAGCAGAGAAGAATGAATGACATGCTCAGCATTATTCCACTTAGGTGAACACAAACTCTTATACAAATAATATCACATTTTTTAAACTAACAGATACATGTAGAAGTATTTTCATAGGCCTGGGAAGATACATAGATACATAATAAGCAGAAAATATAGGATACTTCTGAAAAGGGAGCTAGAGGTCTAAAATCGGGATCAGACAAAAAGAACCTTACTATATCCTTAATGTCCTGATTTTATTTTTAGAACTACTGTATAATTAAAAATGAACTACATATTTAAAAGCAAACAAAGTAATCACCAGAGAACTTTTAGTGATTGCTACATCCAAGTTACCTAATGTTCCTGTGCTGATCTCTCTCTCTAAACATTTCTGCATAGAATTTCTCGTCATTTTTAAAGTGGGTCATTTATTAATATTGGGAAAATCCTTTATTTACAACTCCTCATGTTCCACGTGGAAGCACTAGTGTAATAATCCTGGCCCCTCTTCACCTCCTCACTCATTCCTCCCAGGGTAGGGCTGACTTATAGGGCTTCAGAGAAGGAATTGCACATTTTCACTCAACCCTGCCATCAGTACCTCCCAGATCTGCCTACCTGCATGAAGCACGAAGCACACATTCCCTGCTCTTCTCTATTATAATTTTGATGGCACTTGACATCACTCCTCACCTCACCCATCTCCTCCAAGCAAAGCCAAGACTGGGGAGCCAGGGTGGCTCAATCAGTGAAGTGTCTTGACTCTTGATTTTGGCTCAGGTCACGATCTCAGGGTTATGAGACTGAGACTTGCATAGGTAGAGCCTGCTTAAGAGTCTCTCTCTCCCTTTCCCTCTGCTCCCCCCCTCCCTCTGCCAAAAAAGCCAAGACTGTTTAGACGTGCCTATTATGAGGGAAGTCCATCCAATTCAGGGTTGAAGTACAAGCAAGCTTACTTGGCTAACACACTAATCTCTTAACTGGTTCCAATCTTGGGCAGGGGACAGAAGTATTATTTATAAAACTCCTCAAACCACAATAACTAGGAAGCTTTTTTCACTTTTTTAAAAATGTAGGGCTATATATGTCTACTCATGTAAAACCGTAACAAAAGAACAGTACCACAGCACATGTGCACAGCAACCAAGAAAATGTTAGGTGAGTTTATTAACATTACTTATGTTAGTCATGGTGCGAGATTTTTTTTTCTTTGTCTTAGCATTTATTATAGGTTTGGGGTGCTTTTTAATCTGTATTTGTAAGGAATATACACCATTAGATAGTGTTCTTGATTCCATTTTGAAATAATTTCCTTCACTTTTTTAAAAGCTTCAGAATTGGTTTAATTGAAGAACAGCTTGAGACTGCAAGCAACCTATTTTCACACTGTGATAATTGGGGCACCTGGGTGGCTCAGTCAGTTAAGCAGCTGACTCTTTGGGGCGCCTGGGTGGCTCAGATGGTTGGGCATCTGCCTTCGGCTCAGGTCATGATCCCAGGGTTCTGGGATCGAGCCCCACATCAGGCTCCCTGCTAGGTGAGGAGCCTGCTTCTCCCTCTCCTTCTTCTGCTCCCCTTGCTTGTGCTCTCTCGCTCTGTCAAATAAATAAATAAAATCTTAAAAAAAGAAAAAAAAAGCAGCTGACTCTTGATTTCAGCTCATTCTTTTTCTCTCAAAAATAAATCTTTTTTAAAAACTGTGATAATTAACAAATAGTCATCTCTGTGAATCCAGATTTTTCTAGATATGAATAGAATTAAGAGAGAGAGATTCCTCTCTCTTAATACAAAAATATACATACATAAGATTATTCATTGGTAGGACGTCTGAGTGGCTCAGTCAGTTAAGCATCTGCCTTCGGCTCAGGTCATGATTCCACGGTCCTGGGATTGAGCCCTGCCTCCAGCTTCCTACTGAACCTGCTTCTCCCTCTACCTCTGCAGCTCCCCCTGCTTGTGCGCTCTCACTCTCTCTCACTCTCTCTTGTTCACGCTCTCTCTCTCAAATAAATAAAATTTTTAAAAAAGATTATTGGTGATTTTTTTTTTAAGATTATTTATTTGACAGAGAGAAAGAGAGCAAGCACAAGCAGGGGGAGTGGGAGAGGGAGAAGCAGGCTTCCCACTGAGCAGAGAGCCCAATGCGGGGCTCGATCCCAGGACCCCAGGATCATGACATGAGCTGAAGTTAGACACAACCCACTGAGTGACCCAAGCACCCCTCATTAGTGATATAAAAATACTGGAAATAAGGGTGCCTGCCTGGCTCAGTCAGAGTGTGCAACTCTTGATCTCAGGGTCATAAGTTCAAGCCCCATGTTGGGTGTGGAGCACACTTAAAATTTTTTTTAATTTTTTTAATAAAATAAAAATACTGGAAATAACCCAATGTCCATTCATAGGAGAACAGAACATCCAATTAATGGAATATTATGCAAAGGTAATATGTACCAGCAAAACAAACAAAACCACATACACACACACACAAGGGGTAACTTAGAAACTATGAACTGGTTATCTACTGGGAGTAGACAGACTCAAAGTGGAAAGAATGATGGGCAAGTAGCCATCGGAATGGGACAGAAATGTGAGGAGGGGTGACATCTATGCGTGAAAATAAAGGAAACCTCATCTAAAATGAAATTGAGAGGTCCTGAGGAGAGAGCTCTCATCCAAGTAACACTCAACATAAGAAGCATACCTTACATTTCTCAACTGGAAAAAGCTTACTTTGCATATCCAAGCAGGAAGCAGGCAGAATTTCTCCTTGCCCAAGCATATAGCCTACCCAGTGAGAACTCAGCAAAACACCACTTCTAGCTTCCTCTTTTCTCTTATAAAAGCAAGCCCTCTCCTCTGTTCTTAGGGCTTGCCTACCACTCACTATAGTTTGCTTATCCTGAATTATAGTTCCTCTGCTAGTCCCCAAATAAACTCATTTTGCTGGTAAAATAACTGGCTCTTTTGTTTTTTGAGGTCAATATAAGTTAAAGCCTTTATTGTAGTTCTAGTTTTAGAACCTTGTTAACATTTCCTAAAAAATAAAATCAACAAGGATGACGGGAAATCTCTAAATGGAATAAAAATAGAAATAAATAAACCAAACTGTATTTCAACTGAATAACATAACCACACTGAAGAGAGGAGGAAAAAATTCACATTGAAAAAGAGAAAAATAACAAAAAAACAAATGCATACAAATGCATAATACACACCCACACACACACGTGTGTATGTGTATATACATATCCTAAGTCTATATACTAAGAGAACCTAGAAGCAATGACACCACAATAGGAATGAGAACACCAAGACCCCAGATCTTGGTTTTTAAAACCATTCTCTCCTATACAAAACTAGGACTCCTCAGAAAAAATGGCTGATTCCAGGAAAAGAACAAGAGGAGCCTAGATCACCTGATTGTTCAAGAAAGTAAAGATATGCTCAAAGAGGGATGCCTGGGTGGCTCAGTCAGTTAAGCGCCTGCCTTTGGCTCAGGTCGTGATCCCAGGGTCCTGGGATCAAGTCCCACATCCAGCTCCTTGCTACCTGGGGAGCCTGCTTCTCCCTGTGCCTGCCCCCCCTCCCCAGCTTGTGCGTACTTTCTCTCTCTCTGACATGGAGAGAGAGAAAAAAAAAATCTTTTTTAAATATTTTATTTATTTATTTATAAAATATATAAAAATATATTTTATAAATAAATAAAATCTTTAAAAAAAAGATATGCTCATAGAAAAATGAGAACATGTCAAACATATGAAGCCAGTTTGGAAGGGTTTTTAGGGCCAAATTTGATACAATATGAATATCAAATAATGATAGTCATGGACTGTAACTCATTAAATAAAATAATAATTCTTGAGTCTATTTTGATATAAATACATAAATAAGGGAGAAGGGACAGCTCTTCCATTAGGTGGAATGTCAATAAACGTAGAAAGAATGATGAAATTAGAAAACCACCATTTGGCAAGCAACAGAGTAATAATTAAGGAAGTCATCAATGAATACTAAAACTAGTGGATACAAGGTTGATAACTAACAAGATATTTATATAATCTCAAAGAATTTCCTTATAAAATCATTATTAATTACAAAGGGAAAAATAGTAACTTTACAGCAGAGAAAACTGGCAGGCACCACCTTAATCAAGTGATCAGAGTTACCATCACTGGTAATGAGACACATCAATATCATGTACAATCTGATATGATGCCTGTGGTTTGCTGCCAAAATGCATAAACTTTAATCATAAAGAAACAGAAACAAAACCAAACTGAGGGACAATGGCATGAAAAACAAAAACTGAGGAATTCATCCAGATTAAAGGAAACTAAAGAGACACGAAAACTGAATGGAACATATGATCTAGAATTCTCTTTTGCTTTTATAAAAGAAATTATTGGGATCATTAGTGACATTTGAATAAGGTATATAGATTAACACCATTGTTGTCGATGTGATTTTTTTACATTGATAATTATACTGTGATTATATATGAAAATGTCCTTGTTTTTTAAGAAATGTACACTGAGGGGCACCTGAGTGGCTCAATCAGTTAAGTGTCTGCCTTTGGCTCAGGTCAGGATCCTGGAGTCCTGGGATCGAGCCCCACCCATGTCAGGCTCCCTGCTCAGTGGGGAGTCTGCTTCTACTCTCCCTCTGACCCTCCCCCCGCTCCTGTCTCTTGCACTCACTCTCTCTCAAATAAATACATTTTTTGTAAGTTTTATTTATTTGTTAGAGAGAGAGAAAGAGCACAAGTAGGCAGAGCAGTAGACAGAGGGAGATGCAGGGCTTGATCCCAGGACCCTGGAACATGACCTTAGTTAGCCAAAGACAGCCACTTAACCAGCTGAGCCACCCAGGTGCCCCAATAAAATGTTCAAGGAAAAAAAAAAAAAAAAAGAAAGAAATGTACACTGAAGTAAAATGGCAAAGTGGCATCATGTCTACAAACTGACCTCAAGTGGTTCAAAAAATATTATCTATAAAGCAAGTGTAGAGAGAATGATGGCACTAAGGTAGTAAATTTTAACATTTGGGAAATCCAGATGAAGGTTATATGGAAATTCTTTGTGCTATTCTGTTAACTTTTCTATAAGTCTGAAATTATACCAAAATAGAAAGTTAAAAGAATAGGAGTAAATTACATGATAGCTCTGATACAAAGACTTCAATTGCCACTTATAATACCCAACTGCAAAATTTTGTTTTTTATCTGGACTGCCTCGTTGTTCAAATTATTTTAGAAATAACTGTTATAATTTTTAACTTATAACTGTATATTAATAAATTACCACTTTTAATCTCTTTCAAACATTAGGAATCTACATAGAATCGTGTTTGGAAAAAAGAGTTCTTTTACTAAACAAAGTATACGCTATTTTAGTTCAATTTCTAATCCACAGTTTGAGAAACTGAATCACAGTGAGAAAAAGTAGCTAATGACCTGCCCAAAGTCACACAGTTATAAGCAAAGTTGGGACTGTCAAACACACAGTTAACCCACAAGAAAATGTCAGCAATAAACAAGCACTAGAACAAAGGTAGAGGGGGAACCTGGGTGGCTCAGTCGTTTGAACCTCTGACTCTTGATTTCAGCTCAGGTCATGATCTCAGGGCTGTGAGATGGAGTCTCTCATCAGGCTCTATGCTCAACGGGGAGTTTGTTTGAGATTCTCTCTCTCTCCCTCTACCCCTCCCCCTGCTTATGCCCTCTCTCTCACTCACTCTCTAAAATAAATAAATAAATCTTAAAAAACAAAAACAAAAACAAATGTAGAGCATCATGAACCATTAAATAAATATAAAATTAAAGTCCCACAGCACATTTGTTAAATTAGCAAAAACAAAACAGACAAAACTCAATGGCAACAGGACTGTGAGAAAATAAGTATATTTCTTCATTGTGAATGCACTATAAACAAGTGTAATCTTTCAAGAGAGAAATTTGGCAATAGCTGTCAAGAATCATAAAAATGATCATACTCCCAAACTGAATAATACCACATTGGGGAATACATCTCATGGAGATGATTCAAAAGAGAGAAAAACAGACTTGAACAAAGATGATCATAGCCAAACAGTATATTTGCTAAAAACTAGAAACAATCCAAATGCTCACCCGTGGGAGAGAGGCTAACTTGAAACAGGCCATGGTAGAGCAATATAATAACAGTTATTACATTACCACAGGGAATATCAACAAGAGGACCTTGTAGGAATGTGGCAAGAACCCTATCAAATAAGGATAAGCTAAAGACAGCAGAATCCCAGGAGACCCACACACAATGCTGACAGCTAACAGACAATGTGTATGTACGTGTCAAAGAAACAAAGAATTTGTAATAAGTAGATAATTTGGAGTTGGAATCTTTTTAAAAAAGATATGACTTTTATTATTTAATGAAATCCATGTACAGGAAAAATGGGAGGGGTGGCCATGGCCAGAAGCCAGGGACTACAACCCTCAATCCTGAAACACACTGTGACAGCTTCTCTCTCTTTTTTAAAATAACTTCACTGATACCCTACAACCCAGCAACTGTACTACTAGGTATTTACCTAAAGGATACAAACATAGTGATCCAAAGGGACACTAGCACCCCAATATTTATAGCAGCAATGTCCATAATAGCCAAACTATGGAAAGAACCCAGATGTCCATTGACAGATGAATGAATAAAGAAGATGTGGTGTGCGTGCGTGTGTGTGTGTGCAATGGAATATTACTCAGCCATCAAAAAGAATGAAATCCTACCATTTGCAATGACATGGATGGAACTAGACAGTATTATGCTAAGTGAAATACATCAATCAGAGAAAGACAATTATCATATGGTTTCACTCATATGTGGAATTTAAGAAACAAAACAGAGGAGCATAGGGGAAGGAGGGAAAAATAAGACAAAATCAGAGAGGGAGACAAGCCATAAGAGACTCTTAGGAACAAACTGAGGGTTCCTGGAGAGGAGGTGTGTGGGGGTTTGGGGTAACTGGGTGATGGCCATTAAGGAGGGCACATGATGTGATGAGCACTGAGTGTTACATGCAACTGATGAATAACTGAACTCTACCTCTGAAACTAATGATATACTATCTGTTAATTGAATTTAAATAAGATTAAAAAATAAGTAACTTCATTGAGATGTAATTAACATACCATAAAATTCACCTACTTAGAGAATCCATTTATAGCATGACAGCATAAGAGCTCTACTGACCTGTGCCCTCAGTGAAACTGGTGAAAATTATTTTAAAAACAACCATTTCGGGCCTCCTGGGAGGCTCAGTTGAGCGTCTGACTCTTGATTTCAGTTCAGGTTGTGATCTCAGGGTCCTGGGATAGAGCCAGAGCCCCGAGTCAGGCTGGGCACTCATCGTGGAGTCTTCTTGTCTCCCTCTCCCTCTGCCCTTCCCCCACTCTCTGGCACATGTGTGCGCGCTTGCTCTCTCTCTCTCTCTCTCTCAAATAAACAAATCCCAGAAACATTTCAAGCATCTGAAAATAGTCCTAAGAATAAACAGTAAATGAAGAAATATCTGCTAAAAACAAAACAAAACACACAAAAAACCACAAACTATTAAAAATTCAGTATGAAAAGTGAGACTCTGCAATATTTAAACCAAGACTGCTCCCACCCCTCCACCTCCCAGCTCAGTGCAGTAGAGATTCCTCTCCAGAGTGCTGTAGCGAAGAATACAGGGCACACTTCACCTCAGCTCATAGTCAGAGGTTTCCTTTCAAGGAGGAGCAGGATATCGGTGTTTCTCATTCTGTCTCCAGTTACTTGTTGCTGAGGCTAAGTCCAAGGGAAACACTGTTGAGAAGCTGAGAATCCCCTCACACAGCCCCTGCCCATGGAGTGGAGGCTCTAAGTTAGGTAGGGCATGCTGAGAATACTAGGGCCCTGATCACCCTTGCCTGTAACTCAAGAAACACAGTAGTTCTGAAGCCACTGCCTCGGGCCTCTCTGGCCAGTTGAGTAGTCTTTAAGTTTTAGCAAGCACCTTTTACCGTGTATGATTGATTAAGCGTTTCTTTTTATATCTATAGATCATGCATCGTTTCCTAGAAAGATTCAGAAACAAACCTGCTTGCACAATTTTTAGCACCACAATAACTTCTGTAGCTAGCACCACTGAGTCTGCAAGCAATCAGTTAAGTGTTCCATACTACCATGCTCCCCTTTTACTGATTAAATGCCCTAAAGTTCCTTTAAAAATCTTTGGGTGAGGCAGAAAATTAGATTTGGTTTCTGGGTAAGAGTCCACCTTCACCCCAGGTGGCCAGCCTCCTGAATAAAACTCATATTCCTTTCCAGTGAAAACTCATCTCTTCTCGGGGCGCCTGGGTGGCCCAGTGGGTTAAGGCCTCTGCCTTCAGCTCAGGTTATGATCTCAGGATCCTGGGACCGAGCCCTGCATCAGGCTCTCTGCTCAGCGGGGAGCCTGCTTCCCCCTCTCTCTCTGCCTACTTGTGATCCCTCTCTGTGTGTCAAATAAATAAATAAAATCTTTAAAAAAAGAAAAGAAAAGAAAACTCATCTCTTCTCAAGGTCTCAAGGAATCGATCCCATTTACATATGCACCAAAAATAATAAGATACCTAGGAATAAACCTAACCAGAGGTCAAAGATCTGTATTCTGAAAACTATAGAACACTTATGAAAGATATTGAAGAGGACACAAAGAAATGGAAAAACATTCCATGCTCATGGATTAGAAGAACAAACGTTGTTGTTGTTGTTGTTGTTGTTGTTGTTTTGTTTTGTTTTTTGAGGAATCCAAACATTCAGTTTATTAAACTAAGGCTAGTGAAGCCATAGCATGAAAAAAAGCTGCAGTCATTCGGGACAAGTGGATGATTTTATAAAGCTAAAATCAAAAGACTTAAGACATGGGAAAATTCATAAGTATGAGGAAGTAATAAAACACAAAGTGACCACAAGAATTACAAATATATTTAAATCTCAGACCTGGGAAATGGACTACACACAGCCTTCTAGGGGAGAAGAGAAATGCCTTATATGTTCTGACAGCACTGCACCTTTGGCTTGTTTTCAGTGGTCGGTGGAACATGAATAGGAACCACATTGTTGCTTGGAGACATGTCATTTTCACGTCTGTCTGACATTTGCTTCTGGGAAACAATGCGGTATATTTCTGTCATAATTGTCTGAAAAGCGGCTTCTACGTTTGTAGAGTCTAGGGCGGAAGTCTCAATGAATGACAAACCACTCTTTTCTGTAAAAGCTCTTGCTTCATCTGTAGGAACTGCCCTGAGATGACGCAAATCACTCTTATTGCCCACAAGCATGATAACAATGTTACTATCAGCATGATCTCTCAGTTCTTTCAGCCATCGTTCTATATTTTCATATGTGAGATGTTTAGCAATATCATACACCAATAAGGCACCTACAGCTCCACGATAGTATGCCGATGTTATTGCTCAGTATTGCTCCTGCCCTGCGGTGTCCCATATCTGTGCCTTTATTGTTTTCCCATCAACCTGGATGCTTCTTGTTGCAAACTCTACACCAATGGTGCTCTTACTTTCAAGATTAAATTCATTTTGAGTAAATCGAGATAAGAGATTACTCTTTCCAACACCAGAATCTCCAGTTAGGACAACTTTGAAGAGATAGTCGTACTCGTCGTCGTACTCGTCGTCGCAGGTGCCCATTGCGCAGCCGAGGATTGAAGGGGCGGGAGCAGCAGTGGTATCGGTCAAGAACAAACATTGTTAAATTGTCTATATTACCCAAAGAAATCTACATATTTAATGTAATCCCTATCAAAATACCACCAGCATTTTTCACAGAACTAGAACAAACAATCCTAAAATTTGTATGGAACCACGGAAGACCCTGAATAGCCAAAGCAATCCTGAAAATGAAAAGCAAAGCTGGAGGTATCATAATTCTGGACTTCGAGCTATATTACAAAGCTGTAGTCATCAAGACAGTATGGTACTGGCACAAAAACAGACACAGAGGTCAATGGAACAGAATAGAAAGCCCAGAAATGGACCCACAACTACATGGTCAACTAATCCTTGACAAAGCAGGAAAGAACATCCAATGGAAAAACGACAGTCTCTTCAACAAATATTGTTGAGAAAACTGGACAGCCACATGCAGAAGAATGAAATTGGACCGCTTTCTTATACCTTACAGAAAAATAAACTCAAAATGGATGAGAGACCTAAATATGGAACAGGAAACCATCAAAATCCTAGAGAAAAACATAGGCAGCAATATCTTTGACCTCAGCTTTAGCAACTTCTTATGAGACACATTGCCAAAGGCAAGGAAAACAAAAGCAAAAATGAAATATTGGTTGGGGCACCTGGGTGGTTCAGTTGGTTGAGTGTCATACTCTTGGTTTCAGCTCAGGTCCTGATCTTGGGGTCATGGGATCAAGCTCCGTGTCAGGCTCTTCGCCCCTCATGGAGTCTGCTTATCCCTTTCCCTCTGTTCCTCCAATCACTTCCTCGCTCGCTCTCTCTTTCAAATAAATAAAAAGAAAAAAAAAGAAAAAAGAGGAAAAAATGAACTATTGGGGAAAAATTTTTTTAATTTTAAAAATGAACTATTGGGATTTCATGAAGATAAAAAGCTTCTGCACAGCAAAGGAAACAATCGACAAAACTAAAAGGCCTACAGAATGGGAGAAGATATTTGCAAATGTCATGCCTGATAAAGTGCTAGTATCCAAAATCTACAAAGAACTTATCAAATTCAACACCCAAAAAACAAATAATCCAGTTAAGAAATGGGCAGAAGACATGAATAGACATTTTTCCAAAGTAAACACCTAGATGACTAACAGACACGTGAAAAGATGCTCAACGTCACACATCATCAGGGAAATACAAATCAAAACCACAATGAGATACCACCTCACACCTGTCAGAATGGCTAATATTAACAACAGGAAACAACAGATGTTGGTGAGGATGCAAACTGGTAGGAATGCAAACTGGTGCAGCCTCTCTGGAAAAAAGTATAGGGGTTCCTTAAAAAGTTAAAAATAGAACTACCCTATGATGCAGCAATTGCACTACCAGGTATTTACCCAAGGGATACAAAAATACAGATTCAAAGGGGTATGTGCACCCCAATGTTTACAGCAGCATTATCAACAACAGCCAAACTGGAGAGAGCCCAAATGTCCATCAACTGATGAAAGAAGATAAGAGATAGATAGATAGATAGATAGATAGATAGATAGATAGATAGATAGATATTGGAATATTACTCAGCCATCAAAAAGAATGAAATATTGCCATTTGCAATGATGTGGATGGAGCTAGAGCATATTATGCTAAGTAAAATAAGTCAGACGAAGACAAATACCATATGCTTTCACTCATATGTGGAATTTAAGAAACAAAACAGGTGAACATAGGGGAAGGGGAAAAAAGAGAGAGAGGGAAGCAAACCATAAGAGACTCTTAAAGATAGAGAACAATCTGAAAGTTGATAGAGGGAGGTGGGGGGGATGGGCTAAATGGGTGATAGGTATGAAGGAGGGCACTTATGATGAGCACTAGGTGTTATATGTAAGTGATGAATCACTAAATTCTACTCCTGAAACCAGTATTACACTATATGTTAACTAACTAGGATTTAAATAAAAACTTGAAAAGGAAAAAAAAAGACCTCATTTCTTTAATATTGGCTTTTTGAGCTACAGGCAGAACTTGGGTTTTTCAGTAACAGTTCTACAGTGGGATAGACGGGCTAACAGGTCCTCAGGTCCCAAAATCAAATCCTTAGACCCTAGAGTAGGAGGATCACTCAGAGAGAAGCTTATCATTAGTCCCATTTTTTGCAGCTTCAGAACCCTGGCTTAGATTTTGCTTCCAGGAAAAAGTAGTCAGGGTGGAGGGAGGAAGGAGGAGAGAACAGGTAGCTCCTAATCTCTTCCCAAAATAACTAACTTCATTTACAACAAAGCTTGGAGAAGTTCAAGCCTAAGGGTGTTCACAAGAAAAGCAGTGGCTGTAGTAAAAAGTCAACTGAGAGAAGAATCAAGATGAAGGATAAATTACAGGCCAGCTAGTCTACAGGAAAAAGCTAGGGAATAATACAGCTGGGAGGAGCGCTACTGGAGTCAGAATAAATAAACACTGACCTCAGGAACCATTATTTCAAAGGACCCAAATTTGATTGGATATATTTACTGAGCAATTTATGCTCCAGGGCATTGTTGAAAACATACAGCAATCAGCTGGCAATTAGAAAAGTTTAACAAAGTTTAATTACAAAAGTTTAACAAAGCTGGCAATTAGAAAAGGCGCCTGGGTGGCTCAGTCCTTAAGCGTCTACCTTCAGCTCAGGTCATGATCCCAGGACACCAGGCTCCCTGCTCGGCTGGAAGTCCGCTTCACCCTCTCCCACTCCCCCTGCTTGTGTTTCTGCTCTCAGTCTCTCTCTCTCTGTGTGTGTCAAATAAATAAATAAAACCTTTAAAAAAAATAAAAAAGAAAAGTTTAACAACTGGATCAAGAAAAGAGATGAATAGAGTCCTACCAAAATCACTGTCATCCTGGGGTTACTGTAGACATATCAAAAGCTACGTCTCCCTGAGGAACAACATCAGAGGCTTAACACTGATGTGGAGGACTGGGACATAGACTTCATTAAAATAATCCAGCCAATCACTAAACAAATAAACAAGCAAATAACAGTAAGTCCTGGAGGGTCGAAGGGACCAGTAGTCAGAGTTCCTGTATTAGAATTCTCCAGAGACATAGAACCAGTAGGAGATGAGAGAGAAAGAGAGAGAGATTTTAAGGAATTGGTCCACAAAATTAAGAAGGCAGACAACTCTCAAGATCTTAAGGGTGAATCAGCAACCTAGAGACCTAGGAAAGCTGATGGCCTTAGTTCCATTTCAAGACCTGGGTTTTGAAATGGAACTGAGAATGAGGAGAGCCCAACGGTGTGGTTCTCATCCAAAGGACAGCCGACTCGAGATCCAGGAACAGTCAATGTTTTGGTTCCAGTCTGAAGGCAGGGTAAAAGCCAGTGTCCCAGTTTGAAGGCAGTCCAGTAGCAAGAATTCTCTCTTACAGAAGAATGGTCAGCCTTTTTGTTCTACCCAGACCTTCAACTGATTGGATTAAGTCAAACCACATTAGGGAGAGCAATCTGCTTTACACAGTGTACTGCTATAAATGTTAATCTCAAATAAAAAATAAAAAACCTCCTTACAGAAACACCCAGAATAATGTTTGACTAAATATCTGGATACCCCATAGCCCAGTCAAGTTGACATATAAAATTAACCATAATAGTTGCTATAATAAATTATATTAAAAAAAAAAATCCAGGGGCTGCTGGGTGGCTCAGCTGGTTAAGCGTCCAACTCCCGGTTTCGGCCCAGCCCATGATCCCAGGGTCCTGGGATCGAGCCCCGTGTTGGGCTCCCTGCTCAGGGGGAGTATGCTTCTCCCTCTGCCTCTCCCCCGCCGCTCATGCACTCTTTCTCAAATAAATAAATATCTAAAAAAAAAACAAAACAAAACCCACACTGAGACATCTCCTCACACCTGTTAGAAAAGCTATTATCAAAAAGACAAGAAATAACAAGTATTGGCAAGGATGTGGAAAAAACAGAACATTTGTGCATTGTTTGTAAGAATACAAAATGGTATAGCCATTGTGGAAAACATTTTGGAGGTTTCTCAAAAAACTATAAATAGAATGACCACATGGCCCAGCAATTCCACTTCTGGATATACACTCAAAAGAAGTGAAAGCAGAATCTCAAAGAAATATTTGTAAACTCATGTTCATAACAGCATTACTCACAACAGCTAAAACATGGAAGCAACCGAAGCATTCACTGACAGATGGATAAACATAATGTGGTATATACATACAGTGGAATATTACTCAGCCTTAAAGAAGGAAATTCTGCAATATGCTACAACATGGATGATTCTAGGACACTGCTAAATGAAATAAGCCAGGGACACCTGGGTGGCTCAGTCAGTTAAGTGTCAGCCCCAACACAGGTCATGATCCCAGAGTCCTGGGATCGAGTCCCGCATCAGGCTCCTTGCTCACCAAAAAGCCTGTTTCTCCCTCTGCCTGCTGCTCCCTCTGCTTGTGCGCTCTCTCTCTGACAAATGAATGAATGAAATCTTTCAATTAATTAATTAATTAATTAAGCCAGTATAGAAACAGAAAGAATAATGGTGGTTGACAGGGGTTGGAGGAAGGGGGGTAAATGGGGAGTTATTGCTTAATGGGTATAGAGTTCCAATTTTACAAGATGAAGAAAGTTCTGGAGATGATGGTTCACAGCAGTATAAATGTACTCAATATCACTGAGCTGGACACTTAAAAATAGCTAAGATAGTAAATTTTATGTTATGTGTATTTTACCACAATAAAAAAAAATTCTGGATTGGGTTAATAAAAAAAATAAGTGGACTATATTAAAATTAAGAACTTCTGTTCATCCGAATATGTAACAGAAGAGTGAAAAGCCAACCAGAAGACTGGAAAAGGATATTTTAGTATATACATAAATATATACATATATCCACAAAGGATTTCTATCTAGTGTGTTTTTGCTTGCAAGAAGAAGGCAGATAGGGGCGCCTGGGTGGCTCAGTGGGTTAAAGCCTCTGCCTTCAGCTCTGGTCATGATCTCAGGGTCCTGGGATTGAGCCCCGCATTGGGCTCTCTGCTCAGCAGGGAGCCTGCTTCCCCCTCTCTCTCTGCCTGCCTCTCTGCCTACTTTCGATCTCTCTCTCTCTGTCAAATAAATAAATAAAATCTTTAAATTAAAAAAAAAAAGAAGGCAGATAATCCAATAGAAAAATAGACAATGAATTAAACATGCACTTTACAAAAGAGGATACCGAATGGCAAATATACCTATGAAAGTGTACCCAGCTGCATTAGTTATTATGTATGCAATACTCAACCACAGGTAGTTTCATTACATACCCACAACCAATGCTAAATGAAAAAGACAATATCAAGTGTAGGTTAGGATGTAGAACAACTGCTGATAAAAGAGTAAAAATTGGTAGAACTACTTTGAGAAATTGGTAGTTTCTACTGAAGCTGAACATATGCATACCATATCAACCAGTGATTCCACTCCTAGGTGAATATGGATCTGAAATGAGTACAAAAGTTCATCAAAAGACACATACAAGAAGGACACCAGGGTGGCTCAGTCAGTTAAGCATCTGCCTTCAGCTCAGGCCATGATCCCGGGGTCCTGGGATGGAGTTCCGTATTGGACTCCCTGCTCAGCAGGGAGTCTGCTTCTCCCTCTGCCTGCCACTCCCCCTGCTTGTGCTCTCTCTCTCTCTCTCTAGCAAATATATTTTTTAAAAAGACACTTACAAGAATATTGATGGCAACAGTTTATATAATAGCCAAAGGCTAGAAACAAATCAAATATCCATCTGTGGTACAAATGGGTAACTTATTTGTGTAATATTATACAATAGAATACTATGTAGTAAGAAGAGTGAACAAACTACAACTACATGCAATAATTTTGATTAGTCTCACAAATATGAGGAAAGAAAAACACACACACACACACACACATACACAAACATACTATATGGTCCCATTTACATAAAGTTCAAAAACAGGCAAATTTAATCTATGATGTTAGAAGTCAGAAGAGTCACTATCCCAGGGTAGGTGGTGGTGGTAGTCATGGGAAGATAGCATAAGAAAGACTATTTTGTGCTGGTAATGTTCTGATTCTTGATCTTAGTTCTGGTTACACCAGAGCATTCACTGCATGAAAATCAACCAAGACATATATTTATCACTTGTGCACTATTCTATATGTATATCATACTTTAATAAAAATGTATTTAAAAAGTAAAACAGTTTTACTTTCTTTTTTAAAAAAAAGGAAGATCTCTAGAGATATGTATAGGGGTCTCCCATTATATACTGCTAAGTAAAAAGCCCAAATGCAAATCAAAAGAGACACAAAATAGATTAGTGGTTACCTAGGGCTGGGAATGGGAATGATGCAAAAGTGCATAAGGTTACTTTTTGGGTGATGACAATGTTCTAAATTACACTTTGGGTATGGTCACACAACCCTGTAAATAGACTAATAATCACTGAAGTGTACACTTTAAATGCATAAATTTTATGGTATGTAAATTATGACTTAGTAAAGGTTTAAAAAGATCAAATGTACATAGTATACTTTATATATAAGAAACAGTAGGAGGGAATTAGAATATATATATTTGCTTGTATTTGAAAAAAGGAAATGATGAAAGGATAAGTAAACAAATAAAAATGATTACTTCTAATCATTTTTAGGGGGGGCAGGAATGGGTGAAAGGTACTTTTGACCTCTGGTTGTGTATATGTTTTACCTAGCCAAAAAAAATCCAAACAAAAACCCTAATTTTTTAAAAATTCCTTAAGTTGAAAATAAATAGAAATAAGTTAACTAAACTGAGTCTCAAATTTGTTACCCCATAAAGAAAAGATTTACTTCAAGGATTTAGAAAACAGTATTTTGACTGCACATCCTAAGTGGGACACAATCCAAGAACAGAAAGATGTTCTAAACTTCTAAACTTTCCTCAGCACTTATATTATTTGTAGTGATTTCGAATTTAACATTTTAGACTTTGTTTTATATTTTAGGTTAAAGCAAAGAAATAATTATGTTAATAATATTAGGAATCAAGGAAATGAAATGAAATGAAAACGGCTTAATGTTAAACCTTAAAGGAAAATACCAATATGAACTAATTATTTTAATGTGTATTTTTAAATGCTATCCACCAAAATGGACTAGAAGCTATGTCTCCCCATTAACAAAGGGTTTCCTATCAACCGGACTGTAATGTCTAATATCATTCCCCCACTAAAAATGAACAAACAACACAGGGCTCCTTAAAGGAATGGCTGAATAAGGTCTGGTACAGAGAAAGTACAAGACGAGCCTAGACTATCATTATTGGTCCCAAAAAGCAAATAAGTTTCCAAAGATTTATAGGGTGATATCAAAAGGACAAAAATTAAAAAAAAAAACTATTGGAATAAAAGCTCAATCAATAGCCAGAGTCATAAAAAACTGAGGTTCAACTAGAATAATAATTCCTTTTTCCTTTGTTCTCTTCCATTCCCTCCATGTCTTCCCCCTCCTTTCCTGAACAATTACGTTCTAAAGCAATAAGGTGGTGCAAAAAAGAAAGGCATTTGTACCTGGGATGGGAAGAGCTACAGTGGCCCAGCGCATAAAAATGGAGCCCCAAGGGGTAAGGAGAACATTCACATAGGAGAGTTGCCAAGAATGGGGAGTAGAACCCAAGTGGGATAAAAAGAACATCCTGCAGAGCAGCCACTTGGCCCAGAGTATCAGAGCCTGTGTAGTGTCGGGAGCTTGTCCACATAGGGGGCCAGCCCAGCTTAAGGAGTGAGAGCCTGAATGGAGTAAGGAAAATTCCTCCGTGGAGGGGTAGCCCATTTTGGGCTGTCAGAGTCTGAACAGGGTAAGAAAAGGTGATCTAGAGTGCGATGCCATAGCTGTGTCTACTGAGAGGACCAGAGAATAGCACCACCCATGGGACAATGAGCATACCTCGTGCTTAGACTATGACTTCTAAATATTGTTCTCCACTAAAATGATCCAGGACTCTTTGGGAAAATGACTGATTCTGTTCCATTATATGGCTGGGGCAGGTAAAGTATGAGATGAGCCTGGAGCATCTTGTTCTACCAGAAAGCAAAAGACGTATGTAAGGAATGGTGAGGGGGACACCTGGGTGGCTCAGTCGGTTAAGCATCCAACTCTTGATTTCAGCTCAGATCATGATCTCGGGGTTATGGGATTGAGCCTGCATCGGGCTCTGCACTCAGTGGGGAATCTGCCCTTCTCTCTCTCCCTCTCCCTCTATCCCTACCCCCACTCTCACGTGTGCATATGAGCACACACTCATGCACTCTCTCTCTCTCAAATAAATAAGTAAATCTTTAAAAAAAAAAAAGAATGGTGAAGAACCTGAAAAAAGAAAATGGAAAATAACAAGTGTTGGCAAAGATGTGGAAAAACTGGAACCCTCATGTGTTGCTGGTGGGCATGTAAAATGGTATGTATAGCTGCTATAAAATATAAAACAGTCTGACAATTCCTCAAAGCGTTAAACATAGAATTTACATATGATTTAGTAATTCCACTTCTAGGTATATATCCAAAAGGAATGAAAGCAAGGATTCAAACAGATATTTGAACAACAATGTTCATAACAGCATTATTCACAAAAGTCAAAAGGTAGAAGCAACCCCGTAACCACTGAATGAAAAATGAATGGGTAAACAAAATGTGGTATATATATGTACATATATGTACATGTGTGTGTGCATATGTTTGTATATATATACAGACAATAGAATTTTATTCAGCATTAAGAAGGAAGGAAATTCCAATACATAATACACCATGGTTGAACCTTAAAAACATCATGCTAGGAGCGCCTGGGTGGCTCAGTGGGTTAAAGCCTCTGCCTTCGGCTCGGGTCGTGGTCTTGGGGTCCTGGGATGGAGCTCCACATTGGGCTCTCTGCTCAGCGGGGAGCCTGCTTCCCCCCTCTCTCTGCCTGCCTCTCTGCCTGCCTCTCTGCCTGCTTGTCATCTCTCTCTCTGTCAAATAAATACATAAATCTTAAAAAAGAAAATCTAAAAAAAAAAAAATCATGCTAAGTTCAATAAGCCAAACACAGAAGGACAAATATGGTATGATTCCACTTATATTAAGTACCTAAAATAATCAAATTCATAAAGACAGAAAGTAGAATAGTAGTTACCAAGGGCTAAGGGGAGTGGGGAATGGAGAGTTACCATTAAATGGGTACAGAGTTTCAGTTTGGGATGATGAAAAAGTTCTGGAGACAGATGGTGGTGGTGGTTGTACTATAATGTGAATTATTGAATGCCACTGAACTGTACACTTAAAAATGGTTAAATTGGTAAATTCTATGCTATGTATATCTTACCAGCATTTTATTTTTTTTAACAATTTTCTTTTTTTGAGAGAGAGCGAGCATGAGCGGGGGTGGGGGGAGGTACGGAGGGGCAGAGGGAGAGGAAAAAGCAGACTCTGCTCTGAGCAGGGAGCTCTGACCCGGGGCTGGATCCCAGGACCCTGGGATCATGACCTGAGCAGAAGACAGATGGTTAACTGACTGAGCTACCCTGGTGCCCCACCAGCATTTAAAAAAAATTTTTTTAATGAAAGCAAAACAGAACATTTTCTGACAACCAAACACAGAGAAATCATCATGAGCAGACCGGCACTACAAGAAATACTAAATGGAATCTTAAGTGAAGGGAAATGAGCCAGATGGAGACATGGGACTGCAAAACAGAATGAAGAATACCTAAAAGGGGTGACTAAATTGGTAAATATAAATGAATACTGGCAATTTAAAACAACAACAAAAATAATATCTTGTGGAATTTAAAACAAATACATTGAAATAAAATATATGACAACAATAACACAGGAAGCAGAAAGTGTTAGAGTTAAACAATTTTAAAATGCTAGCATTATTCAGGAAGTGTGGAAAAAACTAATTTAGGGTAGACTGTGATGAGTTAAGGATGCATATTATAATCTCTGGAGCAACCACTAAAAGAATAATCAAATAACGGTCAAATATCTAAATCGTTAAATAACAATAAAAATAAAGGATAAAAAACAGAATGATAAAAAATATTGTTCAATCCAAGAGAGGGCAAAAAAAACCCAAAAACAAAAACAAAAAAAAACAGGGGCGCCTGGGTGGCTCAGTGGGTTAAGCCGCTGCCTTCGGCTCAGGTCATGATCTCAGGGTCCTGGGATCGAGCCCCACATCGGGCTCTCTGCTCAGCGGGGAGCCTGCTTCCCCCTCTCTCTCTGCCTGCCTCTCTGCCTACTTGTGATCTCTCTCTCTCTGTCAAATAAATAAATAAAATCTTTAAAAAAAAAAAAAAAAAAAAAAAAACAAGAGAATAAAGGAACAAAGAACAGATGGAGTAAACAGAAAACAGCAAAATAGTAAAAATAAACTCACACATCAGTAATTAAATTAAATGGAAAGGGGCTAAACACTCTTAGAAATAAAAGAAAAAGACCGTCAGACTGGATTTTAAAAATTCAACTATATGCTATTTACAGAGATGCATTTTAAATATAACGTCATCAAGGTTAAAAGAACAGAAAACAATGGGATGGAAAATATGTACTACGTAAATACAAACAGAAAAGAGCTGGCTCAGCAAAATTAATATCAGATAAAATAGACTTTAGATAATAAGTATTACTAGAGATAAGGAGGGGCATTTCACACTGATAAAAGTGTCTAAATGAAAAACATGACTTTCCTATTATATATTCAGAAATAAAATAGATGGGGGCACCTGGGTGGCTCAGTGGGTTAAACCCTCTACCTTCGGCTCAGGTCATGATCTCAGGGTCCTGGGATCGAGCCCCACATCGGGCTCTCTGCTTGGCGGGGAGCCCGCTTCCCCCTCTCTCTCTCTGCCTGCCTCTCTGCCTACTTGTGCTCGCACTCTCTCTTTGTCAAATAAACAAATAAAATCCTTAAAAAAAGAAATAAGATAGATGAAGCAAAAAAAAACAACAGAACCAAAAAGTGAAGTAGACAAATCCATTCACAGTTGAAGATTTGAACACACAGACCCGCACCTCAGTAATCAATAGAACTAAAGAAAAATCAGTAAGAATATAGAAGATCTGAATACACTATCAACCACATTGACATAATCGAATATTTATATGACACTATACCTAACAACTGCAAAACACGCATTCTTTTCAAATACGAATGGAATGTCCACCAAATAGACCACATGTTGGGCTATAAAACAAATCTCAAGATTTCAAAAGAGTGAGGTTTTACAGAATATGTTCTTTGATCATAATGGATTAAATTGAAAATTAACAATAAGAAATCTAGAAAACCCCCAAATATTTGGAAAGTAGCAACTCATTTACACAATGTTCAAGATTAGACAAAACTAATCTATAATAATAAAATTCAGGATGATTCCTTTTCGCTGAGAAGAAGCACAGTGAGCGTTCTGGGACTTGAAATGTTGTATATCTTAATATAGGTAGTGATTATATGGGTGTATTTATATATAGAAATTTATTCAAGATTTGTACTTGTATACTTTGTTCCGTGTAAGTTATACCCCAATAAAAAAGTAAATCAGAAAAAAAGAGAGACATTAAATTCTCTAGTACCTAACAAAATATCTATTTCATGGAGAATGCTTATAAATGTTTGATGAATTAAAAAAGGAACGAGAGATAAAGAATAGAATGAAAAGGCCTACCACACATCTAATACCATTTACACCCGCTAGATTGGCAAAAGATAAAGAAGTCTGACAGTAGCAAGTGCTGCAGAGAATGAAAATCAATAGGAACTCTTATACTTTGCTGATGAGAATATAAACTGATACAACCACTTGAGAAAACAATTTGGCATTAGCTTGTAAATTACAACATTCACATACCCTACCCACCGGGAATCAATTCCTAGATGTATATCCTAAGAAACTTCTGTCCAAGTGCACCAGGAGTTAAGTATAAGAATGTTAGGGCACTTGGCTGGCTCAGTTGGTAGAGCATGCGACTCTTGATCTTGGGGTTGTGAGTTCAAGCCCCACACTGGGTGCAGAAGTTACTTTAAAAATTTTTAAATCTTAAAAAAAAAAATGTTAATAGTAACCCTGTTCATAACTGAAACATCTCAAATGTCCATCAACACTAGAACAGATAAATCAATTATGGTATATTCACATAACAGAATATTATCCCACAGAGAAAAATGAATGAACTAGGGGTGCTGGGCTGGCTCAGTAGGTAGAGCAAATAACCCTTGATCTCAGGGTTGTGAGTTCAAGCCCTACATTAGGCATGGAGCCTACTTAAAAAAAAATTAATGAACTATAGTTACTTGCAACAACATGGATATTAGACACTTAATGTTGAGGGCTCCCTGGGTGGCTCAGTTGGTTAAGCATCTGCCTTCAGCTTGGGTTGTCATCCTGGGGTCCTGGGATCAAGTCCCACCTCAGGCATCCTACTTGACTCTGCTTCTCTCTCTCCCTCTTCCCTTCCCCCCTGTTCACGCTCTCTCTCTCTCTTTCTCAAATAAATAAAAAAATTTTTAAATGTCAAGTGAAAAAGGAAAGTCACAGAAAAAAACAAACAGTATGATACCATGTTTATGAAGTTCAAATGCAAGCAAAATTAATATGTTGTAAATGCATATAATTTTTTAAAGTAAGGAAATTAAAAACACGAAATTCAGAATAATAGTTAAGAATAGGCGGGGTGAGGGGCACCTGGGTGGCTCAGTTGGTTGAGCATCCTAATTGTTTACTTCTTCCCAGAGGAAGAGGAGAAGTTAAGGAGAATTTCATTTAGTAGGTACGTCAGGGGTCCCAGTTTCAATGACTGACTCAGGGACTCAGCATTCAGTAAATAGTTGCATTCATGGCTGTAATGCATTACAGCCAAAGAATACGAAACAAAATCAGCAAAGTACATCAAATGGACAAGAAAGTGGAAGGGCATTAAATGCAGTGGGAAAGTGCATGCAAAGGCAAAGAGCTATGAAAGGATGCCCCAGTCAGGGAACAAACCACATTGTTGAAAAGTCCTTTCCATATGGCCAAGCACAAGGTTCTTGGGAGAGTATCAGAAGGAGGGAATAGATGAGGCGCCTGGATGGCTCAGTTAGTTAAGCATCTGCCTTCAGCTCAGGTCATGATCCCAGGGTCCTGGGATTGAGTCCCATGTCAGACTCCTTGCTCAGCGAGGAGCCTGCTTCTCCCTCTCCCTCTGCCTGCCGCTCCCCCTGCTTGTGCTCTCTCTCTCTGTCAAATAAATAAATAAAATCTTTAAAAAAAAAAGCCACTCTAGATATCCTTGGATACATTAAACTAAACTAAATCACTATGATCCATAAGCAAATGCACAAGTAATTGAAACTGGTTCTAGAAATTATG
This sequence comes from Potos flavus, assembly GCA_028534135.1. Taxonomy (NCBI): domain Eukaryota; kingdom Metazoa; phylum Chordata; class Mammalia; order Carnivora; family Procyonidae; genus Potos; species Potos flavus. Next base: position 76,091,799 of record CM052895.1, on the reverse strand, counting down.
GGATCTAAAACTCTAGATCTAGAAAAGTGGAGTTTAGCTTCACCAAGATGGAGACTAGAACCTACTATCAATTTGTGAAATTATCAGAAAAATATAGCTTTCAGAATAAACTGGTAACAACTACCATTTACTTTGTGCCAGGCAATGTGGTAAGTAGTTTATGGAAATTATTTTGGTTAATCTTCATCAAACCAGGTATCATTTACTTATTTTACAGATGAAGAAGCAGACTTGTTAATGTTAAATAATTTACCTAATGTTGCATAGGTCATGACTGCAGAATGGAGCAGCTGACATCAAGCTGAATATCTCATGACTTTAACTGACTGCCTGTTCATTCCTCAGAGATTATTAGGGTTAATCCCAATCCTACTCGCCTCAGGCATTGTCAGGGTATAAGACATTACGGCCATCCACTGCATGTCACAGGGCTCTGAACATCCAGCCCTCCCGCTCCAAGTGTGGCCTGGAGTAGTGGGTGCACTGGGTGATGAGAAGAAGCTGCCTTATCTGTTTAGTCTAAACTTGCCATACAGATATGCTCATTTTTTAAGTGGGCTGTGACATGGAAACAGTTGGAAAGCTCTATTTGAATCTAATTCTCCTCCTTCCCCTCCTCAAAACCCTCTGGAAATCCCAATCTAGTGATCAGCAAATTCCTTTACACCATCAATCTGTCGTTGCAAAGTTGCTGATTTAAAACCTGGCATATCCTGAAGACAACGCTTACCTGCAGCCCTGAAGACAATATAAAATGACCCATCCTGAGCAGTGAACTAGGATTGCAGCAAAGATATGTGTGTGTGTGTGTGTGTTGTGTGTGTGTTTTGTGTGTGTGTCTGTGTGTCTGTGTGTGTGTGTGCGCGCGCGATCATCATTCCTCCCTCCCTCCCCGGCCAACATAGATTTGTCGGTTTTCCTCAAGAGCAAACCCTGCTGTTTTGGACCAATCTCAGATTCTGAATCAAATAATGCTTGTACACATCCTATTAGTAAAACCTGATTTATGGTCACTTCTAACAACTAGATGTGTTCACAGAGCTGAGAAGCAGAAAATCTCAGGATAGCATTCACTGGAGAATAAATTGTTCTGAGTATTTATTTAATCAGATTTGGAGGGAGGGACTGTTTTTTGCTCTATTGTGTCAAATATATATACTTGAATTCTGGAACTTTGACAAAAATGTCCTCTATACCTTTGGATTTCTAGCTGAATAATTCACACTATGGAAATTTGAGGAACTAGAAACTTTAAGATAAGTAAGTACTGTAGAGTCATTGGTTTTTAGGCTGGTCTATGGTATTGGCAAAAGGACATGAATTTGCAGTCTGAGGTCTGGTGTTCAAGTATGGGCTCTGACATTAACTAGCTGTATGATCCTGATAAAACCTCACCTCTCCCAGTTTGTTTCTTTTTTGTCAAATAAGAATCTTTCATAGGAGAACCACCCTAAGAATTAAATGTTATAATGTATGTTACAGGTGCTTCATAAACTCTAAAACATTGCACAAACATCAATCATCTATTGCATTGTAATAGTGACTCAGGCATGAGGCCTGACACAGAGCTGATGCACAATATTTATAGTATAAATAAGTAAATCCTGCTGATGAGCTGTGTCATCTTAGGCAAGAAACATCTCTGTCTCTATCTCTCTTTTGCCTCCTCTGGTCCACTTCCCCCTAGTTCGCTGGGTTCCAACCATGCTGTCCCTTTTCCTGTTCTTCCAACACAGCAAGTTCACTCCTGTCACAGGGACTTTGGACCTGCTGTTCCCTCTTCCTGGAACATTCTTCCCCAGTTCTTTGCATGCATGGTCCTCAACTTCTCATCAATCAGGTCTTAGGTAAAATGTCATTTCCTCAGGGGTGTTCTCTAACCACCCTGGCTAATATTCCTTCCACATCATTCACCCATTACGTGTTCCAGTTTTATTTCCTCCTTGGCACTTATTACTATCTGTTGACTTACCACACTCTCCTCCACTAGAATAAAAAACACTTTATTAAAGCTTCCTTGTCTGTCTTGTTCACAACTGTATTCCAATGCCCAAAATAACATCTAACTCATAGTAAACTCTCAATAAGCATTTGAATAAATGAAGTTGAAATAAAGTAATTATATCAAAAGTTTCATTCATTCAACAAATATTTTGTATGTAACTATGAGAGCCCAGGCTCTATTTCAAGGTGCTGGGGATTCAACTGAGAACAAAACAAAAATCTCTGCTTTCTGGGGCATGCCTACTAGTGGGAAAACAAACAAAAAAAAACAAGGCAAAAAATAAAAACATACTATATCTGATAATGTTAAGTGTTAAAGAGGAAAAAAAATAAAGCAGGAGAGGAAGACATGAAATGTGTGTGGAGGGGTTAAATTTTTGATAGGGTAGCCAGAGAATGAAATGAGAGGCCCAGGGGCACCTGGGTGGCTCAGTCCTTAAGCGTCTGCCTTCGGCTCAGGTCATGATCCCAGGGTCTCTGGATCTAGCCCCGCATGGAGCCCGGCATGGGGCTCCCTGCTCTGCAGAAAGCCTGCTTCTCCCTCTCCCACTCCCCTTGCTTGTGTTCCCTCTCTCACTGTATCTCTGTCAAATAAATAAATAAATTCTAAAAAAAAGAAAGAAAGAAAGAACAAGCAAGCAAGCAAGCGAGCGGCTGAGCCATGAGGATATGTGGGGGAAATGCATTCCAGGAGATCAGGGTAACTGGGACAGTAATGAAGGTGTTAGAGGCTGACACAATAGATGAGATCAGAGAGGTTAAGGGAAGTCAGACTGTGAAGGGCCCTTTGGCTAAACTAAGGACTTTGGCTTTTACCAAGAGTAGGAGCATCAGGGTATCATGATATGGCTTGTTATAAGAGGGCTGCGGGGGCTGCTGTGCTGAGAACATCTGAAGGGCAAGGGAAAGGACCAGTGAAGAAGCTACAATAACCTCAGCAAGAGATGGTGGCTCGGAAAGACTGGGGGAGGAGATGTGGGGATGAAGGATAGAATTTCAGATTTGACAGTTACGTTGGAGAGTTTAAGGGGGACGTCTGAGCTGGGAGTTAGAACTTGAAACTCAAATGGTACTTATTATCAGCAGTAACCGAATCATGGAGATGGAGTCCTGGCTCTACTGTTGAGTAAACTATTTCTAGGTTCTGGACTTCCATTTCCCTAACAGTAAAACGTAGAAAATATTCCCACGTAACAGGGCCTTCGAGAGAACGACATGAGAAGTGTCGAAGGCTGACGGTGAACGAGGTGCGAACCTTTAGCCAAGGACTGCACGAACCTGTACGGGAGGGAAGGGTCTGCTGTAAAAACAGCTACTGACTGAATTACACAGCACTTACTCCGAGATCTCCCAGCAGCGACCAGAGAGAAGCGCCTGGGCCCGCACCGCAACGCGGTCTGCGGCGCCCAAACCTCGCGAGATTTGTTGGCCGGGCAAAGTCACCCTCCCACCCACATCTCGCGAGACCAAGCTCTATGAGTGGCACGCTGCCGGTTAGGGCTTGCAGGGAAGATGGAGTGTCCCGCGTTGGGCACCGTGGAGGCCGAGGACAGTGGCGGGGCCCGGCCATACAACAGCTCCGAGGAGCGAGAAGGACGGGAACCGGACGGGCTGCGCTTCGACCGCGAGAGGGCGCGCCGCCTGTGGGAAGCAGTGTCCGGGGCCCAACCAGTGGGGAGGGAGGAAGGTGAGTCCGGGGACCTCAGAAGCAGCAAGCCCCTCACTCGGCCGCTGGTCTCACAGGAGTAGCGGAAGCGCGGGGCGGGAAGGCGGCCCAGCCCCCGGGTCTCCGGGCACACCCCCTGGCGCCCGGCCCGCCCCCTTGCGTGACGCGCCCCGGGACTTCTTGACTAGTGCACCCCGGCCGGGCCTGGGTACCGTGGGCCGGCTCCCTTGAAAATTGACGCCGCAGCACCACATGAATGAGGTCTCCCTGATCAAATGGTCAAGGGCCTTCTCATATTCAGGCCGCGGGGTTTTTTCCCCCTTCCATTCTCACCCACCAGAGCACAGCTCTTATCCTAAGCTCGTGGACTGTAATTCCTATCCGTGCCTTCTCGGAGACCCACAGAACCTTCCCCGCCAGACTCCTAGCCCCTCACCATTGCTCCCTGACTCTCCATCGTCCCAGTCTCCAGGTTTTTCCACCCCTAGTGTCGCTTGCTTCCCTTCTCTCGTGCCCCACACTGCCAAGGACTCCAGAAGGCCTTCTTATTCCTGTTCCTCCTGGTCTTGGTATCTTCAACCTGGTTTACCCCTATTTCTAGGTGTCTGGTCTCTACTACCTGGGTCTCTTTTATGAGATGGGGGCCAGAAGCCTGAGAAACTGGCCAGGGTATACTTTGGCTCCAGCGTCTTTGTATCCCATGCTTGTACCGAAGTTGTGGAGAACAGAATACACTGGGGGCCACTTTCTGGGCTGAAGCTTCCCAGCTTGCTCTGAATTTGACCTGACACTGGGTAAGATGGAGATAGAGGAGGATGGAAAGAGCTGGCCTGACCTGGTTGTGTGACCCCCTTTGTAGTCCTTAGCAAAGCTAGCTGCCTAACTCTACCCCAGAAGTACAAGAACTGTCTGGCCTTCTGTGCTAATCCTTTCAAGTAATCTGCAGTAAAATCAGATGGTTTGTTTGCTTGGTGAGCAGACTAATTTTGGAAAGTTTAGTATGTTGCTTGTGAACTGATTGCCCTGGCCTAAAATGGAATTTTGACCACATCCAAGGAAGATATGTTTAAATTTGGGGTGGTACACAGACCTATACCCTTGTGTATACTTCTCCAGTTTTAAAACTTGTCTAGTCTGACTCCTAATATGGGCTCTCTGTCTGCCTCATAATTTCAAACTTGTTAGGTACAAATCCCCCCAAACATCCCAATTTTCCTTTCACTAATTTGACAAACATTCACTGATATCTGCTTAGTTCCCAGGACTGGCTGGGCAGCAGAGCTACAGAGATGAGGAAGATACTGTCCCTTGCCCTGGAGGAGTTTATAGTCTAGTCCAGGAAGCAGACACCAAAACAATTTCAGTATAATGTAATGGATGCAGTGAAGAGGAATGTGTAAGAATTGGTTGTGCACAAAGAGGGAATGACCTTTGTCCTTGAGGGCCAGGGAAGGCACCCCCTGGACCTTGAAGCAGAGAACACAGCAGCTGTGCTCTAAAAAGTGAATTGCTTATGTGTGTGTGAATGTACAGTGTCACTTAGGACCCAGTTCATTTTCCTAATCTCACTTTCCAATATTTATATGAGATTTAGGTAGATCCCTGTTTTTTTGTTTGTTTGTTTTAAGATTTTATTTATTTATTTGATAGAGGGAGAGAGATGACAAGTAGGCAGAGAGGCAGGCAGAGAGAGAGGGGGAAGCAGGCTCCCTGCCAAGCAGAGAGCCCGATGTGGGGCTCGATCCCAGGACCCTGAAATCATGACCCGAGTTGAAGGCAGAGGCTTTAACCCACTGAGCCACCCAGGCGCCCCTAGGTAGATCCCTGTTTAACACTAAATTCTACTCACCTTGGTTTTTATTTTGTTTTGTTTTTCTCTTAGCACTTTCATTGAGTTATAATTTATATACCATAAAATTCACCCATTGTAACTATACAATGCAATGATTTTTTTAGTAAAAGTACAGAGTTGTGTTTTAGAATATTTCCATCGTGCCAATTAGTTCCTTTGTGCTTGTTTACATTAAATCTCCACTCTCACCTCCTGCCCTAGGCAACCACTGTCCTCTATAAATTTACCTTTTCTGAACATTTCGTATAAACAAAATCATACAATATGTAGTCTTTTGTACGTGGCTTTTCCCGGCATGTTTTTGAGATTCAGCCAAGTTGTACTGTGTATTAAACTTCATTACTTTTTGTTGCAAAATCGAATCTCAATGTATAGATCTTATTTTTTTTTATCCTTTGACAGTCTCTACCTTTTGAGTGGGCTGTTTAGACTATTCACATTTAATTTCATTATTGATATGGCTAGATTTACATTTTCTACTTTGCTATTTATCCCCTTTACATTTTGTTCTTCCCTTTCTCCTCTACTTATTTCTTTTGTGTTAAGTATTTTTTAGTGAACCATTTTAATTTCTCTGTTAATATTTTTTTATACTTTTTTTTACTTATTTTATTTTCTTAATGCCCAAGGGACTACAAGATGCATCTTAACTCATCACAGTCTACTTCAAATTAATACTACTAACTTAATTCTGGTAAAATATAAAAACATTCCTCTAATAGTGCTATGTTCCTCCTCCTCCTTTGTAGTATTATTGTCATGTATATTATTGTCATATGTATTACATCAATATATATTGATATATATTATCTATATCTATATCAATATATATCTATATATAGATATATCTATATATAGATATATATATCAATATATATCTATATATAGATATAGCTATAGATATATATAATTTTATATATCTATATAAAATATAAATATATATAATATAAAATATATATAACTATATGTAATTTATATATACATAATCTATATATACTATCTATATATAATTAGGTTTATAATATATTATCAATATATATCAATTATATATATTTATGATATATATTAATATTTATTATAAACCTAATTATTCAGTGTCATAATTATTAATTTATACAATATGTCTTTTTTTAAGATTTATTTATTTTAGAGAGAGAGAGAGGGTGCACAATGGGGAAGGGCAGAGGGAGAAGAAGAGAGAATCTCAAGCAGACTCTGTTGGTGAGTATGAAGCCAGAGGAGGGCCCCATCTCACAACCTGGAGATCACAACCTAAGCTGAAACCAAGAGTCAGGTGCACAACTGACTGTGCCACCCAGGCACCCAAATACAATATGTCTTTTAAAGAAATTAGGAGAATTAGGGAACAAAAATATTTGTAATGTCTTTTATATTAACCCACATATTTACCATTTCTGGTGTTCTTTTTTTCTTCCTCTGGATTCAAGTTACCACTTAGTATCACTTCCTTTTGACCAGAAGGGTTTCCTTTAGTATTTTTTGCAAAGCAAACCTGCTAGCAGTGAATTCTCTCAGTCTTTATCTGGAAATGTCTTTATTTTGCTTTCAGTCTTAAAGAATAATTTTTTAAAGTAACATGTTGGGAAGCCTGGGTGGCTCCGTTGTTGGGCATCTGCCTTCGGCTCATGTCATGATCCCAGGGTCCTGAGATCAAGCCCCATGTCGGGCTCCTTCCTCAGCAGGGAGCCTGCTTCTCCCTCTCCCACTCCCCTGCTTGTGTTCCCTCTCTGTCTCTCTCTCTGTCAAATAAATAAAATCTTAAAAAAAAATTTTAATAAAATAACATCTTTATTGATACATAATTCATGTACCGTAAAATTCACCCTTGTAAATGTCAATGATTTTTATTATATTCACAGAATTGTGCAGTCATCACCAGTAATTCCAGAACATTTTCATCACCCCAGAAAGAAACCCTATACCTGTTAGCAATCACTTTTGGCAACTACTCATTCCCTTTCTGTTTCTATAGATTTGCCTATTCTGGATGTTTCGTATTAAATTGAATTGTATAATATGCGGCCTTTTGTGACTGGCTTCTGTTGCTTAGCGTAATGTTTGAAGGACAGTTTTGCTGGACGTGGATTAATTGGTTGACAATTTTGATCTTCTCACTACTGTTATTCCACTGCCCTTTGGCTTTCATTGTTACAGATAAGAAGTTAAGTCATTAATCAAATTATTCCACTATACATGATGAGTCATTTTTCTCTTGCTACTTTAAGGAGTTCCTGTCTTTATCTTCTTTTAAATATATATTTATTTATTTATTTATTTATTTATTTGTATTTATTTTAGAGAGAGCAAGAGAGACTACAAGCAGGTGAAGGGGCAGAGGGAGAGAATCTTCAAGCAGAGTCCTGGCTGAATGCAGAGCCCAAAAGGGGGCTTGATCTCATGACCCGTGAGATCACGATCTGAGCCAAAACCAAGAGACAGACACTTAACCGACTGAGCCACCCAGGCATTCCTGTCTTTATCTTTCAGTAGTTTGACTATGATGTATCTGGGTGTAGATCTCTTGGTATCTATCCTGTTTTGAGAGATTGAGACTTTTTTTTTTTTTAAGATTTTCTTTATTTATTTGACAGAGTGCACAAGCAGGGGGAGCGGCAGACAGAGGCAGAGGGAGAGGGAGAAGCAGGCTTCCCGCTGAGCGGGGAGCCTTATGCGGGGATCCCAGGACCCTGGGATCATGACCTGAGCTGAAGGCAGATGCTTAGCCAACTGACCCACCCAGGTACCCTGAGAGACTTGAGACTTTTGTTTGTATGGATTAATGTTTTTCTTTAATCAAATATGGGGAGTTTTCAAACATTGTTTCTTCAAATATTTTTTTTCTACTCCTTTCTCTCCTGAGATTTCCCCATATATATTTGTTTGGTGTGCTTTATGTATCCCACAAGTCTCTGAGGCTCTATTCATTATTCATCTTTTTTTTTCCTCTTCAGATTGAATATTTCTATTGATCTATCTGCAAGTTCACTGATTCTTTCTTCTGCTACTTTGAAACTGAAACTGATGTTGATTTTCTCTCGTGAATTTTTCACTTCACTTATTGTATTTTCAGCTCAACTGTGCTTTTTTGTTTTGTTTTATTTTTGTTTTTGACAGAGAGAGAGCAGGAAGCAGAGGGAGAGAAGGAGAGAGAGAATCTCAAGCAGGCTCCATGCCCAGCATGGAGCCCAATGAGGGGCTCAATACCATGACCCTGAGATCACAACCAGAGCCAAAATCAGGAGTCGGACGCTTAACCTACTGAGCCACCATAGCGCTGTTGAACTCTTGTTATATGTATTCTAAGTAGAAAAATTCTTTTTTTTTTTTCTTTAAGATTTTATTTATTTGACACAGAGAGAGATCACAAGCAAGCAGAGAGGCAGGGAGAGAGAGAGGGGGAAGCAGGCTCCCCGCTGCACAGAGAGCCCGATGTGGGGCTCAATCCCAGGACCCTGAGATCATGACCTGAGCCGAAGGCAGAGGCTTTAACCCACTGAGCCACCCAGGTGCCCCCAAGTAGAAAAATTCTTAACACCACATCATCAATACCATTACATTTGCTTTCTTCATACTTTTTTTCTATGATAAAATTTGAGCTTTTAGACCATCAGTAATATGCATTCACAAAATAGAAGTACTGAGGCTAAGTAATCTTAATGGAGCTAACTGTCCAATTCATTCTAGTAGACCACTGTGCCCATTAGACTACACTGCCTAACAAATATGACCCACTGGTAGATTATATCCAGCTTGCTTTTACTAGGATCTCTTGTTGTATGCTGCTTTCTAACTATAGATGTACCTAGAAATCCACTACTTCCCAATAAGCCATAATAAGCAGGCTATTAAATTGGTTACATCTCTGAGGACCATCTTCAGACAATTGATGAATTTCTGTGGAGCTGAGTTGAAGATTCTAAGGCCACATTTGGGGCCAAGGAATAGCAAGTCATTATAGATTAGCAGTGTTCACCATTAACTGGAATATAGGAGGTCGTTTAGTCATGCAGTGACCAGCTATTCAGGCTCTAAGTATCCTAAGGCAACTAAGGTATATTAAGTCTCCTAAAGACAGTTTTAACTTGAATTGAGGTGTCACGATCATTTGTCTCCCAAATACTACTTATCCTACATTCCTTAAGTTTATGAATTATCTTGCTTCTCTACACTAGCTCTCTCTGTCCATCCTTCACTGACCCTGTGAAAATAAGCCCTGTGCTAGATCTCTCAGTCTCTGCCCTGTACATTCTCTGGTTGGCTACAATATGGATACAAATCCAATCCTGTCAATGATGTCTTATCATAGATTTGGAAGACAGAAGTGCAGTGAAGATCATATTCCTATGGCTTTTGGCTATTGTTACTATCAAGAAAGGTCATGGAACTATGAGATCATCCTACATCAGTTTTCCAGAATCCATTATCAAGCCTCATAGGCTGAGATGTAGGTTCATTGACAATGGAAACTTCTTACTTTCGGCAAGGTTGCAATGGAGGCCTCAAACTATAGCTCTTCTGTTGGAGCAAATATTATTCCTAGAGACATTTATGAAGGCCCAACCAAGTACCTTCAGCCTTTCCAATGGTTTTCTAAGCATCTAATTTCTTATATCAAACCTGTCCCATTCTGGGGAGGTAGTTGGTAGTTGGATTAAAGTTGTATGTGGAGGGATGCCTGGGTGGCTCAGTCAGTTAAGCATCTGCCTTCAGCTCAGGTCATAATCCCAGGCTCGTGGAATCGAGTCCCGCATCAGGCTTCTTCCTCGACAGGGTGCCTGCTTCTCCCTCTGACTGTGCCTGCTTGTGCTTGTTTTCTCTCTCTCTCTCTTTCTCTCTCTCTGGCAAATAAATCTTTTTTAAAAATAAATAAATGAATAAAGTTATATGCGCATATCAGGGCAGTAGAGACACACATTCAGGCCATCTTCTCAAAATTCTGATAATTTAAGTAAGTTCTTTTTCCCAATATGGACTGTAGCTTCCTCCAGTCTTGTAAACCTCTCATGGTTCTTGTGAGTCAGGAACTTAGGAAGGACTTGGCTGGACAGTTCTGTCACAGATGCTTAACCAACTGAGCCACCCAGGTGTCCCTCCTTTTTTAAGATTATTTATTGATTTATTTGACAGAGAGAGAGAGAGCCACTTAGTTTTCATGCGTTTCTTCCTCTCACTATTTTGCTTTTTATTTACTTTGTATTCGGTCTTATTTGTTGATATGGCCCCAGTGCTGGCACACAGAAAGCATTCCAATTATATATTTGTGGACTGTGTGGATATACTATCTGAGGCCAGAAAGGTGCATTTTATTCATTCAGCAGATACTCACCAAGGTCCTCCTATGGGTCAGGTATTGTACCAGATACTGGGATACAAAGTCATACATGGTCCCTGCCCTGTTTAGCCTTTGAGAGTCAGATTCTGAATATCTTTGAAAAAGAACCTCATCTTCTTTAATTAAAAAAAAGAAAAAATCCAGCATCTCCAGGTCAGGAGAGGATGACTGTACTCTGACTCTGGGTACCATCTCCCCCTTATGGGCTTTGCATTCTAAGGAGCCGCTCATCCTCCCTTTAAAATAAAAGCTCTGAGGGTGCCTGAGTGGCTCAGTCAGCTAAAATAAAAGCTTTGGCCCAGATTTGTTCACAGACCCACTTCCCTTGGTTACTCTGAACCCAGCTGAGACCAGCAAGGTCTTTCACAAAAATTTACCAAGCACCAAAGGAGAAAAATGAGGGAATAAACAGAGACTATAAGGGGCAGAACGACAGCCATACAGCAGCCTTTCTGCCCAAAAGGGCTGGCATAGATAAGCTTTAGACCTTGTAGAGTAGGGAAAGTCACCTTAAAATTTTCCTACCAAGAGGGGCACCTGGGTGGCTCAGTTGGTTAAGCATCAGACTCTTGATTTCAGCTCAGGTGATGATCTCATGAGTAATGGGATCAAGCCCCATATCAGGGTCCCTCCTCAGCAGGAAGTCTGCTTGAAGATTTTTTCCCACTGCTCCTCCCTCTCAAATAAATAAATCAATCTTAATTTTTAAAAAAAGTTTTCTACCAAGAACCTCCCCCCCAGGGCATCTTGACCACTTTTGGTCCAGAGTAGAAGATAAAAAACATGAGCTTGCTCTTCCCTCACACTTTTCTGGACTCTGTCCCTGCCTCAGATTATTGGTGTCATGATAGAACTCATACCTTGCATGAAATTTTACTTCCTCTCCAAAGGTAAGGCTTAGTTCCCCAAACCCAACAATTAAAAATAGTTAATGTCATGGTTTCCTACAGTGTAGAACTTGTGTAATATGTTAGGTGAATTGAGATGTTTCAAAATCAGATCAAGAAAAATTTTAACATTTATCAAGTTCTAGAATAAGAAGTATCTTCGGGCACCTGGCTGATTTAGTCCATAGAGCATGCAATTCATGATCTTGGAGTTGTGAGTTCAAGCCCCACATTGGGCATAGAGATTACTTAAAGTCTTTTAAAAATGCGTATATATTCACAGGTACAATCTAGAAAATAAATAATTTTCTCAGAAGCACGGGACCAGAAAAGAATTTGACACATAACATTCACCATTGACAAAGAACATGTACTAAACCAGATGCTGCACTAAGTGCTTTGTATGGAAAACCACAAGGATAATACATTCCATGAGATACATGTTACCAATAGAGTAGTACCCCGTATTCACGGGGAATATATTCTAAGCTCCCTACTGAATGCCTAATACCAGATGGTATTGAACCCTATATATACTATTTTTTTCCCATACATACATATCTATGATAAAGTTTTATTTTGAAATAACGCACAGTAAGAGATTGACAATAGTAACTATTAATAAAACAATGATTATAACAATATACTGTAGTAAAAGTTATGTGAATGTGGTATCTCTGTTTCTCTCAGAATATCTTACTGTACTGTACTTACCCTTGTGGTAATGTGGAATGATAAAATGCTTACATGATGAGATAGAGTGAAGTGAATGATGTAGGCATTGTGACATAGCATTAGGGTACTATTGACCTTCTGAAGATATGTGAGAGGGAAGATCATCTGCCTCCAGACTATGGTTGACTATGGGTAACTGAAATCACAGAAAGTAAAACTGCCAGATAAGGGAGAGCTTCTGTACTCCCATTGTAAACAGAGGAGAAAACCACAGGATGGAGATTAATTTTTTCCTGTTTTTTTTTAAGATTTTATTAATTTATTTGAGAGAGAGAGCATGCCCAAGAGAGCAACAGCGGGGGAGAGGCAGAGTGAGAGGGAGAAGTAGGCTCCCTGCTGAGCAGGAAGCCTGACTTGGGGCTCCATCCCAGGATGCCAGGATCATGACCTGAGCCTAAGGCAGACGCTCAACCAACTGAGCCACCCAGGCGCCCCGAGATTAAGTAATTTCTATAAAATCACACAGTCACAGAAACAGCAGCAGGATATGAACCCAAGTGGGTATGCCTGGGGAGCCCAAGTTCCTAACCACGATTTGTACCATACACATTTAACTGGTATTAGATAATAGTTTGTGTTTACTGTATAATAACAGGATTAATTTACCTTGTCTCATGAAGGTAAAAGATCATCCAGCAGCATCTTCTAATTGATACTTATCCTCCAAAATTGCTTTTCAAATCTTCTGATTTATTCCAAAAAAAACAATCTTTAATGTTTCTTTAATAGACAAACTCACGTTCTTTCCATACAAAAAGAATGTTCTAGTCTTTTTTTTTTTTTAAGATTTTATTTATTTATTTGACAGAGAGAGAGAAAGAGATCACAAGTAGGCAGAGAGGAAGGCAGAGAGAGAGGGGGAAGCAGGTTCCCTGCCGAGCAGAGAGCCCGATGTGGGGCTCGATCCCAGGACCCTGAGATCATGACCTGAGCCAAAGGCAGAGGCTTTAACCCACTGAGCCACCCAGGTGCCCCAAATGTTCTAGTCTTTTAATTACTAAACCCCAGTACAATTTTCTAACCAAAATGGTGTGTACAGTTATACCAATGTAAATTTTTAAAATCAGAAAATGTGAAAAAAAAAAAAAAAAGAAAATGTGGGATACCTGGCTGGCTCAGTCAGTAGAGCATGCAACTCTTGATGTCAGGGTTGTGAGTTTGAGTCCCACAGTGGGTGTAGAGATTACATAAAAATAAAACCTTTTTAAAAGTAAATAAAATAAATAAAATCAGAAAATGCTATTGATCTTTTAGTGGAATAAATGTGGGAGTTGCTTTATTTTTAATTCCACAGAAAATGTTCACAAATAATAAAAAAGATACAGAATTTATTATTACAATTTTTATAAAAAAGAGCGATAAAATTATCCTCTTCAAGTCTTTCAGTCTTTCTGATTCTATCTGGGACGAAGTCTCAGTTGGGTGCTGTCATGTCTTAACACCTTTCTTCACAGTTGCTGCTGTCTTATTCTTTGTAAGGAGAGCTCTAAGCCTCTGGTACCAGTGTCCATCTAGAATTATTTCATTTTTATTGGTATCTAAATTTATGATCTAAAGATATCTTTTTAAAAGAATTTATGGCAAAAAAAAAGAATTTATGGCATGGTGATTATAGTTAATAATGCTGTGTTGTATATTTGAAAGTTGCTAAGAGAGTAAATCTGGAAAGTTTTCATCACCAGAAAAAGATTTGTAACTATATATGGTGACAGATGTTAGCTAGATTTATCATGGTGACCATTTTGCAATATATACAAATATCAAATCATTATATTGTACACCTGAAACTAATATAATGTTGTATATCAATTATAACTCAAAAAAATTTACTAAATAAAGAAAATTGGCTTACACAAAATTATAAAGTAATTATATAGGTGATATGAGAACATAGCATGAGTCATGAAAGCATAGAGAAGGAGTGACTAAGGTGTGCCGAGATATAATGGTATGGCATTCCATTACTCGGTGCCTACGTTTGAGACAGGGTTCAAAGACAGTGCTATTGAGGTAGGTTTTTAACTCAAAGATTTTTTATTTTCCTCTCTGTAGTGGAGCACATGATACAGAAGAACCAGTGTCTCTTTACCAATACCCAGTGTAAGGTTTGCTGCGCCTTGCTCATTTCTGAGTCCCAGAAGCTGGCACATTACCAGGTATGCCATTGTACCTTTAGAAATACTTTACTTTCAAAAAATAAAAATAAAGAAATACTTTACTTTTCACACTTATCCCTGGCTTGCAAAATGGAGTGTATGTAATTCCTTCTTAGCCACCCAGACATTGCCTCTGTGCATGCTGACTATGACTTGAAGGTTGATTTAAATTTTCTGTGTCTCATCTCTCCCATCCAAATCAGGATCATCATACTTCATCTTCCCTCTCAGTGTGGTATAGAAAGTATGCACTTTGGCTTTAAATAGACCTGAGTTAGAATCACAACTCTGCTGCTCATCTTGGGCAAGAAACCTCTCCATGTTCAGCCTTAGTTTCCTTATCTGTAAGATAGAGATGATGGTAATTTTCTCATTGATTGCTGTGAAAGTTAGATTTGATAGCATGTAAAGTGCCTTGAACAGAGTAGGAGCTCAATAAAACTAGGTTTCTTTCCTCACCTTCTCCTCCTCAAAAGTTTTTGTGAGGATGAATCAGATGAAAATCTAGTATTTTTGAGTGCCTTAGATATGAAATGGCATTTGGCTATTTTTGATCTTTTTCCTGGGTTCTTGCAGAGCAAAAAACATGCCAACAAAGTGAAGAGATACCTAGCAATCCATGGAATGGAGACATTAAAAGGGGAAACGAAGAAGCTAGACTCAGATCAGGTAATCCAGCTGCCATGTTGAGACTGCTCACTTCCTGACGAAGCCAACAGGCAGGTTGGTGTGGTGGAAAGAAGGTGGGCTTTGAGTCAGACTGAGTTGACTTCAAATCATGGCCATGTTGTGTGACTTGGACAAGTCTTATTACTTCTCTGAGCCTTGATTTCTTCCTCCCTAAAAATGAGAATGCTAGTATCAACTATCTTTTAGGATTTTTCCAAACTAAAATGAGGGAAGGTTTATAAAAAGCACCAAACACAGAGCCTGGCACATAGTAGGGCTCAGTAAATGGAGCCATTGTTATGCATTACCACCCAGTGGTTTATTGGAGCAGGACAAGAAGCTGCCCATTCACTACTCAAGAAGAAAAAGGGGAAGGAAACCAAGCTGCTTGCTTTCTTGAAATGGGAGGGAAAGAGCTGCGTTCAGCACTTGAATATTTTGAATAAACAAGTGGAAGAAATACCTTTCCAAATGCCTGCTCTGATTGAGGTGTAAATGCATTTGCTTTTTGGCTTAGAAATACTGTGAGAATTATGCTGAAACAATCCTAGTCCTTCAGGGGTACCATTATTTTTGTTCCATGGCAGGTTGTTCAAATGTCATGGGACGAGAAGTGTACTGACAAGGACCCAATACCAGCTCTGCACCTTACTGGTTTGGTGACTTTGGGCAAGACCCTTCACTTCTCTGTACTTTACCCATAAAATGGAGATAATAATTCCTACCTTTTAAGGGTATTGTGAGGTAAAATTCCAATTCCTAGTGGATGCTCAGTGAATGAAAATTTACAGATTGCCTCCTATTATAGTGATCACAGGTTTGGAAGGGCCTTACTCATCCCTTCTCCAAACTCATTGGACCCATCCCCTAGTTGCCCTTCTGCTAGTGATTTAGAATTCAGAAAGACAAGACCAATTTTTTGACTCTGGACAAGTCACTTCACCTCTTTGTATCTTAATTACTTCAACCCTCAGGGTGGTCCAGTAGTTCAAATGAAGTGACTGACATTCCCCTTCTTCCACAACAAAGAATTATCTAGTCCAAAATGTCGATAGTGCCAAAATTGTAAAATGTGCTTGGAATGAATACTTTATTCACAGATCAGACCTCAGAGAGGGACTGGGAGCTCTCGACATAGGCTTGAAATACATGGTTTTCTGGCCTAATCACAATCAACAAATAAAACCTGACTATATGCTATGTCCCAGCCTCCAGCAGGGTGCTAAGGATAGGAAACAAAAGATGTCCAATGGTCCATGCCCAAAGTCTCCTAAGCTGTGACATGTCAGTTTGGGTGACAAGTGGTATGATAAGGTCTGTTTAAGGTACTCTGGGCATGATGAGATGGAACAAGATTAACTTTTCCTGAATACCCACACAAAGCAGTTCAATAATTGTGTACTGAATGATTTTTTTGAGTAATAGTCTCCCAGAAGTGATATATTTATATATGGGCCCTGAGCCTAAGCAGATACATGCCAGGCAGGAAAAGAGGAAGATCATTCTAGGTAAAGCAAGAAAGCAATAAAGAATAAAGTGGGGAATGGTGAGTAGAGCCTAAAATGAAGTAGCTGGAGAAAGATCCAGAAAGGTAGGTTGGGGTTAGTGTGTGAAGGGGGCCTTGAATGCCCATTCTTCTGTGGGCAATGGGGAACCACTAAAGATTTTCTGGCTGGGCAGTGGCGTGATCAGACCTGTGTTCTTTCTCCCAACCAGAAGAGCAGCAGAAGCAAAGACAAGAACCAGTGCTGCCCCATCTGTAACATGACCTTTTCCTCCCCTGTCGTGGCCCAGTCGCACTACCTGGGGAAGACCCACGCAAAGAACTTAAAGCTGAAGCAGCAATCCACTAAGGTGGAAGGTACTGGTTTTCCTGAGTAGTGCTATATCGGGACCCCTCCCGTCCTCACGGCACCAATGCCAGGTGCTCCCAGAAATGCTTACAGGGCCACAGACTTGGAGAGGTTGAACTACTTTTGAGAGCCCTTAAAAATATCAAAGTAGACCCAGCTTCAGTGACATGCAGGCTCAGAGTTGTGCTCACCTAACCTCCGTTTCTTTGGTTACATCAGTTTTTCTCTGTAGAAGCATCTTAGCCCTGAGCTTTTGTCCTGACAAATGATTATAATTGGGAGTGCCAAAGTCCTCCAGGCCATGCATACCATGAGAGCATTTTATCTCCTACCTCTCCCACTTAGATTTTTCCCTCCCAGCATCCACCTGCCCTCATTACCATGTGTTCCAAGTTGAAAGCTAAATCCTTGTCTTTTTCGTGGGCTCAGGTTATGCCCTGCTCACTTTAATCCTCTAAGCTGCCTGTTCTCCTCAAGACAGGAACTTGCTTTTCAAAGCGGGATACTCTAGTGCTGCCACTACTGCCCAGCAAGCCGTATTTGCCGCTGCCACGAATTCATTCCCAGTGCAGTGACTTCTAAAATAGTCCCCTTTATCTTGTCACCACTGGTACTCAACCCTCACTCTCATTAACTCCTGACTTTCTGGAATTTTTAACCGGTGCTAACTGCAGTTAGTCAAGAATGAAAGTTCTTTGATTTTTATTTCATTATTTTCTTGGTAATTTTTGCTTTATTTATTTTAGACCAAGAAGTAGACTAACTATACTATTTATAATACTTATTATTCTTTTTTATAATACCGTATTATGAAAACAAGACAACAATGTTTTGGAAGACTTCGAAGATAAGGTGAAAAATCACTCATAATTATACCCTCTTAACACACCCAAATCTAGTTCATGCTATGAAACAACAGAATATGGACTTTGAGGTCATAGACATGCAGGTTTAAATCCTGGTGCTGCTATTTACCATCTATATGACTTAACTTTTTTGTACCTGAGTTTCCTCACCTATAAAATGTTAATAATACTATCTACTTTATGGGTTGTGAGGATAAAATAATGTATATAAGGAACCCAGGACATAATAGATGCTCAGTAAATGACAGCTGCTGCTGTTAGTATTATCACCATCATCAAGATAGCAAGTGAGTGGAATCTCCTTATGAAATGCAGTATTTGGTCAGGCATCCACCACCTGGGGCATGTCATTGGCCTCGCTTATGGTTTGTTCATCATTAAGTTATACTACTACTAATTGCTTTTGTTTAAAACTGGTGTTGGAAAAAAAAACAAAACTGGTGTTGTGGGCCCCTGGCTAGCTCAGTCAGTGCAGCATGTGACTCTTGATCTTGGGGTCATGAGTTCGAGCTCCGCATTATGTGTAGAGATTGCTAAAAAAAAAAAAAAAAAAAATACGTAAACTTAAAAAAATAATAAATTTGGTGTTAGTACCATGATGGTACCAAGGAGATTAAAACATTAGGCCGAGGGAAACTACCTTAAGAACAGAACTTTATAAGGTCATTTATCTTTATATGGATTGATCTTTTCCATAAATGGGAAAATTCCCTGGAATATGCCAGGTCCCAAAGATTCTGTACAAAAAGGTTATTTTCCATATTCATTTTCAACCTTTGCCACATACAGATAAGTTTTTATATAGTTGTAATCAAAGTGCATCTACCATTTGTATCGTGCTTTTACTTTTCACTGAATTTTGTAGTTTAAGCACATTTCCATGTTCATTATGTGAGTGTAGAACTCTGTTTCTGAAATTAAACATTTTTCTAGTGTAAAAGTAATAGAAGTGTGTTGTAGAAAATATGGAAAATATAGATATGTGAAAAGAAAATGTACCTATAATTTTGCCATTCAGAGATAACCACTGTTAACATTTTGGAGTACTGTTTCTCCTATAATCTTTTATTATGTGTTTGCGTGTTTATCTGTGTATATAGTTGTTTTATGTATATCCAGCTTAAATCATATATATATGTACATACAAACATAGAATACTTTAAATAACCTTACTGTGTTTATAAAAATGATGCTATGCATACTCACTATGAGTAATTCTAGCTCAACAATGCAAAAAGTACGAAGAAGGAAGTAAAATATCCCCCAAATCTTAACCACCAAAAGAGAAACACTGTTAATATATTGGTGACATTTCAAAATACCAGTACACACATAAAGATTGTGCATATATCTTTTAACAATAATAAGATCATATTATGTGTGTAATTTTATACACTTTCTGTTTAATATAACATTTGTATTTCCCCATGTTATTAAAAACTTTTTCATAAACATTTTAATGACCATATAATAGCCCATCATACCACATTTAACCATACCTCTAATGTTAAACATTTTCCCCTTCCCCTTTTTTGATCTTTATAAATAACAGTACAACAAGCATCCCTGTAGAATACTCTTTCCATATTTCCAGTTGTTTCCTAAGAGAAGACTCCCATAGTTGTTATTTTTGGATGTCCATGGAGCGGTTCCGCCAACTTTACTTAACCATTTACCTCTGATGCTTCTCTTCAGTATCTTTTAAAGAATGACCTTTTTATGTCTTAACGACCATTATTGTCTCTCCTTTCTGATGTGAAAAATCTACATTCATTATAAAAAAAGTTGGAAAATACTGAAAAGCACCCTTTAACTCTATGCCTTTGGCCTTTTTTCCATGCATCACCAGTATGTTTTCTCATTTGTTTATTTTACAAAATTGAGGACATAATAGATTGCTGTATAACCTGCTTTTTTTTTAACATAACACCACATATTGAATATTTTCTCATATATTAAATGTTCTACAACATGTGCATTACTTTTCAAGTGACTTACTGAAACAATGGACAGAGGAAGTCAGTGGTCAGGGAAATTGAGATTCCTATGCTGGAAAACCATTGTGAGAAAACCCAGCAAGTTTCTTCTGGCTTGCCAGAAATCCTCAAAACTTCCCCCATTGAAGTGGTCCAGGGATGAACAAGCATCTGAGCCATCTATCTGAGTGCTGCTGAGCCCCACTTCTCTTCCACCATTGGTGGGGGTTCTAGGCCACATTTTTAAAGCAGTGGTGACTAGGTTGATACCATTCCAGCCACTTGGACTCATTAGTGAGTCTTGGCATCCACTTCATAAAGCAGTAGTCTGGCCTGCCATCAGTATCAGGACATTTTTTGACCCACAGGAGCCTTATACATATGCCTATAACAGATTCTGATTATCTAAATTCGTTGACCAAAGCCAGGGATGTTTTCTGAAGGTGAAAGCGTGAACTATAGCCCTCAGCTTACCCTACCATATTCTGGCAGCCTGGCTTAGCAAAGATAGCGTAGTCTTTAGGGTCACACAGACAGGCTCACTCACTAGCGGGGTGATCTTGGACAAATCACTTTACCCATCTGAGCCTTGGTTTTTCTCTGTAATGTGGCAAATGATATGTATCCCATGGGGTAGTTCTGAGGACCAAAGGAGGAATAATAACGTACAAAGCATGTAACTAAATGTCAGTGTCATCCCCTCCCTCCCCTGCTCAGCCTAGAAGGCAGTGTAACCCAAAAGGCCTCCCTAGTACAGTTGCCTTTTCTAAATGACTCTCCAGGTCCTCAGGCCCTCAGTTGCTGCACCTGTGCGTTGGCTCCCAGCTCTGTAACTAGGGCACTTTGAGGATGGGAATAAAACACCCAAGTTTTTTGTCCCACTTGCTGTGAAGTTCTCGGGAATTCTGAAGGATAAAAAGACTGTAAACATGTACGTTTCTAGTCTGTTGTAATTTGGCAACTTGATAGCAGAAGCCTCCTCAGAATATGAGAAAATCAGTATTCATGTACCTAAAGTAGTGAAAGCTGCTGATGAAGTAGCTGGTCTTTGAGCTCCCCCAAATCTCCCAATTAGAGAAGGCTTTCCCTGTGTGATTCATACAGGCAATGTGTGAATCTGCAACATCTGCAAGTGTGATTAGTGACCCAGCCTTTCTTTCCATTCAGCATACTAGAAAGCTTGGCACCTTCTGGGTCTTTTCATTGTTTCTGTTTGAACTCTCTCACCGCAGCTCTGTCGAAACGCCTTACAAACCCTTTCCTTGTGGCCTCCACCTTAGCCTTGCACCAGAATAGAGAGATGATAGATCCAGACAAGTTCTGCAGCCTCTGCCATGCGACTTTCAACGATCCTGTCATGGCTCAACAACATTATGTGGGCAAGAAACACAGGAAACAGGAAACCAAGCTCAAACTCATGGCACACTATGGGCGGCTGGCAGACCCTGCTGTCACTGACTCATCAGGTAAGGGGGCCCCGCTCACACCCAGAGCTGGATCAGGGCCTGACCACTGGAGTTCCCCAGACTACCAAGGCTATGCCCTTTACTTCCTTACATCTCCTAAAGCAGGCGTTGCAAACTCAAATGCCTGCAGAAACCGGACAGGAAATTTAAATAAGTGAAAGAGCCAAGAGGGGATTTGATCAGCTGAAGAGTACGTGCCTCTCCTAGGCAGCTCCAGCCAGTTACTACCATATCTTCATTTTTTTTTTTTTTTTCAAAAGAATCTAGAAAGTCAGGGACACCTGGGTGGTTCAGTCAGTTAAGCGTCTGCCTTGGGCTCGGGTCGTGATCCCGGGGTCCTGGGATCAAGTCCTGCATCGGACTCCTTGCTCGGCAGGGAGCCTGCTTCTCCCTCCGCCTCTGCCTGCTTGTACTCTCTCTCTCTCTGACAAATAAATAAATAAAATTAAAAAAAAAAAAAAGAATCTAGAAAGTCAGATTTCTTTAAGAATTCCCCTCATTTTTAGGGCTGGCTCAGTCAATAGACCATACGACTCTTGGTCTTGAGGTTGTGAGTTCAAGCCCCATGTTGGGTGTAGAGATTACTTAAAAATAAAATCTTAAAAAAAAAAATTGCCCTCAGTTTTATATGTGCTACTAAATTTTAAAAATGTTAAACCTTATATGAGTCAAACCTGTCTGCAAGCCAGATTTGGGCCAAGGGCCACCAATTTGCAACCTCTGATTTAAGCTCCCTGTCATCCGCTTTCCTGTATGAAGACCTCAGTAGCCTCTGTCAGATTTTAGAGTGTCTTCAGGGCCCCATCATCTCTCAGCAGCTCAGGCCTGCCTGTATCCCTGGGACAGTGGGTAAAGGACACCACTCACTCAGAGAACATTAGTTTTTCCCTGACTGCAAGATGCCAGTCAGCATCACAGGAGTAAGCATTCGTGAAGAGTTAAGAGCCCATCACAATATAATTCTGGCTTGTAATAAGAGTAGGGGAGGGGAAGATTATTATTTTCTCTTTCATTCCGTCAGTAACTATTTATTGAGCACCTACTGTGTTTCCTTATTGAGGTGCACTAGTGACCAAGACTGACACAGTCCCTGTCTCTTGGAGCCCACATGAGCATTTATCTGGGCCCTCGGGTTTTCCACCCAGGCCATAGAGATGCAGCACCAGTCACCACTTGAGGCCCTCATGGCATCCGAGCACAAACAACTTGGCCTCAGGGAACCTGCTGGTCAGAGTCATCTGTGCTCTTGCCACAGTCCTGGAAAGGTGAACACCCAGATGCTGTAGATGTTCCACACATATGAGCAAGGGGAGAGATCATGCCTCTCTAACAACCCCCAAACCCAAAGCAGTCATACAACACAGGGCCATGAGCAGTACTGACAAGATGAGATGGGCATGAAACAGTGGCTTCAGCAGGGTGCTAAGGACTGTTCTTCCAGTGCCACTGAAGGATCCTGCTTTATAAAGCTCTTCAAAACTGGATATTTACTTAGTGTTCCCACATACAAGCAGTGCCTTCCCCTTTAACAGGATCAGTCCCATATGCTGAGGAATCTGGAAACTTCAGAACCAAGCCTTAGAACCCTTCTTCTGTGCCATTCTCCTATTTTGGCCCGAGCCTTATAGAAACAACACAGCATCTAGCCGGCATGACCCAGGGTTCTCTTGCAGCTGACCCTTCTTTGCTCCAGGTCCTGGCCCTCCTTTATTTGGCCCTGCCCTGGTCATTTCCTCATCTCTGTCCACTGCCAGGACTTAGACACTGCTGTGTTTCAGGCTGCTTATCTTAACTTCTATCCATTCTATTCTTTTATCTTAAGCTAAAGTCTCCTTCCTGTATCTACTCCTCCATTTGTCTAAGGCAAATTACCATACTTAATCCTAGAACTGTATCCTAGGTCCTTTTTTCTTGCTTAAGGCATCTGACTGCTTTACAGATCAGCCAAAATTTTTCATGAAAACCTAGGCAGGGGGCAGGGATATCACACTCCTTGTGATATTAACATATATTATAATTTAATTCCCTCAGCATTCCTAAAAATAGGTATGATTTTCCCATTTCACACAAATAAAGAAGTTGAGACTCAGAGTGACTTGCCTAAAGTTGTACAGCTGATAGGACCTGATGTTATTAAGTGACAGTATCAGTATGTGTCTCTGTCTCTGGTTCTGTCTGGCTCCAAAACTTACACTCCTTCCTCCTGCCTCCAGCTCTAAGTATACTTGGCAGGAGGCTTTCCAACTACAGGACATCAGTAGAGGCACTGAACCTACTCTGACCCCCTTCTTACCCACAGAGGTAGGATGCTGAGCTAGGATATGCGAAGCAGTGACTTTATTTGACAGGGACTCCACCTTAGCAAAGGTTTTAGGTTTATTAGAAGCTTAACTTTTCCCTTCTGGCCTCTGCCAAAACTTAATTACCTAATTTTTTTAAAAGAAGAATTTATTTATTTGACAGAGGGAGAGAGAACAAGAGCACAAGCAGGGGAGTGGCAGGCAGAGGGAGAGGAGAGGGAGAAGATATGGGGCTGGATCCCAAGACCCTGAGATCATGACCTGAGCCAAAGGCAGACACTTAACTGACTGAGCCACCCAGGCGTCCTGAGTGTGCAACTCTTGATTTCAGGGTTCTAAGTTCAAGCCCCATGTCGGGTGTAGAGATTACTTAAAAATAAACTATTTAAAAAAAAAAAGAAAAGAAAATGGGGCACCTGGGGACGCCTGGGTGGCTCGGTTGGTTGAGCAGCTGCCTTCGGCTCAGGTCATGATCCCAGGGTTCTGGGATCGAGTCCCGCATCGGGCTCCTTGCTCGGCGGGGAGCCTGCTTCTCCCTCTGCCTCTGCCTGCCTCTCTGCCTGCTTGTGCCCTCTCTCTGACAAATAAATAAATAAAATCTTAAAAAAAAAAAAAAAGAAAGAAAGAAAAAAGAAAATGGGGCACCTGGATGGAGCAGTCAGTTAAGCGTCTGACTCTTGGTTTCGGCTAAGGTCATGATCTCAGGGTTGTGAGATGGAGCCCCACGTTGGGCTCTGTGCTCGGCATGGATTCTGCTTAAGATTCTCTCTGCTCCTCCCCCCTTCTCTCTCTCTTTCTCTCAAATAAATAAATAAATCTTCTTTTAAAAAGTGGGGGGCACCTGGGAGGCTCAGTTGGTTGAGCACCCGGCTCTTGATTTGGGCTCAGGTCATGATCTCAGGGTCCTGGGATCTGGCTCCGCAGGGAATCTACTTGGGATTCTCTCCCTCCCTCTCCCTCTGTACCTCCCCCCGCTTGTGCGCACGTGTATGCACTCTCTCTTAAATAAATAGACAAATCTTTAAAGAAAAAAAAGAAAAGGAAACAAATGGGATAGCTTAAGATGGGGGAGCAGGGATCAAGGAAGGCTTCCCAGAGTGTAAGGAGAATAGTGTTGGGCAAAACAATCCTGGGCAGAAGATGAGCAAGCATCCAGTCATGGTGTTGTTGGTCATGTTAAGGATTTGGGCCTTTATCCTAAGAGCATTGGGAAGCCACTGCTGTTATTAGATCATTCTCCTTACAAAGTGGAGGATGTTTTGGAACAGGGAGGAAGGGGAGTGGGAAGACCCCAGCAATGAGGGTATTGTAGTAATTCATACTGGAGAAGATGGGAGCTTGAACTAAGGTAGCAGTGGAGAAGGTAGACAGAAGTAAATGGATTCAAGAGCTACTTTGGAAGTAGAATTGCCAGATTCGGCCATCACATGTGGGAGGTGAGGGGCACCTGGCTGGCTCAGTTAGTAGATCATACAGTTCTTGATCTTGGAGTTGTGAGTTCAAGCCCCATGTTAATGTAACAGATTACATAAAAATAAAATCTTTACCAAAAAAAAAAAAAAATGTGGGAGGTGAAGGAAAGGGAATAGTCAAGGATGGTGACCAGATTATTTAGTCTTAAGCTAGTAGGTGGATAGCCAGGTTTCATCAGCTTAAGTTTAAGATGCCCATGAGATATCCAAGTAGATAGTTGGATATATAGGTCTAGACCTCAAAGGAGAGGTCTGGTTTAGAGATATTGCCATTTGGTAGGTCGGTTGCTGTTAAATATTGGTAGTTTCATATGTTTTAGGTGGTAATTAAAGTCAGGGGAATGAATGTGACCCCCTAGAGAGTTTAGAGAGAAGAGCTGAGGTTCTAAAATTAAGCCTTCTGGAAATTCTGTCCATTAATGTCTAAAAAGGACCTGAATTCTGATTGCAATAATTTTTCCCTTAAATTCCTTTAAGGGATGTGTCTTCCAGGAAACACTTGAAGATACAAAGGAAATAAATGTAGCCGGGAACATTGGCTAGTTTTTTGGAGTAGAGGTGATCATTGGTGTTCACAGTAGCTACAGTTGGCCATGGAAGGCTGGTTTAAAGATACTCTCCACCTCTACCAGACTGAGGCATTGAACCCATAAGAATAAAATAATACTAGTGGTGAAAGCTCACATTTGTTGAGCACTTACTATGTGTCAAATGCTTTTACTTAAATCATTACAATAACCTTATGAGGTTGATACTAATATTAACCTCATTTTATAGGTAAGGAACCTGATTCTCAGAGAAGCCCCACTTTTACAAATGAGGAAACCAAATCTCAGAGAGGTTAAGTAACTGGCCTGTGGTCCTGCAGGTAAGAAATGATAGAGCTGGGATTTGAGCCTAGGTGATCTCACTCCGGAGTTATGAAACTTTAGGATGGCAGATGATTGGAAAAGCGTCTGAACCAGAGGGCTCTTGAAGTTAATGCGTACAGCTGCCTCGTACAGCTAACATTTGGCATGCTAGAATAAGTACAGCCTTTGTGGCCAGCCAGGCCTGAGTTTGCCACTTCCTAACTCCGTGTTCTTAGACATGTGATTGTGCCTTATTTTCCTCATCTATAAAATAATGGTAATGATTCTCACAGGATCATTATGAGGGCCAAACAAAGTTATATAGTGTGCATGGCCTATATCAGATGCTTGGTTAATAATATTGCTTTTTATTATCAATACTATGGTTATAAGTTATAGGGTGATTGACTTATAGGTGAGAAAAGCTGAGGATCAGAAAGTGGAAGGGATTTCGACAAGATCATATGAAGGCAGAGCCAGGACTCCAGCTCCATATCTTGGCTCCTGACCCATGCTCTCTACTAGACCATGTGGACAAAGACCACTTTGGCATTGGATCAGGCCTGGTAGTAAGACAGGATGTCTGTGAGCCCCAAGGTAGAAAGACAGATTAATTTTCATAGCAGGCATTCTCATTAATTACTGTTATTGCAAGCCCAAGGAGAGTGGCAATTTCCCAGAGAAATGCCCTCAGTGAAGGGCATTCTTAATGAGGCCACTTAGCACAGTCAAGGTAGAAAGGACAGTTACACCAAATGTCACCTCTTTGTTCTGTCAGTCTTTTATTTACTCAACAGACAGCTACTCTGGACCAAGTTCAATGCTGAGGATGCTGCAGGCGATGAGGAGGTTCCCAACCCCAGGAAGCACATAGGCACACAGCCTGTGCCCCCTGAGCATTGAGGCCTCTGGGATTCTCATCAGGGCCAACCACCTAACCTCACCCCACCATCCATCCTCAGAAGGGCATTTACTGTCAAAAGCAGCAGTCCCCAGGTCCCTTTTTATTAGCTAACTAAACATCTTGACTTTTATGTGTGTTTCAGCTGGGAAGGGCTACCCCTGCAAGACGTGTAAGATAGTGCTGAACTCCATAGAGCAGTATCAAGCTCATGTCAGCGGCTTCAAACACAAGAACCAGTGAGTAATCATCCTTTGAAATCAAAGGTCTGCAACAAGAACTCAGGGCTTCTAAATAAAAACAAAGCCAGGTATTCCTTTGCTAAAATGATATCCTGTCAGCCTTTTCTCAGTCAACAGAAGATCAATCAGTTAACAGAAAGAAGTTTTTCTCCCATCGGCTTCTCTGCAGCCTTTGGATCTGTTGGGCTGAAGGTTTTCGTAGAGAAACATAGTTTCCTTGGTGGTCTCCTAAAAGTACTTAGATTTCCTGCCCTTTAGTAGTCTGACTAGGGAAGCTTTTTTTTGTCCTCACCACTGGCCTAAAGAACCTAGTCTTGATTGCCATCAATCTATGGCAAGAGCTCCCTCTACAGGTTATTACCAAATATGACCAGGTTTCTTCATTCCTTGATCAAATATTTATTTAACACCCTCGGAGTGGTGGTCAAGACAGACCCAATCCCTGCTCTCATGACCTTACATTCTGATGGGAGGAGACAAACAATAAACAAGTGAACAACCAATAGTTACAAATTGTGATAAGTGCTTTGATGGGAAGAAGTAAACAGAGTCAGTCATCTGTTCATAATAACCTTGAAAATGACTAACATTCTTGGAGCCCCTATCTTGTTACAGGGCATATGCCAAGCAAATTCTCTCAGGTAATCCTCAAACAGCCCTAGGAAGAAGGGATTAGTGTTACAGACGGAGGCAACCACCATCCCAAGTGATAGTGCAAGGCAGAACCTACAATTCAAATTAAGGCTTGCCTGGCTCACAGCACACTCCTCCAGGGCATCATGCTTACAAGGAGGCTATGGCACCATGTGATATGAGGCGGCTAGGGCCTGGCCACGGGAGGGTTCATGTGGTTCTGTCCCTTCCTCTCAGAAGGGAACTGGGTAGTATGGACAGTATGCCACTATGTAATTTTCTGAGATGGGAATGTCCCCATTTTACAGATAAGGAAACTGAGTTTCAGGCAAGCAAGTCTACTAAAATGATTTCTTTGACTTTGGTGGTAGGTCCCATATTGCTCACAGAGCTGAATGAATTAAAGGTGGTAGAAACCCAGACTATTAGAATCAAAATGTCCTTGGTCCTCTCTGCCTCAAGTTTCCCCTCTCATGTTGTAGCAGATCTTATTCATCTGTATATATATCTTAAACTGGGAGGACTCTTGAGGCTTCTTTTAGGTATGAACTTGACACAAGCCCCGGTAATCCAGCCTGGAGCTCACTCCCATTTCAGCATACCTCCCTTGCAGCTTCACTGGTGGCAGTTTCAGTAGACCACCTGGAACCAGCCAGAGCCCTACCCTGGGGCTACCCCATCTTGAAAATGATAGCATTTACTAGTTTTTTCCTACACTTCCAGCTATGTGACTTTGGGTGAGTCAGAAAACCTCTCTAAACCTCCACTTCCTTTTCTGTAAGATTATAGATACAATTTGTTGAACACCTAATTTAATCTCATTTAATTCACAATAGCAGCTCTGAATTAAAGACACAAACCCCCCTTTTCCAACCCAAGGAAACCTAATGTCAGATAGGTTAAGTGACTTGCCCAAGATTGCATAATTACTTGGAGTTAGACCCAGAATTCAAATGTTTTTATTCCAAAGTGCATTCGTTTTGCTCTGAAATTCCAGATGGAGCTCATCCTCACCTGATGGGATGACACGAAAGTTAGAGATAATGTATGTGTAGTACTAGTACCAAAAAGGGGAGCTATTAGAGAGAAGCTTTCATGCATTCAACAAAT
Source organism: Potos flavus (assembly GCA_028534135.1). NCBI lineage: Eukaryota > Metazoa > Chordata > Mammalia > Carnivora > Procyonidae > Potos > Potos flavus. The sequence continues at coordinate 76,062,807 of CM052895.1, read as the reverse complement.
ATTTATGAGTACCTATTATGTGCCAGGCCCTGTTTGGGACACTAGGGCTACAGCAGGAACCAAGACCAGTAGTGTTCCCTGATCTTTTGGATCCCCATCTAGTGGTAGAAGCAGATCCTAAACAAATCCATAAACAAATAAGACAATATCGGGTGTTGCTAGATGCCCAGAGAGTGGGATAGAGAGTGACAGGAGAGCCACTTGTGACTCAGTACAAGGGGGAGAATGGTCAGTTTATACTATGCAGGTCATATAGGACCCTGTAGGCAGAATAAATGGCTTGGTATAGTGGAGAGACAGGGGCTGCCATCCGAATCAAGCACACTTTCAAAAAGCTTACGGGGCGCAGGGTAGTTAAAAATAACAAAAAACAACACTAAAAAGCTTACTGGGGGCAGGTGACTTACACTTTCTGAACTTTTTTTCCTCATATATAAAATGGAGGTACTATCTCCCCCACACCCCCCTTGTCGAATTGCCACGAGGATGAAATAAGATGCTGGAAGCAAAGCACCAAGCATTGTGCCTCACTTGCATTGGCCCTCAGTAAAGGAGAGCTGCCCTCCTTATTACTCCAAGGCCCTGGAAGAGCTGTATTATCCTTAGAATAAATTACCTGGAGCACCATCACAACCACCACAAACTGACTCTGTGCATTTATTCCTTCTCAAATTACAGGTCACCAAAAACAATGGCATCACCCCTGGGCCAGATTCCAGTGCAAAGGCAGCCCATTCAGAAAGACTCAGCCACGTTGGAAGACTAGAGATGTTTCTGTCCAGCACCCCAGGTTAAACCAGCCATGAGCCAGCTTCCCGTGACCATGGTCAGCCCTTGGCTCCCTCTTCCTTGTTTCTTATACCTGGAGAACACATAGGCCTGAGGCAGGAGTGGGCCACAGATAGCCTCTGATTGGTCCAGGCAAATCCACCCCTGCTCTTACCCTTTGGAATGGGCCCTGTAGGTCAGGACAAGGGAAGGGGGTGGATCTTGAGACGACTTGGGGCCTCACAGGGTAGTAGTTTGGAGGATGGCCTTTCCCCTTCCCCAGCCTCTTTGGGCCATACGTCATGAGCCCCGGACCTGTCTTTCCTCTGCAGGTCAGTTTTGAACCAGTCTCTGCAGCTAAAGAACTGAGCTCTCCCTGGGCTCTAGGCAGCTCCAGTGAAACCTAGAGCTTTCACACCAGACCTTGGCCTAGGAGGGAAAGGGTAGATGGAAATGGCTGCCCCATGGAAGCTCGGAGCTAATATGACACTCCCCCTTTCCCCAAAAAGTACAGGCTTTCCTGAGCCTGGGACCAGATGCTGGCCAGTTAGACAGCTTTCTGCCCACTGTGAAGTTTCCTCCCGGAGCGATGATACAGTCCTGGCAGAGCAGTGCTGTCCTTCCTGCCCCTTCTCCTCAGTTCCTGAATGGTGCTAAGGATCTGCAGTAGCTGGAGAAAAGCTAGAGCTGGAGGAAGCCTCAGTACCCTGTGGGATCATGGAAATCTCCAAGGGGGCCCTTTCCCCTCCTCTGTCAGAGAAGTGCTCTGACCTAGGGACATGTGGGAAAGTCCCCACATGCAAGTTCCCTTGATGGTTCTGTGCCCTTAAAGGCAAACTGCCTCATGCCAGCCAGCTCAGAGGTTCATTGCTGCTCCTTGGCTCTACTAGCCCTCTCCTTCTCCTTATGCAGCAGACCACCTGCCCAGGTTGCTGTGGTGCTAGCCCTCTCCCATCATCCACCAGGAGATTCCTGGGTACCAGGGAACAGGATAGGACCCCCAGGGAAAGAAAGGAGAGCTGGTACAGGTTTTTGCAATGAGGAAAAAGATGTTCCCCAGGCGCCAAGCTTAGATTTCTCTAACTCTGCTGTATTTTATAGCCTGGGACTTCACTTGTAGCTTTCAAGCAGGAATTCCAAGGAGTGTCACCATCATAGGCCCCTCTTCATTGAGTCAGAGAAGCCCCTAGCTGCTCTCGTGGCCTCTTCCCCCAATTGCCTATCCCTTTGCCTGTGAAATGCCTTTACGTATTATGTATGGGTGTGTGTGTGTGTGCTTATGCTCTGTCTCTTGGTCACTGAAGCATCTAAATAAAGAATTTCTCCCCTGAGCCAGACTGCAACTTAACAGGCCTGGGATTTGGTGCCATATTGCCATTGGATCTAATATGTGTGTCTTGACCGCTTACCCTCACCCCTCTCAGACTTCCAGGGCTCTAAATACTGATCTTAAAGAGGTGGGACAGAGATAAACATCTGTATTGCTTGGCAACCTTGTTGAAGCCTTCCCACGTGCCCTAAACTTAATACCACCTCATCCATTCATCTACCTCCCCCTGTCACTGAAGGCCTTATGGAGCTCTTTAGGGAAGTTAAGCTGAGAATCTACTTTGTTGGAAAGGATCATTCTGGCTGTTCAGTGGAGAAGAGATTCAGGGGAGCAGGACAGGAGACAGACAGGTAACCCAAAATGGAGGCTGTGTTTAATATGGCTCTCTCCAGGCTAATCCCTTCAGGGCTAAGACCTAGCCTCTTTCATCTCTACTTCTCTAATGTGGAGTGGTGTGTCATGAGGTGTTTGTTGAATAATGAATGTATGAATGAATGAGCATGTATAAGGGAAGATGGCCTTTCCCTGCACAGCTCTTCCTCAGCACTGGGTTTGTTCCATAAACTTAGAAGCCTAGAGATTCTTGCAGGAAGCTTTTCTATGACCCAGAAATGAGCTAGGGAAGGACTGAGTGTGATGGCCTCAGGAGGCCTTTGTCCAACGTTTGTCTCAGACAGCCAGATCTGAGGAGGGTACGCAGGCAGCCTCAGCGCCCATTCTTCACTCAGCAAACTGTTCTTGGGCACCTGCTCTTGACCAGCTGGGAAGGGCCCTATGCGGCCCCCACCGTGGGTTCTCAGCTCTCAGCATCCAAAGCCCAGGACTGTCCCAGCAGTTTCCCTGGAGTCCTTCTTACCTTATACAGGATGTCAGAATCAGCCTCATCTATCAGGCAAGGAAATGAAGGGCAGAAGGGTGGGTGGGCTGTCAGATCATTAGCCCTTGGCCCGTAAGACCTCTTATTCTAGGTTCAGGAGTCACTGCTAGCCGTGTGCCCAGCCCTGTTGGCAAGAGGGCACAGGAATGAACACTTTCTTGCCATTGGCGAGCTTACACACTATAAAGATCATTATTATGGCAATGGTCAAAGGATCATACAGGGCACAGTGAGAATGCCCAGGACACAGGCACTAACTCATATGCATTTGATCTGCATAACAGCCTTTTGAGCTAGGTAATGATACTCCATTTTATAGAAAAGACTCTCAAAAAGATACAGTATTTTGCCCAAGGTCCTGCCACTCAGAAGCAACAAAATGGAGAGTAGAATCCAGTTCTCTAGATTCCTAGTCCGGAACCTTTCCAAACAAGGACCAGAATCCTTCCCACAGGACCCCTGGGCCTGCCCCACCCACTTTCTGGCAGGGCCACAGACCAAGCAACCATAAAATAGACTGGACAAGGCTCAGTGGTTATTTTATATTCCAAGCCCCGCCCCATACTTCTCATAATTTTACCCAAGATTTCCAGTGTATTAGACTCCAATTATAACTATAAAAAACTGAAATCAAAATGATAAGCTAAAAAGGAAAATTTATTGATTCACCTAATGAAAAATTTCAGTACAGGGATGGCTATAGATCCAGGTTCTGACACAGTGTCATCAGGAAGAATTTAATCCGACTCTGCTTTCCTCTGTGTGGCCTCTTTCTCAGGTGAACTCCCTCCAAGGAGGTAGCAAGATGGCCACTGGCAGCTCTACGCTTGTATCCTGATAGATAGGCAACTACAGTACAGAAAGAACATCTTTTCTTAGTAGTGCCAAAAAAAAATTCTGGATTCATTAGCCAGCTTGGCCCTGTTCCAGTTCCTAAACCAATCACTGCAACTAGGGGAAATGGTGCCCTGATTTGGGGCATGGGACCGAGTGAACTCCACCTAAAACACTTTAACTGGAAGAGAAAAGAAGAAAGTGTGGGGCTTCTTCCAGGCTAAGGGAGAAGAATGGTTGGGGGTGGGCAAAAATAACTGCTGTAGGCCGTACCCAGAAATTGTCTTTATTTGAAATACCACTTTTTCCCTAACTTTCTGAGCTACATTTCGTAATGTGCTCTAATTTTTCAAGTACAGTTTGATAATCCTGACATATATGTGCACATCTGGGTAGTCACCCTCCAGATCAAGATACAGAACATTGCCAGATCCCCAGAAGTTTCCCTTGTTCCCCTTCCTAGTTATTATTGCCCAGAAGTAAACACTGTTTTGACCTCTATCACCATAGATTAGTTTTGCTTGCTCTTGAATTTTATAAAAATGGAATTACATCCTCTTTTGCTCAATATTATGTCTGTGAGATTCATCCATGTTTCTGTGTGTGTCAGAAGTTCATTTTTTTTCATGCTGTGTAGTAGTAGTCCGTTACATGAATACGCTACAGTTTAGCCATTCTGTTGATGGACAATTGGGTTATTTCCATTTTGAACTATTAAAAATAAAGCTCTTGTGAAAAATTTTGTATGTGTCATTTGGTGTGCATGTGCACACATATACCCAGGAGTAGCATTGTTGTATCATAGGCGATAGATGTGCGTTTAGCTTATTGAGATACTACCAAATGGTTTTCCACTGTGGTTCTACCAACTTACCAACTTGCCAGCACTTGGTATTGTCAGTCTTTCTAATTTTGGACATTGTTGTGGCATGTGGGAATTTGAACCCAAGAGTTCATATTGACTTCATATCAGGGCCCCTCTTACTCTGAGCATCCCTGAGATCAGATTTGAATTTCTCTAGCCTGGAATGATCTCTCATGTCAGTGCCCAGGACCCCCAATACCCAGTCCAACAGGTAAACATCAGAGGGAGCTCCCGCCCATGGCTCTGGTGGCGAAGGAAGATCTCATGGTGGGAGAGGCATCAGCCCTGGGCTCCAGCCAGAAGTCACCTTTCACTGCTAAGGAATCTCAGCTTATCCCAGGCGCCTCAGGGGCACCTCAGGTTCTGCAGCCAAAGACATCCAAGGAGAAGACAATGAAATCATGCATATAAAGCTCTTAACCCAGAGCTGGATGAAAAGCAAGTTGGGATGTAATAACCTCACAGTGCAGACACACAGCTGTGTATGTAGCCCTATAGCAGCCACGAAACATGTCGTGGGGGCACTGGTCTGGAATTCAGGGTCTCTGGGTGTTGGTCTGAGCCCTGCTACCAACTTCATGTGACCTGAAGCCTTCCTATCTCCTATCAGGTAGAAGTTGTAAGAAGTCACAGTTTGAGCCCAAGTGCTGAAGAGGTAGTGATGGGCAGTTTGAGGTTCTTCCCAAAGCAGGTAACAAAGAAACCCCTTCCCTCACAGCAGCCCCTCCCAGATGAGCTGTTCCCATCCCTAACCAGACCTTCCTTCTGTTCAGCTGTCATTAGTGTCAAATAGAATAGAAAAAAACAATTTCTCCCTCTGGCCATCTGTCCACCTAACAACTGCACCTACTCTGTCCTGTGCCAGGTCCACATTCAGAGAAGGCAGGCACGTCCCTGTTCTGGCACTCCGAGACTCACTGTCCTCCACAAATGCTGCTTCATTTGTCCAGGGGCTCCAAAACTCAGAAGAAACCTGAGACAGTTCTGTAAATGGGTCAATGCTACAGCACAATGACCCTTGTGGCCACTAGGTGGAGAACGTGCTCCGCGACCCCAACCCCCAAAGTAGATCAGTCCCAGGACCTTACTATTTAATTGAAGACTGAAGAGAATAGGATGACTTTTCTTGAGCCCCAGTATTTGATATTTCATTTAGCCCTCAGGACAACTCGAAAAGGCTTGATTTCACAGTGGAAACTAAGAGGCAAAATCTTGGAGAGCTTACACAACCAAGAAGTAGCAATGGAGATATCTGACCACCGTGTTTCCAAGTCTTTGTTAGCACACCTGCTCGCTCTACCTCCAAAGGGCCCCTCGCCCTTCTCTCAGGACACTTCCTTCCAGAGGACACTGTTTGAAAGCTGTAATTTAGTCACCCATCTGGGAGGACACCTGATGGCCGGCCTAATCATCAGCTTTTCTCTTACTCTTTTCCCATGGGTAATATCTCTCTTCCATTCTTCCACCTGTAGTCCTGCAGCCCTGAGAGACGGACTCCTGGTTCCAGGGCTGAACCTGTGACCTAAGCCTGGGCAATCAGAATAAGTCTGGGGCTGTTAGTAGCCATCCTTGCCAACACATAAAGACAATCTGCATGAAAATTAAGTCATCACAGAGGAAAACAGCTGAGAGTTGAGAAGTGACTGATTTCTGATGAGCAACTGGATCCAATCAGGCCTGAAACCAATACTCTCAGGACTTTTTAGTTATGAGTCAATACTCTTTTTTTTTTTTCCCTTAAGGTAATTGAAGGTGGGTTTCTATCATGACCAGGAGTACCGTCTTTTTTTTTTTTTTTAAGATTTTATTTATTTATTTGACAGAGAGACCGACGGCGAGAGAGGGAATACAAGCAGGGGGAGTGGGAGAGGGAGAAGCAGGCTCCCCGCTGATCAGGGATCCTGATTCGGGATCCTCAATCCCAGGACCCCAGGACCACGACCTGAGCCGAAGGCAGACTCTTAACGACTGAGCCACCCAGGCACCCCAGGAGTACTGTCTCATACAAGTTCCAGCTTCTCTATCAACCCAGTGACCCTAAAAGGATCATCAACCCCCAAAGCTGAGTTGGCTGTCCTGTGCTCTCAGATGCCCTGTGCCCCCTCTAGCATTGCCTTTAATATATATGTTATGATCTGTTCAATTCCCTGTCTCTTCTTTTAGACTAGAAATCTTTGACGACAATAACTGGGTCTTGTCATAGTGGGTTTCTGGTGCCCAGCAGAGGACAGTGATTGCTTTAATAACTGCTTAGTGATTGAGTCAATTAATGAATAAGTTAAAAGTGGGTATGGGCTGGTAGGGACTATTGCTAGAATTTGCTGAGCCTCCAGTGGTTATCAAGGTCAAAGGACCCAGGTTGGAAGGACAGTAAGTGCAAGGACCTAGAAGAGAGGGGCTGTCGAGTAGAGCTGATTGTTTCAGTAATAGCCTCTCAGGTGGCCATTTGCCTCCCTGCATCTGTGCGCTTTGCGATGTGGCTTTGTCACTCAGGCCACCGAGATGGGGAAACTGACATGGCTTTGAGACTTGCTCTGATCAGAGGATGCAGCGATGTGACCCTGTGCAACTTCCAAGGCTAGAACTTAGGCCTCGAAGCTTCCACTCCTGCCACTGTAACAGGAAGTCTGGGCTAGACCAAGTGAAGATGAGAGACCATGTGGAGAAAGGCCAGCAGCCAGCTCCAGACATGTGAAGGAGACTATCTTAGACCACCCAGCCCAGGGGAGCCACCTGCATAAGCAACCTCAGAAGAGACCAGCAGGAGAACCACCAAGGTGAGCCCACCTAATCCATAGAATTGTGAAGAACATTAAATGTTTTAAATCATCATGTGCGGGAATGGTTTATTAGGCAGAAAGTCTTCCAGAATCACCGAGTATGGTAACCATACCTGTTGGGGCTCCCTGGTATCTATTGAGGAACCCCATGCTCAGCTGATGTGGTCTGGGTGGAGATGACCTCCACCTTTCTGGCTTCTGCTAGAACAGTTGGGAAGGAGTTGCTAAATGAGAAGGTTTTGAGCCCAGAGCCGTTGGTAGCCTTCTTTGTCACCTCTTAGGGAGCATCTGCCAGAGAATGGAGCCATAGGGAAGAAAGCAAAAGAGAGAATGAGTCTTGGTCTGACTGTTCCTGAAGCCTGATCCACCCCTGGACTTTAAAATTACAGAAACCAATGAAGTCACCATCTTGCTTAAGCCCATTCGAGTTGGGATATCTGTTACTTGCACCTGAATGAAAATATTGAGAGTGAGGAAGTCTGATAGAAGCTGAGCAGCATGTGGCAGAGGGATGTTAGGGTAAGACAGAGGTCCCTAGAGAGTGTGGGAAGAGGAATTTATTTTTCCTCAGCCCCTACTGTATGCCAGAACCCTGGAATGAGGCACAATTTCATGTCCTAGAAGATCTCATTCCAATTGTGATAAAATGCTAAAAGGAAAATGCCACTGTAGCCAGAGCATATAATAGGAGGACTGAGCCTAGGCGTGGGGGGTGGGGGCAGGCAGGGCAGGGAAGGTCTCTCTGAGGAAGTGACACGCAAGCTGAGATTTGAAGGGTGAATGGGAATTAGCCCGTGGGTAAGCAGGAGAGGTGGAGAGAGGATGTTCCAGGTAGAGGGAAAAGCATGTGCCAAGGTCCTGAGGCAAGATGATGCTTCTCGCCTTGAAAGAGGGAGAGTGTCTCACCAGATAAGAGACTAGTAGGACCCAGGTACCTCAGTGTGTATCAAGATTTTCAGCTAAAAAAAAAAAAGAAACAAACTCCAGCTAGTTTAAGTTCAGCCACCCAGGCATCCCTGAGCCACCCGGGCATCCCCAAATGTTTGTTATTTAAAGCCATTAAGTTTGGGGGTAATTTGTTATGTAGCAGTAGGTAACTAATACAGGTCTTTATTCTAAAAGCGACAGGAGGGGCGCCTGGGTGGCTCAGGGGGTTAAGTGTCTGCCTTTGGCTCAGGTCATGATCCTGGGGTCCTGGGATCTCAGCCCCACAACCTAGGGCTCCCTGCTCATTGGGGAGCGCGCTTCTCCCTCTCCCTCTGCCTGCCACTCCCCCTGCTTGTGTTCTGTCTCTCTGTCTCTCTGTCTCTCACTCAAAAGAATGAATAAAATCTTTAAAAATAAAAATAAAAAAAAAATAACAGGAGGCTGTTGAAAGATTTTAAAGAAATAGGGCAAAGACATGATGAATTTGTTAACATGTAAAAAGGTGAATACTATGGCCTGGGAGCCAACAGAGGATAGTAGAGACACAAAGGAGGGAGGAGTCATTTCTACTGGGAGGACATTTATTAGGTGCCTTTTATTTATAAAGAGTTAAAAAAAAAAAAAAGACAAATTAGCTTAAGAAAAAAAATTATTTGGCTCACATTAATGAAATGTTCTAAGTAGTAATTTCTGCCTCGAGGCATGGCTAAATCCAGGCATGCTCCATCTCTTGGTCCTCTTGTTTCCTGTGTTGGCCTCATTCATAAGGAGGCTTTCTCAAGCAGTGCTAGGTTTCCATATTCATGCCTCAGTAACCTCTGAAGAGTGTTAGTTTCCCATTAGTTCCAATAAAAGACCCAGACTGGCTCTCATTAGCCCTGTGTGGGTCACATGCTCATCCCTGACCCAATAATAATAGCCTGGGGGATGGAATATTCTCATCAGCCAAGTCCAGAGGCACATGCCTACCACAGGAACCAGGGAGAAGTTGGCTCCACCCAAATCCCAGTGGACTGGCAGTAGGGGAAGGCCAGGACCTCAAAGAAAATAAAGAGCAGTTTTCAGAGAGAGGAAAAGTGTTCAGATGTCCAGTTCGAGGTGGTCAGGAAGGTTCTCAGAGAAGAGGGAACGCTTAAGAGGAGTCCAGAAAGCTGAATGGCAGTCGTCTGGTGTGATGGTTGGAGGGAAGGGAAGAGGGGAGGCAGGACCAAGGAAGGACACTCCCAGCGGTAAGAACAGCAGGTACAAAGGCACCAAGGCACTTTCAGGAGGGCTCGCCTGGAGCTCAGGCAACACAGAACACCTATCTCTGCAGAGAGGGGAGATGGAACAGGAGAGAGCAGCAGAAGCCAGTCTCGAAGGGCCCCCAGTGCCAGAGGAGCTGGGGATGCCAGTGGGAGGGAGGGAGAGAGTAGCTAAAGCTGAGGAGTGAGTTGGTTAAATCTGTGTTTTATTTTTATTTTTTTTAATATTTATTTATTTGAGAGAGAGAGACAAAGGTGGAGAGAGAGAGCGCAAGTGGGGAGGAAAGAGAGAAGCAGGCTCTCTGCCGGTCAGGGAGCCCAAAGCAGGAATCAATCCCAGGACCCCGGGATCACGACCTGAGCTGGAGGTAGACACTTCACCGACTGAGCCACCCAGGTGCCCCTAAATCTGTGTTTTAAGGAAGTCATTTTGGTGGGGCCCCTGGCTGGCTCAGTCAGTGGAGCATGCAAATCTTGATCTCGGAGGAGGAGTTGTGAGTTTGAGTCCCACACTGAGGGTAGAGTTTACTTAAAAAATAATAATAATAAAGAAATCATTTTGACACTGAAGAGAAGATTGATGATACAGAGACTATGAGGTGCCTGCCCAATGTTCAGTCCCCCATTCTTTCTAGCAGACCTTCCTGACCTCCATTGCAGTTAGGGGTGGCAATGTATCACAGTCTCACCAAAGAGATACAATCAAAAGTTGCTGGATAGAGATTCGACTCTTTGTGGCTTCTTTCTTCCTTCTGCCTGAGCACAGATGTGATGGTGGGAGCTGAAGCCACCATTCTGCAAGCATTAGGGGAAAGTGTAGAGAACTAAAGGGACCTCGACCCCGATTTCAAACCCACCTTTGCCCATCTCCAGACTTGGGAGACCTGGGACTAATGAGGGATGAATTAACCTGTTTCGTTAAAGCCCTTGCCATTTAGGTTTTCTGGTTTTGGTGCCCAGACAAAATCCTATATGGTCCAAGTAGGCATGAGGCAAGGTAGAGATGTGTGAGGGCCTCTCTGAGGCTTCTTTCCTGACCCCGACTACCAGTCCTGTATCCCTTCCTGCCCAGTACTGCCACGTCACAGCTGTCCTGGCCCCCTCTCTCCTCCAAAAATATACGCATGCCAAACCCCAGGAGGCGTGAGGCTTGTAGGCCCAAGCCTCGAGAGAGCTGAGTCCAGCAAACCTTGAAAGCCTCCCAAGACATAGGTCCACAGTGTCTGGGACCAGTGGACAAGAGGGCCAGGGGTGCTGAGACTCTGGGAAGCACCAGGACTATCCCAAAGACAGCCTCAGATTACTCCTAGCCCATCCCCGTCTATCTGGCTTCATCCTCTCCGAGGCTGCCAACCTCAGCCCCAGGCTCTCTGCCTCCACCACGAAGTCCTGGCAGGCTGCAGTTCATGGTTTTGTCTTCTCCAGGTAGAAATTGGACTCAGAGGTGCCCAATGGGTGGGGAATGAGGACATATAAGGGTTGGGAGTCACAGTCCCTCCCTCTTGGTCACAAAAGCGTGTTATTACTCATACATTTGGGTAGGTCCTACCTAGACCCATAGCTGCTATTATTAATATTGGTCGCTTGTTCCTGAGCATGGACTATGTGCCAGGCATCGGCCTTGGGCTCCAGTACATCATTACACTGAGTCTTCACAGAAAAGCTATTATTCCCATTTTACAGAAAATGAAACTGAGGCTTAATGTTAAGTGACTTGTCGAAGGTCCCAAGCGTTCAGGATTCCAACCTTTATCTGTCTGGCTCTAACACCCAACCTTTCACCACTCACTTGCTCTCAGCGTCTCCTCCACGTTGACAAGCCAAGCCAGACCTCCCTGGAGTCCGTGAGAGAAGCCAGGGTGAAAAGGGGTTAGAAGAAATGAAAAAGTAATAACAATTGTCAAGTCTGAGTAGCAAGTACATGATTTTACCCTGTGCATTTTTTTATATATATTTTAAAACTTTCTCAAAATAAAAATTATTTTAAAGGAAAGAAATAAGGAAAGAAGACAAGAAAGCATAGGACTGGCTCAGAGGCCAGGGCCTGGGCCAGGCCTGGGCTGGAATGGGGCCTGGGCAGGGGCTCAGGGCAGCCCTTCCGCACAAGAGCCCCAGTGTTCCCTGGGCCCGGCTGCCATCCAAGAGCAACATGGTCGGCACCAGGCAACGTCTGCCCCCTCCCCCCAACTCTGCTCTCAGGCAGGTGGGGGGCAGGGCCTGGCCTCGGGAGTCCCTCCTGGCCCGGCCTTGCACTTCAGGAGCCCAGAGTCTACAAACCTCCGCCTAGGGCCTGGTACTTCATAGGAGCCCCATCAGTCCCAAGCAAGTGGACAGGGAGAGCAGTGCCCAGCCCCAGCCACCTCCCACACTCACTTTCAAGTGAGTCTGCACCTTCTTGGGCTGAAGTTAAGGATGGGGGCAGAAAGCAAGCTGATGCAGTAGCATCAAAAATCCCAACTCTGTGGAGAGTCACCCTGAGCTCTCCCTCTTTGTCCCAGGAGATCAGGGTTCAAGGCTCAGTTTTGTTGTTTACTTGCTATGTGACTTTATTTTTTTACTATTTTTTTAATTGTCTTTTTTCTTTTTCTTTCTTTTTTTTTTATATTTTATTTATTTACTTGACAGAGAGAGAGACAGCGAGAGAGGGAACACAAGCAGGGGGAGTGGGAGAAGTAGAAGCAGGCTTCCCACCGAGCAGGGAGCCCGCTGCAGGGCTCGATCCCAGGACCCTGGGATCAGGACCTGAGCCGAAGGCAGATGATTAACAACTAAGCCACCCAGGCACCCTTTATTTTTTTTACTATTTTTTTAAGTAAGCTCTATGCCCAATGTGGGGCTTGAACTCATGACCCTGAGATCAAGAGTTACATGTTCTACCAACTAAGCCAGCCAATCGCCCCGCTACATGACTTTAGACAAGTCATTCCATCTGCCTGAGCTTCTGTTTCCTTACCTGCTAAATGGAGCTAAGGATTCTAACCCCATTTGGTTTGTGGAGAGGATCAAAGGATATAATGTATATATAACATCTAGCTTAGTATGTCACTCAGCAGATGGTGGGAGCTCAGCCAAAGCAAGAACTTCTCCCCTACTTCCTGTTCTGGTGAAACCCAGCCCCATCTCTTAACTCATTCACTTCCTCCAACACCCTTGGGGAAAAGGAAGCAGGATTGTGCCCATTTCCTGGATAGAGACACTGAGGCAGAGGCGGACCAAAGGCAGGATCTTAGGATGGCAGACTCCTAAGCTCCTGCTAGGAGTGTGTGTGTGTGAGAGATAGAGAGAGAGGTTGTATTTGAAATTTTTGAGAGAGAGACTGCAAATGTAACTGGTGGAAGATTGTTACCAAAAGAGTGAGACCATGACGGGGAGACAGGCTTGGATGCCTCTCCCAGACTCCCTTAGCACGTCTCCTTGTGTGCTCTGTTTACTTATCCATCTCTCCTCACTCCAGTGTCAGCATCTCCTTGAAGGGGAGGGGCTGAGTCAGATGCCTGCTTTATCCCCACGATTTAGAACAACGCATACCGTGTAATGAACCTTTAACTGACACCTGGCAACTAAATGTGTGTATGAATGAATGACGTGAAAGAGCATCAGAAGCCGCAGAGGGTCAGTGTGAGAGGTCACTGAGTGTGGGCTGGGAGGCGAACAAGGGACGTGCAGACGTGGTGGGGGGAGGTATAGGTTGCCAGTCTAAGGGACACGCACATCTCAGGAGGCAGGGAGGTTGCACAGCCTGAGCTATGAAAACCTTTGCTTTGCCTTTGGCTCAGGTAAACCTGAGAAATGCCTGGAAGTTGAACGAAAGCTGTGTGGGGTCCAGCTCCTGCTGGCAGCTCACCCCACCCCCCAACAACCACACTCACTAAGGGGAGCCAACAGAGAACCAGAGGTGGGGAACTGGATCTTTCCAGGAGTCCAGGAGGTCTAGTGAGGCCCCTCTGGGCAGCAGGCTTCCATTTGCTGGGCTCCCTCAGTGCCAGGAGCCTCAACTTTTCCAGGTGCTCCAGCAAGGAGGGACCCTGAACGCAAGGAATCAGAACCAGCAAGTTTTAAAAGATAGCCAATTATTTTCTGATTTATCTTTGGGAGGAGACCATTATTTTGTTTGAGAAGGGAAAAAAAATCACTTTATTGGGGTTTTTAGTTATGCAAAGGAAAAGCCTCAGTCCCACGGGGAGTAAGGGTGGAGAGAGCTAGACTCCTCCGCATAACAATGGGAAAGGAAGCTGCTTCCCTTAGGGCAGAGTCTCCACCAGCCAGAGGGCCCCCAGGAGGTGAGTCTGAACCCCAGCTAAGGGGTTTCCTTTCTCCTCAAGAAGTCTTCCAAGAAGTGGAGGGTGCCTGGGTGGCTCACTGTGTTGAAGCCTCTGCCTTCTGTTCAGGTCATGGTCTCAGGGTGCTGGGATCGAGCCCCGCTTCAGGCTCAGGCTCGGGCTCGGCAGGGAGCCTGCTTCCCGCTCTCTCTCTGCCTGCCTCTCTGCCTACTTGTGATTTCTCTCTCTATGTCAAGTAGATAAGTAAAATCTTAAAAAAAAAAAAAAAAAAAAATGTCTTCCAAGGAGTGGAGGCCTTAGATTTCAGGTGAGGCTCAGGCAGAGGTCAAAGGTCAGCTGCCCTCCTAGTTCAGCCACTGTCTAGTTGCTCAAGGGGAGAGATGCTTGCAAGTGAGGCAGACTTGAGTCGGGGCAGAACTATTTGGGGGTACCTGCTGTGTGTCAGGTGCTTGGGATATAATGTCAAAGTCGTAGGCAGTTCCTGCCTTCTATTTACACAACTGTTTAGTTACAGTTCTGGAATGTTCTGTGAAGATGAAGAAGTAACGGTCCTAATCATAGTTACGAAATACGAAATAAATGTCATATACCAACCAGGCAGTGTTCTACAGGTTCACACGTGTTTACTCTTTGCAAAAACTTCATGAGGAAAATACTATCATTATACTTACCTTACTGATGAGAAAATGAAAACACAGAAAACTAGGTTAGAAAACTAACCTGCCAAGGTTACTCCAAGTGTGATAGCATTGAGATTCGAGTCCTGAAATCTGTGCTCTGAATCACTTCACTTCCTGCTTCTTTCTCCATGCTCACAGGACAGAAGGTATCTAAGAGGAACCTGGCAGGTCCAGAGGGCTTCTCTGAGGAAGTGAGCTGACATCTAAGAATGAGATGGAACCAACCAGACCTGGAGGGGAAAGATCATTCCAGGAAGAAGGAACAATATGTGCAAAGGCCCAGAGGTAGAGTGGGAGCAAGGAAAGAAATGAAGGATTTGTCTGGAGATGTGGACAGGGGCCAGGTCATGCCAAGAATCATTATGGGAAGCTAATAGAAAGTTTTAAAGGGGTAGTAGATACATTCGGATATGTATTTCTTTTCTTTTCCTTTTATTTATTTATTTAGATTATACTTTTAAGGGGGCCCCTGGATGGCTCAGTTGGTTAAGCCTCTGACTTGGCTCAGGTCATGATCTCAGGGTTCCTGGATCCAGCTGCCTTTGGGCTCCCTGCCCAGCGTGGGGGGGGGGGGAGTTTGCTTGCTCCTCTCCCTCTGCCGCTCCCCCCTCAAATAAATAAAATCTCTTAAAAAAAAATTTTTTTTATTTTAAGTAATCTCTACACCCAACGTGGAGTTCAAACTCACAACCCCATCAAGAGTCGCATGCTCCACCGACTGAGCCAGCTAGGCGCCCCCAGATTTTGTATTTCAAATATCACTCCAAAGGTTGTGCAGGGAATGAATGGGAGTGGTTGGGGGCAGAGGGGATCTCCTAGCCACTGTATGGTGATTACACAGAAGATAGAGTAGCCAGGTTGGGCCAAGGTCTGTAGAGGCTGGCCAGTCAGGACTGCTGGGTGTCGCTCCCTAAAAAGGATGAAGAGCAGAGGATAACGCAAGTCACTAGAACTTGGAAGCCTGGTCTGGGAGCGGCAAAAGAGGCGGAGTCTGATGGGGTGTGTAGCAGGCTGGGGCGGGGCCCCGGGATTGAGCTGGCCCAGTGGGCCACTCGGCTCTGTTGGGTTTGGGGACTGGTCTCCAGGTGGGCGGGACGCTGTGTTACTCGCCGTGTCGTGGTTGTCTTGATAGAGCTGGCTCAGGAGCGGCCGGGCCGGAGGTGGGCGGGGCGCTGGGTTGTCCCCCGCCAAGCCGCTGTCAGGATAGAGCTGGTCCAGGAGGGGCGGGGCGCGAGGTGGGCGGGGCGCTGGGCCTCCCGCGGCCACGCCGCTGTCGCGGGTGCATTCCTGGCCTCTCTGGCCCGGGGCGGAGGAGCGCCCCGGCTGAGTCTGCGGTCCCCGCTGGGCGCGGGTGTTGGGACTGGCCGGAGCTGGGAGCAGGGCCGTGGAGGACCCAGGTGAGCCGGAACCCTGTGCCTGGAGCGAGACCACGGAGGCTCGAGGTGAGCCGGGACGCCTTGCGGGCCCAGACTGCGCTCCCTACCACCAGAGGGCGAGCGGCAGCGGGGCTCAGGGAGCTGCCCCCTCCCAGCACTGGGGACCCGGGCGTCCTCTTGGAAGGGGGGGTGGAGGAGACGGTAAATCAGTAACCCGCAGCGCACACAGGGCCTTTTGTCCCACTCCGTCCAAAGAGCACCCTGGCCGTGGAGCTGGTTACTCATTGCCCACCCGGGCGGGGGCGGGCCGGCTGTCTCTGCAGCTCCCCCTCAGGACCTGCCGACTCGCACCTCCCCCCAGGGTGACCGGGTAGGGGTGGAGGAAGAAGAGTGCTCTGGTCCCTCGGCTGCTGGACCGTCTGCGCGCCCCGAGTAAAGATGAGGAAGCTGAGGATCCGAGAGGTGCGGTCATTTGCCCAGGGTCCCCAGCACTTGAGTGCGGGAGGCTGGAGGAGAACCCAGGCCTGTCTGATGCCAGAGTCAGGCCCTTCAGCCCCTGAGCAAGGCGGTGGGTCGGTCTGTCTGTGGCCTCGTGTGATCCGACGATAAAGGGTCCTGAGTTTACAAGGTCAGGACAGGCGGGACAGGAATAGGAATAAAATCCCTAGGCTTCTCCGCCCCTCTCCCAGCTGAAGCTGTGGGCCCAGAGGGCTGCTCTCCCTGCAGAGCGGAGCAGGGTGGCGGGATTCTATGGAAGAGGGCCATGGAAATGGGAGGTGGGTGCAGGAACAGTGGCATCTGAGTCGAGTGGAGAAGAGAAATGGGGACACAGAGGTATGTATGTGCAAGAGAGAAGACATGCCCAGTTTTGAAAGCCAATGGCTTTAGTTCTGAAGAGGCTGAAGGAGTAGACTGTGCAACCAAAGATATGGGCAAGGGCAAGGGCGAGGAGGAGGCCTAGAATGCTGGCTAAACTGTGGATTGGATCCTGCTGGACATGGGCAGCCATTAAGGGCTTGAGAGCTGGGGATATAGGGTGGTGATATGGCAGATACTTGTAATTTCTAAAGCCCTGCTGGAGAGTGGAGGCTGGAGTGCCATGGGAGATGTTTGCAAAGGCCCAAGCTAGAGATAACCGTGGCCTGCCTTGGGTCCCAGCAAGGGAGGTGAGACGGACTGGAGGATTGAGGAGGCAGATGGACTGGAAGTGGAGGCAGGGTGAGGCAGATGGGAAGAGATGATGCCCCAGCTGCAGGGGCAACCCAGGGAAGGAGCAGTTGGAAGGGGGAGATGATGGCTTGGTCAGGACAAGCTGAGTGCCCCCTGCCCCAGAGCCAGAGCTGGAAGGGGGGCAGTGGCTGAAGAGAGAGGGTGCAGTGAGCTTCCTGGGCAAGGTAGATTCAGAGCCACCAGTGCCTCCTGACTTATGGAGCCCCAGGTAATAGCCAGTGGCCCCCTGGGACTGCACTGGTCACCTCTTCCCCTGCCCCAGCTGGGGCTGTTTTGAGTGTTCCTTTTGGGAGATGGAGACATCCTTGGTGGCATATAGATAGGGTGGGTGTGTACCTCATACCTGACAGGAACCGCACCAGAATCGGAGGTAATTGGCCAAGGGCAGACCCGGGGTGACAGTTACGGGGAGGGAGGGGAAGAACATGCCAACATTCTGTGTTCCCAGCCCCTACATATGGTCTCTTTTATCCTCCAATCAGTCCTCCAAGGACAGCACCCCGAGAGGGACAGGGACTTGCAAGTTGGTAAGAGTCAGGATTTGAACTTGGCTTTGTTGGACACAGAGCCCGTGTTGCCTCAGACAGAGTTGTGAGGACACAAAAAGCAGATGTATTCCCAGCATGCCATTCTGGTTCAGAATGAGAAAGAACTTCTGCTCACCAGGGAATGTGCTGCTTTGTTAGGAGTGAGTGCTCTGCCACTGAAGGTATTCAAAGCTGGCCATGAAAATGTCAGTAGTGCTAGAAGTGTGGGTCAGATCAGATAACATCCAGATGCTGAGGTTTGGCCTTGTATTAGGTTTCTTTCTTTCTTTCTATCTTTCTTTCTTTCTTTTTTTTGGTTCTTCAGCAATAAATTCATTTATTCAGCAAAAAATAAATTATGTGTGCTGAGAGCAAGCAGAAGATATGTCTCCATTCTCTGCTTTCCTCCAAGCAAAGAGTCCCCAAACTGCCCTTTCTGTGAACTTGTGCCAGAGTCTCAGCAGGACCGGAGGAGAGCAGGAAGCCCGGCCCTGCCCCCCTGCACAACCTACTGTGAAGAAGCTTTGGGCTCTGGCCACAGCAGAGCCACTTCTAGTGTCTGCGAGGTCTCTGCCGTGCTGCTGCGTGGGGGTGGGGGGACAAGTCTTGGACAAGTCTTCTGACCACTTCCAGTCTCAGTTTCCTCATCCGCAGAACAGGGGAATAGCAGCCCCAAAGGTGTCTGCATAGCAGGAGTTCTTTTCCCTCCTTTGCAGGAAGGCAGTTGGTGGTAAGCCCAGCCTGGGTCCTTGTGTGCGGCAGGAAGGATATGTGGCTGCTGTTGGCCCTGTTGGGGGTCCTGGTGGAGGTGCCTGGGGCTCCGGCTTTGTCCCTTGAAGCCTCTGAGGAAATGGAGCTAGGTATGGCCTTTAAGGTGGGAGAAGGGGGCAGGGGTCGGCACCTGGAGGGGGGATACGAGCTGAGCAAGGCTGGGAAGGACCCAGCCCAGTCCCTGAGGAGGTGACAGCAGGGCAGGACCCAACCATTGAGACTCGGTGTCTGGCTCCCAGCAAGCATCCACCTATCTCTATGTCCACAAGAGAGGAATGGCCTTGCAGGGTGAAGGGTCCTGAGCTGGGCTGCAGAGCTGGTGGTGAGCCCCTGGCCATGTGCGTGTGTGCGTGTGCGTGTGTGTGTTCTGTGCACCAGGTGTGTGGTTTGGGAGGCCCAGCAGCATATGTGGCGTATGCACTGTGAGTGTGCTGTGCCCTGGAGGTGTGGCATGTGTAGCATGTGGGGTGTGTGTGTGTGTGTGTGTGTGTGTGGCAATAGCATGTCCAGTCCAGCATGTGTGCTATGCACCGTGTGTGTATGACATGCACCAGAGCATGGCGGCAGCCTTACGTCCAGCGTCGGTAGCATGTGATGATGTGTGTATGTGTTGAGGAGCAGTAGGGGTACAGCATGTGTCAAGGGATGCCTGTGTCCCACTTGTGCAGCATGTTCTCCATACATAGGCGGCTCCCTCAGCTGGGGCTGTGGGGCGCTCACTGACTTCTGCCCTTGGCCCACAGAGCCCTGCCTGGCCCCCAGCCCCGAGCAGCAAGAGCAGGAACTGACCGTGGCCCTCGGGCAGCCTGTGCGGCTGTGCTGTGGGCGGGCTGAGCGTGGCGGCCACTGGTACAAGGAGGGCAGTCGCCTACCGCCTGCTGGCCGGGTCCGAGGCTGGAGGGGCCGCTTGGAGATCGCCAGCTTCCTACCGGAGGATGCTGGCAGTTTCCTCTGCCTGGCACGAGGTTCCACGCTTGTCCTACACAATGTTACCTTGGTTGTGGATGGTAAGGGGGTCTAGCAGGGTCTAAAGGGTGCCCAGGGAGGGGGATCCTCCCCATCCTCGACCTCAGACAGCTCTCTTTGTCCCTGACATAGACTCCTTGACTTCCAGCAATGGCAATGAGGACCCTAAGGCCCACGGGGGCCCCTTGAATGGGCACATTTACCCCCAGCAAGGTCAGTATGAGTCCTCAGGGACTCATTTCCCTCCCTCCCAGCTGGTCACTGAGAAGAAGAGACCTGTGTGGAAACAGGTGGACATCCTGGGGGCAGTAAGTTTGCCTTCCCCCTCCCTCCCAGCACCCTACTGGACACACCCTCAACGCATGGAGAAGAAACTGCATGCGGTGCCTGCTGGGAACACCGTCAAGTTCCGCTGTCCGGCAGCAGGCAACCCCACGCCCACCATCCGCTGGCTCAAGGACGGACAGGACTTCCATGGGGAGCATCGCATTGGAGGCATTCGGGTGAGTCTCCAGGTTCCAAGACCATCTGCTCTTCCATTTTCACTCCCCCATTGGTCCGCTCAGGCCTAGAAGTCATTCCTTCTCCAATGAGGAAGACAACTGTGGGCCCTAGAAGGAGCTTTAGACCTCGGACTGGGACAGCTCCTATTCAAGTCCCTACTCCGCCACCCTCCCGCACGTGACTTAATCTCTCAGCCTCGGCTTTCCTTGTAAAGTGGGAAGGCTCACTGGCTGGCAGGCAGGGCGTTTCAGCAGCTAATTCTCATGAGAAGACCCTGTAGGGTCAGCTCCAGGGTGCAGTGAGGAAGCTGGGACTCCGAAAGGACAAAAATTGGCTCAAGGTGGTACAGCCTGGAAGAAGCCATGCTAAAACTCAGAGGCTTGGGGCACCTGGGTGGCTCAGTCGTTAAGCATCTGCCTTCGACTCAGGTCATGATCCCAGGGTCGTGGGGTCGAACCCCACATCGGGCTCCCTGCTTAGCAGGAAGCTTGTTTCTCCCGCTCCCGCTCCCCCTGCTTGTGTTCCTTCTCTTGCTGTATCTCTCTCTGTCAAAGTAATAAATAAAATCTTTTTAAAAAATAAATAAAAAATAAAACTCAGAAGCTCAAACCAAGGGTTCAGACACTTCTTGGCCTTGGCCTGGCCTCCCCGGGGGCCGGAGAACTTGAGAAGGCCCCTGTGGGCAGGATCTAGCCTCTTCACGCCCTGGACCCCTGGGTGGGCACAGGTGAGTGGCCACTCACAGACGCTTCCCCTGCCCCCAGCTGCGCCACCAGCACTGGAG
Source organism: Potos flavus (assembly GCA_028534135.1). Taxonomy (NCBI): domain Eukaryota; kingdom Metazoa; phylum Chordata; class Mammalia; order Carnivora; family Procyonidae; genus Potos; species Potos flavus. The sequence continues at coordinate 76,042,064 of CM052895.1, read as the reverse complement.
CCTGGTGATGGAAAGCGTGGTGCCCTCGGACCGTGGCACGTACACTTGCCTTGTGGAGAACTCAATGGGCAGCATCCGCTACAGCTATCTGCTGGATGTGCTGGGTGAGCGGACGGGCAGGCAAGGCGGTCTGGGGGTGGGAGCCCTGACACTGCCCTCAGCTAGCGCCCAGTCTCACAGGCAACATGGGCTCAGTCTTAGATGGCTCAAGCTGCCCTAGGCGTCCCAGTGGGTCGGAGGGAATTCCAGGGTGGGGGGTCATGTCGACCTGGAGCAATGGGGGTCAGCTGAGTGGAAAAAGTGGGAAAGAGGGGCGCCTGGGTGGCTCAGTGGGTTAAAGCCTCTGCCTTCGGCTCAGGTCATGCTCTCGGGGTCCTGGGATCGAGTCCCACATCAGGCTCTCTCCTCGGCGGGGAGCCTGCTTCCTGCTCTCTCTGCCTGCCCCTCTGCCTACTTGTGATCTCTCTCCTCCCTGTCAAAATAAATAAATAAAAATCTTAAAAAAAAAAAGAAAAGAAAAAGTGGGAAAGACATCCAGGCTGAATAAAGGTCCTAGGTGTAATGAAAACAGTGCATTTGTGAAGAGGCGTATGCCTGGGGTGTGGCATTTAAGTTGGGAGCTGTGCGTGTGGAGGGTTTTGAATGCTAGACTGTGAAGTTGTCCTTGACCCCAAAGGCAATAGGGAGCTATGGAAGGTTGCAGCAGGGTAAGCAGGGGCAGACAAGGTCTGAGTTGCATATCAGGAGGTTCCCTCCCTTGAGCTGGGGGCAGGGGGCTGGAGGCAGGTGACTAGGGTGCTTCTGTGGGTGCCACTGGTCAGGGTTGACCACCTGGCCCGGCCCCCAGAGCGGTCCCCGCACCGGCCCATCCTGCAGGCGGGGCTCCCGGCCAACACCACAGCTGTGGCAGGCAGCGATGTTGAGCTGCTGTGCAAGGTGTATAGCGACGCCCAGCCCCACATCCAGTGGCTGAAGCACATCGTCATCAACGGCAGCAGTTTTGGAGCCGACGGCTTCCCCTACGTGCAAGTCCTGAAGGTCCAGTGCCCGCCAGCCCCTGAAACCTACTGTTCTCCCACGGGGCGTGGGGGTGTGGGGTTGGTCCCCCACTTCGTTCCTGGCCACGATATGGCCCCCGGCCCTGTTGTGACCCCTGAGTATGCCCCCCCCCCACCGTCCCCAGACAGCAGACATCAATAGCTCAGAGGTGGAGGTCCTATACCTTCGGAACGTGTCAGCTGAGGATGCGGGCGAATACACCTGCCTGGCGGGCAACTCCATCGGCCTCTCCTACCAGTCAGCCTGGCTCACGGTGCTGCCAGGTGAGCACTCGAGGGGGCCGGGAGGGGCTGCAGGAATCCCTCTCTGCCCTAGCGGCGGGCTGTGTCCCTCGGCCTGGGGGGCTCCGCACATGGCATGCGGATTTGTGTGTTTGATTCCTCGTGTCGCAGTGCTTCCATGCATGTCCCTGTGGGACTGCCATGTGACCCCCTAGGTTAGGGGTGCACAGGACGGGGTGTCACTGCAGCTTTCCTGGTGAGTGTCCCGGTGGATGTTGGGAGCCGTGAGGCCTGAGTTAGAGGATGCGGAGCTGGCCATCTAGCCACTGAGCGGTCAGTTTTCTGTCTATGTATGTGTCTGTCTGTGGGCAGAGGAGGACCTCACATGGACAGCAGCGGCACCTGAGGCCAGGTACACGGACATCATTCTGTACGCGTCCGGCTCTCTGGCTTTGGTTGTCCTCCTGCTGCTGGCCGGCCTGTATCGAGGTCAGGTACTCGTCAGCCGGCCCCCCAGGCAGCCCGCCTCCGTGCAGAAGCTGTCCCGCTTCCCTCTGGCCCGACAGGTACCATGCTGTTCCCCACCCCCTACCGTGTCCCCATAGCGAGGCTCTCGGCCTGCCCCCCAGCCCAGCTCCGGCAGGCTGACCGAGTCACCCTCCCTTACAGTTCTCCCTGGAGTCGGGCTCTTCGGCCAAGTCCAGCTCCTCCTTGGTGCGGGGTGCCCGTCTCTCCTCCGGTGGCCCGCCCTTGCTCGCTGGCCTTGTGAGTCTAGACCTACCTCTCGACCCACTGTGGGAGTTCCCCCGGGACAGGTATGTGGCACAGAGGGAGGATGGGGACGCAGGCTCCAGACAGGAAGAACGCTCCTATGGCTGAGGCCTCGGCTGTCTCATTTCCAGGCTGGTGCTCGGGAAGCCGCTGGGCGAGGGCTGCTTCGGGCAGGTGGTGCGTGCGGAGGCCTTTGGCATGGACCCCGCCCGGCCTGACCAAGCTATCACCGTGGCCGTCAAGATGCTCAAGGGTGAGTGGTGGCCCCGGGGGATGTGCTGTGGCCTTGGGACCAACCGAAGAGGCTCATGGTGCTACCAGTCGGGCACGGGTGGCCAGAAGGGCTGCAGGATCTTGCCCTTGGGCCTGGGGCCCAACTCTGCTACCAACCTGACAAGCCATTTCTGAGCCTATTTGCTCACGTGTCACCTGGGGGTTAATAGTAGTCCCTATCTCCCGGCCTAAGGTTCCTGGAAAGTGGCTGGTACATAAAATCTTACTCACTGGAAGGATGATGACTATAAGGATTTGGGGTGATTGGGGTCAGACACCCCCACCTTAGCCCTAGCCCCATGCCAGCCGTGGCCTCAAATAAGCTTGGCAATCTCACAGGCTTCCCCCTCATTCCTCCCGAGTACCCCCAAGCCACACCTTCAGCCTCCCCCACCCCAGGCCCTTCCCAGATCTGTCCCTCTGTGTCCCCCATTCTAGGAGAACAGCCTAAACACCAGCCCCAAAGTGCACAGGAGATACCGGGGACCTACCATCGGGGCCTCTCACCGCTGTCCCCCACCTCCTCTACGAGAGCAGCCCAAACCGCTGTTCCGCTCCCCCACCCACCCCCTCCTCTCTGCACAGCTGGGGCCACCTGGTACTTTCTGGGAGGCAGGGATTGAGAAATGTGCATTGTGAGGTCTGGCAGGGAGGGTATGTCATTGGCCCAGGGCCACAGGTCAGCCCCCGGTCCTCAGCCTTCTCAAGAGACTCTGGAGCAGCTTCTTCCCAGCCTCCCCTAGCTGCACCCCACTGGCGGCTCCCTGAATTCCCAGGCCAGATGGACGCTAGGCCCCAGTCCGACCTCAGGGCGCCAGCCTGTTTCCCGCCCCCAGGAGCTCTCACCCCATTCAGGAACTAACACCAACCCTCCAGATAGAGCTTCTTCCTGTTCAGAGTTCTCCTGTCTCCTGGTCCCACTCACAGACAGGCCCACCTCTTGTAGACCCTTGATCTTGTTGCTTCCCTGAACTGCTGTAAGCTGTGGGGCATGATCCATTGTCCCATTTGAGACAAGAGGCTCCTGAGGTTCAGAGAAGTTAGGAGACTTTTTCAAGGCCACACAGCCTAGCGGGGATTCAGGTCCAGCACTCCAGGTCCCGTCCCCAACCCTGCAGCTCCCCCATGTCTATCACCCTGGCTGTCCCCCCTGCAGACAATGCCTCCGACAAGGACTTGGCAGACCTGGTCTCCGAGATGGAGGTGATGAAGCTGATCGGCCGACACAAGAACATTATCAATCTCTTGGGCGTCTGTACTCAGGAAGGTGGGTTGGAATGGGGCTAAAGGCAGGGATGGCGGGGTGTGGAGCTACAGCCTCCGCAGCCTCCCTGTCCCCTCTCCCCTCTGCAGGGCCCCTGTATGTGATTGTGGAATGTGCCGCCAAGGGAAACCTGCGGGAGTTCCTGCGGGCCCGGCGGCCCCCGGGCCCTGACCTCAGCCCCGACGGGCCGAGGAGCAGTGAGGGGCCGCTTTCCTTCCCCACTCTGGTTTCCTGCGCCTACCAGGTGGCCCGAGGCATGCAGTATCTAGAGTCGAGGAAGGTACGGCCGGTGGGCAGCACTCTGGGCCATTCTCAGTGCTCCGTCTATACACTTTCCTGCCCCGGCATTGAATGTCCTCATCTTCTCCCTCTCGCCCCTTTTCCATTGCCCTGTCTAAACGTCCCCAAGCCCTTCTGTACCCCCCATCCGTACACATTTGACACTACATGTCCCCATTCCTTCCTCTCACAGGCCCTAACTCACGGGGCAAGGGAAGAGGCCACATGAGAGGGAGGGCGTGGGCCCGAAGTCAGCATTAGTCTCCCTTCTCTGAGTCTTGGCCTCTTCATCGTGAAATGAGTGGAGGGTCCCTCCCCCAGGGTTACTGGGAAGTACAGTGCGCCCAGCGTCCAGCCACGCGTCCTAATAAACCTAATCCCCTGCCCCACCCCCAGTGCATCCACCGGGACCTGGCTGCCCGGAACGTACTGGTGACAGAGGACAATGTGATGAAGATCGCTGACTTCGGGCTGGCCCGTGGTGTCCACCACATTGACTACTACAAGAAAACCAGCAACGTGAGCGAGGCGGGGCGGAGTTGGAAAGGGCAGGTGGAGGATACCAGGACCTGTGGGACTTGGCACCAATGCCCCTACCTGTCCCATCCAGGGCCGCCTGCCTGTCAAGTGGATGGCACCTGAGGCCTTATTTGACCGAGTCTACACACACCAGAGTGACGTGTGAGTTCTGGAGGTTGGGGCTCTGGAATATCTGCCGGCAATCACTGCCCTACCCCACAAAAAGGGCAAAGCAATTGCCTGAGGTCACACAACCCTAGGACCTGAGTGGGGCTAGACTCCGTGGTGGATCACGCCTATGAGGTCCCCCATCCCAGCCCCAGGACTAGGGAGCAAAGCTGTGCCCTGCTGAGCCCTGGTCCTGCCTCTAGGTGGTCGTTCGGGATCCTGCTGTGGGAGATCTTCACCCTCGGAGGCTCCCCGTACCCCGGCATCCCCGTGGAGGAGCTGTTCTCACTGCTGCGGGAAGGGCATCGGATGGATCGGCCCCCGAACTGCCCCCCAGAGCTGTGAGGCCTCACCCTCCTCTCCCCCACTTTACAGTCCTTATCCTCTGCCTTGACCTTGGCCTTAGGGCCCAGCCTCCTAATTCACTGTCACCATCTCCTCCTCATCCCTAAGGGGAGGGCCCAGCCTAGTGTCTGTGCCCTTCCACTGAGTGGCCCTACTGACCCCCTCATCAAACCCTGCCCCTAACTCAGACCCTCCGCCCCCTCCGCCCCCTCGGCCAGGTACGGGCTAATGCGGGAGTGCTGGCACGCAGCACCCTCCCAGAGGCCGACTTTCAAGCAGCTGGTGGAGGCACTGGACAAGGTCCTGCTGGCCGTCTCCGAGGAGGTACTGCTCCCCTCCGGTCCTGTGAGCCCTCTCTGCCCTCTCCCCTCGGGCCCTCACCCCTGCCGAGCGCCGGGACTGACCAGCGCTATTCCTCGTAGTACCTAGACCTCCGCCTGACCTTTGGACCCTACTCCCCCGCCGGTGGGGATGCCAGCAGCACCTGCTCCTCCAGCGACTCTGTCTTCTGCCACGACCCCCTGCCCCTGGAGCCCAGCGCCTTCTCCTTCCCGGGGGTGCACACATGAGCAGGCCCCAAGGTTGTGTGGTCGGGCAGGCTGGCAGCCTCCAGCCTCCCGGCTTAGCTGCAGCCTGCCAGTGCTTGACCTTGGCAGCCTCAGGCCCCAACTGCAGGCTACTGTCCCAGATCTCTAGTTCTGCTTTGGGGAGGTCTGTTCTCGTTCCTGGGGTCCCTAGTTGAGGCTTCCTGGTCTAGCCTCGGATTCCCAAACCAGACTTCAACCCCAGTCTTAAGGCCCTGCCCTTGCCTTATGGCCCCCGTGTTCTAATGGCCTGAGTGCTGGGGTTGCGCCTGGCCTCCTGGGCCTTAGCACTCAGTCCTTGATCCAGGGGTTTGGCTGGACCTAGCTGGAGAGCTGTCCTAAACCTCCTTGCTTCCTTGCGCCAAGAGAGGTCTTGGGCCTCTGAACCCCATTTCCCCTGGTCTCCCCTGCCTCCCCTTCGCTGCTTGTCCCAGCATCTCGGTAGAAAGAGTGTTGGTCCCTGTGCTCCTCGCTGAACAGCTGGAAGCCTGCCAAAAACACAGAAGCAAATGGCCTTTTATAAATTATTTTTGAAATAAACCTCTGTGTTCTGGTGTCTTCCCTACAGCGGATGGAGGGGAAACAGGGTGGAGGGATCCCCGTGCTGGGAGTTTTGCCTGAGTGATACAAACGGAGGCCGCTGTGCCAGGCCTTGGGTTCACATCCACCTACAGCTAGCTCAGGGCGCCCCCAGGAACCTGTGTGCGCCTCTGCCTCGGTCTGTCTTACCAGCACCATCTCGTGTACATGATGGTCTGGATGAGCGCTGATGGCAGAGGAGTCCACACGGCAACCATCCACTGGGTGGAACTCTTGTACCCTCTGCACATGCGTGTGCCTGTGCCTGCCCTGGGACTGTCCCCACGGGAGCTGGCAGCACCCCTCCCCCATCTGCTCAGCATTAACCAAGCTGACCGTTAACACAGCGTGAAAGCCTGAAACCCAGCTTGGAGGCTGCTGCCCGCTCCCACGCTCTGCTGCTCAGACTGGGGGCTTGTGGGGGCTGTTCGCGCCCCACCCTGGCCAGTCTCCCAGGCAGCAGCTGGTTGCCGCCCGGCTAGGCTGCAGCTGTCCCTGCCTGCCTGGTCCTCCCCTGGAGAGGCCGTCATGGCCCTGCTCTCAAACACCCCTTGGGGGGAGCAGGGAGATCAGCTTCCCAGGGCTCCGCGCCTGGAACCTTCCCTGGGGCCCATGCAGGCAGTTACTGCCGCTCTCCAGCCCCTGAACCATAGGGTAGAGTTACCTGACCCGGTGCCTGGGGCTCCCTCCTGCCCTGTTCTCTCCTGGGACAGCACAGACCCTTGTGAGGGCCACCTGGATTACCCCATGGCTTCCCAGTGGGGGGCAGCTGAAAATACAGAGGGTGAGAAGGGCCCGGATCTAAGAATCTGAGGCCGGGCTGTCCTGGCAGACTGAGCAGCAGCTCAAGGCCATGCTTTTCTTCTTGCTCTGGGTCTCTTTGCACCCCCACCTATGCACTCTCCTGACTGAGCCCCCCTCCCAAACCTAGTCTCCCACTGGAGGTCACTGTGCCCAGCCCGGTCAATCCCGGGACAGGCAGGTCCCTAAGAATCCACCCAGGGAGGAAAGGGTTGGAGGGCTAGAATAGAGTATAAAGACAGGGGATGATGAACGAAGAACTCCCATTTTTCCACTTCCCCACTGTGAGCCCACCGCTGAGCTAGGCTCAGCCACCCACCACTGTCTCTCACCACAGCCTCACCAGACGACGATCGGTCTTCCCAATTTAAGGACGGAGAAATGGAATGTGACAGGCCCAAGGTCACAAGGATGGGGAACTAAGGAAGGAGCTGAATTGACCCCTCCATTCCCCCAAGTCCAGGTTCCCGGCAGGTCCCGTGCACATGGGAGACCAGAGTCAGGTCACTCGGAGTGACAGGGGCAGATGGTGCCTGGTAGGCCTCAGGAGCCAGGAGGGGCTCAGCGACCCACCCTATGCCCCCTCCCAGCCAGCATCCCTGGCAGGCACACACTTGCAACATTCCTGACGTCCCAAGTCAGAATGAGACAGATGCTGCTAATTCCCCCGTGCGAGCTTTCCTGCTCCATCTCCCCTCCTCCAAGCCTCTCCCAACAGCATGGCAGCATCTGGAGCCTGGTCCCCTCAGTCTGCCAGAGTTCTGAGCGGCCTCCTAGCCAGTGATACTGGCCTTGGGAGCTTGCAGAAAAAGCACCAGGTCACCTCGACTCGGCCACTTGCTGGCTGTGTGTGTATTAGTCAGGGCCCTGGTGGGAGCAGCAGATAGATAGCGGCTTCGATCTGGAAAGTCCAAGCCAGGGAACAGGAGGCTGCTGGGAGGGCATCGGCACCTGGGAGGGAAGGTCAGGTTGTCCACAGTGTGAGCGGTGGGGCGGGGGGATGGGGGAGATGCTATGACCAAAGTTACCCTCTCGGAGCCTGAAACACAGGAATGATGACGTGTCTCAGAATGGTTGGAAGTGTTCAGTCAACAATGGTTGTTGTTGCTCAGGGATTAGGAGGGAATGGCCCCCAGGGCCAGGTTGCCATGATCTCATTCCCTCCTCATGGCAGCCCTTCCTGGAAAGCATTTTTGTTCCTGTTGCCCAGATGAGGACACCAAGGCTCAGAAGAAAGAAGTGACTGGCCCGAGGTTACATGGGGGCAAGTGGGAGAGTGGGTGCTCCGGACCAGGCGCTCAGTACTAGTGCAGAGCTCATTCGCACAGCCTGGACTGCCCAGTGTTCTGAGAACCAGGAAAGCCTCCGGGTTTGCGTGAAGTAGGAGACATCGGGTAATAGAATGTCTATGAACCCGGGTGGATGGACATTCACAACGCCCCAGCTCAGAACTCCAGCCCCATGGCCTTTACGCCTGCTACCTCACGTGGGCTGCTCCCCCTCGGGAACACACTTCTCAGGGCACACTCTTCCCCACTGTCACCTGGCCAAACCCTGCTCCCTCTGCAGATCTCACTCAAACCTCATCTCTCCAAGAGGCCTCCTCTTCCTGCTGAGCCCCCCTGTTCAGAGGCCAGAGAGGAGATGCTCTCAATAGTCTCCTTCCCCAAAACTGAACACCAGGAAGCAAGCACTGCTTCCCTGTTGTTTAATCAGGGGCAAGGAGAGAAAGAGGGAGAATCTCAAGTGGACTCCACCTTGAGCGTGGAGCCCCATGACCCAGAGATCACAACCCAAGCCGAAACCAAGAGTTGGACGACCAACTGACAGCCACCCAGGCACCTGTTTTACTTATTTATTTTTTTAAGTATGCTCCACACCCAGTGTGGAGCCCAACGCAGGGCTTGAACTCACAATCCTGGATCAAGACCTGAGCTGAGGGGCACCTGGGTGGCTTGGTCAAGTGTCTGCCTTTGGCTCAGGTCATGATCCCAGGGTCCTAGGATCGAGCCCCGCATTGGGCTCTCTGCTCAGCGGGGAGCCTGCTTCTCCCTCTCCCACTCCCCCTGCTTGTGTTCCCTCTCTCGCTGTGTCTCTCTCTGTCAAATAAATAAATAAAATCTTTAAAAAAAAAAAAAAAGACCTGTGCAGCGATCAAGAGTTGGATGCTTAATTGAGTGAGCCACCCAGGCACCCCTGTTTATTATTTTTTTTAAAGATTTTTATTTTTTTAAGTAATCTCCACACCCAACATGGGCTCGAATTCACAACCCCGAGATCAAGAGTCACATGTTCTACCCACTAAGCCGGCCAGATGCCCCTGGAAATCACAGTCTTTTTTTTTTTTTTTTTTTTTTTTAAGATTTTATTTATTTATTTGTCAGAGAAAGAGTGAGAGAGAGATCACAAGTAGGCAGAGAGGCAGGCAGAGGCAGAGGGAGAAGCAGGCTCCCCGCCGAGCAAGGAGCCCGATGTGGAACTCGATCCCAGGACCCTGGGATCATGACCTGAGCCGAAGGCAGCCGCTTAACCAACTGAGCCACCCAGGCGTCCCTGGAAACCACAGTCTTAAAGAGGCATTCACAGTTTAAACCATTTAACCCAAAATTCCAATGGCACAAAAGATTTTCAATAAAAAACAACCCCTTGGGCACCTGGGTGTCTCAGTGGGTTAAAGCCTCTGCCTTCGGCTCAGGTCATGATCTCAGGGTCCTGGGATCGAGCCCCACATCGGGCTCTCTGCTCAGCGGGGATCCTGCTTTCCCCTCTCTCTCTGCCTGCCTCTCTGCCTACTTGTGATTTCTCTCTGTCAAATAAATAAATAAAATCTTAAAAAAAAAAAAAAACACTTGGGGTGCCTGGGTGGCTCAGTCGTTAAGCATCTGTCTTTGGCTCAGGTCATGATCCCAGGGTCCTGGGATGGAGCCCCGCATCGGGCTCCCTGCTCAGCGGGAAGCCTGCTTCTCCCTCTTCCACCCCCCCACACTTGTATTCCCTCTCTCGCTGTGTCTCTCTCTCTCTGTCAAATAAATAAATAAAATCTAAAACAAAAAAACAAAAAAAAAAGCCTTGTACCCACTCTCTCTGCTCCCAGGGGAAACTGCCCCCGTTTTTCTGAGTCTTCTTGCATGCTCCCCTCCTCTTCCTACTTGTATAGCCCTTCATCTAATTTATCAGTTACTGTTCCTGCTCCCAAAACCCAGGGCCTCGCCTGGCAGAACTGAGGCACAGTATAGCGCCGAAGGAAAATAAAGACCCCCATTCCCAGGTACAGACACACTCAGGTGAGCACCCTAGGCCGGCCGCTGCCCACCCCTTCCCACACTCCGGCTCCCTGACTGGGAGTCTCTCCTCTCATTCCTCCACCTGCTATAGGATTTAGCCTAATCCCAGAGTATGTGTTCGAGGCAGCTGCAGCTCTCTGTGAGGGGAGAGGGCTCCCCTCTGGAGGAAATCTCCTTGTATTCTCTTGCTGTGGAAATCTGACCTTTGTCGGCACCTGGGCCCCACGGCTGGGGCCTGTCCCCAAGAAGTGGCTGAGGAGGGGGCGTGAAATTGCCAACAGCTGAACACACCCAGGCTTTCCCCACATCCTCCCCAACCCAGTGGCTGCTCACATTCCATAGCGCCAGCTCCTTCCGGGCCCCCCAGTGCCAGGCTCATGTTCTTGGGTGGGTGCTTGGGCCCAGTCTGCCATGGCCCTACTGATCTCGCCAACTTCCCTACCTAGTACAGCTGTGGGCTCCGCTCAGCTCTCGAACTCCAGGTCACCCGTGTACCCTTCAGGACTCAGCTCAGTTATCCCCTCCTCCAGAAAGCCCACGCTGACCTCACAGCGCAGCTGAGACATTCTGCCTCTATGTACGACTAGTATGACCCATTTGTGTCCCTTTCTGTCCCACTCGGGGCAGGGGCCTCTCAGGCTCCCTCTGCCCCCCGGGAACTCAGGCCCAGTGCCCAGCAGGCCACCCTAAGGCTTGTCAAATAACTGAATGACTTGGAAAGGGTGACAACATGGTTCCCAGCCATACAGGCCCTTTCCTTCAACACCAGAAGCCCAGAAGAGTGGGTTGGCTGGCAGGGCTGAAACAGTGTGACCCGTATCAGGAGCACAGCTCTGGAATCTTTAAAACGAAACAGCTCTTGGCTCCTGGAGGACCAAGATTATTATGATTATTGCTGGGGAACCTACTGCATACGCGGAGGAGAGCGTCACCAACACAACTGAGCTTCTGCCCCTGTGCGTGTGGGCCTCTTCCCAGCAACCCCTGAAGATAGGTTAAAAATAAACAATGGAGCGCCTGGGTGGCTCAGAGGGTTAAAGCCTCTGCCTTCGGCTCAGGTCATGATCTCAGGGTCCTGGGATCAAGCCCCGCATCGCGCTCTCCTCTCTGCTCAGCGGGGAGCCTGCTTCCCCCTCTCCCTCTCTCTGCCTGCCTCTCTGCCTACTTGTGATCTCTCTCTCTCTGTCAAATAAATAAATAAAATATTTTAAAATAAATAAATAAAATAAAAATAAACAATGGATGGAATGGAATTCCCCAGAGCAGCACCGTCCAACAGAACTTTCTGCAACAATGGAAATGTTCTAGATCTGTGCTGTCCAAGACAAATGTGCTGTCCAAGACTAGCCAAATGTGGCTCCGGCGACTGAGGAGCTGATTATTTTATTTTAGTTCATTTACTATTATTTTTTTAAGATCTAACCATGTTAAGATCTAACGTGCACAAGAGCGGGGCGGGGGGGGGGGGCACAGGGAGAGGGCGGGAGCATCGCCAGCAGCCCAAGCAGAGCATGCGTGGAGCGCAGAGCCCGAGGGGGGGGCGGTTTCCCACCACCCCCAGACCACAACCCCAACCAAAACCAAGAGTTGGACGGTCAACTGACTGAGCCACCCGGGCGCCCTTATTTTAGTTAATTTAAAGAGCTGCATATTGACAGGACAGCTCTCAGGCCTTCACAAAGGGGCTGCTCTGGGGGCCTGGTGGGGAATTCTGCCCAAAGTCACACAGCTGAGAGGAAAATCTGAGGTACAAGCAGGGTGCATAGTGCGTTCACATCCATATGAAATATGTGCCTGAGGTTGTGGGGATGCACTTGCTGGGGAAAGCTGGGCAAGCGGTCATGATGGCTGCTTCTGGGGAGGGAACTAGGTGGCTGGGGGAGGGGTGGGAGGGACCTTTGTTTCTTTTTGTTTTTGTACCTGTTACTGTGCATCACTTGTTCACAAAAATTAAAAATAGAAATTCTTTCTTATAAAGAAAAAATACCAGAGAAGAAAAGTATCCCCTCTGCATACACATCAGCTTCCAAGGCTGCCTGGCCCAAACCTCAGGCTGCCCCAGAGCCAGTTTCAGAGACTCTAGGGCCCAGCACTCTCCTAAACAGCTACACTGTCCTGCCTGCTTCACGCACCAGCCCAGGCTGGAATTAAGGCCCACTAGACACAACCCGAACTGACCCCCCACACACTCCCCAAACCCTTCACTTACCCATCCTCCATCTAGTCTCCAGCCCCAGTGACCCTCTTTCTCTTTTTGCATCACCTCAAGTTCACACAAACCGCAGGGCCTTTGCACTTGCATGTCTGTGCCTGGAACGCTAGTGCCCTGGTTCTTCTGGCTGGCTCTCAGAACAAAGGTCACCTCTTAAGAGTGGCCTCTCCTGATCACTCTGGCTAAAGTCCTCCCTCTGTTATTCCATATTTTAGCCCTTTGTTTGTTTTCTTCTGTAATTATCTTATTTGTTCATTCTTTAGTGGCTGCTGCCTCATTAGAAGGTGAGCTCTGAGAAGCTAGGGGGCTGTCCTGTCCACAGCCATACCTCCAACATCTACAATGGGGTGTTTCACATAGGAAGTGCTCCATAGATGTTCATGGAGTTCAATGAGTACATGTTGAATGAATTTCCCAAACTCAAAATTCAAATCCCAGACTGGCAAGCTGATCTCAAAGAGGCCTCCCAAGTCTTTTGGGAGCTAAGACAATGCCCCTGCAATGTACACATAGTCTCCTGAGAGGACCACAGCGATGAGCCCCACAGTATCCACAGAGGAATGCTCAACCCATCCTGTGACCTATGGCCCAGTCCTGATGTGGAGCTGGAAACCCAGGAAGGCCTCAGGACTGTCACTGCCCTTAAAGGACAGGTTCGGGTCGGGGTGGGGGGGCAGATTCCTAAGGGGCATAGTTGGCTGAGCATCCCTCTCTTGATTTCAGCTCAGGTCATGATCTCAGGGTCATAAGATTGAGCCCCACATCTGGTTCCTCACTGGGCATGGAGCCTGCTTAAGATTCGCTCTCCTTGGGGCACCTGGGTGGTTCAGTTGGTTAAGCGTCTGCCTTCAGCTCAGGTCATGGTCTTAGGGTCCTGGGATCAAGCCCCGGATCAGGCTCCCTGCTCAGTGGGAAGGTCTGCTTCTCCCTCTCCCTCTGCCTCTCCCCTCTGCTTGCACTCTCTCAAATAAATAAATAAAATCTTATAAGGGGCGGGGAGGGGCGCCTGGGTGGCTCAGTCGGTTGAGCATCTGCCTTTGGCTCGGGTCATGATCCCGGAGTCCCGGGATCAAGCCCCATGTGGGACTTCCTGCTCAGCTGAGAGCCTGCTTCTCCCTCTGCCCCGCACCCCAATCATGTGCTCTCTCGCTCTCTCTCTTTCTGTCAAATAAATAAATAAAATAAAATAAAGATTCTCCCTCTCTCTCTGCCCTCCCCCACCCACTTGCTTGCTCTCACATACTCTCTCTTTCTCTCTCTCTCTCAAAAAAAAGACAAGCTCAGGTTATCTGCTTATAAACCAGCATTCCCCCACACTGTGTTGAGGATAGCATGGGAGACAAGAAACCAATAACTAAGAAAGGACTGTAAATCTACAAGAAAAAGATATACCTCAAAATACAATACAGAGAGCATTTGACAAGGATACACAGAGGTTAACAAGCATGTGAGAAGATCCTAACCTTCAAGAAGAGTCAGTCCAAGAGATGCTCTCATTTTGCACCTCTCAGACTGACAAAATTTAGGAAGCTAGAGAATGCCAGGTGTTGGCAGGAATATGGGGGCCCCTTCTGGGCTGGAGATATAGCCATCCCAGAGCAGTCTGGGAGCTTTCAGCTAATTATATACACACATACCCTATGATCTAGCCATTTTGCCCTGATTGTACATCCCTCACTCTCAGTCCTCAAAAATGACAACACAGGAAGGCCGGGGGTGGGGTCATAGACAATCTGGAGTCCATCGCACGAAAGAAATGACGAGAAAACACACGTTATGAGAACACACACAAAATCATTAACACAACTGCCTAAGGGGCAGGGTGGTAAGAATGGGGAATGAGGATCAAGGAATTAAAAAGGCAAAGGAATGAAGCCAAGGAGCAGCAGGAGTCCCAGTGAGGGGTCAGTGATGCTTCCAGAGGGGGTCACCTGGGTGCTCAGGTTGAGAAAAATAAAGAGCTAACCAGACAGAAGAAGGTCTGAGTGTGTGTGCGCGTGCACTGGGGGCCAGATGGCACAGTAAATCAACTAACGTTTATTGAACACCTACTACAGGCCAGGTGCCATTCTACTCATTGGGTATATACCCGTGATGACGACAGGCTCCTATCCTGAGATAAAATCTAGAGGTGGAGAGGGACATTAAACCAACTCCCAGGAAAGTGCTGACTAAACACAGAGTCTCAAGGCCAATTGTCTGCAGCTCTGAAAATCTACAGTGGTAACTGATCCTGACTCAGCTCAGAGAAGGGCTCCCTGAGGAAGTGATATTTGTGGTGAAGGAGGGGAGCATTTGACCTTGTGATTAGCAGGAAGAAAAGCATCCCAGGCAGAGGGAACAGTCTCTGCAAAGGTCTGGAAAACAGGCAGGAGTGGGGAATTTGAGGCGTTCTAATCTGGCCACTTGGGCAGAGCATACGCAGAGTAAAGGAGAACACGGTATCAGATGAGGCCACGCTATAAAGAACTTTGCAGGCTGTGGATTCCATCCCTAGGGGAGTGAAGAGACCAGGAAGCAAGGGGCTGCTGATGCAGATGTGGGGAGCCGGTGAGGGGACTGTTGCAGGGTCTAGAGACAGAGCTGGGAACTGGGACAGCATTCCCAAAATACACACATGGTCTCCCAAGGGGACAGAAATCATGAGGCCATAGAGGGACTGTCCACTTCCCCTCTTATTCTCTGACCTGGGACCAGCATTATCCTGCACAGCTGCATTGCCATCCCCCAGGCTTGGACCAGGGGGTGGCCAGGGGACAGAGAGTAGAAATTGATCTAAGACGTAGAATAAGAGGATTTGTTAATGGGGGCGGAAAGAAGAGGAAGGTGGTCAAGAACTTGCAGATGGAAAAGGGCCAAGAACTGGGTGACCAGGTGGAGTCCATGTGAGTGTTTCAGGGGCCTGAAGAAGGGTGGCAAGGAGGCAGGAAGGGCAGATAATGGTGAAAATCTGTCAGACCAATGTGCTGCGCTTGACTCTGAAAAAAAGCAAAAGGGAACCAACACCACCCTAATTCCCCCATCCTCATGGCTTACATCCCAACCTCCCTCAGCCTCATCCCTTGGCTTTCCTTTCCTCACCCACCTCTTCCTTCCTCTGTGGTCTCTCCCTTGTAATTGTGCCCAGAGAGGGGTCTCCAGCACAGGGTGTAGAGTGGAGGGGGACACACTGGGGTGATGGTGCCACCTGCTGGAAGCCACAAGAAGTGCAGCATCCCACTTCGTCCTCAGGTAGAGTGGGGGTGGAGGGCCTTGGGCTATTCCTATAGAGGTTTCATGCAGGGATCCTGTGAAGAGGTGTCTCCCCCTGCTGGTGGTGATCAGGTCATTCCTGGAGGACTACTCAGTTCTGGGTGCTGTATTTTTCAGAGTAGTGCTGATAAGACACTCACCACCGTACCCAGGTGGACAAAACTACTATAATTATCCCTGCTCAAAAACCTTCCACTGCCCTCAGGATTGGGCCCAAGCTCTTTTTTTTTTTTTTTAGGTTTTTTTTTTTTTAAGATTTTATTTGTTTATTTGAGAGAAGAGAGAGAGAGAGAGACAGAGCACAAGTAGGGGGGCAGAGGGAGAGGGAGAAGCCAACTCCTGCTGAGGAGGGAGCCTGACACAGGGCTGGATCCCAGGACCCCGAGAACATGACCTGAGGTGAAGGCAGACGCTTAACCAACTGAGACACCCAGGCGCCCCATTTTTTAAAGTTTATTTATTTATTTTTTAGTAATCTCTATACCCAACATGGGGGCTCAAACTCGTAACCCTGAGACCAAGAGTTTCACACTCTTCCTACAGAACCAGCCAGGGGCCCCCGCCAGGGGCTCTTTAACAAAGCATTTGAGGATTTGGCCCTGGCCTTAAGCACATTTCATTCCTATTAGTTTCAATCCCAGCTTCCTCCCTCTGCCCTCCTTCCTTCCCCACCCTGCATCCCTGCATCTCCATCCCTTTTCACACGTTGTTCTCTCTTCCTAGAACACTCTCCTGCTCCCTACTGGTTTTCTAAATTCCTACTCCTCTTTCGGGTCTCAAATCCTCCTTCTTCCAGGAGGAGATCTTCTAGCGCTGATATTAACTAGGCAAAGAGGGGAGGGAACAGGCAGTGGAAACAGCATGTGCAAAGGCCTACCATGCTTTCAAGGAAATGGCAGGGGGCTAGAGACCAGAGAGAATGACAGAACTGGCAGCTCACAGGCCAGGGTGAGGGCCTGGTGAATGACATAATTTTCTTCGGCAAAGGACATGATCAGATGTGTGTCTGGAAAGACCTACATGAGGTTGCCAAGAGAGAAAGGCACGGAAGAGGCTAAAGTGGGTGTGGGGAGAATAGGTAGGGGTTGCATACATGGGAGATGATGGGGGCTTGGGCCCTTGAGCCCCTACTTCTTGCTGTCTGGGTTCTGAACTGGGGCTCCCTGTCATTGGCTGTAGCCTCCCAGACGGGACCCCTACTTACCCCAGAGCGCTCCACACCAGCTGGGCTGCCTGCTGCAACCCCCTGCCCCCAACTTCTCATCTTCTGGTGTTGGGTTTCCAATGCTGCCTGCCCCTAAGAGCCAGAACCTGTGTATTGTGGGAGCTACCATCCCATTTTATTTTATTATTTTGTGGGGGGAGGGCAGAAAGAGAGGGAGGAGCCATCGAGGAGCATAAATGGGAGCTTGATCTCACAATCCTGAGATCATGACCTGAGCCGAAATCCAGAGACGGACACTTAACCGACAGAGCCACCCAGGCGTCCCTGCCATCCCATTTTAGAGCAGGACAGGATAGTGGTCTCAAAGTTGGGAAGTCAGTAGTGAGTGGCAGAGATGGGATCTGAACCAGAGTCTGCCTCTTCCACCACACTAGGTGGCCTAGCAGTTACAGGCAGGGCTCTGTCACCTGATGGGTGGCTTTACTTTTACCTTTCTCTGCCTCAGCATCCTCTTCTACAAAATTGGAATAATCACAGTAAACTGCTCTATGGGGTGTGTGAAGAATATATGGAATAAATGCCCATAAGGGGCCCAGCACAGCACCAGGCACACAGTAGGTGCTCAATAAAAGATTCCTGTTCACATTAATACTGTCCCAGGAACTTAACATGCTTGCTGGAGTGATGTGTTCAGGCTCCTGAATCAGGGGAAGGACAAACAAAGCCTGGGGTGGGGGTGGGGGGTTGAGGGGGTGGCTGGGAAGGGAGGAGAAAGCAGAGATAGTATCTCAGGGCAGGTCCAGAGCTAGGTCACCCTGAGTTCCAACCACAGAGCAGGTGCCAAGGACACCATCTCTGCAGGGCCTTGAATGCCACACTTAGAAGCCCCCAAATGTTTTGGAGGAGAAGCATGGATAGTTCCTAAACCCAGGGGTGAGATGCTTCCTCCTCTACAGGTGACATCACTGGCTTTGGAGGCCCGAGGGAGCCAGGACAGCAGAAAAAGCCACTGGCAGCAGGGAACACATTCTCGGTCCTCAGAGAACCTGAGTTCAGATAGCCCTCCCCAGGCTGGAGAACCTCCCCTACGTATGTAATTCCCCAGCTGGTCTCACGGTGGCAATGGTGTAACATGAAAGTCCTCTTTACCCTCCCTTTCAGCCAAAACCAGAGCCAAGTACCAATGTCTGCTAGGTTCCTCTAAGAGCTCCTGCTCCCATCCCTAGGACAGTGCTGCCTTTGCCGAATCTACAGATTAGACTACCCTGGAAGTGAAATAGTAGAGGACAAGGAGGACTTTCACTTTGGCTTTCTCTCTCTGAAGTTCAGCTCGCTTATGTGGCTTTTGCACTGGAGGGGAGGTGATGGGACTGCTTCCATTCCCGCGATAGAGAGGAACCAGGATGAGGGATGAGGCAACTTTGAGCACCTCCTCTGTGCCAGGCACTACGCCAGACATTCATTCCTACATGAAATCACCACACAGTAATGAGGCATCTACTGTGTGCTGGTCACAGGAAACAATTTTTGGGACACAACAACAAATAAATATTTATACACTTATAAATGAGCATGTCACTTAATAAATATTAATTGAGTGAGTGACCTACCTTGAGCCCGAGGTACCCAAGACATGCAGGTAATGAGTTTGGAGCCCTGAGACAAATCTAGACTAGAGATTGAGACTCAGGCATTGCTGGCATTTAGGAAACGCCAGAGATAAGTAGGTGAGATCTCTCAGGGAGACTGGGTAAATGATCAGCAAAGTGGGCCTGTTTGCCAGGCAGGGAAATTGGAAGGCATCCCGGCGATGTGAATGCGTACAGAAAGGCTTGATAGGAGGGATAACAGACAAGAGTGGGAGTCCCTGGAAACCTTGTCGGTTCCAAAGGTCAACAGAGTCCAATGCTCCCAGAAGTGCAGCAGCAAAGGGTATGAAATGCCACCAGATTTGGTCAAAGTGGGGCTGTTGGTGACATGAAGACAGACTGCAGTAGGATGAAAGAGGAGAGGAGGAAGGGAGGCCAGAGGCAGTGGAGGGGAGAAAAGGCAGAGTCTGGCTAGAGGGGCACTGGGTTTTTCTCCTAAGAGGGAGACTACACTGTTCGTGGGCCGCCAGGAAGGAGCAAGAAGACCGGAAGGCTGGAGCTCCAGAGGAGCAAGACAGACAAAAGGCGGAGGAAGAATGAGGGCGGGATCCAAATCCCAAGAGGAGGGCTGGCACAGTGGACTTCCGTCTCCTTCTGGGAGCGCCGGGGAAAGGCTGGTGACGGAGAGGGCCAGTGGAGTCCCCGGCTGGATGTGGGGCACGCCGGACATCACCGGGTGTCGGCCGCCTTTTCCGGGCACAGTCCAACAAAGACCACCTTCCCCTACACGCCACACCAGCAGCGCGGACCTTGCGGCCCACGGCCTGGCCGCCGCTGATTGGTCCGCGCGACCCACCTGACGGAGCCGGCCAATCAGAGGCGCCCTCCTAGGAATGCGGCTCCGTGTGTGACTCCCAGATCGCAGTCCCAAAGTGCAGTGGCGCCTGCGGGCGCAGAGGGCCACGTGCATATATCCTCTCTGGCCGGCCGGGAACCCTGAGGCTGTGCCCCGCCTTCCCCCACCATGCCCCGTTTCCGCTGGTCCAGAAGCCAAGAACCCAAGCCCTTTTTGCTTAATCCTCCTTCTACTCTCCGCCGGGGTTCAAATGCCTGGCCCTCGGGTCCAAAGCGGTGATTTGATATTTTTAAAGATTTTATTTATTTATTGAATGGGGAGAGGGGCAGAGGGAGAGGGAGAATCCAAAGCCGACTTTGCCAGCCCGGAACCCTCTGCAGGACGCGCTGTCACCACGGGAGACCATGACCTGAGTGGAAATCAAGAGTCACAGGCGCCTAACCCACTGAGCCACCCAGGCGCCCCCAAAGTGGTGATCTGGAGGAAGACAGAACCAAGTTCAAGTCATTCACTTACCATGTGACCTAGGACAGGTGTTTAATATTGTTGAGCCTTAGATTCTTCATCTATAAAATGGGACTACTAATACTCGCCTAGGGATTTTGGTGAGTATTGTAAAGTGCAGTGCCTGGTATGTGGTGGGTTCCCAAAAAACATTGGAGATGATAGATAGATAGATAGATAGATAGATAGATAGATAGATAGATAGATAGATAGACAAAATTTTATTTATTTGTTTGAGACAGAGCAGGAGTGAGAGGAGAGGCAGAGGGAAAGGGAGAAGCAGACTCTGCTGAGTGCGGAGCCCTGTGGAGGGGAGATGGGGGGTAGTAGGCAAAAGAGGGGTTCCCGATCCAGGACCCTGAGATCATGACCTAAGCTGAAGTCAGATGCTTAAATGACTGAGCAACCCAGGCGTCCCGGTTATATTTTTTATGATTGTTGATATTGTTCTCAAAGAAGTCACCAGCCCTGTCAGGCACAGCCTTGTGTTAAGGCTACTTTTTATTCCTGTTACATTACTAGAATGTAAACTGCTTGCTAACAAGGATGTGCCAATATGCCTTTTCAGTCTTCTAACCCCCAAATCCCTTCATTTGGTCTCACAAGGGCAAATTTAACCTACAGAAGCAGTAGTAGTAGGACAGAGTACACAAAATCATGGGATTTATAACCCAGAAAACTTCCGCGGTTAGAGGCGGATATTTACAACACAACAGGGTGTGCCGGAAGAACATCTTTGAAGGCCAGCTCTACCTTTAGGCTCTGAGGGCCTAGGCAGACCTTGATCTCTTTGAGCCTCCTTAGAACAATATGATAATCATGACTACAACCATTGCAGAACTCTCCAGGTGCCAGGCACTATTTAAAGCTCATGTGAACGCTCACAATCTCACTTTACAGAGAGGATACACAGGCACAGAGAGATTCATAGCTGTTAAGGGGCAGAGCTGGGGATTCAAGCCAGGCCTTCTGGGTCATAGTCTGTGTTTGTCACTTCAGAGAGTGATGTCTCTCAGACAACAACACAGGCAGCTGGCACACTAGCGACCCACCACACAGAACTATGCAGAAGGCTAGGACTAACAGGGCAAGGCCTCCTGCATCCCGGAACTAAAGGCGGTCAGTGTTGTCGAAGGGCAGAGGAGGGGAATAAGGTAGGCGATGTGCCTAGACTTGCAGGCAGGACCACATCTTGGAGGGAGTCCTAGGCCACAGTGAGGAGCTGGTGTCAGCACATGGGAAGCATGTAACAGGGTGTTCTAAGGGTGTTTCTGACCCCTCATTGTCACAGGCCTGGGATGTAGAACGCGACAGGGGTCTCTGTCACTATGGGTTAGCTTCAGTCCCTGCTGGGCCTGGAGACCCAGGCTCATCATGGCCCTATATTCTCTGGCAGCCCCCTGGGCTCCCTCCCTGTGCACGGCTGGAAATGCCACCAACTTGAAGGCCCCCAGTTCCTCCTTTCTGAACTTATTTTTTGCTGTAGGCCCATTAATACAACTAATTAGACCTCCTGAAATCAACTGCACCTTCCCATTGACTATCCAAGCCTGTGCTTCCAGTTTTGATTTTGGGGATGCCCTATCATTTAAGGCTTCTGAAATTCTCCCCAAGGTGCTTATTATCAACTCTAGACCCACACATTGACTCTCCACATTAGGAGCCCAGGATTTTTTGGGAGGTGGTGAGCCTTTTTGATTGTCAGGCCTCAGGTGGTCATCTCATTTTCCAGTCTTACCACTGACTCCTCTGGAAACTCCCTGGGATTCTCCGCAGATTTCCTTTGTTTTCCCACTGCCTCTCCCATCCTCACCAAGGCTTCAAGTCCTGTCTTCTCTGTGATGACCCTTGCAGCATATTCTTTTGCCTGGTTCTTCCTCCAGTTCTTCAAACCACATGTATGTCCAGCTGCAAACAGGGTGGAGTTTCTACCCCTGATGTCCCTTGGGCTCCCCAAACCTAACAAGTCAAAATACCAGTAGCTGCCTTACTTAAAATTATTCTTGCCAAAAACTTTAACCCAAATCTAATCAAGCCCCTGACCTAATGTCTACTTTATGGGAAATGCAGGGGTTAGGAATGGGTTAAATAACACCAAGGGGAAGCGACTGCAAACAAGGAGCATTCTCAAGTTAACTGGCCCAGTCACTTCAAAAGCCAAATGTCACGGAAAATACGACCTGGAGGCATTTCAGGTTAAAAGAGATATGAGAAATACAGGGACCAATATACGATCCTTGATTCATTTACAGGTCAGAAAAACCATCTACCAAAGATATTGGCGGGAAATTTTAATAGGGAAAGAGTATTCGATATTGGGAAATCATTGTTAGATGGGATTGTGGTTATGAAAGACAACATCTTCATGTTTGGAAGAAGTTTGCTAAGTGCTCAGGTGAGAAATCTCAGAATGTCTATAATTCACTTTGAAATGGTTCATAAAGAGATGCCTGGGTGGCTCAGTCGGTTAAGCGTCCACCTTCTGGTTTTGGCTCAGGTCATGATGTCAGGGTCATGAGATCGAGCCACCCCCCAACCCCCAACTACGGGCTGGGCTCTGGGCTCAGTGGGGAGTCAGCTTCTCTCCCTCTGCCCCTCCCCCCCACACTCATACTCTCTCTTTCTCTCTCTCTAAAATAAATAAATAAACAAACAAATAAATAAATCTTTTTTAAAAGGGGGGGCACAGGCATGTTGGTTCATTTAGCTGGGCCTCATTTCTGCCCCCAAGCTGGTCCCCGTGGCTTACCTTTGCCCCCACCCCAAACATGTTGGCCAGGTGCGCTGCCACAAGTCATTCCAGCCTTGAGAAGTCACCCACAGAAGGTAGCCCTGTCTAAATCCTCCTTAGCACTTCACACTATCCTGTGTGTGTCTAGGGGTGGCTGCCACTTAGGCTTCAGGAAATGTTGCCTATAAGAGCCCATGTGGTATAGCTCCTCTCCTATTTCTGCCAGACTGGGTGCCATAGCCAGAACCTCATATTCCCCCTTGACCCTTCATCGGGTACTCACCCTCCCCCAGAACCCCGAAGGGATCCAGTCATGAGTGGAAGATGCCCAGTGCTTAGGCCCAACACTGGGCTCAGGCCCCAAGGCCACTCGGCTGTCCTTAGCTTCCTTGAGCCTACAGCCCTTCCCTTCCCTCTCACTTCCAACTTCTCCAAGAAAACAGAGGCAGTAGGATCTCTCTCAATTTCCTTCCCTTTCCACCTAAAACATAGCTGAGGCTCTACTTTGCCTTTCCCTATAAGTTCTCAGAGAATGAGGGATTTCTCCTCTGTTCCAGGGCCCATTCCTTCACCCACAACCCATTCACACACACTGTACCTCCTTGACCTGAGGGACCTCTCAGTCCTGTACTTTTAACTTTCCCCTCTCAACTGGCTTCTTCCCAAAAGCGTTATACTCACTCAAAGATTTGTTTATTCAATCCACAATATTTACTGAGTACCTACTCCACATCAGGCCCTTTTCTAGGCATTGGGAACATAGCAGTAAAAGCGTCCTGACCTCCTGGTGCATCTATTCTAGACAGTGAGAAAGACGGGGGTGTGGACCAAAAAAAAAAAAAAAAAAAAATCAGGCTATGAAGACTGTGTAGTATCAGCATAAAGATAGACTTATCAGTCAATGGAACAGATTGAGAATTCAAAACTAAACCCATGCTTCTATGGTCAACTGATTTTTCAACAAACAAGGGTGCCAAGACCATTCACTGGGGAAAGACAGTCTTCAACAAATTGTGCTGGGACAACTGGATAGCCACATGCAAAAGAATACATTTAGATCCCTATCTCACACTATGAAGTAATTTAAAATGGATCAAAGTCTTAAATGTAAGAGCTAAAACTATAAAACCCTTTGGAGTTAACATAGGGTAAAATTTCATGAACTGGAATCAGGAAATGGTTTCTATTAGATATTACCAAAAACACAGCAATAAAAGAAAAAGTAGACAAGTTGGACTGTACAGACATGGAAAACTTTTGTATTTCGAAGGATACTATCAAGAAAGAGAAAAGGCAATCCACAGAATGGGAGAAAAGATTTATAAATCTTATATCCAATAAAGGACTTGTATCCAGGATATGTAAAGAACTCTTTTAACTCAACAACAACAAAAAAAGACAAATTACTCAATTTTTTTAAAGAATTTATTTATTTATTTGACCAAGGGAGAGAGAGAGAGCACAAGCAAGGGAGTGGCAGGCAGAGGGGGCAGAGGGAGAGGGAGAAATAGGCTCCCCACTGAGCAGGGAGCCTGATGCG
This sequence comes from Potos flavus, assembly GCA_028534135.1. Classification (NCBI taxonomy): domain Eukaryota; kingdom Metazoa; phylum Chordata; class Mammalia; order Carnivora; family Procyonidae; genus Potos; species Potos flavus. The sequence goes on along the minus strand of CM052895.1, from coordinate 76,018,068 downwards.
GGGCTCCATCCCAGGACCCTGAGATCATGACCTGAACCGAAGGTAGACGCTTAACCAGCTGAGGCACCCAGGCGTCCCAGACGAATTACCCAATTTAAAAAATGCACAAATAATCTGATAAACAAAGACATACAAATGGCCAATAAACACACTAAAAGGTGCTCAGTCATCATTAGGGAGATGCATCATTAGGGAAATGCAAATGCAAATCGCAATGAGATACCATTTTACACCTACTAGGATGGCTATACTCAAAAAAGTGGATAATAACAGGTGTTGGTAAAGATGTGATGAAACTGGAAGCCTTATACATCACTAGTGGGAATGTAAAATGTGCAGTCACTTTGGTAACGTCTTCAAAAAACTCCTCAGAGTTAAACATGGAGTTACCATCCGGCTCAGCAATTCCACTCCTAGGTACATACCCGAGAGAAATAAAAACATAGGTCCACCCAAAAATTTGTACACAAATGGTAAAAGTAACATTGTTCATAACAGCCCCAAAGTGGAAGCAAGCCAAATATCTATCAACTCACTGACATCAATTGATAAATAGATGTGTTCTATCCATACAGTAGACTATTATTTGGCCACAAAAAGGAGTGCAGTACTGATACATGCTACAAGATGAATGAACCCGGAAAACATTATACTCAGAAAAAGACCACATCTTAGGGGCACCAGTCTGGCTCAGTCAGTAGAGCATGTGATTCTTGATCTCTGGGTGGTGAGTTCAAGCCCCACGTTGGGCATAGAGATTACTTAATAAAAAAATGTGGGTTTTTTTTAAAGACTTTATTCATTTTTTAAAAAAGATTTTATCTATTTATTTGACAGAGAGAGAGAGACAGTGAGAGAGGGAATACAAGCAGGGGGAGTGGGAGAGGGAGAAGCAGGCTTTCTGCCAAGCAGGGACACCAATGGGGGCTCCATCCCAGGCCCCTGGGATCATGACCGGAGCCAAAGGCAGACGCTTAACGACTGAGCCACCCAGGCACCCCCTAAAAATGTTTTAAATAAATAAAAGGCCACCTATTATATAATTTCATTTATGTGAAATGTCCAAAATAGGCAAATCCATAGAGACAAAGAGTAGATTAGTGGTTGCCAACGCCCAGGAAAAGGGAGGGAAGGGGAGTGACTGCTAATGGGCACAGAGTCTCTCCTTAGAGTAATGAAAATGTTCTGGAATTACATAATGGTGACGGTTGCATATCTTGGTAAGTATACTAAAAACCACTGGACTGTACACTTAAAAGGTGTGTGTGAATTATATCTCAGCAAAAAGAAAACAGAAATAATTAGTAAAAAAAAAAAAATCAGATAATTTCAGAGAATGGTAATTGGTATGAGTCACTTCAACAGAAAGATGTGATGGAGTGACCTGGGTGGAGAGGGACTCCTCAAGGTGAGGGCGGAGCCAGGAAGCCCTGTCCAAAGAGGGACTCTTGAATGATTAACAGGATCCTGGGAGACCTGGGAGGGCAGTCTTCCAGGAAGAGGAAACGGCAAACACAGGCCCTGAGGTGGAACAGTTTACACAAGACCAAGTCTCTTCTGCCTTCAGAAAAAGCCCTCTCTCTCTGGCCCCTCTCCAGCAACGTCTGCCTCCTGTTCTGCACAGTCACATGTTTTCCAAACATGGTTTTTGCCTAAGATCTTCACCTTGGGGATGTGAAGTTTTTCCAGATTATTCTGAGCATGGTTGTTTTCCCAATTATAATTTTTGCCTAAAGTCTATACGTGATGGGTGCAAAGATTTTCTGGATTGTTCTGACATGGTTGGAGTTAATCAAACAAGTCCTCATACTTACATAACTTTCATACAAAATCCTTGTTCTACCTGAGAAATGCCTCTCTCCATGTTTCCTTTCAGATGGTTTTTATGAGAAAAGCCCCATCTCATCCAAATGAATCTCCCTAGCAGAGCTCCTCAGGAGAGTGGGTGCTGGGAGAGCCCTCAGAGGTTCCCAAGGACCTCACTACAAACTGAGGGCAAGGCTCTAGCCTTGTTTGTCTGTCCTAGGACTAGAACCCAGCAGGGGGGATGCTTGTCATGGGGATGCATAATAGCATAATGGCTTTCATTGAGAAGTGGACTCATCTTTTGGAACTGATAGTCAATCTGTTGTGTGGGGGAGTTGATGATGGGACCTGGCTTTGCCATTTTAGAAAAATGGGGGCTTTTTTCTCTAGATGAATAGAGCTGAATCTAGGTTCAGCCTCAAGGTTTTGATGAAGAAATAATTAAAAATGCACACACAGGGGCACCTGGGTGACTCAGTCAGTGAAGCTTCTGCCTTCGGCTCAGGTCATGATCCCAGGATCCTAGGATGTGCCCCAGGTCGGGCTCCCTGCTCAGCCAGGAGTCTGCTTCTCCCTTTTCCTCTACCTATCCCCCTCCCCCCCCCACCGGCTCATGCTCACTCTCTCTCTATTTCTCAAATAAATAAATAAAATCTTTTAAAATATAAAGTACCATATAACATACCAAAAATTATATTACTTGTAATATATGACTTAAAAAAAAGTTGAATTAGATGTCACCTTTCAACTGTGAGCAGGTTATATACATACTCTCTGGAAATTCTTTAAAGGAGCACTTGATCAAAAATGTGGAAGACCATTTATTTCACTAGGCTCTTACCTCAGAGTCTCATCTCTGCTTTTATCTTACCTGACCTCCTTCTAATACTTTTGGAATGACACTGGGTATGAACTCTGTGCCATCCCACCACTTGCCAGAGCAGGGCCTTTCACAAGCCACTCCTTTCTCAGCGTCTATTTTATTTTATTTTATTTTATTTTATTTTATTTTATTTTATTTCATTTCATTTCATTTCATTTCATTTCATTTTCTTTTCTTTCTCTCTTTCTTTTTCTTTCTTTTTTTTTTTTTTTTTAGAGATTTTTTATTTATTTGAGAGATTGAGAGAGAGAGAGTAAGCATGAGTGGGGGTGAGGGGCAGAGGGAGAGGGAGAAGCAGACTCCCCACTGAACAGGGAGCTCCATACGGGACTGGATCCCAAGACCCTGAGATCAGGACCTGAGCCGAAAGGCAGACGCTTAATTGACTGAGCCACCCAGGCGCTCCTGCCTCTATTTCCATCTGTAAGATCGGATACTATGCTCTCCATACACGGAGATAATTAGTAGGTGAATGTAAAATGGTAAACGCTAAGCAGGTAGAAGGTGCAACCACTCTTCTGGCCATAGGTATCCCCCCAGAGTGCAGCGTTCTTCCACTTCCCACTCCTCCCCTTGGAATCAATATGTTCAGAAGTGCCCTGCTGGGGGCTGAGAGTGCAACTTAACAGGCTCTCTTACTCTAGATCCTATAGGCTTACACTTTTGACCCCATATCTAGCTGACTCCAGCTCCTATAGATTGTCTTACAGTTTCTTTCTTCCTTCCTTCCTTCCTTTCTTCCTTCCTTCCTTCCTTTCTTTTTCTTTTTCTTTCTTTCTTTCTTTCTTTCTTTCTTTCTTTCTTTCTTTCTTTCTTTCTTTCTTAAGATTATTTATTTATTTATTTATTTGACAGAGAGAGAGAGAGACATCGAGAGAGGGAGCAGAAGCAGGGGGAGTGGGAGAGGGAGAAGCAGGCTTCCTGCCAAGCAGGAAGCCCGATGTAGGGGCTCGATCCCAGGACCCTGGGATCATGATCTGAGCTGAAGGCAGACACTTAACGACTGAGCCACCCAGGTGCCCCCATCTTAAAGTTTCTGAAAGCATTGTCTGGCACAGAGGAATGTGTGTTCCCCAAACATCTGAGAATCCATTTCGGGAGGGTTTAAGTTTTACCCATTTGGTCCATAATTCAAACCGTAATTCTTTGGTCTAATGGAGACACAAGATTGGAGAAGAGGGGAGGGGACAGATCAGGGATCAGGAAATGTTTCTCTAGTAATTACTCTGAGCCTCACAATCCTGGGCTTGGTCGCTGGAGATCAGAGAAGTGTAGGCCCTGAGCCTGTTGTAGGGGGCTCACCAACTGGCTGGGACCATATTTGGAAGCCAGTAGTTACTGCAGTGGCTCATGCTGGAGTGGGATCAGAGAACGGTTCCAGGAGGCGGAGTCTTCTAAACTGGGCCCCAAAGGTTGAGCAGGAGTTTACCGGACAGGAGAAAAGGCAGAGGGAGGAGCATGGGCACAGACGGATGGATGGATGGATATGTGGATGGAAGAAATGTGGCCTGTCCTGGCACAGGGAGTCCACTGGGCAGCCAGGGAAGTGATGAGGGCAAAAGAGCAGGGGTTAGTGGCCAGCACACACTGGGCTTTCAAAAGAGAATGCCTGAGAAAAAGGACACTTGAGGGTGGAAGCTTGAGTCCTTGGGGCTGGGCTACAGGGTGAGGTTAGCAGACAGAAACCTGGTATTTGGGGTAGAAAGGAAATACTGCTGGAAAGCTGTATGACTTTCAGATGTGGCCAAGCCTTCCTTGATCTTGAGTAGAAGCCTGATCCAGTTCTGGGGAAATCAATGAGTGGGAAGAGAAAGGAATTCTCAATTCCTAGACCCATAAGATGGGTTGGTTGTGGTGTTCACCAGCAGCATTTGGGATTAATTATCAAAGACTCCACACCTCCCCCCAAACCTGGCTGTTTAGTCAGAAAGCAGATGATGCTCATGTCCAGGAGGGATGAAGAGCTTGAACTGGGAGATGGGGTTAGGAGTTTGGCTCTGACAAAGTCATGCTTCCTCTCTGGAAGATGGAGATAACAACAGTGCCCAACTCGGGACTAAATGAGAGGGTATATTGGAGAACAGCTGGCACAAAGGAGGAGAAGCCACAACTGTCACTGGAGCAGGGCAGTTCTAGCATATCCCAGAGGCAAGGCCCTGGCCAGGGTTGTGTTTCTAGAGGAAGTATCAGTCTCTTCTGGATACTGCTGGCAGAGTGAGCTTTGTACTGCATAGATGTGATCTATAATTTGCTCCTTAACCTACCATGGTTCCCTACTGCCCTCTAGAGAAAGCCTAAATTCTTTAACTTGAACAATAAGGTCCTGCATGCTCAGGCACCCACAGCCTTTCCTATCCTCACCTGAGACCTGTTATTGCTTCCCTGACTGCCCCTGAGAACCCCAGATCTTCGGGACCTTTAGCCTCTCTCTTAGTGTTCAGCTCTCTACCTTGTTTCACTTACCTCCCTTCCTCACAAGTCTATGAGGGGAGAACTCAATAAATACCTGCTGCATGAATGAATGAAAGGGGGGCGAGTTCTAAGATAAGAGGGGGTCACTGTACACTGGCCAAATGCCTGGACAGATATCTATCTCGGCAGGGTAGGAATTATCAGTAACCATAATTCATGGATGAGGAAACTGAGGCTAAGGTAATCTCACTCCCTGGCACTTAAATTCCTGAGCACCTGTGGGTGAGGCAGGCACTGTGTTGAGCCCTCACAGATGGTATCTGTGTGCTGGCTAAGAGCACCTGGTACAAGGCCAAGCACACCAGGTGACAGTTAAGGCCCTGAGACCTTGCAGAAGAGCTTAAATTTTTGGACTTCAGTTCCTCACAGGGCTGCTAAAGGGTTGCAGGAACTAATGTGTGCCAAGTGCCCAGCATGGTGTCCAGTATACAGCACAGACTTAGCAAGTATCTGATTCTAATCTTTGTCTTATGGATGGGAGTCACAGGCCCAGAGAAGTTCCCTGAGCTGAGACGAGGAGCGTAGAACAGAGTCCTGTCCTTCTTCCCTGACTTCAAGAGCCAGTGTCCTTGTGAGAATATGTGGTCCTGTGGGTCCCCTCAACCCAGAACTGACACAGTTCTGGTGGTTGGCCAGGGCCTGCTGGATGCGGAGGCCCCAGAGGGGGTTGTTGTAGTTGAGACCACTGCAGTCAAGTTCTACTTAAGAGGCAGGAAGGGCTCCCCAAGGTCACCCCAGGGAAGTCCAGCCTCCCCAAGGCCCACCGGTAACCCATTCTTCCTAGCTGCCTGTCCCCCTTTAGTCCCTACTTCTTTCTCTTGGGGGCTGGGATGTTGGAAAGAGGGTTTCCTGTAGGGCAGTGATATCCAGAGGTCAGCTCTGGGAGTAACCATTGTCCCAGCATGTCTTCATACCTTAGCACCTTTATTTAACTGTCTTTTCCGGAGGCCTGGGGCTTCCTGAGGCTGGCATCTCATCCTTTATTTTCCTAGCACCCAGCATATTGCCCAGAATGCAGGAAATGGTTGCTGAATGAAGCAATGAATTACATTTCAGGATTAATCAGGTTCTTAGTCTGTACAGGCCCCCCAAATGTGCCTTTACCTTAGAGAAACCTCATGCCACCCTGTGCATTGGAAGCCACAGATGAGGAAACTGAGGCTTGGGGCTATTAAGTGACTGGCTCAAGGCCAAACAGGGGCAACTCTGACCTCTCAGGATGGTCCGTGAGAAAGTAAAAGGTTGAGAGGAGCCTTGATGAATTGGGGCAATTGGCAGGGTGTAATTGTCAGTCAAAAATGCTTAGCTCAAATTATTAGGTGTGAAGAAGGAAACAGTGAAAGCTTCCCCACTGAATTGCCCAGAAGGGGTTGGCAGGAGTGACTCCTTAGCAGAACAAGGGCTGGTCCCCCTACGGTGGGACCCTGGGGGTGTAGACCCTGCTCTTTTCTGGCTGGTCCTAGTGCACAGAACACTGCCAACCTTACTTTGTACCTGGGAACCTTCAGAGTACCTCGGAAGCCCCCTGGGGTCATAGTTGGAGGGGGACATTACTCTGGTTCCAGGGGGAATCTACCCTCCAGGAAAGTCTGCCTGCTGTCTTGGTAGGGCCTGCATCCCAGCACTTAATGGTGTGCTAAGTTTGTGTTTACTTGTGTGCCTCCATGGCTGGACTGTGGGTCTTGCAAAGTAGGAGGTTAGGGGCATCCTGAGCTTCTAGCCTACGGGGGCCAGTCTCGGGGTGAAGGTCCGGAAAGGCTGAAGGGTGGAGTTTAGGGATCCCCGTGCCAATGCCGTGCAGGGCAAGGCCAAAAGTGGCCTTTCTCCCAAGTGGGCTCACGGCTAACAGATAGAAGGGCTGCGGGTAAACACTCCACTGGGGCAATAATTATGCACATTTACTAAGCCCAGGGAGGAATGGTGGTCACGTGGCTCTCGAGGGCGGTGCCCTCAGCTTTGAGATGGAGTTAACTCTAATCACAGAAGGCTTTCTGGAGGAGGCGGGATTTTTATGGCGGTAGAGCGTGGTTTTCTCTGAACAGCGAGGATGCCCTTAGCATTTTAGGTAACGGCTAGCTGCCGCGGTGAGCTTTTAGCCGGGGTACAGGCCCAGGGGGCGACGGAGTCAGACCGAATTGGGGGAAGGGCCTAGGGGGCCGGAGTCCCGGGGTGAGGCTGGGTTTGGGTTCCTTGACCTGTCCTTGCGCCGTCTTTGATGATTGGACGCATCGCGGCCGGTCTAGGCCAGGGCTGCGGGGCCCGGGGCGCTGGGTGCAGGCCTCGAGGTCCAAGGCGCCCTGGGAGCAGACAGCACCCGGCCGAAGATTAGGCCATTAGGCCTTGCTGGGCCAGCCGGGAGGTCCGCCCTCCCAACGCAGTTCCGCCGGGGTCCCGAAGCGCGGCTCGCAGGGGCGAGGCGCGCGCTCCCGGGGGATCAGGGCTGCTGAGCCGGCGGCCTGCGCTGGGCGGCTGTGGCACGAGAGGGCCATCTGCCTGGGTGCGGAGAACTGCAGCGTCCGCGGTGCGAGGCGCGGCCCCTGCGGGCCCCCAGCCCACGTCCCCTGCCCCGCGCGCACACACCTACTGACGCCCGTCCGCGCCCGCGGCCCGAGTCCCGGTGCCAGGCCCAGACCCAGACTAGGCGCGGGAGGCGGTGCAGGGATTAGTGGACCCCTCCCCCCAGCGCTCCCCTCGCCCCGCCCGAGGCTGCGAGGACCCCTGGGCCCGGGGGTGGTGAGGGAGCTTCGTCCCGGCGGTGCCCGGGCTGGGGACACGGCCTCACGGGGCGGGGGCCGCACGGCGGCAGGCCGAGGTGCGGGCGCGCTGTCAGGCTGCTGCCCGGCTCCGGTGCGGGGGGGTGGGCTCAGCGCGGGGGTCGCCTGGCCTCATCCCCCGGCCGAGGCCACGGCCGGGCAAGCAGTGCCTGGGCGGGTAACCCGACCCGACCCGGCTCCCGGTCGCCGCTCATCCCGCAAGGCCGGGCAGGGGGAGGGAGAGAAATGGGGGGAGGGGGAAGGGAAAGGGTGGTGGGTGAGGGGCTGTGGGGACCGCTGGGCCGAGTCCCCGGCCTGTCTGCGCTGCTCTAGGGCGTCTGCCTGTGTTGCCCGGGACGAGCCAGCCCCCTGCCTCGCGGGCGTCGGGCCTTCGGTAGAAGGGATCCCTGAGGCTGCACAAGCTTGGCTCGGGGAGGCAGACCCGAGCTGCTGCCTCCATTTTGTTTCCTGCTCAGCTTGGTCTGTGGTGGTGGTGGTGTGGGTTTGGGGTGCGGCCGGGCAGGGGGTTCACCTGCGGCCGCGCCTTCTCGGGGCCCGAGGCCTCGAAGACCCCACCCAAGCCCCCAGGTGAGCCCCGCGGTAGGAGGGGGGTTGCCTTGGCCTCGGGCCGAGCCGAGCGGGCTGAGGGCAGGTGCCCAGTGGATGGGGAGCCGGGCTGTAACCTAAGATGGAGGTCGGGACTGACGCGGGCCCGAGCGGGGCTGGCGGGGCGGTCGGACAGGCCCCAGCCGGGCCAGGTGCCGCCGGGGTTGGGGCTCGAGTTGGGTAGGGTGCAGGAGCCGTGTGCAGCTCAGGGCCGGCGCAGCGCCCCGAGGTAGGCGAGGGGATCTGAGTGCTACCCACGACGCCCGCAGGCCCAGACACTCCGGGGAGGCGCGCGAGGCCCCTGGGGAGCCTGCCTCAGGCCCCGCCCGGGCAGCCGGGCCGGCCCGTAGGCCCGGGCCGCGAGCGGGCGCGCAAGGGGAGGGGAGGGGGCGGCAGCGGCGGCTCCGCTGATTGGGCGGCGCGCTCGCGAGCCCGACTTCACCCGCCCTGAACCCCGAAGAGTGAGGCGAGGGAGCGCGCGCGCGGTGGGGGAAGGGGTGCGCGCGCACTCAGTGCCCCAGCCGCACGCGGGCCGGCGCGAGGCGCTGGGTCGCACGCGCCGCCGCGGGGGCGCGCGCGGTGGGGGTGTGAGGAGGAGGAGGCGGCGGCGGAATAGGCCGGGGCAGGTCGCGCTCGCTGCCTTCTCCCCTGAAGAGAGACGCGGGGGGAGGGGGGTGCGGCGAGCGGCTCCGCTCTCTCCCCAAGGCTCCGCTCGCGCCCCAGTGTAATGAGGGTCACCCCCTCCCCCCAGCTGGCCCGGGAGGGGGCGCGGGGCACGGTAACTAGTGCGCTGGGGTGGGTGGCGGGCAGGCGCGAGGAGGTGGGAGGAGGTGGCCAGGCGGGGAAGATGGTGGTGGCCGTGAGGTGAGGGGCGCGGGGGAGGGCCGGGCGCGGCGCGGTGTTGGTGGCCCGCGGCGTTGTAGCCGCGGGCCCCCCTCCCCCTCCATCACTACCAGCCGGGCTCAGGCCTAGCCGGCCCGGCCGCCGCGAACTTCCTCCCGGCGCGGCCCGTGCCCCGCCGGCCTCCCGCGCGCACCTCGGCCTCCGCCTCCCCTCAGGTAGCCGGCTGATGGGCGCGGGGCCGGCAGCCCTCCTGCAGCAAACTTTGCTTGCTGCTTAATATTGATGAGTGCGATCGACTCGGCCAGGAGGTGCTGCCGCGGCTGCGGGAAGGAGCGCGGCCCGGGCAGGCGGCGGCGGCGGCGTCGGCAGCAGCCATGTTTGTCAAGCTGTAGCAGCTGGTGCTGCCCTGACTCGGCTTCACCGGCTGCCTCCGTTTCTCTCCCCCTGCCGCGTCCCGGCCTCTGGGCCCTGCAGCCGTGGACCGGGCAGTTCTGCAGTCTGGAAGGCGAGGTTCGGGGTGTACCCGCTTCGGCCGACTCGCCTGCGGCCTGGGCACGGCCGCTGCAAGGGCTTCAGCGCCGGCTGGGCGCAGGGTGCAGCGCTATTGTGACCGCTGCGCCCGAGCAAGCCAGGAAGGAGGGGGGTAACCTTTTTGTGCAGCGTCCGGGACCCCCCCCCCCGAACCCTACAGCCCCCTCCCTTTTGGAGATCCGGCTGCTGGATCCCCCCCAGCGGGGGATGGGGAGGACGATTCCTGTTTGAGATTTAGGAATTTCTACTGCCAAAGGGATTTTAATTTTAGTTCAGCCCAACTGTCCACCAGTCTGCAGTGCAGGAAAAAGGGACGGGCTGTTTGCATGTGGCAAGATCTGCCCAGCCCCGGGAAGATGGAGTTTGCGGAGGCTCACCGAGGCCATTTTTCCATCGTCAGCTTGGGAACTTTTTCCGCCCATGGAAGTGCAGCAGAAAGGCATCGAGGCCACTAGGCGTTGAGAAGTGGCTGCCATTTTGAAGATAAGAGTCAAATGGCCTATAAACTCCGATTAATTGCTGTTTTTGGATTCCAGGTTGATGCTGGCCCAGGATGGATCAGACCTGTGAACTATCTAGAAGAAATTGTCTGCTGCCCTTTTCCAATCCAGTGAATTTAGATGCCCCTGAAGACAAGGACAGCCCTTTCGGTAATGGTCAATCCAATTTTTCTGAGCCACTTAATGGGTGTACTATGCAGTTATCGACTGCCAGTGGAACATCCCAAAATGCTTATGGACAAGATTCTCCATCTTGTTACATTCCACTGCGGAGACTACAGGATTTGGCCTCCATGATCAATGTAGAGTATGTAAATGGGTCTGCTGATGGATCAGAATCCTTTCAAGACCCTGAAAAAAGTGATTCAAGAGCTCAGTCGCCAGTTGTTTGCACTTCCTTGAGTCCTTGTGGTCCAACAGCACTTGCTATGAAACAGGAACCCTCTTGTAATAACTCCCCTGGACTCCAGGTAAAAGTAACAAAGACTATCAAGAATGGCTTTCTGCACTTTGAGAATTTTACTTGTGTGGACGATGCAGATGTAGATTCTGAAATGGACCCAGAACAGCCAGTCACAGAGGATGAGAGTATAGAGGAGATCTTTGAGGAAACTCAGACCAATGCCACCTGCAATTATGAGCCTAAATCAGAGAATGGTGTAGACGTGGCCATGGGAAATGAACAAGACAGCACACCAGAGAGTAGACACGGTGCAGTCAAATCGCCATTCTTGCCATTAGCTCCTCAAACTGAAACGCAGAAAAATAAGCAAAGAAATGAAGTGGACGGCAGCAAAGAAAAAGCAGCCCTTCTCCCAGCCCCCTTTTCACTAGGAGATACAAACGTTACCATAGAAGAGCAATTAAACTCAATAAATTTATCTTTTCAGGATGATCCAGACTCCAGTACCAGTACATTAGGAAACATGCTAGAATTACCTGGAACTTCATCATCATCTACTTCACAGGAATTGCCATTTGTAAGCAGTTTTTGGTACAACTTAAATAGATACATAAGTGTATATATACAGGCAACTTAAAGGGAAACGTAACTAATTGATTTTTGGTTGCTTATCAGTTCACAGCTGAGAGCCTATTGCTAATGATAGGCTTTTTGGGGAAATTTTACTTTGATTTTTAAGTTTATCTGTTGTATGAGTTTGGTTCTTTTCAGATCTTTCCAGTTAACTTTCCATTGAGGACTGCCTAAGAATTAAAACTTTAAGGGCATTTGATTGAGTTCAGATTTTATTTTTCAACCAGAGGTTTGAAACATTTGTTGTTTTGTTTGTTTGTTTTTTCCTTTAAATGCTTTGGCTTGCTGGTATCATGAGTACAAGTGAACCAATTAATTTCCTAGAGTCCTTTTTTTACACAAGACATGGCTTATTTTTTAGTTGATGGCATGACTCTTGCTTCAGTTTGGAGTGCATTTTGGGTACCAATTGAAAGTAGCTAAGATAAGGAGACCTTCTCAGACATCAGTCAAAATTTAAATTAGGCCAGTTTTTCTGAACTACCTGTCGTGAAGGTATAGCATCCTATGCTTTAGATAAATGCCACCATCAGAGTAGGCTCTTGAGCCTTTTCTGGTTTTTTTGAAGTTTATGTTTGTATACGTGTGTGTGGTATATGTACGTGTGAGGAAATAGAAGAAAATCTAATTTGGGTTGTTATCCAGTAGTGCTGTGTACTGTTAAGAGTCGTAAATGATAAAGGTCCTTTTTTGAAATTTTGCAGAATTTCTTGATCAGTTAGCAGAATGATCAGTTGATTTCTTTTAGTCTCAGTTTCATCACCTTTAAAATCAAACTTTTTGGTTATTAAAAGGTAGCCCTCAGCTTTAAATACTTGATTCTAATTTTGTTTCTTCCCAGACGTATTGTTAGGTCATGTGTAATGTCACCACAGAGGATCTCCCCACCCTCTGGTGACTGAATCTTTAAAGAATTATTCAGAAAAAATTTTATGTGGTGATCGTTTTGAGTGCATTAAACATTCACTTTATCATATAGCCTTGATAGCGTTGATGTTCTTTAAAGTCACAGAGAATTTGGGTGTGTCGCTTTTGTTTGTTAATTCATATATGAAATATGCTTTAGTACTTCTTGGTTTCTTAACCTGGGAGTTGCAGGTTTTAAAAATTTGTTTTGATAGTTATCTTGAGTCTGTATTGTCCTAGGTATTTTTTAGGGTGGATAGGCTGTGTTGACAACCTATTGGCAGCTTAGACAAACTCTTTTCCTTGGGTTCACATTGAAATTATTTTATGTGTATTATGTGTATAGTTTTACGTTTGTATTTACGTAAAACCCTAGATCTGACAGTGGAGATAGGTAATTCTCTAGAGGCATATGTACAGAAATATAAATCTTTTTCTCATCAAAAGAGATGCCAGTGGAGTATTGGCTTGTTAATAAACAATTGAAAATATTGGAGCCTATAGACAGTATGCTAAGTATCTAAACTGGGAGTTAGAAAACTTGTATAAATAGAATTTTTTTTTTCTTGGCGGAGAGTCTAAATTGCTTAAAGACTTTATGGGCTTGAACAGGCAAGTAACCTGTTTATTTTAGGCCTTTGGTTTAAGGTTGTGGGTGCAATCTGTAGCTTTGATTTTTGCTTTTGCTTTTTTTTTTTTTTTTTTTTAAGATTTTTTTCATTTATTTGACAGGGAGAAAGTGATCACAAGTAGGCACAGAGGCAGGCAGAGGGAGAAGGGGAAGCAGGCTCCCTGCTGAGCATAGAGCCCAATGTGGGGCTCAATCCCAGGACCCTAAGACCATGACCTGAGCCAAAGGGAGAAGCTTTAACCCACTGAGCCACCCAGGCGCCCCATCCTTTGGTATTTTTTAAGTGAAGATTTGAAAAAGTCAAATCAATCTGAGAATGCAAATTCAGCTAAACAATATAGTTTGGGAAAGGTGTAATTAAAAATTCTATATGGTCACACACTATTAATACATACAGACCATTCACAGTTGATACATTGATACAGCAGGTATAGAGCACTTACTCTGCATTAGATTCTATGCTCAGGGCTGGACTTTTTTTTTTAAGATTTATTGTATTTTTTCGAGAGAGAGCGGACGAGCGAGTACAAGTGAGCTCACAAGTAGAGGGGCAGAGGAAGAGGGAGAGAAATCCTAAGTAGACTCAGCACTGAGCATGGAGTGCAATGCAGGGCTTGATCTTAGGACCTGAGATCACGACCTGAGCTGAAACCAAGAGTTAGTCGTTCAGCTGACTGAGCCAGCCAGGCTACTTATGGCTGGAAATTTTAGAAAATCATTAGCAAATGCTATTCGTCTTTTTGTTCTGTCATACTATAATAGAGTAAGATTCTCTTATTATGGGACAGTAAGAGTAGTTATTAGGATTATATACTCCCTGTCTAGAATTGGAGAAAGACACATGATTCAAGATCATATTGTCTGTTGTTTTGTATATCTAGCTATAAGCAGACTCTTTGCCTCCTGTCATAAGTAAGCAGCCTCATCAGTTTCTCCTTATGTGCTTTTTTTTTTTTGAAGATTTTATTTATTTATTTGAGAGAGAAAGAGAGAGCATGAGTAAGGGGAGGGTCAGAGGGAGAAGCAGACTACCTGCTGAACAGGGACCCTGACTTGGGTCTCTATGCCAGGAATCCAGGATCATGACCTGAGTGGAAGGCAGACACGTAACCACCTGAGCCACCCAGGCTCCTCCCTTACGTGCTTTTAAGTTACTTTGTCTGAATATAGTGATTTGAAATGATTGTCATAGTTGATAGTCCTGACTTCATGCTTTTGTATTTGATTGGGTGTACAGTGCTTCATAATATGTAGGTGCTTGATAAAATGTTGAAGGAAGGTTGGTCCCAGAGCTACAAGTTTAAACAGGCAATAACTTATAGCTTATTAAGTGCCTTGGTCTGTGTTGTCTCATTGGGTCTTCATAGCCTTGTAAAAAGATATGTCATAAGTGTAAAAAGAGATTACATAAATGTAAAAAGAGATGTATAAATGGTCTTCCTTCAAGGCACTTGAGATTATTAGAAACAAGACTAAAACCCTTGAAATCAGAATTATCTCCGTACTCTTGGTTTTCTATAGTGACTTCTGATCGTCTCTGACACTCTTGGTTGGGCCTGGTTTACTCACTAGGCTGATTTGTAGCAGTTGTTTGTTTTCTACTCTTAACCTTAGATATTTTAATGGAGATTTTCTACTATGGTGGTATCCATGAATTTAGGAATAGTCAAAACTCTTAGGATGTACCTAGTTCAGCCTCGTCTGAAGTACATTATTATACTCTTTACTTAAAGAAGATCCCTGAAAATGAACCCACTTAAAATGGGGACAAAAATTTCATAATGAGAAAATGGTTTACTTAGGATTTTATATTGAAAAGTAAAATTAAGAATTATGAAAATAAAATTTTTAAACCTCTATCAAAACTTTGGTTATGATGGCAGCTATTTATTATAATAAGGCAAGAATCAAATAGATTAAAAGAAATTTTGTCCAGTGAAATTGTACAATAGGGAGATGACATACTTTATTTTGGTTCACTCATCGTGATCATAAAGAGGGTAAATTTTTGTAAAATAGTTAAGGACTTAATCAGTTTTAGTAAGATTCTCTTTTCGAAATGTAGGCTCTGGAAAATTTCAAGCATCTACCAAAGAAGAGAGAACAGTAGAAATTCCCATGTACAATCCCAGTTTAAAAAAATAACTGATATTTTATCAATCTTATTTTATCTTCCCTCCCATTGTGTTATTCACTTACATTTCTTAATCCTTTGATGTTTATCATGTCACTCTTTGAAGCTCCTGTCCTATTATTGTCAGTTGTCATTTATTTACTGGTTGACCTAGATCATCCTTTCCTTGCCTGTAATCAGAATGGTTTTTCTTTATTTACATTGACTTTAAGAAACACAGCATCTCGCGGCGCCTGGGCGTCTCAGGCGCTTAAGCGTCTGCCTTCAGCTCGAGTTGTTGTCCTGGGGTCCTGGGATTGAGCCCCATGTCAGGCTCTCTGTTCAGTGGGGAGCCTGCTTTTCCCTCTCCCTCTGCCTGCTGCTTCCCTGCTTGTATACTATCTCTCTTTCTAATAAATCAGTAAAATCTTAAGAAAAAAAGAAACACAGCGTCTTTTCACCAGATTTTAATTGTAATTGGTAGTATAATATTAGTTCTTTAATTAGGTGGAGATAGACACCGCATTGTCCATAGGAAGATGTTTGAATGGAGACTTTATTTATTTATTTATTTTAAAGATTTTATTTATTTATTTGACGGAGAGAGAGATCACAAGTAGGCAGAGAGGCAGGCAGAGAGAGAGGAGGAAGCAGGCTCCCTGCCAAGCAGAGAGCCCGGTGTGGTGCTCGATCCCAGGACGCTGAGATCATGACCTGAGCCGAAGGCAGAGGCTTTAACCCACTGAGCCACCCAGGCGCCCCTATTTATTTATTTAAAGATTTTATTTATTTATTTGACAGAGAGATACAGTGAGAGAGGGAACACAAGCAGGGGGAGTGGGAGAGGGAGAAGCAGGCTTCCCGCTGAGCAGGGATCCCGATACAAGACTCGATCCCAGGACTGTGGGATCATGACTTGAGCTGAAGGCAGACACTTAACGACTGAGCCACCCAGGCACGCCTATTTTTATTTTTTAAAAGATTTTATTTATTTATTTGAGAGAGAGAGAGAGTGAGCACAAGCAGGGGGCAGAGGGAGAGAGCCTGCGACGGGGCTCGATCCCAGGACCCTAGCATCATGACGTGAGCTGAAGGCAGACACTTAACCTACTGAGCCACCCAGGCTCCCCTGGAAATTAAAAAAAGATTTATTTTTTTTTAGAGAGAGAGCACCTGCTGGGAAGGTGGTTGGGGAGAGGGACAGAGGGAGAGTGAGAGAGAATCTCAAGTAGACTCCTCCCTGTGCTTGGAGGATCCTGACTTGTGGCTGGATCTCATGACCCTGAGATCATGACCTGAGCTGATATCAAGAGTGGGATGCTTAACTGACTGGGCCACCCAAGCGCCCCTGAATGAAGACTTTTTTGCCATTTAAAAGTAGGTATTTTGGGGATACCTGGGTGGCTCAGTTGTTAAGTGTCAGCCTTTGGCTCAGGTCATGATCCCAGGATGGGGGATCAAGCCCTGCATTGGGCTCCTTGCTTAGCAGGAGCCCTCTCCCACTCCCCCTGCTTGTGTTCCCTCTCTTGCTGTGTCTCTTTCTGTCAAATAAATAATTAAAATCTTAAAATAGATATTTTGGGGGCACCTGGGTGCCTCAGTTAAGTGTCTGGTTTTGGCTCAGGTCATGATCCTAGGGTCCTGGGATAGAGCCTCACATTGGGCTTCCTGCTCAGCGGGGACCCTACTTCTTCCTCTCCTCCCCACTTATGCTCTCTCTCACTATCTCTGTCTCTCTCTCTCAAGTAAATAAATGAAATCTTTTTTTTTTAAAGATTTTATTTATTTATTTGACAGAGAGGGAGATCACAAGTAGGCAGAGAGGCAGGCAGAGAGAAAGGGGGAAGCAGGCTCCCCTCTGAGCAGAGAGCCTGATGCAGGGCTCGATCCCAGGACTCTGAGATCATGACCAGAGCCAAAAGCGGAGGCTTAACCCACTGAGCCACCCAGGCGCCCCAATAAATGAAATCTTTAAAAAATATATAAAAAGAGGTATTTTGGTGTTGTAACAATCTCCTACCTACAATCTTGAGGATTCATAAAGTACTGAAAAATCACCCTCTGGACTGAGTTCTATTCTGTGGATGATTAAGTGGTTAAGAGTTGAGTGGAAAGATGAGTGAAACCTAGGGTCGTCAAGGCTTCAGGGAAGAAGTGGAACTGAATTGGTCTTGGTTGGGTTTGGTTAGGTTTAGAAATGTATTTTGGTTGTGGAGAATTAAATGAACATAGTATTTTCAAGGGGTATTTGTTGGGGATTGGTTGGGTAGCATGGGTGTAGTCAGGTAATAGGGCCTGGAAATCTGGACTGTGGCATTTGCTGTTAAAGTGATAGGATTGGGAGCCAGCAAGGTATTTTAGCCGAGAAGGGATATGATGAAATCTGTGTTTGGAAAACAGGCTGGGGAAGAGTAGAAGCAGCATTAGGATGCAGGAGTCTGTTGCAATAGTAATGAAAACTTAGACTTGGGCAGAATCAGCAGTAGAAACAAAGAGAGGGTGGTAGTCCAAAAGATTATTTTAGGGTAGGGAAATGGGCAGTTCTTTCGGGCTGCCTGGATTGGAAGCAAAATTGGAGTCTGCATTTGAGGAAAGAAGGAGAGGTGAGTGCAGATGTTATGTAAGGCATTTGTTGGTGCCTGAAACAATGATTCCTTAGGGATTCTCTCCTCTGCTCTCAGCATCGCAGCAATTCTCTACTCTATCCTTTCCTGTCTCAGAAGAAAATAGATCCTATCTCCATGCCTCTCAGGTTCTACTCTTTGACTCCAGCGAGGAGGACCCTGTGTTACTCATTATCCTTTTCTCTTTCCCTCTGGAGTCTTTATTTTCTACCCCCCCCTTTTTTTTTTTTTAAGATTTTATTTATTCAATTTGACAGAGGGACCCAGTGAGAGAGGGAACACAAACAGGGGGAGTGAGAGAGGGAGAAGCAGGCTTTCTGCTGACCAGTGAGCCTGATGCAGAGCTCAATCCCAGGACTCTGGGATCATGACCTGAGCCGAAGGCAGAGGCTTAACTGACTGAGCCACCCAGGCGCCCCATTCTCTACCTTTCTAATATATCACTTTTTCTGCCTAAAAATGGGATGACATCTTCCTATTCTGAAGGAATCTTTGTGTATCCTATAATCCCTCCAGTGATCTTTCCCCTTTATGGTGAATTTCTTTAAAGAGTTATCTACTTTGTTTACCTCTCCTTAATGCTCTGTCAATTGGCTATTATATCCTCCTGTCTGCTGCAACTGTTCTCTTACAAGTCACAGATGACACTTCAATACTGTATTAGATTTGCAGCATTTGACTACCACTCCTTTAAAGTATTTTTCGACTGCTTGCTCTCTTTTCTTCCTCTTTCATTTTCCTCAGTCTCATCCACTTACATGGATTCACTTTACTGGTACTCTGCTGTGTGAAAATGCTCTTGACCTGACTTCTGAGCTTCAGACCAAGAAATTCTAGTCACCGACCCACCTTCTCTTCTGCCTGTATCATACTCACTTTTGAACCTGTCCCTTATATTGCCAAACATGCATTTTCTTCTGTGTTAATGATGGCATCATCCTGTTCATTTCAAGGGTGGAAACTTTGGAGTAACTTACTCATTTATGTGATCAAACCACATTTGAGTGCTTCCTCTGTGCCAGGCACTGCTAGTATCAAAAAAAAAAAAAAAAGGTAAGACATAGTCTGTGTTTTTAGGGAACTTTACTGTTTAAGGAAGACAAATGTAAACAATGACAATACAGAATACTAAGTGGTCTAATAGGTGTTAGAGATACAGTACTGTGGCATGTCTGGAGTAATCAGGAAGAACTTCACAGAGGGGTTATGTATAATTGAACAGAGACATGCTAGTAAGAAAGAAGGAATAGCATATATAAGTGCCAAGAAATTCTTTGATAGGAATCTGGGGAGGAGTGGGCTTGTGAGGAGACAAAGTATAAAGATAGGCCTTGTATGCCATTGTTAAAGTCAACTTTTTTTATTTTTATTTTTTTCAAAGATTTATTTATTTATTTGACAGAGAGGAGAGAGATCACAAGTAGGCAGAGAGGCAGTCAGAGAGAGGGGGGGAAGCAGGCTCCCCGCTGAGCAGAGAGCCCGATGCGGGGCTGGATCCCAGGACCCTGAGATCATGACCTGAGCCAAAGGCAGAGGCTTAACCCACTGAGCCACCCAGGCGTCCCCAAAGTCAACTTTTTTTAAAGTTTTTTTTAAGCTTTTTTAAAGATTTATTTATTTGAGAGAGAGAGAGAGCACGCCAGTGTGCATGCGCTCACATGAGTTGGGGGAGGGGCAGAGGGAGAGGGGCAAGCAGACTCCTTGCTGAACTAGGGAGCCTGACCTGGGGCTTGATCCCAGAACTCTGAGATCATGACCTGAGCCGAAGTCAGGTGCTTGACTGACTGAGGCACCCAGGCACCCCTTTTTAAAAATTAAATTTAAGTGGTCTCTACACTCAGTGTGGGGCTTGAACTCACGACCGCAAGATCAAGAGTTGCTCAGTCTTCGGACTAAGCCTACCAGGGACCCTATTTTGTGATTTCTAATTTATACAAATTCTCCAGTCTTTTTCATTTCTTCATTTCCATTCTACCATTCTACTTTTACCACTCATCTTCGTATAGTTTTTTTTTCCAGTTTCTCTTACCCAAAATTACCTCTGACTTCCAAAATGAGAAATACTAGGTCCCTGGTTAAAGCTTTACTTTCAATGAATGCCTCACTTTTTTTCCTGATTTGCCTAACAAATAATTAGGCCCATGGACCCGTTCCTGACTTTCTGAAATCTCATATGCTATACCCAGGGTGTTTTGGGTTTAGCCAGTCTGCACTATTCGTGGTGGCTTGCTTCACACTCACCCCGGGCTCATGCCTTTATCCTCCTGGTCTGATTCATCTTTGCATATTAACAGTAGGTAACATGGTGCATTCTTTTTAGTGACTTGAGTCAGAGAAAGAGTGGTATAAGTTGGGAGGGGAGTAAAGTTTAGATAGGAAGGTGATGAGTGGACTGTCACCTCTCATCCTCTATGTACCAAATTTCAGAGCTTAAGAGGTTTTTTTGTTTTTGTTTTTTTTACTTTACCTCCTCATGCACTGATTTCAAAGGCCTTTGAATTTGAGCTCCCTAATATCTGAAGCATTCATTTTTCTCGCCGTTCGTACCTTCAATCTTTTAATTGTGGATGTTAAATCATAATGGTTTTGAATTGAACAGATACCTGAGTGTGTATTGTGCTTCCTGTTTAGTTGGAGAAGTTCCTTTAGTCTTTGAGGCCCAGTTCCTAATCTCCAAATTGGGGCTAGTCCCTTACTTACAGCGTTGTTTGAGAGTGTACAACAAGATAATTTATGTGAAGCAGCTTGATGGTGTTGGTTCTGAAGTAGGTGCTCAGTAAATGATGCCTTTTATTATATGCCAAGAACTGAACACATATTTGAAAGAGTTAGTCATGAATTTTGAGAAATATATCTCTGCTTTTTTGCTTTTTTCTCTATTCTTCCAAACACTTCTGCTTTAACTTGCTAAATTAAGGATATTACCATTGACAGTATCTATTTCTGTTTAATAGTCAGGAGAATTTTACCCATTTTTGCTTGGGAATCAGAATTTTTTTTTTTTTTTTAAGATTTTATTTATTTATTTGAGAGAGAGAGAGTGAGAAAGAGCATGAGAGGGGAGAAGGTCAGAGGGAGAAGCAGACTCCTTGTGGAGCTGGGAGCCCAATGTGGGACTCGATCCTGGGACTCCGGGATCATGACCTGGGCTGAAAGCAGTTGCTTAACCAACTGAGCCACCCAGGTGCCTGGGAATCAGAATTTAATGTGCAGTAGAATCAAGATCTTTCTGTATCCATCTATTAAGTGTTATAACTTTATTATGTTGTTGGATTTTTGCTGGTTGTCTTGTGTCATTGCTGTGTATATAAATGTTCCATCTCTATCCCCTAGTTTTCACAGGAATCTGTTGAAAGAAGATCCCATCTCTTTTGCGGTGCTGGGTTTGATTTTCATTGAATGATTGTTTCTTTAACTTTTTTAATCTCAAGTGTAGCCTTTTGAAGGAAGTGTAGCGTTTAGTTAGAAAAGTAATAAATAGGGGAATGTGGGTAGCTTAGTTAATTAAATGTCTGACTCTTGATCTTAGTTCAGGTCTTGATCTCAGGGTCCTGAGTTCAAGCTCCATGTTGGACTCCACACTGGGTGTGGAGCCTACTTTAAAAAAAAAAGGAAAAGAAAGGTAATAAGATATGGTAAAAAAAAAGCCAAACTTAAAAATGGAATGTAAAAGTCTCTTTGTATCACCCCTCATATTCTTCATTTGCACTTGATATTCTATTAGAATTTTCTTTATATATGTACCTTTTTTAATATTTTGATAATGTAAGTGGCCTGAATATGTATTATTCAATACCTTTGTTAATATGTTAAGGACATATTTTCATATGAGTATGTAGATAAATCTCCACTCTCTTTTATTACTGAAATTTTTACTGAGATAAATGTAGATTTACAGTTTTAAGAAATAATACAGAGCGATCTCTTTTTGCCTGGTTTTGCAATGCTAATGTTTTGTGAAGACGTCTAATATTACAACCAGGATATTGATGTTGATGTAATCCACCAGTCTTGTTCAGGTGTCCCAGTTTTTGTTTTTCATGTTGTTTTCTTTTTTCCAAGAGAAAATCCTGTATTTCTGAAAAGATATGTTCCAGATGTCTCCAGTTTTACCTGTACTGATTTTGTTTAGTGTATAATATATACAACGTATATTACGTTTCCTACATTTTTCTCATCTGTATAGGTTCATATATGTACCACCACAGTCAAGATACTGAATAGTTTTAACACCGCAGGATCTCTCCTGTGGCCCTTTTATATCCTATCCATCTCCTTTCTTGAAGTTCCTTTTCCAGCCCTTGCTAACTACTAAATCGGTCCTTTGTAAAATTTTGTTATCTCAAAAATGTTACATAAATGATATCATACAACATATAGTTTTTTGGGGATTGGGTTTTTTCATTTATATATGTAAGTCCCTGGAGGTTCATTAGTTTATTAAGTGTATCAATATTTTATTCTTTTTTATTACTAAGTAGGATTCCATAGAATTGGATATACTACAGTTTAACCATGCACCTATTAAAGGACATCTGGCCTTATTCTAGCTTTTGGCTTTTAGAAGTAAAAGTGTTATGAACATTTGTATACAGGTTTTTATCTAAACATAAATCTTCATTTCTCTTGGATAAATTTATGCCCAAGAGTTTTAATTGTTGAATCGTGTGGTAGTGACATGTTTAGTTTTATAAGAAGCCGTCAAGTTGATTTCTAGAGTGACTGTATCATTTACATCCTCACCAGCACTGTATGAGTGATGCAGTTCTCTGCATCATTGCTACCATTTGGTGTTGTCATTATTCTTTCTTTTCTTTCTTCTCTTTTTCTTCTCCTTTTCTTCTCTTTTTCTTCCTCCTTTTCTTCTCTTTCCTTTTCTTTCTTTCTGTCTTTCTTTTTCTTTCTTTCTCTTTCCTTCTTCTTTCTTTTTCTTTCTCTCTCTCTCTCTTTCTTTCTTTCTTTCAGATTTTTTTTCTTTATTTGACAGAGAGAGACACAGCGAGAGAGAGAACATAAGCAGGGGAAGTGGAAGAGGGAGAAGCAGGCTTCCCGCCGAGTAGGGAGTCTGATGCGGGACTCCCGATCCCAGGACCTTGGGATCATGACTTGAGCCAAAAGCAGATGCTAAATGACTGAGCCACCCATGCGCCCCTCCTTTTTGTTTTTTAAGATTTTTATTTTTAAGTAATTTTTACATCCCCCATGGGGCTTGAACTTAACAACCACAGAGATCAAGAGTCACATGTTCTACCGACTGAGCCAGGCTGGTGCCCCTTTTTTCTTTTTCTCATTCATTCATTCATTTCCAGTGTAATTAATGTACAGTGTTGTATTAGTTTCAGGGGTACAGTATAATGATTCAGCAATTCTTTTTTTTTTTAATTAAAGATTTTACTTATCTGTTTCGAGAGAGAGTGAGTGCACATGAGCCAGGGGGAGAGGGGAGGGGCAGAAGGAGAAGGAGAGAGACTCTCAAGCAGACTCCATACTGAGTGCAGAGCCCTAGGCAGGCTCCATCCAGCCACCATGAGATCATGACCCGAGCTGAAATCAAGAGTCTGATGATTAACTGATTGAGCCACCGAGGTGCCCCTAATAATTCAACAATTCCACACATTACTGTTCATCGTAAGTGTACTCTTAATCTCCTTCATCCATTTTACCCATTCACCCTCCTCCCCCTTATCCCTTCTGGTAACCATCAGTTTGTTCTGTTTAGCAGTTTAGTCTTTTGTCTCCTTTTTCCTTTGTTACATTGTTTCTTAAATTCTTGGGATGCCTGGGTTGCTCAGTCAGTTAAGCATCTGAGTCTTGATTTTGGCTCAGGTCATGATCTCAGGGTTGTGAGATCAAGCCCTGCATTGGGCTCGAGCTGGGAGTGGAGCCTACTTAAGATT
Source organism: Potos flavus (assembly GCA_028534135.1). NCBI lineage: Eukaryota > Metazoa > Chordata > Mammalia > Carnivora > Procyonidae > Potos > Potos flavus. Next base: position 75,994,467 of record CM052895.1, on the reverse strand, counting down.
CTCTCCCTCTCTCTCTGCCCTTCCCCACCCCCTGCTTGCATGCATGGGCATGCTCTCTCACTCTAAAAAAAGAAAAAAGAAAAAGAAAAAGACTAGAAATCATGGGGTATTTGTCTTTATTTGACTTATTTCACTTACCCTTCAATCCATCCATGTTGCAAATGGCAAATCTCATTTTTTTTATGACTAATATTCCATTGTATGTATCTGCACCACACCTTTTTTATCCATTCATCTGTCAATGCGTATTTGGGTTGCTTCCATATCCTGGCTATTGCAAATAATGTTGCAGTAAACATAGGGGTGCATATATCTTTTTGAATTGTGTTCTCACATTGTTGGGGTAAGTACCCAGTAGTGGAAGTACTGGATCATCTGGTAATTCTATTTTTAATTTTTTTTTTCTATTTTTAATTTTTTTGAAGAACCTCCATACTGTTTTCCACGGTGGCTGTACCAGTTTGCATTCCACCAGCAGTACATGAGGGTTCCTTTTTCTCCACATCTTTGCCAACACTTGTTTCTTGTGTTTTTGGTTTTAGCCATTCTGACAGGTGTGAAGTGATGTCTCATTGTGGTTTTGATTTGCATTTGTGTTGTCACTATTTTTATTTCAGCCATTTTGATAGTTATGTAATGATATCTCATGGCTTTAATTGGCATTTTCCTGATAGCTAATGAAGTTGAACATCTTTTTGTGTGCTTATTTGCCATCTGTATATCTTCTGGTGAAATATGTTCATCTCTATTGCCCATTTTCTAATTGGATTGTTTGATTTTTTTTTTTAAAACTGTTGAGTTTTGAGAGTTCTTGCTAGATGATCTACATTCTTTGTAATGGTTATGTACAAGCCATAATTTTTAAACATTGCTTCCACTTTTAGATAATTTATCAGAGAACCAACAAAGCTGTGCATACTTGTGGTTTCTCTTTTATAAATTGATACAGATTTTAGGGTTGCTTTTATTAGATAAAACTTACTTTATTAAGATTTCTAAAGTTCTTTTCACATCTCTAGTAATGCTGTATAAAATACCATAATACTGTGGTAAAGACTGCTGGAAGGGTAAAATCCATTTTAGAGTATGAACAATTATATTTACACATTAGAGTAAATTAAAAATAATTACTGGTTATGTGATATTCCCTTATATAACCAGGAAGAGTCTGAAGGTAGTCTTTCTTTGTAAATTATGAGGGTATATTCCCCTTGTCTCTAATTTCTCTTCTTGGTGTAATTGGAGCTGTTGGGGATCTCTAGTGCAAGTAGGTGATGTACAAGTTAACCTTTGTACTCAGTAAAAATAATAGACAATAATGCCATGCTAATTGGCATTGGGATTTTACCTCCAAAGGTATTTCTCTAACATTGCATTTGGTTCTGTTGACAGTGTATTGAATTTGTCTTTTTTTTTTTTTTTTGAATTTGTTTTTATAATTATATCAAGAAATAATCACCTCTACCCATGCTGTCATCTGTAAAGAATTGCAGAGCAGTTGTTGAGAGGTAATAAAATTCTACATTTAAAGGGCTTTTTTAACATAGTAGAGCTTTGGGGCAGAAGTATTATAGTGCAGGTAATAAAACCATTGAGATCAGTTCTTTGGTGGAGTAGATGTTAGAATTGTAAGTAAAGTCTTGGTAGGTAATTTCTGTGGAATTAACTTTCTAGTAATAATTTCCTAATGATATTTGTGGGATTATTTCCTGAGGATAAAATGATCAGTGGAATTATATGGGCAATGGGTTAGATTTTTTTTGTGTCTTGATGGATCTACTTCTGTATGGCTTTCCAAAAGGATTGTACTATTCTAATAGTTTTTATTTATTTATTTATACTTATTTATTTTTTTAAAAAGGATTTTATTTGTTTTTTTGAGGCCAAGAGAGAGAGAGAGAGAGAGAGAGTGTGTGTGTGAGGGGTGGAGAGGGGCAGAGAGAGAGGGAGAAGCAGACTCCTCGCTGAGCCTGGAGCCCGATCTGGGGCTCCATCCCAGGACCCTGAGATGATGACGTGAGCTGAAGGCAGATGTTCAACTGACTGAGCCACCCAGGTGCCCCAGGTTTGTTTGTTTGTTTGTTTGTTTTTAAGATTTTATATATTTATTTGAGGTAGAGAGTGAGTTTGGGGGAGAGAGGGAGAAGCAGACTCCCTCCTGAATGCAGAGCCTGAGAGATGGGGCTCATTCTCAGGACCCCAGGATCATGACCTAAGCCGAAGGCAGTGGCTTAACCGACTGAGCCACCCAGGTGTCCCTTGAAAACATGAATTCTTAGAGCTGTGGAGGGAATGTTTCCCTCTGTATTAGTTATCTATTTTGTCTAACAAATTACCTTCAGATTTAACAGCCTAAAACAATAAACATTTATATCACAGAGGGTTAGGAATCCTGGAGTGGCTTAGTTGGATGGTTCTGGCTCAAAGTCTCTCATGAGATGACAAATAAGATGTCAGCCAGGGCTACAGTCATCTGAAGGCTGTAAGTAGGATCCCTGTCCAAGATGGCTCATATGGCTGCTGGCTGACTGTAGTAGGCCTCAGGTCCTTGCCACCCATAGGGGTGCTCACCATATGTACTGGCTTCCTCCAGGGTGAGTGATCCAAGAGAGACCAAGCAGGAAGATTTAAAGGGATATAATGTGGGAGGGGAATACCATGGGTTGAATACCATGAATACCAAAAGGTGGAAATCATATACCAAATCATATACCAAATGAAATCAATCAAATACCAAAACTTGGAAATCACCATGAAGGACGCTGGTGACCACACCTTCCCAACAAGAAATGAATAGTTTTAGTTAAAGGAAAAAGCTCTTAAGTATACAAAGTCGACAGTGATTAATTACCTATTACTTTTAAACTGAATTGAATTTTTGAATAGATATGTGGCTCAAAAGCATAATATAAAATGGTAACCAGTGAAGTACCCTTGTACCTTGTCTGCTCATTTAGCACCTTCAGTTCCTGTGGCACCTTCCACCTTTTTTTATGGCAGAGGTAGCAGATTATGTACACTTAACCTTTTTCACTTATGTAATTGTTGAAATCTTTCCATTTTATTTATCTTTTTAAGATTTTATTTTTAGGGGTGCTTGGGTGGCTCAGTTGATTAAGCGTCTGCCTTTGGCTCAGGTCATGATCCCAGGGTACTGGGATCGAGCCCTGAGTCGGGCTCCCTGCTCAGCGGGGAGCCTGCTTCTCCCTCTCCCTCTACTACTCTCCTTGCTTGTGCTCGCATTCTCTCTCTCTCTCTCACAAATAACTTAGTTCTTAAAGAAAAAAAAAGATTTTCTTCCCAAAGATTTTTTATTTATTTGACAAGAGAGGGAAAGATCACAAGTAAGCAGAGAGGCAGGCAGGGAAAGGGGGAAACAGGCTCCCTGCTGAGCAGAGAGCCCGACGTGGGGCTCGATCCCAGGACCCTGAGATCACAACCTGAACCGAAGGCAGAGGCTTTAGCCCACTGAGCCACCCAGGTGTCCCCAAAAAGATTTTATTTTTAAGTAATCTCTGTACCCAGAGTGGGGTCATACTTAAAAACCCCGAGATCAAGGGTCACATGCTCTATTGATTGAGCCAGCCAGGTGCCTCAAAAATCTTTCCATTTTATGACATAGTTCTCTCATTCTTTTTTACATTTGGCTACTATGCTATTGTATGAATATGGGCATTTGCTTTTTTTTTTCTTTTTTAAGATTTTATTTATTTTAGAGTGAGACAGCACGAGTGTGGGGAGGGGCAGGGGGGAGGGAGAGGGACAGGAACAAACAGACTCTTTGCTGAGCTCAGAGCCCCAGGTGGGGCTTGATCCTGTGACCCTGAGATCACCACCTGAACCAAAACCAAGAGTCAATGCCCAACCAACTGTGCCACCTAGGCACCCCTGAATATGGGCATTTTCAATTCTTATATTTTTTTGCTGAAAGTGAACAGCTGTGCAGATAAGTGATACATCTGTAGAATAAATGTCTACTCAAGAATTGGGCTTGTGGGCCAAAGTTAAATACACATAATTTTGAAAGATATTGCCACACTCCTTACTAAAAGAGTAAGTCTATATATTTGTAGTCCCAATCACCATTATATCAATGTGCCTGTTTCAGTGAGAATTCTTCAGTTTTTTTCTTGTTTTTGTTTTTGTTTTTTTGTGGTTAAATACACATAGCATAACACCATCCTAACCATTTTTTAATTTATTGGTGTAGAAAGGGCAGAGGAAGAGAGAGAATCTTTTTCTTTTCTTTCTTTCTTTCTTTTTCTTTTTAAAGATCTTACTTACTTTTTTGACAGGAATGCCTGGGTGGCTCAGTTGGTTGGGCAGCTGCCTTCAGCTCGGGTCATGATCCTGGGGTTGTGGGATTGAGTCCTGTGCTGGGCTCCTTGCTCAGCGGAGAGCCTGCTTCTTCCTCTTCCTCTTTCTGCCGCTCACTCCCACTGCTTGTGCTCTGTCTCTCAAGTAAATAGATAAAATCTTTAAAACAAACAAACAAAGATTTTATTTATTTATTTGACACAGACACAGTGAGAGAGGGAACATAAGCAGGGGGAGTGGGAGAGAGAGAAGCAGACTTCCCACTGAGCAGGGAGCACGATGCAGAGCTCAGTCTGAGAACCCTGGAATCATGACCTGAGCTGAAGGCAGAGGGTTAGGAATCCTGGAGTGGCTTAGTTGGGTGGTTCTGGCTCAAAGTTAACGACTGAGCCACACAGGCATCCCTTTGATGCTATTTTAAATGGAATTAAGTTGACTTTGGATGGCTAATTGTTAGTATGTAGAAATACAGTGGTTTTTGTATATTGATTTGTATCTTGCAATCTTGATGAACTAAGTTTTAATAGTTTTTTTTTAATTTTTAGGATTTTCTTGATACAAGATCAAGTCATCTGTAAATAGAGATAGTTTTACTTTTTTTTTTTTTTTTCCCTAATCTTACTGCATTATTTTTGTTTCTTACCTAATTATCTTGGCAGGAACCTCCAGTATGATGTTGAATAGAAATGGTGAGAGTGGACATCCTTCTCTTACTAGAGGGAATGCATTCAGTTGTTCACCATTAAGCATGATTTTGTCTGAAAGTTTCTCATATATGCTCTTTTATTAGATAAAGGAAGGTCCTTTCTATTCCTAGTTTCTTTTCTTTTTCTTTTTTTGGTTTTTCATATTTTATTATTAAGTAAACTCTACACCCAGCATGGGGCTCAAACCTATAATCCAGAGGTCGAGTCACATGCTCCACCACCAGAGCCAGCCAGGTGCCCCCATCTATTCCTAGTTTCTTGAATGTTTTTATAGTGAAAGGGTGTTAGGTTTTGTTAAATTTTTTTAATATATTTTTTTAAGATTTTATTTATTTGAGAGAGAGCACAAGCAGGAGGGAGGGGCTGAGGGAGAGGGAGAAGCAGATTCCCTGCTGAACAGGGAGACCGTTATGGGACTCCATCCCAGGACCCCAGGATCATGACCTGAGCTGACAGCAGACACTTGGGTGTCTGAGCTCATGACTGAGTCACCCAGGCGCCCTTCTCAAATGTTTGTTGTTGTTTTTTTTTAAAGATTTTATTTGACCGAGAGAGACAGGGAGAGAGGGAATACAAGCAGGAGGAGTGGAAGAGGGAGAAGCAGGCTCCCTGCTGAGCAAGGAGCCCGATGTGGGGCTCCATGCCAGGACTCTGGGATCATGACCCAAGCCGAAGGCAGATGCTTAATGACTGAGCCATCCAGGCGCCCCTTAAATGTCTTTTCATCTACTGAATTGATCATATTTTTTTCCATTCTAATTTTGTTTGTTGAAGTATAATTAGCATACAGTATTATTAGTTTCAAGTGTACAGTATAATGATTCCACAGTTCTTCACAGACTCCCTATTGAGCATGGAGCCCAAGGAGGTGCTCAGTCTCACCACCCATGGGATCGTGACCTGTATTGAAATCAAGAGTCGAATGCTTAACCCTCTGAGTCACCCAGGTGCCCCTGATTCTGCAGTTCTATACATTACTCAGTGTTCATCACAAGTGTACTCTTGATTTTCTTTATTTCGCCCAACGCCCCACCTCCCCTCTGGCAACCACTAGTTTGTTCTCAATATTTAAGAGTCTGTTTCTTGGTTTATCTTTTTTTCTTTGTTTGTTTTGTTTCTTAAATCCCACACATGACTGGGACGCCTGGGTGGCTCAGTTGTTAAGCGGCTGCCTTCGGCTCAGGTCATGATCCCAGGGTCCTGGGATCGAGTCCCACATCGGGCTCCTTGCTCGGCAGGGAGCCTGCTTCTCTCTCTGCCTCTGCCTGCTTGTGCTCTCTCTCTGTCAAATAAATAAATAAAATCTTTAAAAAAAAAAAAAAAATCCCACACATGACTGAAATTATACGGTTTTTGTTTTTCTCTGTTTGACTTATTTCACTTAGCATTATACCCTTTGGGTCTATCTGTGTTGTTGCAAATAGCAAAATCTCATTATTTTTTTATAGCTGAATAATACTCCGGTATGTGTATCACATCTTTATCCATTCATCTATTGATGGACGCTTGGGTTGCTTCCATATCTTGGCTATTGTAAATACTGCTGCATAAGCATAGGGGCACATACGTCTTTTTGAATTAGAGTTTTTGTTTTCATTGGGTAAATACTCAGTAGTGGAATTCCTGGATAATATAGTATTTCTGTTTTTAGTTATTTGAGGAACCTCCATATTGTTTTCCTCAGTGACTGCACCAATTTGCATTTCCACAATAGTGCATGAGGGTTCTTTCTTTTTTCTCACCAACACTTGTTATTCCTTGTGTTTTTGATTTTAGCCATTCTGATGTGTGTGATGGTGATATCTTGTGATTTTGATTTGTATTATCCCTGATGATTAGTGATATTGAACACTTGTCTCTTGGCTATCTCTGTGTCTTCTCTGGGAAAATGTCTATTCAGGTCCTCTGCCCCTTTTTAAATCACATTATTTGGTTTTTTGGTGTTGACTCGTGTAAGTTCTTTATATATTTTGGGTATTAATTCCTTATCAGATATGTCATTTGCAAATATCTTCTCCCATTTAGTAGGTTGCCTCGTCATCTTGTTGATGGTTTCCTTCATTGTACAAAAACTTTATTTTGGTGTAGTCCCATCCCCTTTATTCCTTTTTTTTTCTCTTAAGTTTATTTTTTAAATTGTATTTATTTATTTATTTTTAAAGATTTTATTTATTAGAGAGAGAGAGAGAGAGACAGAATGCGTGCTCACGAGGAGGGGCAGAAGGAAAGGGAGAAGCAGGCTCCCCCCTGAGCCGGGAGCCTGATGCAGGGCTCGATCCCAGGACCCTGGGATCATTACCTAAGGTGAAGACAGATGCTCAACCGACTAAGACACCCACGCGCCCAGGTTTTTTTGTTTTAAGATTTTATTTATTTTTTTTTTATTTTAGAGAAAGCGCACGTGCGCACATATAAGTCCGGGGAGGGTACGGAGGGAGAGGGTGACAGAATCTCTAGTAGACCCCCTTCTGAGGGTAGAGCCCGTGTCGGGGCATCATCTCAGGACCACGGGATCATGACCTGAGCTGAAATCAAGAGTTCAACACTTAACCAACTGAGCCACCCAGTTGCCCCTTCCCCCTTAATTCCTTAATGTTTTAATGTTTTTAATGTCTTTACATTGATTTTTCGTATGTTGAACCAGTTTTGCATTCCTGGGATAAATTTGTCTTGCTCAGGGGTGTATAATATTTTTTATAGGTTTCTGTATTTGGGTTACTGATATTTTCTTTCTTTCTTTTTTTTTTACATCTTCATGCATTAGGTGTACTTGTCTGTATTTTTCTTGTGATGTCTTTGTCAGGTTTTGATATCGGTAATATTGTTAAAACAGTGAATTTTGCTTCATTTTTTAATGTGATTAGTTTTATAATAGGAGTTAATTTCTAAGTTTTAAGTTATAAGTGACTTTACCAAGTACATTTTAGTGTAATTTTGCATTTTGAAAATTACTAACGCTGAGACAGTATATTCATTCGCCAGTTTTTGTTTTTTTTTTTTGGTTTTTTTTTTTATGTGCAAGCCATTTGTAAGGTATATAGTAGAAGATGGAGCAGGGCAGTGTGTGCTAGGCTGAGAGTAATAGGATTTAGGATTGCAAGGATTGAAATAGCTACTGCTTTAGAAGAATAAGGGGTTCAGTATGTCAAGATTAGTTAGATAGGGAGGGTGGGGACAATAAGGGATGTTTTTGGAGGTCGGTAGTCAAGGTCTAGGCCTTTACCTGAATTCTCCCATTTTTTGTTTAAATGATCGGATTATATTTTTCCCCACTTGTATTTAGTTGTGAACTCTGATTTTTTTATCTTGTATTAATCTTTTTCTGTTTCTTAATTTAGGCTGCTACTTATTAGGAAAAAGCATAGATTAAATCCCATTTAAAAAAATTATGAGTTTTCCATACTGTTATTTAGGATTTATTAAAATTGACCAAACTAGGGGCTTCTGGGTGGCTCAGTTGGTTAAGTGTCTGCCTTTGGCTCAGGTCATGATCCAGGAGTCCCAGAATCAAGTCCTGAGTCGTCCTCCCTGTTTGACAAGAGAGCCTGCTTCTCCTCCCTCTGTCCCTCCTCCCAGTTTTGCTCTCTCTTATTCTTGCTCACTCTCAAATAAATAAAATATTTTTTTAAAAAATTATTTATTTATTTTTAAAAGATTTTCTTTATTGAGAGAGAGAGAGCATGAGAGGGGGGAGGGTCAAAGGGAGAAGGAGACTCCTTGCTGAGCAGGGAGCCCAAAGTGGACTTGATCCCCAACTCCAGGATCATGACCTGAGCTGAAGGTAGTCACTTAACCAGCTGAGCCACCCAGGCACTCAATTTTTTTTTTTTTTTCTTTTTAAGGATTTTATTTATTTATTCATTTGAGAGACCAAGAGAGTAGGAGCAGGAGTGGAGGCGGAACAGAATTAGAGGGAGAAGCTGACTACCTGTTGAGCAAGAGCTGTGGTGGGGCTTGATTCCAGGCCCTCAAGATTATGACCCTAGCCAAAGGCAGGTGCTTACTGACTGAGCCACCCAGGTGCCCCTAAATAAAATATTTTAAAAATAAATAAATCAGTAGGGGCGCCTGGGTGGCTCAGTCGGTTAAGTGTCTGCCTGTAGCTCGGGTGGTGAACTTAGGGTCCTGGGATCAAGCCCCATGTTGGGGGGCGGGTCCCAGTTCAGCGGGACTTTGCTTCTCCCTCTCCCTCTGCCACTCCCCCTGCTTGTACTCTCTCTCTCTGTGTCAAATAAATAAACAAAATCTTAAAAAAAAAACAACACTGACCGATCTAGAAATGATTACAGTATGTGTGTATATATGTATGTGTTTTAAAATTTTTTTTGTTTTTTTGTTTTATTTTATTTATTTATTTATTTTATTTTTTATTTTTTATTATTATTTATTTATTTGACAGAGATCACAGTAGGCAGAGAGGCAGGCAGAGAGAGAGGGGGAAGCAGGCTCCCTGCCGAGCAGAGAGCCCGATGCGGGGCTTGATCCCAGGACGCTGAGATCATGACCTGAGCTGAAGGCAGAGGCTTAACCCACTGAGCCACCCAGGCGCCCTTGTTTTTTTGTTTTTAAAAATTTTTTAAATTTTCTTATTTTTAAGTAATCTCTACACCCAGCATGGGCCTGGAATTTAAAATCCCAAGATCAAGAGTCACATGCTCCGGGAGCCTGTGTGGCTCAGTCAGTTTAAGCATCTACCTTATTCTCAGGTCATGATCCCAGGGTCCTGGGATTGAGTCCCCATATTGGGATCCCTGCAAAGGGGGGGTGGTATGCTTCTCCCCCTTCCTCTGCGCTCACACTCTCTCTCTAGTAAATACATAAAATCTTTTTTTTTTTTTAAGATTTTATTCATTTGAAAGAGAGAGCGTGAAGGAGGAGAAAGAGAGGGAGCACAAGTGGGGGGGGGGGCAGAGGGAGAAGCATATTCCCCACTGAGCAGGAAGCATGACATGAGATTTGATCCCAGGACCCTGGGATCATGACCTGAGCCAAAGGCAAATGCTTTAACCAACTGAGCCACCCACGTGCCCTAAATAAATAAAATCTTAAAAAAAAAAAAGTCACATGCTCTGTTGACTGAGTCAGTGAGGCAACCCTACAGTTTTTTTTAAAAGTACTTATTAATATTGTATTTAATCATTTTATGTTTTTACTTTTCTGTAGTAAATGTGAAGTAATTTAATTAACTTCTCTCTCAGTTGACAACTAATGACAAAGTGATAAACATGAATGTCTTATGGAGAGAGGCAGTTTGAGATTATAGAAAGAATGTAGGCTTTGGAATTGGACAGATCTCCATTTGAGACCAGACTTGATTCCTGTGTTTAGTTTCTTTTTCTTCTTTTTTTTTTTTAAGATTTTATTTATTTATTTGACAGAGAGAGAGATCACAAGTAGGCAGAGCGGCAGCCAGAGAGGGGGGGGGGAAAGCAGGCTCCCTGCTGAGCAGAGAGCCCGATGCGGGGTTTGATTCCAGGACCCTGAGATCATGACCTGAGCCAAAGGCAGAGGCTTTAACCCACTGAGCCACCCAGGCGCCCCGTGTTTAGTTTCTTAATGCATTTTCTCTATGCTATGCTGCGTCCTTTGTAACAAAGACCTAAGGGCACTGCTTATTACTAATGTATTTTTAGTGGATTCTTGTCTTGTAAATGGAAGATCAAAGTGAGATAGAAATTTGATTATTAGCTTTTCTCATGGCTCCATGTCAATTTGGCCTAAAAATATGATTAGAAAGACAAATGTTACCTGAAAATCTGTCCTGTATTTCAAAGCTACATGTTAACTTCTGTATAGAATGAGAATTTATTTCTGTCTGACTCGAATTATATTTGTTAACTAATAAATAGCTGCAGTGTAAGTGTAACCATGAAGTAATGAAATATTCTTCCAGTTTATCATACCAAATTTAAAATGTTCCATTTTAAAAATAGTTACCTTGGGAAGCTAGACACTTCTTAAGAAAATGAGATAAAATTTAAATAACTTAAAATTTACCATTTCGAGGCGCTTGGGTGATTCAGTTGGTTAAGCGTCTGCCTTCGGCTCAGGTCATGGTTTCGGGATCCTGAGATCCAGCCCCATGTCCGGCTCCCTACTCAGTGAGGAGTCTGCTTTTCCCTCTCCCTCTACGCATGCACTCTCTCTCAAATAAATAAAATCTTTAAAAAAATTTACCATTTTAATGTTTTTAAAGTATATAATTCATTGGCATTTCTTTTATTTATTGTGCTATTTATTTATTGTGCTTTTATTTATTGTTCTATTATTTATTGTGTTGTGCAGCCACTACCACTTTCTAATTGCAGAACTTTTTTTTTTTTTTTAAAGAATTTATTTATTTATTTGTCAGAGAGAGAGATCACAAGTAGGCAGAGAGGCAGGCAGAGGCAGAGGGAGAAGCAGGCTCCCTACTGAGCAAGGAGCCCGATGTGGGACTCGATCCCAGGACCCTGGGATCATGACCTGAGCCTAAGGCAGCCGCTTAACCAACTGAGCCACCCAGGCGTCCCTTGCAGAACATTTTTATCACACAAAAAGAAACTCCTTATCCATTAAACAGTTATTCCGCCCGTTGCCCTTTCCTCCTCTCCCTTTTTAAGATTTTATTTATTTATTTTAAAGATTTTATTTATTTATTTGACAGAGAGAGAGAGAGATCACAAGTAGGCAGAGAGGCAGGCAGAGAGAGAGGAGGAAGCAGGCTCCCCGCTGGGCAGAGAGCCCGGCGCGGGGCTTGATCCCAGGACCCTGAGACCATGACCTGAGCCGAAGGCAGAGGCTTTATTTAACCCACTGAGCCACCCAGGCACCCCTAGACATTTCATATAAACGGAATTAAAGCATGTGGCTTCCTGTGTTTGGCTTCTTTTATGTAGGTAATATCATGTTTTCAGGTTTTATCCATGTTACAACATCTATCAGTACTTTATTCCTTTTTATGGGGGAATGATACTCCATGATGTAGATATACTGCATTTTGTTTAGTCATCAGTTCATAGACACTGGTTTGTTTCCACTTTTTGCATTTTACTCATCTAGCATTTATTTTAAAGATTTACTTATTATATTTGAGAGAGACAGAGAACGTGAGCAGAGGGAGTGAGAGACAAGCAGACTCCCTGCTGAGTGGGGAGCCCAACTTGGGGCTCTATCCTATGATCCTATGACCCCGAGATCATGACCTGAGCTGAAATCAAGTCGGATGCTTAACTCACTGAGCCCAGACCCAGGCCGCTCCTAGAGCTTACTTTAAAAAAAAAAAAAAGGCTGAATAATATTTCATTGTATGTATATACCACATTTTTTTATCCATCTATTGATGGGTATTTAAGTTGTTTCCATGTCTTTGCTACTGTTAATAATGGTATAATGAAGATGGGGATGCAGAGATCTCTTTGAGATCCTGATTTCAATTCTTTTGGGTGTATGTCCAGAAGTAGGATTTCTGGATCTTATGGTAGTTCTATTTTAATTTTTTTTCTACTTTTAATTTTTTGAGGAACCTCCATACTGATTTTCATAATACCAATTTTCATTACTACAGCAGTGTACAAGGGTTCCCTTTTCCTCCATGTCTTCAACAACACATCCTTTTTTTTTGCTAATGGCCATCTTAATAGATGTGAGGTGATACTGTATTGTGGTTTTGATTTGCATTTCCATGGTGATTACTGATGTTGAGCACCTTTTCTATACCTGTTAACCGTTCTATGTTGTCTTTTGAGAAATGTCTATTCAGATCTTTTGCCATTTATTTGTTATTTTATTTTATTTTTTAGGACTTTATTTGAGAGAGAGGTTTGGGGGGAGAGTGGGAGAGCACAGGGGGAGAGTGTGAGGGAGAAGCAGTCTCCCCACTGAGCAGAGAGCCTGACATGGGAGGTCATGACTGAGCTGAAGGCAGACACTTAACTGACTGAGCCACGCAACGTTCCCCTATTTATTATTTTTTAAGTAAACTCTATACCTAATGTGGGGCTTGAACTCACAACCCCAAAATCAAGAATTGCGTGCGTGCTCTACTGACAGCCAACCAGGTGCCCCTCTTTTGCTCATTTTTAAATTGGATATTTTGCTGTTGGGTTGTTAAGAGTTCCTTATATGTATTGGATATTTCCTTTTTATCAGATATTTTCTCTCATTCTGTATGTTGCCTTATTTTGCTGATTATTTCCTTTACTGTGCAGAGCCTATATATCTATTTTTCCTTTTGTTTCCTGTGCCTTTGGTGTTATATCTAAGAAATCATTGCCAAGGCCAATGTCAAGAAGCTTTTCCTGTATATTTTCTTCTAGGAATTTTAGCTGCAGGCTTTAATTCATTTTGAATAGCTTTTTGTGTATGGTATAAATTAAGGGTCCAATGTCATTCTTTTGCAAGTGGATATTCACTTTCCCCATACCATTTGTTGAAGAGACTGTCCTTTCCCCATTTTATGTTCTTGCCCTGTTGTTGAAGATCAGTTTACTGTAAATGTGTGGGTTTATTTCTGCACTCTGTATTCTGTTTTGTTGGTCAGTATGTCTGTTTTGATTACTGTAGCTTTGTAATACATTTTGAAATCAGAAAATGTTTGTTCTTCTTGCTCATTATTGCTTTGACTATTCAGGGGTCTCTTTTGGTTCCATACAAATTTTAGGGGTTTTTTTCCTTTAATTTTTTTTTTTTTTTTAAAGAATGGAAGGCACTTCTCTTTTGTTTTTTAAGATTTTATTTGTCAGAGAGAGAGAAAGAGCTCACAAGCACAAGCAGAGGGAGCAGCAGCCCCCCCACTGAGCAAGAAGCCTAGTGCAGGACTTGATCCCAGGATGCTGGGATCATGGCCTGAGTCGAAGGCAGATGCCCAACCAACTAAGCCACCCAGGCGCCCAATTTGTAATCCTTTAAGTGTGCTATTTAATTTGGCTTACTAATGTTCTGTTGAAGATTTTATATCTATGTTCATCAGGGATATTAGCCTGTAGTGGTTTTTTGTGTGTGTGTGTGTGTGCGTGTTCTCTTTGTCTAGCTTTGATATCACAGTGATGTGTGTTTTTGAGTTTGGAAGTGGTCTTTTTGTTTTTTGAAGAGTTTAAAAAGGATTGGTATTCTTTTGGTGTTTGGAAGAATTCATCTATGAAGCTGCCTGGTCCTGGACTATTCTTTTTGGTAGTTTTGTTTTTAAGATTTATTTATTTATTTGAGAGAGCATGTGTGCGTGTGAGTGGAGGGAGGAGCAGAGAGAGAGGGAGAATCCTTTAGCAAATTCCCTGCTGAGCAGGGAGCCCCATGCAGGGCTGGATCCCAAGACCCTGAGATCATGACCTGAGCCGAAATCTAGAGTTGGCCCTTCAACTGACTGAGTCACCCAGGCTTCCCTAAGTTATTTGTCTATATTTTTTTAAAAAATGAATGTAAAATGACACATAACGTGAAATTTACCATTTTAAACATTTTTAGGTGTGTTTTTCAGTGGCATTAGTATATTTACATTGTTGTGTAACCATCACCACCATCCATTTCCATATTTTTTCCTTTACTCATTTTATATTTAGATTGTCTTTCTGTTGATTGGTAGAAGCCGTGTATTTATTCTGGATATGAGACCTTTATTAGATATACGAGTTGCAAATGTTTTCTTTGTGTGGATGTCTTATCATTCTCCCCCCTTTTAAAGAACTGAGGAAAAATTCACAGAACATAAAATTAACCATTTTAAAGTGTAAACTTCATTGACATTTGGTACTTTAATAGTATTGTGCAACTACTGCCTCTGTCTAGTTGCAAAGAATTTTTATCACCTTAAATGAAAACCCCATGCCCGTTAAACAGTCACTCCCCATTCACCTGACAGTCTTCAATCTACTTTTTGTCTCTATTTGCCTACTGTAGATATTTTATGTAGTTGAAATCATAAAATATGTGATTGTTTTTCACTTAGCATAATGTTTTTCAAAATTTTTTATTTTTTTAGCATAATATTCTCAAAGTTCATCCATGTAGTATGTGTCAAAACTATTATTCTTATGGCTGAATAATCTTCCATTGTATTTATATACCACAATTTTTTGACCATGCATTTATGGACATTTGTGTTTTTTCTACTTTTTGGCTATTACTGATAATACTGCTGTAAACAGTTGTGTTACAAGTCTCTTTGCCTACACATATTTTAATTTCTGTTCAGTGTATACCCAGGAGTGGGGTTTCTGGGTCGCATGGTAATTTTATGTTAAACTTTTTAATGATCTTCCAAACTGTTTTCCTCAGTGACTATATCATTAAATCCCCATCAGCAATGTACTGAAGTGTTTATTTCTCCATATCCTTGCCATTACTTTATTTACTCTTTTTTTGGATTAATGTAGTCCTGATGGATATGAAGTGGTATCTTCTTGGGATATTAATTTGCATTTCCTCAGTGACCAATAATATTGAACATCCTTTCATGTGCATGTTAGCCATTTGGATATCTTCTTTCGAGAAATGTCAATTTAAGTCCTTCGTTCATTTTTTTTTAAGATTTTATTTTATTTTATTTTTTAAAGATTTCATTTATTTGACAGAGAGTGAGAGAGCACAAGCAGGGGGAACGACAGGCAGAGGGAGAGGGAGAAGCAGGCTCCCTGCTGAGCAGTAAGCCCGATGCGGGGCTTGATCCAGGACCCCAGGACCATGACCTGAGCTGAAGTCAGATGCTTAACCGACTGTCACCCAAGTGCCCCTAAGATTTTATTTTCAAATAATCTCCAGGCCCAGGGTGGGGCTTGGACTCGCAATCCCATGATTAGAGAGTCACATGCTCTATCAACTGAGCCAGCCAGATGTTCTAAGTCCTGCATTCATTTTATTTTAATTAATTAATTAATTTTTAAAGATTTTATTTATTTGACAGAGACAATGAGAGAGGGAACACAAGCAAGGGAGTGGGAGAGGGAGCAGCAGGCTTCCCACTGAGCAGGGAGCCTGATGAAATCATGACCTGAGCTGAAGGCAGATGCTTAACCAACTGAGCCACCCAGGCACCCCAAAACTTTGTATTTCACTATTGAGTAGGACTTCAGCTGTAGGTTTTTCAGAAATATTGTTTATTATGTTAAGGAAGTTCCCTTCTATTTCTAGTTTGTTGAATGTGTTTATCATGAAAGTGTGTTTTAAATATTTATCCTGCATCTATTGAGGTGGTCAGGCATTCTTCTGTTCTATTAGTGTGATGTATTATGTTAAATTTTTTTGATGAGTACCCTTTGTTGTTGTAAAGTACACGTATCTATCTTTTATCCATATGTAAGTATTCGATTCAGTGGCATTAATTACACCCACAATGTTGTATAACCATTACCATTATCTATATTGAGAACTTTTCCATCATCCTCAAGGTGAGCTTACCTGTCAGTAACTCCATGTTGTTCCCTTTCTCTAGCCCCAGGTAACTTCTTTTTAAAAAAAAATATGTATGTATGTATTTATTTTTTTAAAGATTTTATTTATTTATTTGACAGAGATCACAGGTAGGCAGAGAGAGAGGAGAAAGCAGGCTCCCTGCTGAGCAGAGAGTCCGATGCGGGGCTCGATCCCAGGACCCTGAGACCATGACCTGAGCCGAAGGCAGAGGCCTCAACCCACTGAGCCACCCAGGCGCCCTATTTATTTATTTTTAAATCAGAGAGAGTGTGAGCACAAGCAGGGGGAGTGGCAGTCCGAGGGAGAAGCAGGTGGCAGGCAGGAGAAGCAGGTGGCAAGCAGGAGAAGCAGGCTCCCCTCTGAGCAAGAGTCCAATGTGGGACTCGATCCCAGGACCCTAGTATCCTGACCTGAGCCGAAGGCAGACGCTTAACCGGCTGAGCAACCCAGGCGTCCAGTCCTGCCCCTGGTAACTTATAATAGATTATAGAGATCTCTCTTTGAATTTGCCTCTTGTAGGTAAGATAACTCATAAGTGCAATCATACATTTGTCTCTTTGTGTTTGGCTTGTTTCACTTAGTATAATACTTTCAGTGTTTATCTGTGTTGTAGCATGTATGAGAACTTTGTTCCTTTTTATAGCCAATTAATCTTTCATTGTGGATATACCATATTCTATTCATCCAGTCATCCGTGGTGGACATTTGAGTTATTTCCACCTTTTTTATATTTTGCATACTGTTGCTATGAACATGGGTTTACAAATATCTGATTTACTGCCTGCTTTCAGTTCTTTTGGGTATATAGGAGTGGAATTACTGGATCATATGCTGATTTTTTGTTTACCTTTTGGAAGTATTCTTTTTTTTTTTCTTTTAAGGATTTATTTATTTTAGAACATGCTTTGTTTTGGGGGGGAGGGGCAGAGGGTAGGGAGAGGAGAGAATCTCATGCAGATTCCCCCACTGAGTACAGAGTCCCATGCTATGAGGGGCTCATCTCAGGACCCTGAGATCATGACCTGAGCCAAAATCAAGAGTTGTCTGTTCAACTGACAAGCCACCCAGGCGCCCCTCTTTCTTTTCTTATTTTTGATTAGATATTTGCTTGGTTACCCAGGGTTTTAATAGTTTATCCAGTTCTGATAGTTGCTTGTGATAGTTTTTCCTGTGTATTTGCTATTTTTGTAGTGAGATTGACCTTTGAAGTTCCCTGTTTCCTTGTTTCTTGTGATGTTGCTAGACACTTAACTGTGGCAGTATTAGCTCAAATTACTTTTGGAACTTACTTTTTTGTAATTGTTTTCAGACCTTGCTGGTTTTATCAGGTAAAATCAAATAAGGATTGAATCTGTTGAAGAAGTTAAGCTAGTAGATAAGTTTGTTTCTAAATGTGACTTGAAGTTAATATGAGTGGTTTTTAATCATGTGATACGTAGAGCTTACGTGGTAGTGGTAGTGCTTGGCAAACTTTGGGTACATCTGGCCACCACCTGTGTTTCTAACAGTCCTGAAACAAGAATAGCTTTCACATTTTTGAGTTGGTAAGAGAAAAAAAAGTCATAACAGACTCCAGTAACAATATATAAAGTTTTGTTGGAACATGGCTCTTTTATGTGTTGTTTATGGTTACTTTTGTGCTATGATGAGAGTTGAGTAGTTTGGAAAAAGACTCTATGTTTTACAGAGTTTAAAATACTTGCTGTCCAGCCCTTAATAGAAAAAGTTTATCAGCTTCTTATGTAGGTCATCCCAAGAGTTATTAAATGGTCTTGTAAGGACAGTACCTGTTTGTCAAGTTCTGGTGTGTATGTCAAAATATAATTTGTTCTTAAGCACATCTAATATTTTAATTTTTTTTAAAAGATTTTATTTATTTGACAGAGATCACAAGTAGGCAGGGAGGCAGGCAGAGAGAGAGGGGGAAGCAGGCTCCCTGCTGAGCAGAGAGCCCGATGCGGGGCTCGATCCCAGGACCCTGAGATCATGACCTGAGCCTAAGGCAGAAGTTTTAACCCACTGAGCCATCCAGGCACCCCTATTTTAAGTTTTAATGACTGGAAACAGTAATTTGGTAGTTAAATTGACTACGATGACAACTTTTCTAGTTAATGGGAAGGATGTTTATAGGTAGCCTGATATTCGTGTCATTTTGGTCAGCATTTCTTCTTGGTTTTCAAAGAAGAGGATAAAAAGTTCTGTGTGGGGCACCTGGGTGGCTCAGTGGGTTAAAGCCTCTGCCTTCGGCTCAAGTCATGATCTCAGGGTCCTGGGATCGAGCCTTGCATCGGGCTCTCTCTGCTCAGTGGGGACCCTGCTTCCCCCTTTCTCTCTGCCTGCCTCTGCCTACTTGTGATCTCTCTCTCTCTCTGTCAAACAAATAAATAAAATCTTAAAAAAAAAAAAAATTAAAAAAAAAGTTCTGTGTGTTCCCATAATACTGTTAACAGCATTTTTCATAATCCGTTTTGATTATTTTTGTGCCCTGTATCCTGCACTAAATTTAGAACCCAAGTTTGGGATTTGTGTTTGGCAAACTGTCTTTATTTTGTATCCTTGAGACCTGGCACAGTTCCTGGTAAGCAGGTAAGCAGTAATCTTTTCAGAGGGATGAAAAAGTATTCTGTAAATATAATTTACACATATACAAATTATATGAATTGTATTCTGATGCACAAGTATATTTTACAACTATAATGAATATTCTATAAATACATGAGTCATTTCTCATTTTGGCCCTCCTGGAGAGAGGAAAGCTAGATTTGTATTTAAAGATGTAAAAAGAAGCGGCGCCTGGGTGGCTCAGTGGGTTAAGGCCTCTGCCTTCGGCTCAGGTCATGATCTCAGGATCCTGGGATCGAGCCCCGCATCGGGCTCTCTGCTCGGCGGGGAGCCTGCTTCCCCCTCTTTCTCTGCCTGCCTCTCTGCCTACTTGTGATCTCTCTCTCTCTGTCAAATAAATAAATCAAATCTTTAAAAAAAAAAAAGACATAAAAAGAAAATAACTAGGGGCCTGTGAGAGACTGAATCAGTTGGGGAAGATTATTACACAGTTAGGGCACTATTTCCCGAAATCGTTATCATCTTTTTAGCTCTGAATCAAGAGTATAACTTGTATATATTTATTTTGTTGACTTTGGATTGTGTCATCACAAATGTGGTCACAAAAGATATTGGGGTTAATTTTCTGTAATTAATTGCTGTGGTTAGTAGAAAGATAACTTGAATGCATATATTAGTTATATAGAAAGTAATAGCATTTTGAAAACTGCATTCAGAGTTTTCTTGGAAGGGCAAATAATGTTAAAGCTTTGACTTACAATAGTGGTCTATCATTTAAACCATATGGAAAAAGGATACTTTGTGTCATTTAAAATAATAACATATGTAGGCTAAAGTCTTAAAAAAATTAATCTCTACGATGGCAAGGGATATATCCCATGTGCATTTGATAACAAGGTTTATTGGTGATGTAGAATTTTCTCCTTTGAATCTTCACCTTCATTTCAGTGACTGCAAACTCTGTTTTGAATTAAGGAGGAAATTGAGGAAATAATCTATTAGATTATTCTGTTAGATTTTATGCTTGTATAGCCAGTACATTTATTGTCTGCATTTAACCAAAACTTTAAGTTTTATCTATTTAAGTAATCTGTACACCCTACCTGGGGCTTAAAGTCACAGCCCTGAGATCAAGAGTTGCACACTCTCTGACGGATCCCGCCAGGCACCCTTAACCAAAATAATTTAAATTGGCATTTGTCATTACTTTTCCTGAATAGCACAGTAAAAATCTGGAAGTACTCGTTTTTGTAAGGTATACATCATGTTGATAGATCTTATGAAAATTTTTGTGTTTTATTTTTTTTTTTTTAAGATTTTATTTATTTGAGAGAGAATGAGTATGGGAAGGGGCAGAAGGAGAAGCAGACTCCCTGCAGAGCAGGAGGCTGTCTAGGGACTCAATCCCAGGACCCTGGGATCATGACCTGAGCCGGAGGCAGACACTTGACCCAAGGCAGACACTTAACAGACTGAGCCACCCAGGGGCCTTTGTTTTTGTTTTAAAGATCTAATTATTTTAGGGGCACCTGGGTGGCTCAGTTGGTTAAGCGTCTGCCTTCAGCTCAGGTCATGATCCCAGGGTCCTGGGATTGAGCCCCACATTGGGCTCTCTGCTCAGCAGGGAGTCTGCTTCTTCCGCTGTGCGTTCTCTCTCTCTCTCTCTGTCAAATGAATAAATAAAATCTTAAAAAAAAAGATTATTTTAAGAAATCTTTTTTTTTTTTTAAATTTTATTTATTTATTTGACAGAGAGAAAGAGATCACAAGTAGGCAGAGAGGCAGGCAGAGGGAGAGGGGGAAGCAGGCTCCCTGCTGAGCAGAGAGCCCGATGCGGGGCTTGATCCCAGGACCCTGAGATCAT
>CM052895.1:75943251-75973532 GCA_028534135.1 Potos flavus | reverse complement strand
GCGGGGCTTGATCCCAGGACCCTGAGATCATGACCTGAGCTAAAGGCAGAGGCTTAAACCACTGAGCCACCTGGGCGCCCCCCAAAAAAAAGATTATTTTAGAGAGAGTCAGAGACAGTGCCATGGAGGAGGGCAGAGTGAGAGAGAGAATGTCAGGCAGACTCCCTGCCAAGTGCTGAGCCCCAAGCCCAACCTGGTGCTCGATCTCATGACCCTGAGATCATGACCTGCAGCGAAATCAAGAATCGGACCCTTAACTAACTAAGCAACCTGGACGCCCTACCCCCCTTTTTTTGTAGTTTGCCAAAAAAAGCCTTAGGTGGTGACCCAAGGATTCTTCTAACTCCAGAACTTATTCCAGAGCCTGGGTCCAACCTTTTGGAGAAAGTAAGATGGTAGATACCCAGACCCTGGGGATCAGTCAGGGTTGAACTTGGCAATTAATGGTGTCCTAGCGGAAACTCTGTTTGGGGTTTCTCAGTAGTAAATGCAGATAATATCCATCTACTAGAATTTTTCTGATTCTGTTTTATTACCTATGGAAAGGGCTTGGCACGTAGTAGAAAGTTCTTAGAAATATTATTTTCTTCTCAGCCTGAGATTCAGCTTGATCTCAGTTTTTATTTTTATTTATTTATTTAAAGAGTTATTTATTTTAGAGAGAGTGTGTATGAGGAGGGGGAGGGGCAGAGGAGGGGGAAAGAGAAAGCAACAGACCCCCCCCCCCCCCCCCAGCACAGAGCCCTTCTTGGGGCTGAATCTCAAGACCCATGAGATCACAACCTGAGCTGAAACCAAGAGTCAGATGCTCAACTGACTGAGCCACCCAGGTGCCCCAAGATTTTTCTTTTAAAATTCAAATACTGGGCCCCAAACATGGGGTTTTCAAATTATGCATGTCACTGATCAGTTCAGCATACTTACTGACTCAGTGGACTTGCTAAGTTGGGTCTTTGATCTTTCATTAAGTTGGTACTTGACCCTACTTATTCACCAGAAACTTCAGATATAGAATTTCCAGAAATCTAGTAGGTTTAGCTTTGAGAATCTAGCAGTGTCGATTAACTATGGAATACGCCGCTTTTTCTAGTCACTTCATATTTGTATCAGGAGACTCTTAGCAATAACTTTCTTCTCAACTCTTTTTTGTACTTGCGTCATCCCTACCTCTGTGTGAAAATCAAACCTTACAACTCCTGAGCAGACAAGTTAAAATTCTGGAATATTTCTAATAGATTACTGGCAACTGGAAGACAGAGTGCCTATTGGCTGTGGTGTTTAATGTGTGTGACACTTCAAACGGATGCTTTTCAGCTTGGCATTTAAGCTTTCCCTTTGCAATCCATGCTGTGTTTTCTCACCTACATGTATTTAAAGTTGCCTTATGTTCCAGGGACCTAAATGGAAGATAAAAATTTTCACATTTACAATATTTCATTATTTTTTTAGCTCTTTCATTTATTTACTGTTGTTGAACAAATAGCAAACATTAACAGTGTGCCAGACACTATCGTTAACTCCGGGAATACAGTAATGAGCAAAACATACATGGTTAGCCCTCATGGATCTTCAGTCCACGCAGGGAGAATACATTAAATAAGTCATCCCACAATGGTCGTATAATAAAATAAGTGTTATATATTTGTATGTGTATTATATATATTTTATTTCTATATCTGTACATAAAGAACTGCCTCATTAATTTTTATGACTGCAGAATAGATCTGGATATACCCTAATTTAGTCCCCTAGGGATGGATGTTTAGTTTTTTCCCCGATCTTTTACTATTATAAATAGTACTGTAATTAACTTTGTACTTCATTCCACAATCCAGTGCATGTGTTTATAGAATAAATTATTATTTTTAAAATTTATTTTATTTTTTTTTAAATTTTATTTATTTATCTGAGAGAGAGAGATCACAAGTAGGCAGAGAGAAAGGGAACAGGCCCCATGCTGAGCAGAGAACCTGATGCGGGGCTCGATCCCAGGACCCTGAGATCATGACCGGAGCCTAAGGCAGAGGCTTTAACCCACTGAGCCACCCAGGCGCCCCTAAAATTTATTCTTGAAGTAGTTGATGTACAGTGTTGTATTAGTTTTGGGTGTACAACATAGTGATTCGACAATTCTGTACATTACTCAGTGTTCACCATGATAAGAAGTATAGTCACTGGGGCATCTAGGTGGCTCGGTCGTTAAGTGTCTGCCTTCGGCTCAGGTCATGATCCCAGCGTCCTGGAATCGAGCCCCGCATCGGGCTCCCTCCTTGGCAGGAAGCCTGATTCTCCCTCTCCCACTCCCCTGCTTGTGTTTCCTCTCTCGCTGTCTCTCTCTCGCTCTCTCTGTCAAATAAATAAATAAAGTCTTGGGGTGCCTGAGTGGCTCAGTGGGTTAAGCCTCTGCCTTCGGCTCAGGTCATGATCTCAGGGTCCTGGGTTCGAGCCCTGCATCAGGCTCTCTGCTCAGCAGGGAGCCTGCTTCCCCTTCTCACTCTGCCTGCCTCTCTGCCTACTTGTGATCTCTCTCTTTCTGTCAAATAAATAAATCAAATCTTTAAAAAGAAAGAAAGAAAGTCTTAAAAAAAAAGTGTAGTCACTGTCTGTCACAATCCAACATTATTACAGTATTTCTTACTGTGTTCCCTATGCTGTACTTTTTATCTCCATGACTTACTTATTTTATAACGAAGTTTGTACCTCTTAATCCCCTTCGCCTACTTCACCCATCCCCCCACCCACCTGTAGGATAAATTATTTAACAAAGAAGTATTGAGCACCTGCATTGTCTACATTTTGGTGATGATAGTGTTTGAGCAGACTTTTTTTTAGTTACGCAGTAAGTGCTGGAATTTAAAAAATGAGTAATACAAAAAATGAATAAAAAATAAGATTGTCTCTTAGAGAGTGTTAGAATCTGGGATTAATATCAATGTAATGTGTGAAATGCAGTAGTAAGAGATATGCACAGGGGAATTCAGAGCCTTAATTAAGGTTATTGTGGATCCATGGAAAGGCTTTTTGAGTCTAATCTCAAAGTGTAAGTAGCTTTTAGTCAGAAGGGGAAAGGAAGAATGTTTTAGGTGGAAAAGTAGCATTGAGGGCCTAGAGGTATAACAGCATAAGATGTATGCTTTTCAAAGTGTAAAGCATGTGATGCAGCTGGTGGTGGAACCTAAATTTGGATGGGTGAATGGGGTCAGTCAGTTCAGGAAGCCTTTTATTTTTTAGCCTAAGAAATTGTACTTGGTTTTGTGTTTTTTACTTTTTAGCTTTGAATGAGATTTCATGTAGAACACCAGTACAAGACAGAAAAAAAGATTAAGCTGCTTTGATTTGGGGTAGAAAAAAGGCAGACTTTTTTTTTTTTTTTTAAGATTTTATTTATTAGAGAGAGAGTGAGTATGCTTACGTGCATGAGCAGGGGGAGGGGTAAAGAGAGCAGCAGACTCCTTGCTGAGCACGGAGCCCAACTCTGGGCTGGATCCCAGGACCCTGGGAGCATGACCTGATTCAAAGGCAGACGCTTACCTGACTGAGCCAGGTGCCCCTTTATGGATAATTTTTTTAGACTAAGTGGTAATGATTACTAATTGGTAATGATTCAGAAAAGAAGTATTAATGCTTAGGCTGGGATATATATTTTTAAATGTGCTTAAAAACTAATTTCAAACTGGGGCACCTGGGTGGCTCAGTCAGTTAAGTGTCTGACTCTTGATTTCAGCTTGGGTCAGGATCTCAGAGTTGTGAGATCTCAAGCCCTGTGTTGGGCTACATGCTGGGTGTGGAGCTTGTTGAAGATTCTCTCTGTGCCACCTCCCCTCCCCCCACCCCCTGAAACTAATTTCAAACTATGTGAAAATGCTGTATCATTCCTAGTACTTTTCTTGGAAAGAAACTTCTTTCAATTATTTAAATATCCAAGTGTAGTGTTATACCTAATTATACTTTTTAAATTAAGCCATTATTTATGAATAATTATGAGTATAAGGACATGAGTAGTTACGATTTTTTTATATCTTGAGGTGATTACCAAGTTAATTTCTATTGTCAGTTATAAGCTGTTTTAGTAATCAAAGGTAAATGGGTTAATTTACTTAAGTTTGGATTGCTTTGGAATTAGTTTTAACTCATTAGGAAGCTTTGTTCTAATACTGGCTTAGTGTGCCTGGCATTTTGATTAAAGTACTACGACCTATATATATTTGAGTACTTGTAATTCTGACAGTACTTAACCAGGAACTAATAGCAGGTTGGTATTATATCCATTTTATAGATGAGCCCAAAGGGAATTAACTGCACAAGATTATATATCTCTGGTTCTAGGGAGTGAACACTCTTTGTAGAGCCTTCAGAAGACCTGAATTATCATCACTGTTTTTCGAAAGTCAGGCCCTGTAATCAAGCGTCTCATTCAAATTAAGGCTGGCATATTACTGTGTAGTTGGAGAACAGATTTAAACCTTGAGCTAGACTTATTTTTGAGGGAGATATTATGTCTTTTTTTTCCGGCTGGGATGGGGTGTGGTAGATACTATGTCTTAATCATCTCTGTAAGCCCCAAGGCCTAGTTTTGCCTGTTGGTCAGTAAATATTTGTTGAGCGGATGAATGAATGAGTGAACAAAAGTGATATTTTACAGGTTTGTTATAGTTTACTTTTGTAAATGGACTCCCTCAAATTAAAAACAACAACAACACAGTAAACAAAATAAACGCACTCACTTGTTCTTTTGAGTTATCTCCTTCTCTTGAATTCCCCTTGCTGAGGCAATAACTGATTTGTAGCAGTCCTGGAGGGACATTAGCGGCCTGGCACAGGTGGGTCACAGAAACCCCAAAGCAGAGTAACCAAGTGATCAAAGCTTATCTTTCATTATCAGTTATTTGAATCACGAGTTGTGGGTGAATTTTAAAAGTAATGTATGTCAGTAATTTATAGATTGCCTATTTTATACTGGAACTGTGGTAGACACCCTGTATATATTTATTTCTAAATACATTGTCTCCATTTTACAAGTGAAGGACTTGAAGTTCAGAGAAGTTAACTTGTCTGAATTTATAGTCAGCAAGTGTTATAGTCAGGATTGCTTCATACTTAGTTTTGTAGAGTACCACACCCTCTGCCAAAATTCTTGTCCTGGAGGTGCTGGGCTGGCTCAGTTGGTAGAACATTCAACTCTCTCTTTTTTTTTTTTAAGATTTTATTTATTTATTAGCATTATTTATTATGTATTTATTAATTTGCATGAACAGGGAGTAGGGGCAGAAGGAGAAGCAGACTCCTCCATGAGCAGGGAGCCCGAGGCAGGGCTCCTGATATCATGACCTGAGCTGAAGGCAGACACTTAACTGCCTGAGCCACCCTGGTGCCCCAGCATGCAGCTCTTGATCTTGGGGTTGTGAGTTCAAGCCCCACATTGAGCTCTATAGCCTACTTAAAAAAAAAAAAATTCTTGTGTCCTGGACTTCTCTACTGTGGGAGAGGGATAGGGGATATGTGATACTAAGACTGGAAATAGGGGCGCCTGGGTGGCTCAGTCAGTTAATCATCTGCCTTCGGCTCAGGTCATGATTTCGGGGTCCTGGGATCAAGCCCTGCATTGGGCTGCCTGCTCAGCAGTAAGTTTGTTTCTACTTCTCCCTCTGCCCCTCCACCTGCTTGTACTCACTCACTCTCTCTCAAATAAGTAAAATCTTTTTTTTTTTTTTAAAGATTTTATTTTTTTATTTGATGGAGAGAGACACAGCAAGAGAGGGAACATAAGCAGGGGGAGCGGGAGAGGAAGAAGCAGGCTTCCCACTGAGCAGGGAGCCTGATGCGAGGCTGGATCCCAGAACCCTGGGATCATGACCCAAGCCGAAGGCAGACGCTTAACGACTGAGCCACCCAGGTGCCCCAAATAAGTAAAATCTTTAAAAAAAAAAAAAGGCTGGAAAGACAACATGGTTTTAAGGGAAAGGGCATTAGAATAGAAAGCTAGATGTTCTGCTCTCTTTGTTGTCTTGAGGAAATCACTTAGGTGTGTCAGAGAGCATCATTGTCCTTTTTTTAAATTTGTATTCTATTTATTTATTTTTAAGATATTTATTTATTTATTTATTTGAGAGAGAGCATGAGAGGGGAAAGGTCAGCTCCCTCCCGAGCAGGGAGCCCGATGTGGGACTCGATCCCAGGACTCCAGGATCATGACCTGAACCGAAGGCAGTCGTTTAACCAACTGAGCCACCCAGGCACCCTTATTTTGTTTTTTTAAAAGATTTTTTTTGAGAGAGAGAGTGATCCAGAAAGAGAGCACACAAGTTGGGGGCAGGGGCAGAGAGAGAGAGAAGGAAAAGTAGATTCCCCGCAGAGCAGGGAGCCTGATAATTGAGCTTGATCCCAGGACCCTGGGATCATTACCTGAGCTGAAGGCAGACACTCAACCTACTGAGCCACCAGGCCGCCTTTATTTTATTATTATTTTTTAAAGATTTATTTTTTTTGTTTTTTTAATTTGTTTTTAAAATTTTTTATTTAAATTCAATTAAGATAACATATATTGTATTATTAGTTTCAGGGGTAGAATTTAGTGAATCATCAGTTGCATGTAAACACCCAGTGCTCATTACATCAAGTGCTCACCTTAATGCCCATCACCCAATACCCCATCCCCCCACTTACCTCCCCTCTAGCAACCCTGTTTGTTTCCTACAGTTAAAAGTCTCTTATGGTTTGCCTCCCTCTCTGTTTTCATCTTATTTTATTTTAAAAGTCTGTTTATTTGAGGGGCATCTGGGTGGCTCAGTTGTTAAGTGTCTGCCTTCAGCTCAGATCATGGTCCCAGAGTCCTTGGATCAAGTCCCGTATCGGGCTCCCTGCTTGGCGGGAAGCCTGCTTCTCCCCCTCTTACTTCCCCTGCCTGTGTTCCCTCTCTCACTGTGTGTGTGTGTGTCTCTCTCTGTCTCTCTCTCTGTGTCAAATAAATAAATAAATAATCTTAAAAAAAAAAAGATCTATTTCAGAGCAAGAGAGAGAGAGCATGAGTGGGCAGAGGGAGAGAACGAGAGAATCTTGAGCAGATTCCCCATTGAGCACGGAGCCCATCGCAGGGTTCCATCCCCTGAGCTGCAACCAAGAGCTGATGCTTAACCAACTGAACCTCTCCCCTCCCCGGCACTCCTATGATATATCTGATTTGAAGAGACCAGGGACATCTACTATTAGTTAAATTATAGTATAAAGGTGTTGTGAGAAAAATTTGCCTGGTGAGAATTTATAAACGGAATCCCCTCATTGAATGAGATAGTATGGTCACAATTGTGCCAAGGTTAAGTGTAGTTACTGGTACTGAAGGCTTGAAACAGACCAATGTTTTAAATTTTTCCTTTTCTGTATCTAGTGGAAAGAGCACAGACATAGAACAGAGCACCAGCACAGCTCTGTTTGGCATTTAGCCAGCTCACTTCCCATTTTTGAGTCTCAGATTCTATACTTATAACAGGAGATAGTAATTAATACCTGTCTCATTATCAGTATGAGGTTTCAAAGAGAACAAAATACATGAATGTTCATAGCAGTTTCTGGTACTTGGGTATCTAATAATGCTTCTTTTTTCAAGGCTGGGCTTCCTACCACAGTTTCCACAACTAACCTAACAGCTCTTCTGCTTTCCAGCATTCATTGGGCCAATTATCTGCTTTTCCTCTTTTCTTTTCCAAGACTTAAGTGATTACCTTTGATCTCTTGTCCAGGCTTTCTATTTGATCTATTGTTCCTGGCATCTAGTCAATAAGCAAGGGTCATTTCTTACTTACTCAGTAACAATTAACTTTTTCACAATAATCTGTAGTTTTTGTCTTAGTTTGTCACAGTCTAAAATTATAATGTTGCCAGAGATCATTTATCTAACTACTCCTTGCTAGATTTGCTTACCTTACAGGATCCCCTTTCTTCTCAGCAAAAGTTACCAGACTTTGAGTTCTGACTTCCTGTGCCAGGTAGAGAGGATTGGTGGGAGGAGATTTCAGGTACACTAGTTCACTCCTTTCTTCTGTGGTTGATGTGATAGAATAGGGGTCAGAAGATGCTGGCCTCTAATCCCCGCTTTTTGCTAAAGGGCTCTCAACCCTCTGGTAAGGTCGCTCAGGCCCTCTGTTTTCTTGTCTGTAATTATGAGATAAAACCTGTGCTCCCTACCTTTCCTGGTTATTTTTGAGACTCAGGTGATACAAAACATGTTAAAAGAGTTTTGACAACTAGAATACACACATGCATTTATTAGGTTATGTGGCAATGAGTGAGGTGAGAGTAATATATACACTTATAGTCGTATTTTACTTCACCATACCATTGTAGAATTGAACATTTCCTTGGCCGTTTTGAAATGAGACTGGGAAGTCACAATTCTAATTTGTAGAAAAATTGTTGTCTCCCGGTAAAAATAGCTATCATTTATTATTGATGACCTGTACTGGATTAAGAATTAGAGTACATTTAACATTTGTTCAGTTGATACAACCTCCTACAAATAGGGGGCAGTATTATCCTACTTTTACAGTTAAAGAAACAAGGTCAGAGAGGTTAAATAACTTCTGAAAATCTCATTGGTGGTTAGTGGTAGAGCAGAAATTAATTAAGCCCCATGCATTTCTTGTATTACACAGAACTTCTCTACACATAACTCATAGCATAAGGTATGGAGAAAATTAATTACTTAGTTGTATACCTGAAACTAATGTAATATTTGTGTGTCAATTATATTAAAAAAAAAGAAAAAACCCAACACACAGCCTTTCTGATATGCTGGCATAGAAGTATGATTTGGTGTGTACAATTTCACATTTGACTATAAGCAAATGTAATATATGTAAGGATTAAAACTTCAAAGATGTAGTCACAGAATAGTGTGGTTATTTATCTTCCTCCCTGCTTCTCCTATAGTCTTGGACAAGTCATTTGTTTCCTCTGTGCCTCACATTCTTTACTTGGGGAATATGCTGTCCCTCAAAGAGGACATTCATTTTAGTAAGTTACAATGTAAATCTTGTTACTAGATTTAAGCTAGCCTAAAAGAAAAGGAAATGATTTGTAAGCATATTTCCGGTTTGATAATGTTGTTGTGACTTTATGTGTCTACATATTCCTATCATGTGTTATAACAGTTTCCTTAATAAAAATGATCCGAGATAAGTCCTTAATAGCAGGGGCAATAGCTGGATTTCTAAAGTGATTAACTTGCAAGAAAGCAAATCAGCACTGCCAAAAGGGCAAGATGCTGTGGGAGTAGGTTATTTGAGGAGGGAAGGGTTTGTTCAATCTGGGTCTTGAAGGAAGCATGGGACATATTTAAACAAGGCACAAAGAAGGTGTAGGACACTCTGAGGCAGGGAGAATGCTATATGGGGAAATAGGCAGTACAAATTACACTCTGGTTAGATTATAAGGTGTAGCAAAAAGATTATATAGGGAGTAAGGTGAACAGATTGGGGTCAGTTGATGGTGTGTCTTGAATTTTATTTGGGTATGTTGTGGTATGTATTTTATTTTATTCTATTTTTTTTTAAAGATTTATTTATTTGCCGGAGACAGAGGTCACAAGTAGGCAGAGAGGGAGGCAGAGAGAGGGGGAAGCAGGCTCCCCGCTGAGCAGAGAGCCCAATGCGGGGCTCGATACCAGGACCCTGAGATCATGACCTGAGCCGAAGGCAGAGGCTTTAACCCACTGAGCCACCCAGGCGCCCCTGTTGTGGTATGTATTTTAGAGTAATAGGCATCAGAGGTTTTTTAGAAAGATAGTAACAGCATTGGAATTGTGCTAAATTGTGTGGGTTGTTTTTTTTGCTTTGTTTTGTTTTTGTTTTGTTTTAAGATTTATTTATTTTAGAGAGGAGAGTGCATGTGAGGGGTGGGGGTGGGGCAGAGGGAAAGAATCTCAAGCAGACGCCCTGCAGATTCCTGTGACTCTGAGATCATGACCTGAGCTGAAATCAAGAGTTGGATGCTTAACCGACTGAGCCACCCAGGTGCTCCTAAATTATGTTTCTATTTAAACATTATTTTTAGGTCATTTTTGGGATTTGAAGTATTTTCTCATAAACATAGTGCTAAATGGAACTTGAGTACCTATACTGTCATTAATTATGTAATTGAGGAAAAGTAATTGAAATAATGTAACTTTTCAAAGAAGTACAGTGAAAAATATTATAGCAATTGCTTTTTGAATTGTTACTTTGAGCCAGGCTCTTTATAACAACTTTAGGAAGTAAGACTCCAGAGAGCATATGCTGTTTAAAAAGGAATGAGACTAAGGTACCTTTAAAGTATTATTTTTATAGGAATGCCTGGGTAGCTCGCTTGGTTAAGTGTTCGACTCTTGATCTCAGCTCAGGTCACAATCTCAGGGATGTAAGTTCAAGTCCTGTGTTGGGCTCCATGCTAAGCATGGAGCCTACTTAAAAAAAGTAAGGTATTGCTTTTCTAATCTATGCCATGTTCTCTCATCGTTTCTGAGATTTTAGTCAGTTCCCTCTTTGGCTGAAGAAAATATTTTGACAGCTGCAGAAGAACAGCTTCAGTGGCTTTACTTGTGTGATAGACTTTTAAGTTTTTCCTTTTTTTTTTTTTTAATTTATTTATTTTTGCAAGCAAGAGCATGCATGAGAGTGAGCATGAGCAGGGGTGAGGGGCAGAGGGAGAAGCAGACTCTCCACGGAGTAGGAAGCCGGATGCGGGGCACCATCCCAGGACTCTGGGATCATGACCTGAGCTGAGACACTTAACTGACTGAGCCACCCAGGCACCCCAGACTTTAAGTTTTTCTTGATCGAGGAATATTTGGACTTAAATGTTGGAAGAATATGAGTTATATTTTAATATTGTGGAAAATTCATTTATATAGAATCCTTTTTAAGAAAATTCTGGTTTATCTTCTGGGGATTATTAGGCTGGTGCAATGTAAGGAAGACATTGCTTGCTATGTCTTGCTATTTTTGGTACTTATTTTATGAATCGAGGCAAATGACTTAATTTCTGCCTCAGTTTTTTCATCCATACTATGGGGAAAAATATTCTTCTAGCCTTATCCTTAGAAGCTGCTGTTAGGTTATAAGACTGTTAAGTGTTCAGCACAGTGTTTGATTTTTATTGTACACAATGTAGCTAGCTAAATCACTATACTTGGTACAGTTATTTAGCAATTCCTCAGTGTGTGATGTGGTTGAATGCACTTTTACTTCTTTTCAATTCTGAGTTGAGGGAAATATTGTTATGAGACTGGGCTGAAGGGTTTTTTGTTTTTTTAGATCTGTCTTTGAAGAGGGCAGGGGAACTTAGAATGATTTTGAGTACTCACGCATGATTCATGATTATGAATGTTTAGATTGGAAATAGCTGGGGATGTTTCTAACTTAAAGTAATACAATATTTGAAGTGGGTTTCCATTTTCACTTGTGCTTAGAAAGGTTGATGGAACTGAGAGAAGTTTTAGAGGTTTATCTGTGACCCTTCCCAGAGTCTCTAGGATTACTTAATAGCTTTACAGAAAACCAAATTTGTTAGTGTATCCAGTGTCTAAATGGACTTAATGCTGTTCATACCCCCATGATGAATAAATGGTCGGGAAAGAGAGAATTCCATTGTACTGGAATATTTGTTTTGAGTAGCAAGAGTACCTACCCTCTTTCCAAAATCTGGGTATTTGGGAGACTAATTGGTAATCTGAAGGTTGCCTAGAGAACTATAGTTTCAAAATTTAATAGTCTGTGGCTAAATTCTTATGTGCTGTTGCTGTCCCAAATTTAGTAGTATTACCCATTTCCAAACCAGGGAGTTCTGGGGTAGAGACTAATTGCTGGTCATCTTTGAAGTAAAGACTTGTGATATAGATAATGTATAAATATATCATTTGTCTTTTTTTGGTATTATCTATCTTTGTAAGACAAATGAGGGTTTTGTGTATTAAGGACCCATAAGTTTTGACAGATGCCTAAGTGACAAAATAAGGCATCTAATTTTACTGCTTAGAAAATGGCCCATTGTAGCCTATTAAAACGTTGTTTTTATTGAACATGTATTTTGTCCCAGATAATGGAGATACATGAGTGGATGACACCTTGTCTTCCTGAAGTTTAGAGACTGGTGGAATAGGTAAATTATAAACTCAATATAATAGTAAGCTAAAAGATAGGCATAGGATATAGTAAAGAGGTACTTGGCTCAGCCAAGAGATAGGAGGTGATGAAAGTAAGGTGTCTTGAGGAGACCTAGGAGAAAGGAATTCCAGGCAGAAAGGAGATGGAAGGATAGAGTATGACAGCTTGGTGTAAGCTTTTGAGGTAGGGAATGGTGAAGTAGGAGATTGAAAACAGAAATATTATATAGATTCTAGCCTTATTTTACAGGAAGGAGTCAACTAGTCTTACCTTGACTGCCATTATCTTTTGGAGTTTGTTTTGAGAAATTTGTTACTAATGATAAATTTATTTATAAATAAAATAATAAAAATAATCTGTTACAAATAATAAGTAAATTTGTTACTAATAATCTTCCTACCCCAAGACCCCTCCACCCCCCACCCCAATCTCACCTTAGCAGCTGTAGTATTTTACTTTGTTCATTTATTTCTTCCAGAGAGACTGAGCTCCCAGAGGCCTTGTTTGTTCCATTTCTACATTCAGTTATATGCCACTCAGAATATATATATTTTTTCTCTAGTAACGACCTATAGAAATAGTCCTTGAGAGCCTGGGTGGCTCAGTCAGTTAAGTGTCTGTCTTCAGCTCGGATCATGGTCCTGGGGTTCTGGGATGGAGTCCCTCATCAGGCTCCTTGTTCAGTGGGGAACCTGCTTCCCCCTCTGCCTGCCACTCCCCGTGCTTGTGCTCTCTCTTTCTCTGACAAATAAATAAAATCTTAAAAAAAAAAATCCCTGAAAGTATAGTCTTGCACTCAGAATATTTATAAAATGCTTAAATATAAAGAGAAATAGTTTCCTTGAGAGTGTATTTTAGAAAAATAATAAAGATAAGTGAGTCTTCCATAATTTTCACCCTCTAGAAATAATCACTGTTTTACCACTTTCCAAACTTAGTAAATATTTGAATGACTGAGTGATCCAAGATGAATTACTTAATCAATTACTTAATCAACTCAGCAGACATTGTCTGGACATCTATTATGTAACATGCTAGGGACACAGACTGTAATCTCTACTATCACGTAACGTAAGGTTTTTTAGTATTATTAAACAATATATCCTAAAATGACTGTGAAGAGTAATGGGAGAAATTAAATGACCTGTTTGGCCAGTTTTACTTGTTATATCTTCTTAACTGAACTGTGTAAAACAATTACATGATTAAAGAAAGTTTAAGAAGAACCCACCCCCGAGTTCTGTATCTAACAATGAAAATTTGTATATTTATTACACAAATTTTGTTTCCACAGTGGTAATAACATCTTTATTGTTTTTTAAGATTTTATTTATTTATTTGAGAGAGAGAGCACAAGCAGGGGGAGGGGGAGTGTGTAACAGTCCCTGTTCATTTGCACATTTACTCCTTTCTTTGTTTTTCACATCTTAGACTCAAGATGATTTCCTTTTGTCTGAAGTATAGCTTTTAGGATTTTCCTTATTGAGAGTCTGGTGGTGGCTAGCTCTCCCAGTTTTGGATTGTCTGAAATTATATTTAGTTTTCTTACTTGAAAGATAATTTTGTTGACTACAGAATTCTAGATTAGCAGATAGGTCTTTGATCTTTTTTTTTTTTTTTTTTAAGATTTTGTTTATTTATTAGAGAGCATGAGCGGGGGGCAGAGGAAGAGGGAGAAGCAAATGCCCCCCTGAGCAGGGAGCCCAACGTGGGGCTTGATCCCAGGCCCCTGGAATCATGACCTGAGCTGAAAGCAGATGATTAACTGACTGAATCACCCAGGTGCTCCTCTTTGGTCTTTTTTTTTTTTTTTTAAATTTTTTTTTAAGATTATTTATTTATTTGACACAGAGAGAGAGAGATCACAAGTAGGCAGAGAGGCAGGCAGAGAGAGAGGGGGAAGCAGGCTCCCTGCTGAGCAGGGAGCCCGATGTGGGGCTCGATCCCAGGACCCTGAGATCATGACCTGAGCCGAAGGCAGAGGCTTTAACCCACTGAGCCACCCAGGCGCCCCTGGTCTATTTTAAGTTAATTTTTGTATATGTTGTTAGGTAAGGGTATAATTTCATTATTTTGCATGTAGATAGCCAGTTTTCCCACTACTATTTGTTGAAAAGACTATCTCTTCTCTGTTGAATGGTCTTTTAATACCCTTGTAAAAATCATTTGACCATATATATAGAGGTTTATTTCTGGCTTTCTATTCTGTTCTATTGGTCAGTATATCTTTGTTATAGTAATAGCATGATGTTTTGTTGTTTTTTAAATAGGCTCCATGCCAAATGTGGTGCTTGAACTCAGGATCCTGAGATCAGGAGTCATAAGCTGTACAAGCCGAGCCACCCAGGCAGCATGAGTGTTTTGATTAATGTTGCTTTGTTGTGAGTTTTGAAATCAGGAAGTAACTAGCTCTTTTCTTCTTTTCAATATTTCTTTGGTTATTCACGATCCCTTGGATTTCATACAGATTTTAGGAGGCGTTCCATTTCTGCAAAAAATGTCATTCTGATAATTACAAGGATTGTGCTGAATCTGTAGATTGCTTTGAGTAGTAGTAACATCTTAATGAAGGGGCGCCTGGGTGGCTCAGTGGGTTAAAGCCTCTGCCTTCGGCTCAGGCATGATCTCAGGGTCCTGGGATCAAGCCCCACATCGGGCTCTCCGCTCAGCGGGGAGCCTGCTTCCCCCTCTCCCTCTGCCTGCCTCTCTGCCTACTTATGATCTCTTTCTCTCTGTCAAATAAATAAATAAAATCTTTAAAAAAAAATAACATCTTAATGATATCAAGTCTTCCAACCCATAAACAAGGGATGTATTGCCATATATTTGTTTTCTTTAATTTCTTTCAGCAACATTTTGTAGTTTTTATTGTACAAGTCTTTTACTTCCTTGGTTAATTATTAAGTATTTTATTCTTTTTGATCCTGTTGTAAATAGAATTCTTCATTTCCTTTTTGGAGTGTTCATTTTTTATAAAGATTGATTGATTGATTTGAGAGAAAGAGCATGAGCAGGAGGAGCAGAGGGAAGCTGACGCTCAATCCCAGGACCCTGGGATCATGACCTGAGCCGAGGGCAGATGCTTAACCAACTGAGCCACCCAGGCGCCTCGGATTGTTCATAATTAATGTGCAGAACTGCCAACTGATTTTTGTATGTTGACTTTGTATCTTCCTACTTTGCTGAATTCATTTATTTAAAAATTTTCTTGTGGGATCTTTATGGTTTCTACATATAAGATCTACAAAGAGAGATAATTTTACCTATTAATTTCTAATATGGTTGTATCTTATTTCTTTTTCTCACCTAATTGCTCTGACTAGAACTTCTAGTACTTTGTTGAATAGAAGTAGAGAAAGCAGGCACCCTTTCTTTGTTCTTTATCTCAGAGGGAAAGCTTTCAGTCTTTCACCATTAAGCCCGATGATCTCTGTGGGTTTTTCATAGATGGCTTTTATTATGTGGAGATAGTTTCCTATTCCTAGTTTGTTTTTGAGTGTTTATTTTTTTTTCCACAAATGAGTATTGAATTTTGTTAATACTTTTTCTGCATCAGTGGTGATAATCATATGATTTTTATCCATTCTGTTAGTGTGGTATATTAAATTTACTGATTTCATATGTTGAACAATCCTTGTCTTCTAGGAATAAATCACACTTGGTCATAGTGTATGGTTTTTGTTGTTTTCATTAATTTTTTTGATTCCATTATAGTTAACCGTTTGTTTTTTAAATGACATGTAGTTGACATGTAAGATTATGTTAGATTTAGGTATACAGAATAATGATTTGAGGGGTGCCTGGGTGGTACAGTTGGTTAAGCCCCCACAGAGTCTGTTTGGGATTCTCTCTCCCTCTTCTATCCCTCTCAGTCATGCTTTCTTTCTCTTTCTCTCTCTCTCTCAAAATCTTTAAAAAAAACAATTATTTGATTTTGTATTATGTTTTTTAATATTCAGTTGTTTTGCTAATATTTTGTCGAAGATTTTCCCGTCACTGTATGTAAAGAATATTGGTCTGTAGTTTTCTTTCTCATGGTGTTTTCATCTGGCTTTGGTATCAGAGTAATGCTGCCCTCAATGAATTAGGGAGTGTTCCTCACTATCTAGTTTTTTGGAAAAGTTTGAGGATGGATGTTTGTTCTTATTTAAATGTTTGGTACAACTTCCCAGTGAAGCTATTAGGTCCAGAGCTTTTCTTTGTTGGGACATTTTGGTTACTCATTAGTCAGTCTCCTCACTGTTTTGTTTTTTTTTTTTAAGATTTTAATTTTTAGATTATTTATTTATTTATTTATATGACACAGAGAGAGAGATCACAAGTAGGTAGAGGCAGGCAGAGAGAGGGGGGGGGGAAGCAGGCTCCCTGCTGAGCAAAGAGCCTGATGCAGGGTTTGATCCCAGGACCCTGAGATCATGACCTGAGCCGAAGGCAGAGGCTTTAACCCACTGAGCCACCAGGCGCCTCCAGTCTCCTCACTGTTACAGGTTTATTCAAATATTCTGTTTCTATGTCATTTGGTCTTGGTAGGTTTTGTGTTTCTAGGATTTGGTCTGTTTCATCTAGGGTATCCAGTTTGTAGGCATACAGTTGTTCATACTACGCTCATATAATCCTTTTTGTTTCTGTAGAATCAGTAGTGATGTCTACACTTTTATTTCTGATTTTAGTAATTTGAGTCTTTTTTTAGTCCACCTAGCTAAAGATTTATCAGTTGTGTTGATCTTTTCGAAGAACCAACTTTTGGTTTTGTTCATTTTGTTTTTTTACTGTTGATTCTATATTAACTTTCCTTCTAGGGGCACCTGGGTGGCTCAGTCGGTTGGATGTCTCCCTTTGGCTCAGGTCATGATCCCAGGGTGCTGGGATGGAGCCCTGCATCAGGCTCCCTGCTCGGTGTGTGTAGGAGTCTGCTTCTCCCTCTGTCCCTGCTCGTGTGCTCTCTCTTGCACGCACTCTCTCTCTCAAATAAATCTTTAAAAAAAAAGATTTATAATTTTCCCTCTAATCTTTATTATTTTTTGTGCTTGCTTTAGATGTAGTCTTCTGTTCCTTTTCTAGCTTATTAAAGTGAAAGTTTAGGGTATATGAGAGATTTCTAAGAAATCTACATGTCCGTAGCTATCACTATCCCTCTAAGAATTACTTTTGCTGCATCTTTTAAGTCGTGGTATATTTTGTGTTCATTTTCATTCAAAATATTTTTAACTTAACTATGTATATTCTTTGACTTACTGGTTATTTAGTAATGTGTTGTTTAATTTTCCAATTTTCCTTGCCTTTTTGACTTTTAATTTCATTCCATTGTGGTTGGAAAATATATTCCTTATATCAGTTCTTCTGATTTTATTTTTGTGGCCTAACATATGGTTTATCCTTGAGAATGTTCATGTGCACTTAGAAAGACTGTATATTTTGTGGTTGTTTGGTAGAGTGTTTTTCAGATGCCTGTTAGGTCTAGTCGGTTTACAGTGCCGTTCAAAGCTTTTGTGTCTTTAAGGATTGTTTAATTCTCTCCATTGTTGCAGGTGGGTTTGAAATCTCTGTTACTGTTTCTCTTTCTTACAGTTATTTCTGCAGTTATTGCTTCATGAATTTGGGAGTCTGGTTTGATGCATGGTGTTTGTAATTGTTATACCTTCCTCTTAGATTGACGTTTTTATCATTATAAAATTTCGATCTTTTGTCTCAAGTAACCATTTTTCCTTAAGTATATTTTGTGTGTGGTTAATGTAGAGAAGAAGCCACCCCACTCTGTTACTGTTGGCATGTTACTTCTTTTCCAACCTTTTGCTTTCAACTCCTTTTTTAAAAAAGATTTATTTACTATTTATTTATTTGAGAGAAAGAGAGTAACAGACCTAGCACGTGCATGGGCAGGAGGAGAGGTGGAGGGAGGGGAGGAGAGAATCTCAGATTCCCCACTGAGCAGGGAGCCTGACTCCAAAGTCTCATCTTGTAGACCTCTATAGCTGAATCATATTTTTAATCCATTCTGCCAATGTATGTCTTTTAATTGTAGTTTTAAATACATATACATTTCATCTAAGTAGTGATAAGTCTGCCATTTTACTATTTTTTATGTTTTTATTCCTCTGGTCCTGTTACTACCTTTGTGTGATATTTTAATTTCTTTGTCATCTGTTTATTACAATATGGTTTGTATTATTATCAAGTTAATTTTAATAGTAGTAATAAAACTTTTCTCTTTAATTGGTCTGTCCTTCTCATCTCCATTGTCATTTTATTGTCATACAGTACATTTTTATACTGTAAATTTTATACAGTACATTATACAGTACATTTTTTAAAAAGATTTTATTTATTTATTTGACACAGAGAGAAAGATCACAAGTAGGCAGAGAGGCAGGCAGAGAGAGAGGGGGAAGCAGGCTCCCCGCGGAGCAGAGAGCCCGATGCGGGGCTCGATCCCAGGACTCTGAGATCATGACCCGAGCCAAAGGCAGAGGCTTAACCCACTGAGCCACCCAGGTGCCCCTATACAGTACATTTTATACATTTTTATAATGCGTGCCCATCCGCATAGACTTACAATTCTTGTTTTACACAGGTGTCTTTTAAGTCAGATGTGAGAAAAGTGTTGTAAACCTCTTTTATTACCTTTACCATGTTTTTTAGTCATATAGATTTGAGCTACGTTCATTGCCCTTTAGCTAAAGCTGAAGAACTCTATGATATTTCTTGTAGGGCCTATTTGCAAAGGACTCCCCTTGAAATTAACTCGAAATTCATGCTTAAGTGTTTTTTTTAGTAATAAAGCATAGCATATTAGTCAGTTTGTGGAATCAGATAGACAATAATAATTATTATTTTTAAAGATTTTATTTATTTATTTGAAAGAGAGAGAGAGATCACAAGTAGGCAGAGAGGCAGGCAGAGAGAGAGAGGAAAGCAAGCTCCCCGCTGAGCAGAGAGCCGGATGCGGGGCTCGATCCCAGGACCCTGAGATCATGACCTGAGCTGAAGGCAGAGGCTTTATTTAACCCACTGAGCCACCCAGGCGCCCCGAGAAGAGTCATATTTAAAAAGAATTTTTTTCCTTATTCTTATTTTCTCTAATTCATGATAGGAGGCCTCTCTCTGGTCTGGAATTCTTGCCTGTGTGTAATTTTTTATGTGTTATAGTCAGTTGGATTTGGTTGTTGTTGTCCATTAATGTATTAACAGTATGTATTTGTATAGACATTATTTTCCAGTGGGTTTGCATATATTGTATTATTTGGTCATCATGGTAAATCAATCAAGACAACCTTGAGAGGTTTACCTGCCTGGCTCAGTCAGTAGAGCATGGGACTCTTGATCTTGGGGTTGTGAATTTGAGCCCCATGTCAAGTGTAGAGATTACGTAAAAATAAAATCTTAAAAAAAAAAAAAGAGCATGGAGATAATAAATGTTTCAGGTTTGTGAAAATCTTTATCCATGATACTATTAGTTTAATGAAACTTTTATTCATGTTTCTCATTGACTTTGTATAACACATGTTAATATAACATGTATATTATATATTAACATATGTTATATTCTGTCTCATTTTCTAGTAACTCTGTATATTATAATATACAATAACAATTATATATATATAATTTTGTTTTAAAGATTTTATTTATTTGTCAGAGAGCATACGAGGGCACAAGGGGGAGTGGCAGGCAGAAGGAGAAGCAGGCTACCCACTGAGCAGGGAGCCTGATGTGGGACTTGATCCCAGGACCCCGGGATCATGACCTGAGCTGAAGGCAGATGCTTAACTGAGCCACCCAGGCATCCTGTATGTATGTATATATATACGTGTGTGTGTGTCTGTGTGTGTGTGTGTGTGTATTTTTTTTTTTTTTTTGAGATTTTTATTTTTTTATTTGAGAGAGAGTGTGGGAACAGGGGAGGGGCAGGGGAAAGGGAGCGAGAGAGAATCTCAAGTAGACTTCTTTCTGAGCTTGGAGCCCAACTCTGGGGCTCAGTCCCACAGCCCTGAGATCATGACCTGGGCGGAATTCAAGAGTGGCATGCTTAACTGATTGAGGCACCCAGGCGTGTCCCGACTTTTTTTTTTAAATCATCATTTCAGTTTCAGCATAGTTTCTAAATGGTTGGTATATTGTATGTGTGGGTGGGTATTACATTTTCAGTATTCCATAATTTCATATACACTTTGCATGTTTCATTGAGTTGTCAGCATAATTCATTTAACAGGTCTCTTGTTGAATGTTAAGTTTTTGTTGTCATAAATAACTGCTTGGAATATTTTTCTATAATTCTACTTATTTGGATTATTTTTTTTGGGTTATAGTATTAGGAATAGAATTATTGTTTTCATTTTGATGGTTCATGATAGAACAGATGTTTCTTTCCTGATTGTGTGGCTTAGGAAACTGAGGCTGCATTAAGTGACTTGTTTAAGATGACATAATTTGTGATGGAGTCAGAAGACAGAACTCATTGATGCTTTGTCTAGTTGTGTGATTCAGCTTCTGGCTTTACCTGATACTACTCAAGTTCCTTCCTTGCTATCTACCGGAAGTATGTTTTTTGAAAAAAATTATTGAAATATAGTTGACATTGAAGGCATGTGTCTTATGGCTATACTTTCTGATAATATAGTTTAATCATTTTGTCGAAGTAATAGGGGAAGACTGAACCAGTATCATGTCATAGATTGATTATGCTTAATTTGTCATAAAGCATGTAACAGTCATGGGGTTTTATTGTTACTGGATGATTAGG
Source organism: Potos flavus (assembly GCA_028534135.1). NCBI lineage: Eukaryota > Metazoa > Chordata > Mammalia > Carnivora > Procyonidae > Potos > Potos flavus. The sequence goes on along the minus strand of CM052895.1, from coordinate 75,952,661 downwards.
AAGTGGTGTGTGTTTGTCCAGATTCGAATCTTGGCTCTGCCAACTTGTTAAATACTGTATGACCTTAAACATACAGTAAAATAAGCATACGGTAAAATAAGTAATAATGCAGTATCTACCTTAAGAGGATTAAAAAAGGAACAGTGTCTAGCACATAGCAAACATCAAGTAAATGTTAGTTAATATGTTTAGAGTAGTTAAGACTCAAATAAATAAGCCAATACCAATGATTGCCAAATAAATAAAATGGTTCTAAGTTGTATCAGAAATTTATGTAGTTAAGAGTCGAATAAATAAGCCAATACCAATGATTGCCAAATAAATAAAATGGTTCTAAGTTGATTGCCAAATAAATAAAATGGTTCTAAGTTGTATCAGAAATAAAATGGTTCTAAGTTGTATCAGAAATTTATGGAAACCTACTCAAATTGTAGTTTTCAGTACAGGGAAGTAAAAAATTTGTTTTCAGGTGCCCGGGTGGCCCAGTTGGTTAAGTGTCTGCCTTTGGCTCAGGTCGTGATCCTAGCATCTTGGAATCAAGTCTCGCATTGGTCTTCTTGCTCAGTGGGGAGTCTGCTTCTCCCTCTGCCTGCAGCTCTTGCTTGTGCGCTCTCTCTTTCTGACAAATAATAAAATCTTTAAAAAAAATTGTTTTCCCATGCTGTCTTTGTATCTTTGTTTTATTATTTATTTATTTTAGATTTTATTTATTTATTTGACAGAGACACAGTGAGAAAGGGAACACAAGCAGAGAGAGTAGGAGAGGGAGAAACAGGCTCCCCGCTGAGCAGGGAGCCCGATGCGGGGCTCGATCCTAGGACCCTGGGATCATGACCTGAGCCAAAGACAGTCACCCAGTGACCTAGCCACCCAGGGGCTCCTGTATCATGGATTTAAAGTTTCAAAGCCAACTAACTAGCTTTGAAGTCCTGTTTTTTTCTTGATGATTTACAAACTGGTAACAGGCAAAAAGTCTTTTTTTTTTTTTTTTTTACCTTTTAAAGAATAAGGTGTTTCTGCCTCATTTCCTAGTAACTCTATACTTGTAGAACTAATCACAATATTTTCGGTAAGGGCAATTCTATGAAATTTAATTTCTGTTGAAAACAGAGTCTTAAAGTTGAATTGGTAACTTACAAGTCAGTGAGTTGAGCCCAGTCCTTTGATATCCCTGCAATGGGGCAGTATTCATCATTTATTTGAATAATTTCAGTCAATTCATCTAGCATAGACTTTATTGAATGCTTAATCCGTTTTAGGTATTAACAAGGGAAGATTGAGTCTGAAGGAGGATCACCAAGCCGTTTTCAAGATATACTTAGAGAAAATCATAGTATTTGTATGTCTCCTTGAAGTAAATGGAAGAGGTTCATCTTTGTCCAAGTACCCTGGCTGCTTATTTTGATTACTACCCAGGAACATTTCAGTATACTTGCAATTCTTTTGTGTGGTGTGTGTCAGGTGGGAAGCTCAGTCCTACTAAATAAAAGGTGTATTCATCTTAAGGCAGGAGGTCTGCTTATGGTGTATTAAAGGCATGGCCGTGGGTTTAGAGTGGAGATGGAGGATGTTGGATTGCAGATCAATTAGGGACATTGGTTTTGGAGAAAAGATACAGCCAAAGTCTCTGCATTACACAAGTCAAAGGAGCTTGATGCATATTGAATTTATTCTGCATGAATGGTGTTCCTTGGAATTGTGCAGTATATTCTTCTGTAGGTCCTGGAAAAAGTCCAGGTCAGGTGCATTGACATTGCTAGGATCTAACCTGTAGCTTTCAGGATTATTTCATTAGAGCCATTATTGTTACTTAATTAATAGGAATGTCTATGTTTATTTGAGAAGGTTGTTTAAAAAAAAAAAAAAGGATGTAGAATATCACTTGCAGAAGGGACCATGGTCTCCCTGCACCCCCTTCCCCATTTTATTGAGATACGATTGACACATTGTATTGGGAACATAGACGTTTGACTTTGTTCATAAATTCATAAAATCTTTTTATAATTCCCCCCCCCCCCCACCATGTTGTGTTGTGATCCAAGGACTAGGGCAAAGATATGTTTTGCTAGGGATGATTCTGTTTCCTTTTTCAGTTTTTAGCTTTTTCATTAATGAAAATAATTTTTTTTAAAAGATTTTATTTCTTCATTTGACAGAGAGAGATCACAGGTAGGCAGAGAGGCAGGCAGATAGAGAGGGGGAAGCAGGCTCCCCGCTCAACAGAGAGCCCGATGCGGGGCTCGATCCCAGGAACCTGAGATCATGACCTGAGCTGAAGGCAGACGCCCAACCCACTGAGCCACCCAGGCACCCCTTAATGAAAATAATTAATTTTCTCCATGAATGTAGGTAGATTACTTATATAAAAGAAATATAAATTGAGAGCTACTACTTTATAGAGGGCTGTGTTATGAACATTGAGACAGAATGATTTAATTGTACTTGCTTTGTAATTGTTAAGCTGAAGTGTTGTCATATAGATTTCTGTAGAATTCTGCTTTCCCAGAAGGCTAATAGGAACATGGTACACTGTTTCAAAAGGTTTTGATTCTTATTGATGCCCCATGTTTTGTCTGTCTAAAGTGTCAACCCAAGAAAAAGTCTACGCCACTGAAGTATGAAGTTGGAGATCTCATCTGGGCAAAATTCAAGAGACGTCCATGGTGGCCCTGCAGGATTTGTTCTGATCCATTGATTAACACACATTCAAAAATGAAAGGTAATACTAGTATTGATTATACATGATAAAATACAGTATGAAGTAAAAAACTTGTAGTTGCCTTTAGTATAACCTAATTTTTGTTGTAGTAATACATTTTTACCTTTGAGCATTTGGTGAATGAATTGTTATTAATGTATTTTATCTTTTTGAATTTTTTCAGAGTTTTATTTTTATGTTTTAAAAATTCTCATTCTATTTATAGATGCTAGAAAATGTTAGGTTTATTAACATTATTATTGTTATTAACATTAAAGTTTACATTGTCTAGAATCCCTTTTCAGCATATTTAGGTTTTTCTACCTCAGTCTTCAGGTTTGTATCATTGCTGTTAAGTTTTAAAGCTGAAACAATTCTAAAGAATCATTTGAATTTTGAATTGTAAAATCTTGATTTAGAGCATTCCCTTTAATAACTGTAGTTTGTATCTTAGTTGGTTCTATTTGAATCTCAGGTATCCTTAAAATGCTATAAGGTAGAGACTAAACTTCATCTCGAGCTACCTTTTTTCTCTGAAGATGTTTTGTGATTTAATATGTGTATTTTAGTTTTTTAATAGGTCATATATTCATAATATTTAAAAAATCAACTCACTTCCTTCTTTGATCTGGCCCATTCTTTACCCTTCTTTTCAAACAGTAACCAGTTGTGTTTAATGTTTGTTTCTAGAGTATTTTTTTTTTTAAGATTTTATTTATTTATTTGACAGAGAGAGAGAGAGATCACAAGTAGGCAGAGAGGCAGACAGAGAGAGAGGGTGAAGCAGGTCCCCCGCTGAGCAGAGAGCCCAATGCGGAGCTCGAACCCAGGGCCCCGAGACCATGACCTGAGCAGAAGGCAGAGGCTTTAACCCACTGAGCCACCCAGGCGCCCCTCTAGAGTATTTTTATGTAAATCCAAGTATATATTCTCATCTTTTTATTTTAACACAAAAGTAGCATATTTTTTGTATATTCTACATTTGCTTTTTTTCAGTTCTTGAGGTTTTCCATGTTAGTGCATTGAAGACTTTCTTTTTGTCTCTCTCTCTCTCTCTTTATAGCTGCATAGTTTTCCATTTTTTTTTATTATGTTATACTTTATATAACCATTTTCCTGTTGATGGGTGTTTAGGTTGTTTTTGATGTTGTGAAGTCTCAATATACATATTTACATACATACATAACATAAATGTGTTTCTGTGCACACAACAGTGGTGTAAAGAGTAACTTTCACATATACATGTATCAAAGGTGGGATTGCTAGATTTGATTTTGTATTTCAAATATTGAGGTACCTAAAGACTTTATAGCTCACTGTTTAATTTTTTTTAAGTGATATCTTAAATCTTTGTGGCGTGTTTGGACATTAAAGTACTACTAGTAGAAAATTCTTTTAGTACTCCCCCTCTACCCTTCCTTTAAGTTTCTTATTTATTGTACTGTTCATGCACACTAATTGAGTCCATGCCATTTATTCAGCAATTTCTAACTATATAATATGGGTAGTATGCTAGGTAGTAGGATCCAGCAATGGGCAAAACACCACTTTTGCTTGCCCTTGTTTTTTGAGTCCAGTTAAAGAGACAAGATACCAGCAAATAATCAGACAAATAGATAATTATTTCACTGAGAAGTATGTCTAAAGATAATATTGGTGTTCAATCAGTGACATAGCAGGGTAATTTGGACTTCTGGTGCAGGGTATTCAGGGGCAGTTACGTTAGTAAAGTATTTTTGATCTGAGACTTGAGAGTATAAGTAGGAATTAACTGGGGAAAGAAGGAGAAGATGGTTCCAGGCACAGAAAGCAGTATATGCTCTGGCTCTGAGAGGTCTCCTACCCATAGCCATTTTGATGGAAGGTGGCACAATATGAGGCTGGGGAAGTAGATACCAGTCAGATTATGTAGCATTTTTTTAGACTTCATTTAAAATTTTGTATTTTATTCTTAGAACAATGTGATACTCTTAAAGGGTTATGAGCAGAGCATAATGTGATTTGATCTGTGTAAAGTTTTCTCTGACTGTGGTATGGAAAATGGATTGAAGGGGGCATAAATAAGTAAGAGGAAATTGTTAAAAGGGTCATTGCAATAATTGTGAATAGAGACTAAAGAACAACTTAGGAGATAAAACCTATATGATTTGGTAATGGATGGGTAATGAGGAGTGAGGGAGAATGAAGTCCTGAGGTTTCTATATGTCAGGATGCCTCCCAAGTTTTTAACTTCACCAGTACGTAAATAATGTTGCCATCTAAGTGAGAGCACTGGAACATGAGTAACTGCAAGGTGACCTCTGCTTGTTGAAATTTACTGAAGCCAAGGGCAAGGCATGGATGAGATGGCTTGTGACAAAATAGCGAAAGAAAGGGTGGTTTTGAGGAAGCAAGCATTTGAGGTCTGTGTAGAAGATAGTGAGTTTGGAAAAGAGATGGGAAAAAATCAGAGATGGAAGAAGAAAACCAGGATTATTTGGTATGTGGTATTGGTGACTAGCATGTTTTGAGAAGGAAGATATGATTGATTTGGTTGAACTTTGCCTGGCGATCAAATAAAATGTCCATTAGGTGTAAGGAGGTGGAGATGAGTAGTATTTTTGGTGGTATGATTGTGTCTGAGGTTGAATTAGACTGGAAATGGAGACAAAGCAGAGAAGTGGGGATGCTATAGGTAGAGAGATATATGGGGTCCAGAAGGATTTCTAAAAGTGGGTGTAATCATGTTAGTAGTGCTGATGAGAAGATTTCTGAAAGAAGAAGGTGAAGACAGGAGTAGTAAGGGATATAGGATTTCTGGGAAAAGAAGAGGTAGATGGGATTGGTATCACAATGTGAAATTGGCCTTGATGGGAGGAGAGGCAGCACCCTTAACATTAGGACTGGGTAAGGGTTCAGTGACTGGAGATTTGGTCTGGCCTGTTGTTTCTCATGAGTCAGGAATGTGATCACACGGAAGAGCAAGTGCCATTTCTGACTGGAAAATACTATGTTTTGTTTTCAGGCTATAAAAAGGTTAAGACTCTTAAATTCAAGTGAGCTTCCCAGAAAGGGTGAATTTATGTAGCTTCCTACTGAAGAAATGACAAAACATGATAAAATGGATCTCTTAAAACTTACAGCTAGTTATTTCGTAATACCTTTTTTCCATTTTCTTTTAGCATTTTTTGCTTTTGTTTTCATTTCCTCATAATTTATGGCAAGCTAAGGTCAGCCAAGTTTTGGAAAGCCTAATTAATACCTCTTAGTAGTTAACTCTCCATTTTTCTTTGAATGTGCTCCTTTTTCTCCTTATCTCCTTCATAGCACATAACCTGATGGAATTACTGGTCTTGCCATTGACACTTCCCAGTAGCAGGAAATTTCGAATAGACTACTGTCAGAGTAATCCTGCTCCGCACCACACTGAAACTATGACAAGTATTAATGTTTGACTCTTTCTGTGGCATTATAATTTATCCCTCCAACTTTTCATTTTGAAAGTTTCAAACCTATAGACAAATTGAAGAGTAGCACAGTGAACACCCATATACACTTTACATAGGCTCAACAATTACTACTTTGTACTAATTATTAGATGATATCAGTGAAAAATTAAAAATTATAGTGCAGTGTTCATATTATTGTGATCATCCATGTTTGTTTTCTTAGCAAAGCCAAATATTTCAAATGGTGTTAGAAAACCCAAGTTTTTATAAAATCACTTAAGTCGTTATTTACTTTTATTATACAAGGTGTATATAATTTAAAAAGTCAAGTGGTTAGTTCTACAGGCTTTGCTTGGGAAACAGTCTGCTATGGCCATATGCCTCTTTCTAAGCACCTTTAACTGTCAGCTGTATCTTTTGATACTTACCTCTGTATCTCAAAATTCCATCCTTCTGAAGTACTTTTTATTTCTCACCGTAGAAGTTGTGGATTAGTCATTTCTATCCTTGTGTTGGGCCTTAACCTCCCACCTATGACATCCTGCTCTCTTACTTGTTTTATTATAATTTTGGTTAGGGATTCAGTGTGTAATGTTACCATGTTAACAGTGTACACAGCTTAGCCATGCGGTGTCCAGTACTTTCTATGCCCTTAGAACCTTTTGATTTTTCTGCAGTTATCTGTGTGTGTGTGTGTGTTGACGAGGGAGAGGGTTCTTAGTATTTTATATATTTGTTATTAACTCATAGTAAAATTCTCCTAGTTTTAATTTTTTCCACATGATCTGATACATTGTTAATTTGTCATTTTTTGTTTTGTTTTTTGGTTTTTTGGTTTTTTTTTTTAAAGATTTTATTTATTTATTTGTCAGAGAGAGAGCACAAGCAGGCAGAGAGGCAGGCAGAGGCAGAGGGAGAAGCAGGCTCCCCGCTGAGCAAGGAGCCCGATGCGAGACTCGATCCCAGAACCCTGGGGTCACGACCTGAGCCGAAGGCAACTGCTTAACCAACTGAGCCACCCAGGCGTCCCTGTTTTTTGTTTTTTTTTTAAGAGAACGAGAGAGCAGGTGGAGTGGCAGAGGGAGAGGGAATCTTAAGTAGGCTCCATGCCCAGTGTGGAACCTGACGCAGGGCTCAGATCTCACAACCCTGAGATCATGACCCCAGTTGAAATCAAGAATGGAACTGAGCCACTCAGGTGCCCTGGTAATTTGTCATTTTCATCATCTTGAGGAAATCTCACCTAGAGCCTTATGCTGTTGACCCTTGAACAACACAGGTTTGAATTGTGCAGTGCAGGTCCTTATATAATCTTTTATACACAGATTTTTTTCAGTAAATATATTACAGTATTGTAAATGTATTGTCTGTCATTATGATTTTCTTAATAACAATAATAATGTGTTTTCCTTATGATTTTCTTAACATTTTCTTTTACCTAGCTTACTTTATTGTAAAAATAGAGTATATAATACACAAAACATAAAAATATGTGTTAATTGTCTGCTATGTTACCAGTAAGGCTTCTGGTCAGCAATAAGCTTATTAGTAGTTAAGTTTTTGGGAACTCAAAAGTTATATGCAGATTTCAACTGCACAGAGAGTTGGGACCCCTAACCAACCCTTTACTCCCTGCTGCTCCTGGATTGTTCAAGGGTCAAGTGTATATTCCTTCAATCTACACTAGTTACCTTCTCTGTCTTAATGGCTGTTATCTTGGGGATTCTCTTCAGCTATGTCAAGAATTCCATATCTTCCTTGATTTTGGTTTACTCACTCATTTTGAATATACAGCAAGTCCTTCAATAGTTTCCTGAGAAAGGGCATATGAAGGCAAAGTTTTTGAGACCTTGCATTATCTGAATATATTTTTATTCTTTTCGTACACTTGTATGGAGTTTGGCTGGTATAAAACACTAGCCTGGAAATCATTGTTGCTCAGAATTTTGAAGGCATTGCTCCATCTTTTACTTCCAGAGTTGCTATTAAATCAAATTATTTTGATTCTGGTATTTTTGTCTGTGAATTTTGTCCCTCTCTGATGGCTTGCAGACTCTTTGTTGCTGTAGTTCACAAGGCTATACCTTGCTGTGAGTCATCCATTGTGGTAGGTACTTGGAAGACCCTTTTGATCTGCAAATTTAGTTTCTTTCTTTCAAGGACATTTTCTTGAATTATTTCTTTCATTATTTTCTTCCCTTTGTTTATTCTCTTTTCTGTAACTTTTACTCAGATGTTGATTTTCCTGCATTGGACTTCATAATTTTTTCATTTTTTGGTGTACAGTTTTGTTTTGCTCTACTTTATAGTAAGTTTCTTCAACTTTGTCTTCAAACTGTTTTTTGAGTTTTTACATTTCTGCTCTTATGTTCTTAATTTTTAAGGATTCCTTTTTTGTTCCCTGCATCTTATTTCATGAGTGCAATTTGTTTCATTTCTGAAACTATTAATGATAATTTCTGTGAAATTTTCTTTTCTGTACATAGTATGTTTCAAGTTCTTTTTTTTTTTTCTTTACTTTGTACCTTTGTTCTCTATTTTTTATGTTTGAGCTTTTCCTCAGATCTCTGTTCTGGATTAAAGAGCATATGGAGGGGCGCCTGGGTGGCTCAGTTGGTTAAGTGTCTGCCTTAGCCTCGGGTCATGATCCCAGGATCCTGGCATGGAGTCCCACCTTGGGCTCCCTGCTCAATGGGAAGCCTGTTCACCCTCTTTCTCTGCCTGCCACTCTGCCTACTTGTGCTCTCTATCTCTCTGTCAAATAAAATCTTTAAAAAAAAAAAAGAATAAAGAGCATATGGATAGTTCTTAATATGCGGAGTTGTCAGCCTTTAATTTTCTTTTAGGATGATTCCCTTTCCCCTCCCAATCCCTTGTCAGTAGTACCTTCTCCATTTCTTTCTTGGCTTGGTGAGATTCCTCAGAGAAGAGTCTAGTCTTCTACTTGGAAAATAAGAATTTGGCTTCTCATATTCTGGGTGCTCAGTCGGGGAACTCAACTAAGTGGTTTTAGCATTCAGTTCATTCACTCATTTTTTGGTATTGCTATATACTCCTGGGCTCTGCTTGGTGTTGCTTAGTCTAGAGACTTTCTTTTTTTTTTTTTTTTTAAGATTTTATTTATTTATTTGACAGGGAGAGAGAGAAACAGTGAAAGAGGGAACAGAAGCAGGGGGAGAGGGAGAGAGAGAAGCAGGCTTCCTGTAGAGCAGAGAGCCTGATGTGGGGCTCGATCCCAGGACCCTGGGATCATGACCTGAGCCGAAGGCAGACGCTTAACGACT
>CM052895.1:75923742-75943151 GCA_028534135.1 Potos flavus | reverse complement strand
GAAGCAGGGGGAGAGGGAGAGAGAGAAGCAGGCTTCCTGTAGAGCAGAGAGCCTGATGTGGGGCTCGATCCCAGGACCCTGGGATCATGACCTGAGCCGAAGGCAGACGCTTAACGACTGAGCCACCCAGGCGCCCCTAGTCTAGAGACTTTCTGTTTTACTCCCAACTAGTGGAAAAACCTCTAGTCTTTTACTGGCAGAAGGGTAGAGGCAATGACAATGTGGTTGGGAATGGAGGAGGCTGCTTAACAGCTTTCAGCCAGTTCTCTCTGTCTTATCCTTTCGAACTCCAGAGGTGTACCAGGTGTTGCCAGTTCCTGGGCCTTTCGATGGTATGTGGTATAGATACAGTTGGTTTTTGGTTTTACTCACTGAAGACTTAAAATTTGGCATTCTTAAATCTATTAAGATAGTCACCATTATACTAATCCATTTGCTTCCCTGCTTGCAGAACTGTACATACCTGCACAGCTATATAATTTACACTCAGTTGTCCTTTCTTGTTCTCCCTGTCATTAATGGGCTTATTACTTGAAAATCTTTTTATTGTAGCTTTAGTGGAGATTAGGAGGGAAAAGAATTTAGAAATGTTTATTCAGTTCTTGATCTTTTTTTTTTTTTTTAAGATTTTATTTATTTGACAGAGAGAGTACAGTTAGAGTAGGAGCATGAGCAGGGGGAATGGGAGAGAGAAAGCAGGCTTCCCGCTGAGCAGGGAGCCCGACCCGGGGCCAGATCCCAGCACCCTGGGATCATGACCTGAGCCAAAGGCAGATGCCCAACGACTGAGCCACCCAGGCGCCCCTCAGTTCTTCATCTTTACCTGGAAATACTCTGACTTCATCCTGAACAGACTTTCACCCAATCTTGTTTTCAGACCTTTCTATATTTCTACTTCTAGGATACCCTTTGCAAAGCAATTGGGGAAATCAGATCGCTTCTTAGCTTTTCTCAGAGCTGGTCTATTATTCAGTTTTCTTTTGTTTAACTCTCATTACCATCTGACTTTCAACTTTGTCAGATTTTTATTGTTGTTTCTTTTCCAGTGCTCTGGCTTTTGTGTTTTTTCTTTTTAAAAACTGCTTTTACTGTTGTTTTTTTTTTAAGGGGGTTTCAGAAGGGAGCAAAATTAAACTTGAGTATTAGTCTCATTCTTTATCTTTAAAGTTTTCTGCTTTAACATTATTTAATAATAGTTTTTAAAAAGACTGTAGTTTTTAAATATAATAGTTTTAATAAAGACTATAAAATAGTTTTAAAAAAGACTATATAATAGTTTTTAAAAAGACTAATAGTTTTTAAAAAGGCCTCTCCCCTTCCGCCAGTAAAAGACTAGAGGTTTTTCCACTAGTTGGGAGTAAAACAGAAAGTCTCTAGACTAAGCAACACCGAGCATAGCCCAGGAGTATATAGCAATACCAAAAAATGAGTGAATGAACTGAATGCTAAAACCACTTAGTTGAGTTCCCCGAATGATTCTTAACTTGGCCAACTTGGCTCTTTAACTGAAGAGAACTAATATTTGAATAAAACTACTGTTCAGAAATCTCTACCTGTGACTCTACCTGTGGCAGCTGTCACCTTCCCTTCGTAACCATGATTGCGGGAACCATTGACTTTTTCCACTTCTGGATGTGCTACTCAACTTTTGAAAGCACTGAAATCACCCATTCTGTCCTTTTATTCTACTAACCTCGCTGTACACAGGGTCATTAGTTACCTGGTAATACAGTATATATTAGTTTTCAATTTTATAGGCATTTGGTGCAGGGAAACACTCCCTTTCCTCCTAATATTTATCTCTCATCCTTGAGTTTTGTGTTCCCTTCTTAGAATAATCACTATTTTCATCTAATTTTTTATTTTTATTTTTTATTATTATTATTATTTTTAAAGATTTCATGATCCCAGGATCATGACCTGAGCCGAAGGCAGAGGCTTTAACCCACTGAGCCACCCAGGCGCCCCTTTCATCTAATTTTTTAAAAAAGTTCTTTTTATTTTCCTTTCCTGGATCCTCTTCTACTTTGACATTCAAGGTGGGTAATTCTTTTTTTTTTTAACTTTTCTCTCTCTCTCTTAAGTTTATTTATTTTTTTTTAGTAATCTGCACCCAGCGTGAGGCTCAAACTCACGATCCCTAGATCAGTAGTTGCATGCTCTTTCAACTGAGCCAACCAGGAGCCCCTATTTTCTATTTTTTCTATTTTTTTTTTTTTTAAGATTTTATTTATTTATTTGACAGAGAGAGAGAGATTACAAGTAGGCAGAGAGGCAGGCAGAGGGGTGGGGGGAAGCAGGCTCCCCGCTGAGCGGAGAGCCCGATGCGGGGCTCGATCCCAGGACCCCGAGACCTGAGCCAAAGGCAGAGGCCCAACCCACTGAGCCACCCAGGCGCCCCTTCTGTTCTTTTTGAATAGAGGTCTTATTAACTCGGAGTTTTAACTGTTATTGGTAAACTTAATTTATATACACAGTGCTAGTGTTTCCCAGGCTTCAAATCTGCAAGCCCAACTGTGTACTTGAAGCTTTCACTGGGATGTCCTTTAGGCACTTGAGCTTAGCTTATTTAAAACTGACCTGATTATTTTCCTCCTCAGACCAGTACTTTCTTCTTTATTTCCTGCCTTAGTGAATAGATCCCTGCCACCTAGTCATATACCCTAAATACCTAGGAGTCACCCTTTTCTTCCTTCTTTATGCCCTTATACCGTTAGGTCCTTTATTTTCTATAGAACTTTTTTGAGATATAATTTACAGAGCATAAAATTCACCTCTTTAAAGTATACAATTCAGTGAGTGGTTTTTGGTGTATTCAGAGTTGAGTAATTACCACCAATAGTCAATTTTAGGACATTTTCATCACCCCCAAAAGAAACCTCATACCCTTTATCTGCCCTCTCTCCACTCTTCTTGCCCTTTACACCTCTTTGCCCTAAGTAACAAGTAATATATTTTCTATCTCTATAGATTTGCATATTCTGGACGTTTCATATAAATGGAATCATATACTATGTGGTCCTTTGTGACTACTTCTTTCACTTAGCATAATGCTTTCAAAGTCTATTCATGTATCTGTATTTCATTCTGTTTCATGGTAAATGTATTCCATTATATGGATAGACCATATTTTATTTACGAATTCATCAATCAGTAGACATTTGGACTATTTCCACCTTATGTCTGTTCAGAATAGTGCGGCTGTGAATATTTGTGTATAAGTTTTAGTGTGGACATAATGTTTTTGAATCTTTTGCGTATATACGCAGGGGTAGAATTGCTGGCTCACATGTTAACTCTTTCTAGCTTTTTGAGGTACTACCAGACTGCTTTGAAAAGCTGCTACACCAGTTCAGATTTCCACCAGTGTAAGTGAGGGTTCTGATTTCTCTGCGTCCTCACCAATACATGTTAATCTGACCTCTTTTCTATTGTGCTAAAATATAACAATGGTAACAAGTTTACTGTTTAATTTTTTATTTATTTTTAAAAATATTTTATTTATTTATTTGAGAGAGGGAGTGGTGGGGAGGGGAGGAGCAGAGGGAGAGGGACAAGCAGACTCCATGCTGAGCACGGAGCCCGACCTGGGGCTTGATTCCACAATCCTGAGATCACGATCTGAGCCGATACCAAGAGCTGGATGCTTAACCAACTGAGCCACCCAGGCACCCCACAAATTTACCATTTTAACCATTAAAAAAAGAAATTATTGGGGCAGGGGGCAGAGGGAGAGGGAGAGAGTGTCAAGCAGACTGCACTGAGTGTGGAGCCTGACATGGGGCTCAGTCTCACGACCCTGAGATCATGACCTGAGCCAAAACCAAGAGTCAGACCCTCAACTGGCTCTGCCACCCAGGTGCCCCATTGTAACCATTTTTAAGTGTATAGTTTAGTGGTATTAAGTACATTCACATTGTTGTGCAATTATTAACCACTATACATATCCAGAACCTTTTCATATTTTTTTTTTAAGATTTTATTTATTTATTTGACAGAGAGAGAGATCACAAGTAGGCAGAGAGGCAGGCAGAGAGAGAGAGGGAGAAGCAGGCTCTCCGCTGAGCAGAGAGCCCGATGTGGGGCTCGATTCCAGGACCCTGAGATCACGACCCGAGCCGAAGGCAGAGGCTTTAACCCACTGAGCCACCCAGGCGCCCCTAGAACCTTTTCATATTTTTATACTGAAAATCCATACCCATTTGATAAGAACTTTTAGCCCCTGGTCAGTACTATTCCACTTCTTTCTCTATGAATTCAACTATTCTAGGTACCTCATGTAAGTAGAATTATACAACATTTGTTTATTGTGTCTGGCTTATTTCACTTAGCATAATGTCTTTGAAGTTCATCCATGTGTCAGTATTTCATACATTTTAAGTCTCAGTAATATTCCATTGTATGTATATACCACATTTTGTTCATCCTTCAATGTACATTTGGGTTATTTCCACATTTTGGCTGTTTTGAATAATAATGGTATGAACACTGGTATTCAAATAGCTATTCTGACCTTTTTATTTTTCTTTTTAAGTTTTATTTTTATTTAAGTTATCTCTATACCCAGTATGAGGCTTGAACTCACGACCCCAGCCAAGATGAAGAGCACATGCTCTTCTGCCTGAACCAGGCAGGCGCCCTTCTGACTTTTTATTACTTGTTAAGTCCTTTTGTTTTGTCTTTAAAAAATTTTTTTTTCAAATTTTGTTTTTTTGATTCCCAGTGTTACTGACTTAGTTTAAATTCTAGTCATTTTGCATGTACACTATTTTGGTAATCTCTGGTCTGAGTCTTCTCTGTTTTCTCTTGAATGTGTTATTCCAAGGTCAAGAAGATTTATCTTTCTAAAACCCAAAACTGAGCCTTGAAATGAGACTCCTCAATGCCAAGAGCTCATACGTTGCTCAGGCTCTTAACATGGCATCAAACAGTTTCAGGTCTAGCCACTGCTTACCTGCTAAGTTTTTATGATGTAGTGTTCTGAACTACTTTTAGTTCCCAGCTATTAGTTTGTTCATTCATGCCTTTGAAGGTTCTGGACCTTCATACTGGAATTCTCTCTTTAACAAACTGTTTATTTACCTTTAAAAATTCTGCTTGGATGTCCTATTTGTCCTCCAATTAATGATCTCCACTTTTTTGTTTTGTTTTAAGATTTATTCATTTATTTATTTGAGACAGCTAGAGACCATGCACATGGGTGAGGCAAGGGGCAAGAAGGAGGGAATTTCAAGCAGACTCCCCACTGAGCACAGAGGGGCTTGATCCCAGGATTTGAGACCATGAAGACCATGACCTGAGCTGAAATCAAGAGTTGGCTACTTAAATGACTGAGCCTTCCAGGCGCCCCAGTGATCTTCACTTTTTAATGTTATTTTTAAAAAGTGAATGTTTGGTTAAGCGGCCTACTCTTGGTTTTGGCTCAGGTCGTGGATTCGAGCCCCATGTCTGGCTCCATGCTCAGACATGGAGTCTGCTTAAAAAATTATCTCTCCCTCTGGCCCTCCCTCCATTCTTGCTCTGCGTGCATGCTCTCTCTCATAAACGAATAAATCTTTAAAAACATAAAAAGTGAGTGTTTATATTATTGCTAATTACCATATTCTTTTACGGTAATCTATTTGTATATCTCTTATCCACCAGGCAGTAAGTTTCTTTTTTGTGCTCTTTATAGTGCTGGCACATCATAAGTGTTCATACACTTGATTGAATTTACTTATTTATGGGAGAATTATGTACTTCTTAAATTAACCTTCTGAAATTCTATATAGATACATATATATCTTACCAATTTAAATCCTCCTTTATATAGTTTTTTTCTGTGGAAGGATTTAATTTAGTAGGTCGAGAATAAGGAGTTCAGTTTTTTCATAGAACTTGTTTTTAAAATGGACTAAAAATCAAAATTCAGCCAGTTTCTAATTTTATTATTAAGCGGGACTTGATCCCAGGACCCTGGGATCATGACCTGGGCTGAAGGCAGCCCTTAACTGACTGAGCCACCCAGGTGCCTCTCTTTTATAAACTCTTAATGCGTTTTCTTTTTCTTTCTTTCTTTTTTTTTTTTAAGATTTTATTTATTTATTTGACAGAGACACAGCGAGAGAGGGAACACAAGCAGGGGGAGTGGGAGAGGAAGAAGCAGGCTTCCTGCTGAGTAGGGAACCTGATGTGGGGCTCGATCTCAGGACCCTGGGATCATGACCTGAGCCAAAGGCAGACACTTAACGACTGAGCCACCCAGGTGCCCCTCTTATGCATTTTCTTGCCACATAAATTGAATATTTAAAATTTTCCCTCTCTGACCTCTTCTTTTTTTTGTTGGTAGAGACTTCTTTGGCACTAGTGGTATGGCTGTTCTCTTGAAGATGAACAGTCATCTTTTTAAAGTAATGACACTGGTTCTTATTTTCGTCTAGTTTCAAACCGGAGGCCCTATCGACAGTACTACGTGGAGGCTTTTGGGGACCCTTCAGAGAGAGCCTGGGTGGCTGGAAAAGCAATCGTCATGTTCGAAGGCAGACATCAGTTTGAAGAGCTACCTGTTCTTAGGAGAAGAGGGAAGCAAAAAGAAAAAGGATATAGGCACAAGGTAAAGAAATAAAGCCTCTGTAATTATCTTCTTGTGGTGGGCAAGGAGGAGGCAAGGAAGGAGTCTTATATTTTTTAAATATAAGTTATTTCCTTTGGTAGTAGGATTTTGTGAGAAAATAGATGAAAGCAGTATTTTTCCTGGGACAAAATAGGGCCAGGCTTCCATATATTTACACTCATTTTATGAGAAATGATTTCAGATGACTTTTGCCATGTCACTTAGATGTGACAGTATAAAATGACATGACCAGTCTTCTTTGGTCATATCTCTTGCAAGAAGAAAATGATCATTGAAATGAAATATTCTACTTCTCACTCTCTGGATTAATTATTTCTCTTTAAAATGAGAAAGATAGAACTGTAAACATTTTTGTCATCTCGGGTTTTCGTTTGTTTTTATTCACAGACAAGTGCACTCCTTAATCCCTACACTATTTCACCCATCTTCCTTCTCGTAACCATCAATTTGTTCTTTGTAGTTTAAAGAGTCTGTTTCTTTGTTTGTGTTTCTCTCTCTTTCATTCCCTTTGTGCTTTTTTTTTTCTTAAATTACACATATGAGTAAAATCATACAGGATTTGTCTTTCTCTGACTGACTTGTTTCACTTAGCACTGTTACTCTCTAGCTCTATCTAAGTTGTTGCAAATGGTGTTATTTTGGTTTTTGTATGTGGTGATTAATGCTTAATGTTGTACTTTCAAGCCCAGTTATGTTTTAATAAAGAATATTGTATTTTTGTTCCATTTACTTGATGTTTTGTGTTAAAGTTGGGTGAGTAAAATTTTGTTTTATTTCTTTTAATATTCCTTTATAGTCAATTCTAGAAAGTGAAATATTTCCTATTAGATTGATGTTTCATGCTTCTCTGTGTATAAATAACTTAATAATCATTATTAGGATAAGTTAGAGTCATTATGCAGTCCCTGCTGTTTCTTAGTTGAATTCTCTGAGGATTATTGTCTTCATCTCAAACTAGTGTAGTGATATGTGCCTTCTAGAACTGTTGGGAGAATTAGAAATAATTATAAATATTTAATATGTCCTAAGTTTGATGTCCTAAAACAACTAGTATATGTTACTGTTACAATGAAAGAGGCTAACCGCATCAGTTCTAATACTTCGGGTGGTGGTTGGGAGGTGTTACAAGCTTTTGTGTCAAGCCTTTAGTTATGTATCTTAACCAAGCCCCTTTTCAAAGGAGTTCAGTAGGGCCTTCAGATTCTGGAAAGTTGTTTTACTCTTGTCACAGTTATGAAAATTAATCAATGTGTATAAAATAGATTGCATGGTCAGCGCATTGCTTTATAAGAGGAGGCTACCTTTCCAGTGACCTGAATTTTTACATGCTCAGTGGAACATCCCTTTTACAAGTATTAAAGTATAGTTAGCTAATAGTTAGAACCTTGACTAATAACTATTTTATGAAGCCAGGGAGGAAAATAGGAGTTTGAGAAATTAGTTACATTTAACAGAGCATCAGTGTCTCCATCTGTGAGGAATCAACAAAGGCACATATGTTAATACTCAAGGTGTTTTGGTGTCTCTGGACAACATGACTCAGCCCAGGAGACTGCTTGGTTATAATCTAGATTTTATGTAACATATATTGAATAATCAGATACATCACCAGAAATAAAGGGGTCTGGGGATAACCAGAGGTTCAAATTTAGGGTCTCCTAGGGTAGATCTGACCTCTTTTCTCCTGTCTTCATTTTTCCATGTTCATCTTCTTTAGCCTTTTGCTTTCTCTTATACAACTGAGCAAGTGCTTGGCCTTTATAAGTCAGGAAGTAAATAAATCCTTATTTTAAAGTGTGGAGGAGTAAATAGGAAGGGTCCGATTATTCCTTGGTTTAGTAATGTAATGTTGATTAGTAATGCAGTCCTAGTTATGGTCCACTCTTTTGTCCTTATAAAAGAGGGAGGGCAGAGGATTAATCTTTCCTCTAATGATAGATCTTGGTGGTAGAAGTAGATTTGAGGACTCCCCCACTGTTTAGGCTCTGGGTGAACAGTGGGTGCTAAACACCTGGTTAGTACCATAAAAGTATCTTGAAGAAGTTACAAGGCTTGGAAAAGTTTCTCGAGAAGTCTTTGCTCATAATCTCTCTATTCCCTTTTGTATTTTTTTGGTAAGTGATAATCTTTTTCTCCTTATATTTAAGGTTCCTCAGAAAATTTTGAGTAAATGGGAAGCAAGTGTTGGACTTGCTGAGCAGTATGATGTTCCCAAAGGGTCGAAGAACCGAAGATGCGTCACCAGTTCAATCAAGTTGGACAGTGAGGAGGATATGCCATTTGAGGACTGTACAAATGATCCTGAATCAGAACATGACCTGTTACTTAATGGCTGCTTGAAATCTCTGGCTTTTGACTCTGAACATTCTGCAGATGAGAAGGAAAAGCCTTGTGCTAAGTCTCGAGCCAGAAAGAGTTCTGATAATCCAAAAAGGACTAGTATGAAAAAGGGCCACATGCAATTTGAAGCACATAAGGAAGAACGAAGGGGAAAGATTCCAGAGAACCTTGGCCTAAACTTTATTTCCGGGGATGTGTCTGATAAGCAGGCCTCTAATGAACTTTCCAGGATAGCAAATAGCATCACAGGGTCCAACACTGCCCCAGGAAGTTTCCTGTTTTCTTCTTGTGCGAAAAACACGGCAAAGAAAGAATTTGAGACTTCAAATTGTGACTCTCTACTGGGCTTGTCTGAGGGTGCCTTGATCTCTAAACGTTCTGGGGAGAAGAAGAAACTCCAACGAGGTTTGGTGTGTAGTTCAAAAGTGCAGCTCTGTTACATTGGAGCAGGTGATGAAGAAAAGCGAAGTGATTCTATTAGTATCTGTACTACTTCTGATGATGGAAGCAGTGATCTGGATCCCATAGATCACAGTTCAGAGTCTGATAACAGTGTCCTTGAAATTACAGATGCTTTTGATAGAACAGAGAGTATGTTATCTGTGCAGAAACATGAAAAGGTAAAGTATACTAGGTATCCTGCCACAAACACTAAGGTAAGAGCAAAGCAGAAGTCCCTCATTACTAACTCACATACAGACCACTTAATGGATTGTACTAAGACAGCAGAGCCTGGAACTGAGACATCTCAGGTTAATCTCTCTGATCTTAAAGTATCTACTGTTGTCCGCAAACCCCAATCGGATTTTAGAAACGATGGTTTCTCTCCAAAATTCAGCACACCATCAAGCATTTCCAGTGAGAACTCACTAACAAAAGGTGGGGCTACAAATCAAGCTCTTTTACATTCAAAAAGCAAACAGCCCAAGATCCGAAGTATAAAGTGCAAACATAAAGAAAATCCAGTTGTAGTGGAACCTCCAGTTACAAATGAGGACTGCAGTTTGAAGTGCTGCTCTTCCGATACCAAAGGCTCTCCTTTGGCCAGCATTTCCAAAAGTGGAAAAGTGGATGGGCTTAAACTACTGAGCAACATGCATGAGAAAACCAGGGATTCAAACGACATAGAAACAGCAGTGGTGAAACATGTTCTGTCAGAGTTGAAGGAACTCTCTTATAGATCCTTAAGTGAAGATGTGAGTGACTCTGGAACATCAAAGCCATCAAAGCCATTACTTTTTTCTCCTGCCTCTGGTCAGAATCATATCCCTATTGAACCAGATTACAAATTCAGTACATTGTTAATGATGTTAAAAGATATGCATGATAGTAAGACCAAGGAGCAACGGTTAATGACTGCTCAGAACTTGGTCTCTTACCGGAGTCCTGGTCTTGGGGACTGTTCTACGAGTAGTCCTGTAGGTGCATCTAAGGTCTTGGTTTCAGGAAGCTCCACTCACAGTTCAGAAAAAAATGGAGATGGCGCTCAGAACCCAGTCCGTCCTAGCCCTAGTGGGGGTGACCCTGCAGTGTCTGGAGAGTTGTCTGTATCTGTACCTGGCTTAGTGTCTGACAGAAGAGACGTCCCTGCTTCTGGTAAAAGTCGTTCAAACTGTGTCACTAGGCGCAACTGTGGGCGATCAAAACCATCATCTAAATTGCGAGATAGTTTATCAGCCCAGATGGGAAAGAACACATTGAACCGTAAAGCCTTAAAGACAGAGCGCAAAAGAAAACTCAGCCGACTTCCAGCCGTAACTCTGGAGGCTGCACTGCAGGGAGACAGAGCAAGTGGGGGTTCAGAGAATGGTTCCTCAAGAGGTGGGCTAGAGGACCCTGGCAAAGAGGAACCCCTTCAGTTAATGGGCCATTTAACAAGTGAAGACAGTGCCCATTTTTCCAGTGTTCATTTTGATAACAAAGTCAACCAATCTGACCCTGATAAAATTCCTGAGAAAGTTCCCTCTTTTGAAAACAGAAAAGGCCCAGAGGTGGATACTGAAATGAACAGTGAGAATGATGAACCCAATGGTGTAAATCAAGTGGTGCCTAAAAAGCGGTGGCAGCGTTTAAACCAAAGGCGCACCAAACCTCGTAAGCGCACTAACAGATTTAGGGAGAAAGAAAACTCTGAGGGTGCCTTTGAGGTTTTGCTTCCTGCTGACCCCGTAAAGAAGGTGGATGAGTTCCCAGAGCATAGACCCCCTACTTCAACAAACATAATAGAGGATACGCTGGCAGATCCAAATCATGCCAGCCGCTTAGATTCAGTTGGACCACGGTTGAATGTTTGTGATAAATCCAATGCCAGCATCGAAGAGATGGAAAAAGAGCCGGGAATTCCCAGTTTGACACCCCAGCCTGAGCTCCCTGAACCAGGTAAGGACTCCTGACAATGATAAGGATTAGAGAAGTGGTGATAATGTTACCCTTCTGAAGTTGGTCTGTTTCAGTGGAAGGGCCAAGTGTAAATTGGGAGGAAAGTACTATCACATGAAGGAAGAGCTTTATGTACAGGATCTGAATCTTGAGGGCCAGGTTTCCATATACTTTCAGAAATTATGTTTTACCAGAAGCTCGCTCTCTCTCTTTTTTTAAATTTTGAGATAGAGTGAGAGAGAGAGAGAGCACAAGGGTAGGGGGCAGAGGGAAAGGGAGAAGCAGACTCCCCACTGAGCAGAGAGCCCGATGCAGGGCTCGATCATAGGACCCTGGGATCATGACCTGAGCCGAAGGCAGATGCTTAACTGACTGACCCATCCAGGTGCTCCCAACCTTATGACCTTTTTATTTATTTTTATTTTTTATTACTATTTTTTTTAAAGATTTTATTTATTTATTTGACAGAGAGATCACAAGTAGGCAGAGAGGCAGGCAGAGAGAGAGAGGGGGAAGCAGGCTCCCTGCTGAGTAGAGAGCCTGATCCCAGGACCCTGAGATCATGACCTGAGCCGAAGGCAGAGGCTTTAACCCACTGAGCCACCCAGGCGCCCCCCCTTATGAGCTTTTTAAATCTATGAACTTTTTGGGACTCAGTCTGGCATTGTAGGTAATTGAGAGGCTCTCAGCCTAGAATTTAAGTGTAGTTATTAGTTTACAGAAAGCGAATAGATTTTATTGAATATTAGGCTTCCTTTACCACAATTTAAGGGAAGGTTCATTGATTATGTAGACAATTTGCTTTTGGGAAAAAGAAAGTGTTCTGTAGTACTTATTTGAAGACTTTAGATGTCTTAACTTCCCTTCTGTAGCAAGGTTTGAGAACAACAAAAAACTGAAGTACCAGGGTATCATAGTTTAGCAGCAGAAGAAAAATAGCAGAAGTCTTTCAAAATATTAATATTATACAATATAGTTTTTGATTTTTTTAAAGATTTTATTTATTCATTGGAGAGAGAGAAAGAGAGAGAGAGCACAGGCAGGGAGAGAGGCAAATGGAGAGGGAGAAGCACACTCCTAGGTGAGCTGGGATCCTGACGTGCGGCTCAATCCCAGGACCTTGACTTGGGATCATGACTTGAGCCAAAGGCAGATGCGCAACAATCTGAGCCACCTAGGTGCCCCTACAATATAGTTGTTGAGGATAGAACTGACTCTCCTTAAACATAAGATTTTCAAAGTTGTTTACGATAGTAGGTTTTGTTTTCTAACAGCTTTATTGAGATATAACTCAATACCATGAAATATCCATCATTTTAAAGTTTATACTTCAGTGGTTTTATTATGTTCACAGACTTCTACAGTCATCAACACAATCAGTTTTGGAATATTTGCATCGCCCAGGAAAGAAACATAGTACCCTTTATTATCCTCTCTTCCTTTCTCCCCAATCTGTAGGTTTTCCTGTTCTATACATTTCATGTTAATGGAATCATACAATATGTGGTACTTTGGTGTTTGGTTCTTTGAGTTAGCATGTAGCAATGCTTTATTTTTATTGTGGTAAAAAATACATAAATTTACCTTCTGAGCAGGTTTAAACTATACAGTATTACTGTATACACATTGTTGAAGAGTAGATCTCTAGAACTTTTTCATCTTACATGTCTGAAACCATACTCAATTGAACAACAGTTCTGTTTCCTTTTCCCCTACCCCCTGGCAACCACCATTCTTTGTTTTTATGAGTTGGATTACTTTAGATAGCTCATGTAAATGGAATGTACTGTTTGTCTTTTTGAGATTGGATTATTTCACTTAGCATCATGTCTTCAAGGTTCATTCATGTTTTAACATATGACACGATTGGGGTGCCTGGGTGGCTCAGTTGTGTGGGCGACTGCCTTTGGCTCAGGTCATGATCCCAGAGTCCTGGGATCGAGTCCCACATCGGGCTCCCAGCTCCGCGGGCAGTCTGCTTCTCTCTCTGACCTTCTCTCCTCTCATGTGCTCTCTCACTCTCTCTCTCTCTCTCAAATGAATAAATAAAATCTTTACAAAAAAAAAAAATGACACGATTTCTGTCTTTCTTAAAGCTGAATAATAGTCCATTGTATGTGCATACCATACTTTTTTTATTCATCTACCAGCAGACATTTAGGATTGGACATTTAAGTTGCTTCTATCCTGACCATTATGAATAAGAGTGTACTGAACATGGATGTGCAAATATCTCTTTGAGATCACATTTTCAGTTTTTATTTTATTTTTTTAAAGATTTTATTTATTTATTTGACAGAGAGAGAGAGATCACAAGCAGGCAGAGAGAGAGGGGGGTTGGAAAACAGGCTCCCCGCTGAGCAGAGAGCCCGACGCGGGGCTTGATCTTAGCACCCTGAGATCATGACCTCAGCTGAAGGCAGAGGCTTAACCCACTGAGCCACCCAGGCGCCCCAACATTTTCAGTTTTTTTAGATGTATGCCAGAATTGGAATGGATCATATAACTCTGTTTTTAGTATCTTGAGGAAACTCCATGCTGTTTTCTATAGTGGCTACACCATTTTATAATCCTACCAACAGTGCACTTAGTGTTTCAATTTCTTCACATCCTCACCAGTACTTGTTATTTTTTTTTTATAGTGGCCATCCTAACAGGTGTAAAGTGATAGCACATTGTGGTTTTGATTTTCATTTCCTCAGTGATTAGCGATGCTGAGGATCTTTTCATATGCTTGTTGGCCATTTGTATATCTTCTTTGAAGAAATATCTCTCCAGGTGCTTTGACTGTTTTTGAATTGGGTTGTTTTGTTACTGAGTTTTAGGATTTCTTTCTCTCTTTCTTTGTTCGTTCCTTCGTTCCTTCCTTTTTTCTTTCTTTTTCCCTCTTATTTGATATATGGTTTGTAGATATTTTCTTTCATTTTGTGGTTGGTTTTTTCACTATGTTAATTGTTTACTTTGTGCAGAAGATTTTAAGTTTGATGCGGTCCAATTCGTTTATTTTTGCTTTTGTTATCTGTGCTTTAGCTTATTTGTTATCAAATAAATCATTGCTCATTCCAGTCATGGATCAAATCTTTTCCCTTCTTTTCTTCTGGAGCGTCACAGTTTCAGATCTTAGATTTAGGTCTTTGATCCATTTTGAGTTAATTTTTGTATATGGTGTAGGATAAGGATCCATCTTTCTTTTGCATGTGGATATCCACTTTTCCCAGCACCATTTATTGATGAGACCATCCTTTCCCCTTTGTGTTGTCTTAGCATATTGGTCAACCATACACTTAGGATTTATTTCTGTGTTCTCCATTTTGTTCCATTGACCTATATGTCATTATGGCAATATCATATTGGAATGTAGCTTTATAATATATTTTGAAGAAAGGATGTATTTGTTCTTTGTCAAGATTGTTTTTGGCTATTTGGTGTCCATTAAGATTCCATGTGAATTTTAGGATGTTTTTTTTCCTGTTTCTGCAAAAAATGCTGTTGGGATTTTGGTAGGAAGTGCCTGGCTGTCTCAGGTGGTAGAACATGTGATTTTTGATCTCAAGGTCATGAGTTCAAGCCACATGTTGGGCCTAGAGCTTACTTAAAAAAAATATTGAGGGATACCTGAGTGGTTCAGTGGGTTAAGTGTCCGACTCTTGGTTTTGGCTCAGGTTATGATCTCATGGGTTGTGAGATGGAGCACTGTCATTGGGCTTTGCGCACAGCCAGGAGTCTGCTTGAAGATTCTCTCCTTCTGCCCCTATATGTGTGCGCCCCACTCGTGTGCGTGTGTGGTCTCTTGCTCTCTCTCGCTCTCTCTCTCTCAAATAAATAAATCTTAAAAAAAAAAGTGTTGAATTTTGTCTTGCAGAATCAGTTGAGATAGTCATGTGATTTTCTTCATTTTGGTAACATTTGTATTATATTTACCTTTTTATTATATGTTGAATCATCCTTCCGTCCCGGGGTGAATCCCACTTGGTCATGGTGTATTGAATTCAGTTTGCTAATATTTGTTGAGGATTTTTGCAGCAGTGTTCATAAGAAATATTGGTTTACTTTTTTTTTAAGTATATTGTATGTCTTTGGTGTCAGAGCAATGCTCACCTCATAAAATGAATTTAGAAATGTTCTCTCCTCCTCAGTTTTTTGGAAGCGTTTGAAAAGGTTTGGCATTAATTCTTTTTTAGATGCTTGGTAGATTTCTCCAGTTAATCTGTCTCATCCTGGGCTTTTCTCACTTGGGAGGTTTTTGATGACTGATTTAATCTCCTTACTAATTCAAATTTTGTATTTCTTCATGATTCAGTCTTGGTAGATGGTATGTTTCTAGAAATTTCTTTCTAAGTTATCCAATTGGTTGGCATGCAGTTGTTCATAGTCTTTTATAATTCTTTTGCTTCTGTGGTATCAGTCGAAATGACTTTAATTTCCGGTTTTAGTTATTTGTGTCTTTTTTTCCTTAGTTAATGTAGCTAAGGACTTTGCAGTTTTTCATTAAAAAAATCAGGATCTGAATCTTGAGGGCCAGGTTTCCATATACTTTCAGAAATTATGTTTTACCAGAAGCTCTCTCTCTGTTTATATTTTTAACTTTCTGTTTATTTCTGCTCTAATATTTATTATTTCCTTCCTTCTGCTAACTCTGGGTTTAGTTTATTCTTATTCCTTGAAGTGTAAAAATTAGGTTATTGATTTGAGATCTTTTTTTTTCCCTTAAAGATTTTGTTATAATAGAGAGCACAAGCAGGGAGGGGGGAGGAGAGAGAGACGCAGACTCCGTGCTGAGCAGGGAACCCGATGTGGAGCTCGATCCCAGGCTCATGACCTGAGCCCAAGGTAGACGCATAACTAACTAAGCCACCCAGGTGCCCTGAAATCTTTTTTCTTTTTTTTTTTCTTTTTTTTATTAACATATAATGTATTATTTGCCCCAGGGGTACAGGTCTGTGAATCATCAGGCTTACATATTTCACAGCACTCACCATAGCACATACCCTCCCCAATGTCTGTAACCCAGCCACCCTATCCCTACCCCCTTCCCCCAGCAACCCTCAGTTTGTTTCATGAGATTGAGAATCTCTTACGGTTTGTCTCCCTCCCTATCCCATCTTGTTTCATTTTTCCCCCTACCCCCCACGACCCTCCTGCCCTGCCTTTCAAATTCTTCATATCAGAGAGATTATATGATAATTGTCTTTCTCTGATTGACTTATGAAATCTTTTTTCTTAATGTAAGTACCTTCTGCTGTAAACTTCTCTTAGTACTTCCTTTACTGGATTCCATAAGTTTAGGTATATTGTATTTTCATATTTGTCTCAAGATATTTTCTGATTTTTTTTTTCGTGGGACTTCTCTGACACATTGGTTGTTCAGGAGTATGTTGATTTCCATACATTTGTGGATATTCTAGTTTTCCAACTGCTAGAGTTCCAGCCCATTGTCATTAGAAAAGATAACATGGTATGATTTCAGTCTTCTTAAATTTGTAAGACTTGATTTGTGGTCTGTTGCGATTTATCCTGGAAAATAGTTCATGTGTGCTTAAGAAGAATGTATATTTTGCTGCTATAAGGTGGAGTGAGTGTTCTGTATGTGTCTGTTAGGTCCGTTTGATAAATAGTGATGTTCTGATTCTCTGATTTTTTATTGATCTTCTGTTTGGTTGTTATACCCGTTATTGAAAGCCAGATATACTCCACTATTATTGTTTGGCTATTTCTCCTGTCAATTCTGTTAGTGTTTGCTTCATATATTTGGGTGCTCTGATGTTGTATGCACCTATATTTATATTTGTTATCTTCCAAAGTATGTAGAGAGTTATTTTCATTTGTTTTTAGAGAGAGAGTTGGGTGGGGGTGCTGAGGGAGAGGGAGAGAGAGATTCTTAAGCAGATGGGGGCTTGCTCTCACAACCCTGAGATCATGACCTGGGCCAAAATCTAATGTGGCATGCTTAACCACCTGAGGCACCCAGGCACTCCTGGAGATTTGTTTCGACCCTTTGATTAGGGCCACGTTTCCCTGTTTCTTTGTGTACTTGATTTTTTTTCCCCCCTGAGTTACATGCATTTGAATAACAACCACTTCTAGTCTTTAGGGATTGTCTTCAGACATTTCACCAATCACCTCAGCTGGATATTCTGGGGACCTCTGGATCCCTTTTTAGATGGTGGGCTTCTCTGGGCTTGTATGTGTAATTTCCTAATTAGGGAGTTCTGTCTGTTTCTTTTTCAGGGGCTTGTAATCTTGCTCCCTCTAGTGTTTTTCTGCAGTACTGAAGGTTTACTTGTGTTACTGCAACAATCTTTCCCACTGTTTTCACTCTTAGTGGCTCCCAGGTATGCAGAGTACTGGCTCCCCATTTGTTCTCAAAAGCAGGCAAGACAGATACTAACTAGTCCCTTGGGCAATTCTCCAGAAATCCAGATTGCTAAATGCTGGCTCCACTCTTTAACTTTTTTTTGTAGAAAGAAGCATAAGTTTAGTACCTTCTCCTGATCTCATCAAACTGTGCTGGCCTTTGACTACCTCGTTTCAAGCCATCTGGTTCCTCAGCATGCTGCTCATTCTCTGCCTTATTTTCAGCAGCCCTCATAAATCCAAACGGTGTGGGTTCTGTTAGTGGTCCCAGTCCTGTTAGACAGTCTGGTCTCTTGGGCAGCCCTATGAAAAGCTGGTGTGTTGGCCACAAGCTCCCCATCCCCAGCTCCCTCACTTCTCCCATCGACTAGGGGAGCTTTGCCTGCATTGGGAGTGGCAATCTCAGATAAAGTGGATTGGCTCTTTTTTAACGCATAATTCTTGTCTTTTGAACTTGCCTGGAGGTTCTGCAACTTCCTAACTGGTTTCTAGAGTACTCGTGTAGGGGCTCCAATTCTGCCATCTTACTGTTGTTACTCTTTTTTCATGTCTTCTTTTTTTTTTTCAAGATTGATTTATTTAGTTTTAGAGAGAGAGAGTGCGTGCGCATGTGTGCAGAAGCAGGAGGGGCAGAGGGAGAGAGAAGCTCCAAGAAGACTTGGGCTCAGTGCAGAGCCCGGTACAGGGCTCCATTCCACAACCCTGAGATTACAATCTGAGCCACAACTAAGAGTTGGATGCTTGACTGACTGTGCCACCCAGGCCAACCCTGTTTCATGTCTTTTTAATGCCACATAATACACCATTGTGTGAGCAAACCATATTTTATTATTTCATCAACTGATATTTGGATTGTTTCCACTTTTTGGCATTTTTGAATAAAGTATTATTTGAACATTTGTGTACCGTGTTTTGTGTGGCTATATTTTCATTTTTTTTTTTTTTTAAGATATTATTTATTTATTTAACAGAGAGAAAGAGATCACAAGTAGGCAGAGAGGCAGGCAGAGGGAGAGGGGGAAGCAGGCTCCCTGCTGAGCAGAGAGCCCAATGCGGGGCTCGATCCCAGGACCCTGAGATCATGACCTGAGCCGAAGGCAGAGGCTTTAACCCACTGAGCCACCCAGGCGCCCCTATATTTTTATTTCTACTATTTATGTATTTAGAAGTAGAATTGCTGGGTCATTTTGTAATTATATATGTAAAACTTTTGAAGAACTGCCAGAATGTTTTGTCAAAGCTGTTTTGACATTTTACATTCATGTTTGCAATATGTGAGGGTTCCAGTTTCTCTACCTCTTTACTGGCACCTATTTGAAATAACTGTCCTAGTCAGTGTCATGTGGTATTTCATTATTGTGCTTTGATTTGCATTGCCCTGATGGCTGTTGATACTAAGCATCTCTTCATGTATTTAGTGGTCTCATATAAATCTTTTTTTTTTTTTTTAAGATTTTATTTATTTATTTGACACAGAGAGAGAGAGAGAGAGAGAGAGATCACAACAGGCAGAGAGAGAGGAGGGGAAGCAAGCTCCCTGCCGAGCAGAGAGCCCGATGCGGGGCTCGATCCCAGGACCCTGAGATCATGACCTGAGCCGAAGGCAGAGGCTTTAACCCACTGAGCCACCCAGGCGCCCCTCATGTAAATCTTTTGCAGAAACATCTGTCTAGATTCTTTGCCTTTTTTTTTTTTTATAAAGATTTTATTTATTTATTTGACA
>CM052895.1:75782570-75923642 GCA_028534135.1 Potos flavus | reverse complement strand
GGGGCCCCTCTTTGCCTATTTTTTAATTGGGCTTTTTGTCTTTTTATTATTTAATTGTAAAAAGTCTTTACTTGGTGTAGATCTAAGTCTTATTGGATATGAATCACAAATATTTTCTTCCATTTAATGGGTTTACCATTTACATTTTTGATTATATATTTTGAAGCACAAGTGGTTTTAATTTGGATGAAGTCTAGTTTGTGTTTTCCTTGGTTACTTGTGCTTTCGGTGTCATGTCTGAGTAACCATTGCCTAATCCAGTTGTCTCAGCACCATTTATGTTAAAAAAGATATTATTTTCCCATTGAATGGTCTTGGCATCTTAGCTGAAAATCATTTGATCATAAATGTGATGACTTCTTTCTGGGCCCTCAACTCCTTTCTTTTGGTATGTATGTGTTGTCTTTATGTCAGTGCCACAAAGTCTTAATTACCTTGTTTTTACAGTGATTATTATAGTTTTGAAATTGCAAAATATGGGTCTTCCAACTTTGTTTTCAAGATTGTTTGGCTTTTCTGGACATTTCACATTTCCATTTTAATTTTAGGATCAATGTGTTAATTGCTGCAAAAATACCAGCTGGGATTTTGATAAGGGTTGTACTGGATCTGTATGTCAGTTTGGGCAGTGTTGCCATTGTTAACAATGTTAAGTTTTCTAAACTATACACAAGAAATGGCTTTCCATTAATTTAGTTGTGTTTCATTTATTTCAATGATGTTTTGTAGTTTTCTGTGTATAAGTCTTGTGCTTCTTTTAGTCAGTTTATTCCTAAGTATTTTAGTGTTTTTAAAATTTTTATTCATTTTTGATGCTATTATAAATGAAATCATTTCCTTAATTTCAATCTTAGGTTGCTCATTGCAAGTATACGGAAATATAGTTGATATTTGTGTATTGATTTTGCATGTTGCAACCTTGCTGAACCCATTTTTTTAGTTCTGATTGTTTTATTGTGAATTCCTTAGGATTTTCTTTGTACATGATCATGTCATCAACTAATAAAGATAGTTTTACTTCATCCTTTCTAATCTGGACGTCTTTTTTTTTTTTTTTTTAAAGACTTTATTTATTTATTTGACAGAGAGAGAGATCACAAGTAGGCAGAGAGGCAGGCAGAGAGAGAGGGGGAAGCAGGCTCCCTGCTGAGCAGAGAGCCCGATGTGGGGCTCCATCCCAGGACCCTGAGATCACGACCTGAGCCGAAGGCAGAGGCTTTAACCCACTGAGCCACCCAGGTGCCCCTGGATGTCTTTTATTTATATTTTTTCTTGCCTAATTCCACAGCTAAAGCCTCCGGTGCAGTGGTAAGCATAAGTGGAGTGAACATGCATTCTTGTCTTGTTCCTGGTCTTAGGGAGAAAGCATCCAGTCTTTTACCGTTAACTGTGATGTTAGTTGTGACTTTGAAAGATGGCCTTTCAGGTTGAGAAAGTTCCCTTATATACTTCGTTTGTTAAATGGTTTTTCTGTGTTGAGATGATCATTCCTTTTTAATCCCTTTATTCTGTTAACATGATGCATTAATTAGATTGATTGATTTTCTTATGTGAGCTGCAAGTCCACAGGAGGACCAATCACAGCTTCTCAAGGACTTATTCTCTCTCTTGCTCCCCTTCTGCTTTGTGCCAAAGCACCTTTCCTTGTGATCTTCTGGAGGTTTGGACATGGTGTACTTTTGCTTCATTGTGACTCTGGGAAAGAGTCCTTTGGAGCACTTGTTTATTCTTCGGGGCACTAGTTTATTCTCTTTTAAACTTCTGCCCCTTACACTTTAGCAAGATCACAAAAAAGCCCTCAGGACAAAATCCATTTTAGTGCTGTATTTATTTCTCTGGGTTATTATTACTTTGTTTGTGTTTGGTTTGTAGTTCTAAACAGTCTTGTCAGTGCTTTGCTGACAAATTTTTAAAACACTATACAGGGACTCCTGGGCAGGTTGGTTGTTAAGCTTCTGCCTTCGGCTCAGGTCATGATCCCGGGGTCCTAGGATTGAGCCCCACGTCGGGCTCCCTGCTCAGTGGGAAGCCGCCTCCTCCCTCACCCACTCCCCCTGCTTGTGTTCCCTCTCTCACTGTCAAATAAATAAAATTTAAAAAAAAAACAAAACACTTTATACAGCATTTTATTTGTTTTTAGAGGAGGTTGGACTCTAACTTAACTATTATTATGAAGAGATGTTTGGATTTTTGCCTTTTTTATCGCCTTCCTTTAACTTTTTGCTTCTGAAATTTCAGATCTAGGAAAGTAGAGGTGTGATGGGCTGATAATGTGTAGTGAGGATCGATGTTGCTGTTAGTACTGTAGTCCTTTAGGAAAATTTACCATTTTGATGAAAAAAAGAAAACTTTGTAATTTAGTCTTAAAAAGACTTAACTTTTTTAAAAAATAAACTTTATTCAATATAGTTGAATATAGTCAACTTTATATACCATAAGGCTCATACATTTTAAGTGCATAAGGAGGTGATTTTTAGTAAATTTGTTGAGTTGTGCAACCATCCCCATAAATCAGTTTTATTTTATTTTATTTTTTTGGGGGGGGGAACGACTATTTATGATTTTGTGTTCATAAATCAGTTTTAGAACATTTCTTCTACTCGGTAGGATTCTTCTATCCCATTTATAGTTAGTCCCAGCCCAGCAACCACTAATCCACCACTACCCCCACTCGCATTTGCCTTTTCTTGCATGTCATATTAATGGAATCATACAATATGTGACCTTTTGTGTCTTGCTCTTTTCATTTAGCGCAATGTTTCCAGTTTCGTGATTTATCCGTATTGTAGCATATATCAATATTTTGTTTTTTATTGCTGGATAGTATTCCAGGGAACAGAATACCACATTTTATGTACCTGTTCTTCAGTTGGTGAACATTTGGGGTTGATTTAACTTTTTGGATATTATTATTTTAGCTGGTTTATGTACACACTCTGTAGTCTGAAAAGTTACTGCTAAACTTTCCTATATGAGTAATTCATATCCATTCTTTACAACAGGTCCTGGCTTTGTGCTAGGAGTTGATGTGTATTTGCCAAGAAATTTAATGATGGTCATATTTTGGCTCTTGCTCTGTTTCATATGTGCTCTGTGCCATGTATTGAGGTTTGCATGATTTACTCATCTCTCCATTAGCTTTTGTAATTTTCTACCTTTTAATATTTTCCTTTAGTATCCAAAATATATTCCTCTTTTGTTCTTGGTATTCTTTATGTTAATTTGGCAAGCCACTTCCTTTTGGCCATTTATAAAGTGGTTGGATATGGTGAATTAGTTCTTTAGGTTCTTGCAACTCAAAAGTAGCTATAGTGGATGAGCAGACTAGTTCAGGTGAGAACATAGGTGGGAATAGGGAGTTTGGGGAGCAGGTGTAGTTGAGAGGGCAAGAAACAGAAGCTCAGGAACTGCTAGGAGACCTCTTGGGTTTTAAGTCATTCAGTTGTGACCGGTCTGTTTTCATTTACAGTGTGTTACCCTATTATACATTTAAGAGAAGGAATTGGTAATCTTTTTCTTAAAAGGACAAATAGTAAGTATTTTAGGCTTAGCAAGCCATACTGTCTTCTGTCACTCTTAATGACACAAAAGCAGTCATAAGCCATTGGTAAATAAATGAGCATGCCTGTATTCCAGTAAAACTTTATTTACTTTATTTATTTATTTACTTTATTTACTAAATACTAAACTTTATTTATTTACTAAAACTTTATTTACTTTATTTACTAAACTTTATTTACTTTATTTATTTATTTATTTACTAAAATAGTCCCATTGGTAGTTTGCCAAACCCTAAACCTTTAAGGGATTGTTTGATATAATGTTGGTGAGGAGCAATGTATGTATTTGTGTGGTTTTTTTTTTGTTTTTTTTGTTTTGTTTTGTTATTGTTGTTGTTTTAGTTTTGGGGGGTTTGGGTTTTTTTTTTTAGTTTTTTGGGGTTTTTTGGTGGGCAGCAAAGCAAGGTTTATTGAGCAAAGCAAAATGATAGTACAAAGCTCCTGAGGAAGGAGGGGACCCAAGAGGGTTGCCTGCAATGTACGTACTTGTGCAGGAACCTAGTAGTATGTCAGATATAGTTTTTATATTAATTTCCAGTCTTTTGTGCTCTTTGTTGATTTTCTTGTGAATCTTAAGGAAATAAAGAACTTAAGGACTAAAACTTAGTCTGAGAACTTAACTCAGTGAGAGAAGTGAACCCAGACACAGAATGGGGGACAGTGGCTTCAGGAGGAAAGGGAGGGGACAGATTAGCCCTTCTAAGAAGACAGAGAACATAACCTGTCTGGGACTGAGATCTAATTAATGTGGGGAGGTAATGATGGATGCGGCTGTTGGGGGGGTGGGGTAGGATAAGGATATGATGTGATAGCATAGGGATCTGTTCTAGTAAAAAGAACCCAGTGGTTTTGGAGCATGAGAGTTTTTGGTTGGCATCATGGCCTTGCCATTTAAGTAATGGACTAACCTGAGTGGGGTTAGGCAAGGCACTTTCCTCTATAAGCCTCAGTTACTTTTTTTTTTTTTTTTAAGACTTTATTTTTTTAAGTAATCTCTATACCCAATGTGGGGATCAGACTTAGAACCCTGAAATCAAGAGTCACATGCTGTACTGACTGAGCCAGCCAGGCACCTGTCAGTTACATTTTTAATAAAATGGTGATGTTGTCATTTACCTTGAAGTGAAGATTAGAAATTCATGAATGTTAAAAGGCTGAACCATGACTTGCATGCACATAGTAAACCCATGTTATTCCCTATCATTTCTTAGGTCTTATTTGTATTTAAAAATGTCATTGTGTTTGAAAATTTGGATGCTATCGAATAGGAATATATTAAAGGCATAATCTGTTTGCCTCAGAGCATAAAGTTGTTACTCATTAACTGTCACAGCTACAGATGCATATACTTAATTCAAAATGTGTTTTAGCTTATTTCTTCAAGAGAGATTTTTTTAAACATTATTATTTGAGGGGAACATTTTAAGTAATTGTTTGGCCAAGGGTTTTAACTTCTTTTGAAATACTTGCTTGGGAAAAACTCGCCAGCTTGGGATGCCTGGGTGGCTCAGTTGGTTAAGCGGCTGCCTTCGGCTCAGGTCATGATGATCCCAGGGTCCTGGGATCTAGTCCCACATCGGGCTCCTTGCTCGGCAGGGAGCCTGCTTGTCCCTCTGCCTCCACCTGCCACTCTGCCTGCTTGTGTTCTCTCTCTCTCTCTGACAAATAAATAAATAAAATCTTTCAATAAAAAGAAAAAAAAAAACTCGCCAGCTTGGGTCACTTACAGGTTTATTGTCTAAAACTAAGAAGTTAGGAAAGTTGCATTGGTTTAAAGGTTGTACAAGCCCCATAATTACATTGGGAGCTCTGTAGGTATATAATTTTGATAACTATTTCAGCCTCTACCATTAACTTTTTATTTTTTATTAATACTTTATTTTTTTAGAGCAGTTATAGGTTTGTAGCAAAATTGAGGAGAAGGCACAGAAATTTCCTATATACCCTATCCACACACATGCACAACCTTCCCTGTTATCAGCCTCCATCACTGGAGTGGTACATTTGTTACAATTGATGAATCTACATTGACACATTGTAATCACCCAAAGTCCACAGTTTACCTTAAGGTTCATTCTCCGTGTCGTACATTCTTTTGGTTTGGACAAATATATAATGACATCTATTCATGATTATGGTATCATACAGAGTATTTTCACTGCCATAAAGATCCTCTGTGTTCTGGGGCACCTGGGTGGCTCAGTGGGTTAAAGCCTCTGCCTTCGGCTCAGGGCATGATCTCAGGGTCCTGGGATCGAGCCCTGCATCAGGTTGTCTGCTCAGTGGGGAGCCTGTTTCCCCCCCTCTCTCTGCCTGCTTGTGATCTCTCTCTCTCTGTCAAATAAATAAGTAAAATCTTAAAAAAAAAAAATCCTCTGTGTTCTGCTTATCTAGCCCTTTCTCCCTCCCATGTGCATGCCCCCTGACCCTACCCCCTGGTAACTATATGGTCTTCATAGTTTTGCCTTTTCCAGAATGTATATATGTAATCATACAGTATTATATAGCCTTTTCACATTGGCTTTTTTCACCGGGTAATATGCATTTAAGTGTCCTCCATGTCTTTTCATGGCTTGATATCTCATCCCTTTTTAGTGCTGAATAATATTCTATTGTCTGTACATACCACAGTTTATTTATCCATTCATCTATGTCTTGGTGGCTTCCAAGTTTTGGTAATTATGAATAAAACTGCTTTGAAAATCCATGTGAAGGTTTTTGGGTTAATATAAGTTTTCAACTCCTTTTATATTAGATCTAAATAGTTAAACTAAATGGTGTATTACTACTATTTATTACTATGAAATTACAGTAGTTAGAATTAGAAAAAAAATATTTTTCATATCTCATCCTAACAAAGTTCTATGGCTTTTTTCCATATGTGCTATGGAAGGAGTAAAAGCCTTTGCCAAGTTTCTATGCCTGTTATTTGACCATTTCCTTTTCGTCTCAACTTTTGCATTTCTTTGACTGAAAGAACACCAGTATTCCTCATTCACCTGAAGCAGAAATAGTTTCCTCTGAGGTCATTGTGTCATGAATGACACATGTGTCATGTGTCACCTATTGCCTCCTGAGTAGACTGTATCCTATATTCTGTATGCATTAGGTTTTGCTCCCAAAGACCTTATAAAATGAGTTTAGCATGTTAAACTGGACAAAGTTTTATTGGGAAATTATAATAGATATTTGTTTTACCATTAATTCAAAGAAAAATGGTATGATTCTTTGAAATTTGACCATAAAACATGACAATTTTTTTTTCTTAAAAGATACCCTGAACTCTGTATTTTTTTTTTTAAGATCATATTTATTTATTTGACAAAGAGAGACACAGTGAGAGAGGGAACACAAGCAGGGGGAGTGGGAGAGGGAGAAGCAGGCTCCCTTCTGAGCAAGGAGCCCGATGTGGGGCTTGATCCTAAGACCCTGGGATCATGACCTGAGCCAAAGGCAAATGCTTAACGACTGAGCCACCCAGGCACCCCTGAACTCTGTATTTTTATCTTATTTTCTGTCTTTAGCATACATGCCATATACTTTTTATGTCATTGAGGTAATGGTATACATATAATTATATTTTTTAATGATTCTATTTATA
Source organism: Potos flavus (assembly GCA_028534135.1). NCBI lineage: Eukaryota > Metazoa > Chordata > Mammalia > Carnivora > Procyonidae > Potos > Potos flavus. The sequence goes on along the minus strand of CM052895.1, from coordinate 75,916,481 downwards.
TATATTCCTCAGTTTTCTAATGTGAAACGCACATCACAACTATGATATGAAGTGTGTATAAAGTGTTTTTGAAATTCACATGGTAGTACTGAGTAAGTAAATATTCTGTCTGAAATACCTATCTAGTATTCTACATAATCCAGAGAGATGTTATTAAAATAATTTATTACATATTTTATAAATTTGCTTTATTTATTTTAAAAATATTTTATTTATTTGACAGAGAGATCACAAGTAGGCAGAGAGGCAGGCAGAGAGAGAGGGGGAATCAGGCTCCCCGCCGAGCAGGGAGCCCAGTGTGGAGCTCGATCCAGGACCCTGGAATCATGACCTGAGCCGAAGGCAGATACTTAACGACTGAGCCACCCAGGCACCCCGAATTTGCTTGATTTAGACTTTATTTTATTAAATATTTTATTTTTTTTATTAGAGAGAACATGAGATAGGTGGTAGGCAGAGGGAGAGGGAGAAGTGGACTCCCCCCGAGCAGGGACCCTGGCGCAGGGCTCTATCCCAGGACCCTGGGATCATGTCTGGGCCAAAGGCAGGCGCTTAACCAACTGATCCACCCAGGCACCCCTAGACTATATTTTCATGTTAGCCTTATCTGTTGCTATGGGACACTAGTTAGTTTCAGTTTAATCTTTTTTTTTTAAAACCTTTTTCTTAACTTCAAATGGGCTGTGTATATGTGTATAGAGCAACAAAAGTTGCTCTCAGTCTCCCCTCTCAACTTCTGCATGTGATAAACCATAGGAAATCACTTTGAACCTCTTGGAACTTAAGCTGAGTGATTTTGAGAATTTCCCCATCTCTGTACCTTTGAAAGTGCAGGGATGGTTGCATGAAAGCAGTGGGCTCTCCTCTAACATTTTGGTTAATATGAACTTGTTTCTCCTCTTTTAGCTGTGCGGTCAGAGAAGAAACGCCTTAGGAAGCCAAGCAAGTGGCTTCTGGAATATACAGAAGAATATGATCAGATATTTGCTCCTAAGAAAAAACAAAAGAAGGTGCAGGAACAGGTGCACAAGGTATGTTCCAGCATTTCAACAGTTTTTTCATCAGTACTTTTAGGATATTGCAGTTTTGCCTTTAATATCCTGTTTTGTATGCATGGGACGATAATTTCCTTAACTAGGATCTTGCTTTTTCCATTTTTCCCATGTGGGGCTCAATCTCACGACCCTGAGATCATGACCTGAGCCAAAACCAAGAAGCAGAGGCTCATCTGAATGTGCCACCAAAGCACCCTAGGATTGTAATTTTTTAAACAATGGTCATTGATACTTTATTTGCTTTATTTTTTAATTCAGTTCTTTTGTTTTGAATTTTTATTTAAGTAATCTCTACACCCAGCCTGGGGTTCAAACTCATGACCCTGAGATCAACAGTTACACATACTTCCAACTGAGCCAGCAATGCACCCCTTAATTCAATTTTTTTAAGCTCAGTTACTTTAAAGTAACTTAGAAACATTTTACCTTCTATCCCTAAATAATATGCATCTCTAAAAAATAGAACATTTTCCTTCATAAATGATTTAACTTTATTGCATCTTATAAAATTAGTTTAGTTTTTTTTTTTTTTTTAAGATTTTGTTTATTTATTTGACAGAGAGGGAGAGATCACAAGTAGGCAGAGAGGCAGGCAGAGAGAGAGGGAAGCAGGCTCCCTGCTGAGCAGAGAGCCCGATGCGGGGCTCGATCCCAGGACCCTGAGATCATGACCTGAGCTGAAGGCAGAGGCTTAACCCACTGAGCCACCCAGGTGCCCCAAGATTAGTTTTTATCTAATAACAACAAATCCATATTCAGATTTCCTCACTTGCCTTCTAACCTTTACATTTGGTTTATTCATTCTAGGACTACACATTATAGCTGGTTATTTCTTTAAATCTAGAACAGTCACCTTTTTTTCATGACCCTATCTATCTAAGTAATGAGAGTAATACCTTTACAGTATCCCCCTTCTAGATTTGTATGATCGCTTCCTCATATATTTCACTAAACTCTTCTGTCTTCTTGTTATGTGGAAATTATAACCAACAATTTGATGGATTCAATTTGAATAATTTGAGCTAGATTAAATTATAGGTGCTATTGTGTCATATACTGCATGACATTAGAAGTTGTCCACAGTCCTGACTGATTTCCTTTCTTTTAAGTCATTTTGCTCCCTTTAATGAAGAAGCAGTATGTGGGGGGAGCCTGGGTGGCTCAGTTGGTTGAGGATCCGACTCTTGGTTTCAGCTCAGGTTATGATCTCAGAATCCTGGCATCAAGCCCCGCATTGGGCTCCGTGCTCAGCACGAAGTCTACTTTTTTGCCTCTCTCCCTCTCCTGCTCGCAGGCTCTGTCTCTAAAATAAACAAATCGAATAAATAAATAAATAAAATCTTTAAAAAAAAAAAAAAAACAGCAACAATGAAGCAGTATGTGTGTAATTACTTTAACTTCCAAAGAATGTCTTCTTCTCTTACCATCATTTCCCTGATGGTTTTTTAAAAATATCAGTCGAAGAATCCTTGCCTGTATCCACAATTTCATTAGGGGTTACAAAATGAAAACTTTCATATTTTATTATTTCTTCTACTTTTATTAGCTGGCGATCTCTCTCATTAACTGAATACTTTATTGTCTTGATGTACAATAAGCATAAATAAGCATACAATAAGCATAAATGCTTATTTCTTTCCTTAACTTACTAACTTAACATTGGGAATTCATTATTAGCTGTTTTATTGGTGACATTAGGAAATCTTTTTGTGGGTGGGGAGGGTTATCACTATGGCCTTAATGAATTTTTATAGCTTTAGTGTATCTCAATTGCATTTTTTCCCTTTTTAAAAAATCATAGTAAAATATATATAACAAAATTTGTAATTTAAACACTGTTAGGTATACAGCTCTGTGTCATTAAGTACATTCGCATTATTGTAAACCATCACCACCATCCATCATCTCTAGAATTTTTTCATGTTCCCAAACTAAAAGTCTGTACCTATTAAAAAAATAACCTCCAGCTTTACTTTCCCCTCAGCCCCTGGCAACCACCATTCCGTTTTCTTTTCCTCCTCTTCCTTCTTCCTTTTTTTTTTTTTCCTTTTTTGAGAGAGAGCGAGCGAGCACACATGCATGTTGGGGAGAGGTAGGGCAGAGGGTGAGAGAGAATCTTAAAGCAGTCTCCATGGCTAGCACAGAGCCCAGTGTGGTGCTTGATCTCATGACCCTGAGCCAAAATCAAGAGGCAGATGCTTAACTAACTGAGACACCCAGGCTCCCCCATTCTATTTTCTGTCTCTATGAAATTTATTATTCTAGGTTAACCTCATATACGTAGAATCATATTAATATTTGTCCTTTTGCGTATGGCTTATTTCACTTAGTGTAATGTCTTCAAGGTTCATCCATGTTGTAGCATATGTCAGAATTTCATTTTTAAGGACATTATTCTTTTTGACACTGAAATTATAGCAACTTTGTTCTGTGGATTCTACTTTTATTTTTTGCACTTAGGTAAGTTCCCGCTGTGAAGAGGAAAGCCTTTTAGCCCGATGTCGATCTAGTGCTCAGAACAAGCAGGTGGATGAGAATTCTTTGAATTCAACCAAAGAAGAGCCTCCAGTTCTTGAAAGGGAGGCTCCATTTTTGGAAGGGCCCTTGGCTCAGTCAGAACTTGGAGGTGGACATGCTGAGTTGCCACAGCTGACCTTGTCTGTGCCTGTGGCTCCGGAAGTCTCTCCACGGCCTGCCCTTGAGTCTGAGGAATTGCTAGTTAAAACACCAGGTAAGATGGGAATGGGGTCTCAGAATGTAAGTAGATATGATTTTAGCATGTTGTGATGAAAAGCCAATAGTGAATCTCTGTACAGCAAGTTACCCACTTTTGTCCTGGGGAATCCTGAAAGTGTCAGCTAACTGGATATAGTGAATGACCACGAATTAGTGGGACACTGTCCAGAAGACATGTTTTAAAAACAACCTCCTTATTCCGCTGTTACTCGTCATGATTGCTGATCAACCACAGTGTGAGTCAACACTCAGGATAGCAGGGTTTGCGGGAAGGGCACCACACACTAATAAACACATGAAACTTATGCTTCAGATAACTGGCCCTGTCACTTCTTTTGTTACTTAAGAAATTGTTTAACCTCTGAACTTGTTTCCTCTTTTAAAAAATGGACATCATAATGCAATTTACCTGATACATTGTAAGTAGCTAAGTGTAAATATTCCCTTGATGTTAATTACCAGTTGGTTTTCACTTTATTATTCTTTATATATATGTCACCTGGTGTAAGTTGAATCTAAACATATTGTCTCTAATTTACCTTCTGACTCTTGAACATTGTAGTCACCCAAATAAAATTTTGTATGTAACTTTTTTTATATTCCCAACAATAGCTTGTGATGATATTCCTTTTATTTAAAAAAAAAAAGGTATCCCAATTGTGTTTATTAATCAAGTAAGAATCAAAAGGCTTTAAAAATAGTAAAGATAGTTAATATTTCATAATTTAGCGTGTACCAAACTCTGTTATTAGGCTCTTGTATATGATTCTTAAGAATAGTCCTACAAAGTAAATGTGTTTTTTGTTTATTTAGGAGCAGAATAAAAATTCTAATTCTGGTTCTATAATGCCCAGAATTGAGGCTCTACTCCACTTCACTTCTCCTTTTGTCCTTACTACCAATTAATTATAAAGACAGTTCTGCCCTTTTGATTTCCCCCTTAGTCCTTTTATGATACACACACAGAGAGACATGAGAACATTTTCAGATTAGTTTGTGTCTGTATTGAGAATTGTTTTCCTATTTTTTTATGTTAACTAATATTTTAGAATAAATCAATACATTCTGATATATCCTGCCCCTTCCCAGAAGATAATGAGGAAAACATAAAAAATATGATGACTCATTCTTCTGTGGCATATAGATTTTTTTTTTTTAATTAGTTTGTTGCTAGTTTCTAAATCATCTAATGAAAAGATACATGCATTTCAGGAAATTATGAAAGTAAACGTCAGAGAAAACCAACTAAGAAACTTCTTGAATCCAATGATTTAGACCCTGGATTTATGCCCAAGAAAGGGGATCTTGGCCTTTCTAAAAAGGTATGTTATTTTAGTCAATTCTAAAATACGATTAAACCATATGTAAATAAGGGATTTTAAAAACAAATCTTTTATTAATGCTTAGCAACATTGATGCACACATACATAGTAATTACAGAATCACAGAGTATACTCATTCGGTCTAAGAGATCCTATATTGAGAAGCTGTTTTGCATTTGTGTGGACATGCGTATCAGTTGGTTTTAGATGTTCTTTTCAAATGAAAATGAAAAGAGCTTTTAAGGTTGAGTAAAGTGTGTGTTTGTCATTTCTTTTCTGGGATTAAAACCTCTTACCTGCTTTCTACTTCGCTTCTGTCTCTGTGAGCCACTAACCTACTCTTATCCCATTGCCCTGTCTGCAAAAAGCTCAGAAAGGACTATGCTCAATTATAACCAGGCAGAAACCTTTGAATTTAAGTTTCTGAGTTTGCAAACATGGTTTTTATTGGCCAAGAAGGCATCATTAAATAGTAGATGGAAATAGAAGGTTATTTTCCTGGATATAATTTTTAGGAAATTATTTTTTAGGAAATTAGGAATTTTTAGGAAACATCCAATGTGCCCGTATGTGTGAGGAGTAACTGAGTTACTGAGGAGTAACTCAGGGTAAGTGTTAGAAATTGAGTTGTTAGGATGCACAGAGTTCCTTTAAAGAAAGGAAATTTTAATAGGAAAAATACAGATTGTAATCAGATCAAAAATAGAGTTTTTAGACTTCTTTCATTAGTTATTAACAAGCTTCTACCATTTAATCCTATATTGAGGATCCTAGTTTTTGTTTTTATGAGTTGTTCACCCAGCTGGATTAGCATGTAAATGTAAAACTCAATTTATTTGTGTTTTTATCCCTCATTTTAAAGTCTGCATTCTATCCTTTAATTCTTTCATTCTTCTCAAAGTCCATTTCCTGAGACATGTCCAGGTAAGGTTGTGATAGTTTCCTTCTGCAGTGGTCTGTCTCCTGACTTTGTCTTGCTCAAATCTTAGCCACTTGCAAGATTGTTGGAAGAGGTAGGTGGTAAGGGACAAGGAAACTAATTCATCACAATATTTTGAGCATGGAAATAACATTTGCTATCATATGATAAGTTTAGTAGTAGTATACAAGGTAAATTATGTAAAGGTGTTGCATTATTGCTACAGGTGAGGTAATGACACATTTTAAAGAAAATCAATTTGGGCCACTTTAGCGAATGATATCTTTTCACCTGTTTTATTGAGGTATAATTGATGTACACAAGTTAATTATTTGATTAATGTATATAGTGAGCATTTGGAAATTCACTGCTGTATTTTAGCTTGTTTCAACCTCAAAATTTGGGGACTTTACAGCAAGAATAGCTTCTGTTATGTTGACTTTTTGTGACCACTAAATTTTGTTTTACAGTCCTATTGAAGAATACTTTTATTATAGAAGACATTTTCTTGGACTAGAACTAATGCATACAAGCAGTAGTAGTAGGAATAAAATGTGTAGGAAATTACTCTTGATGTCTGAATGTTTTGTTTTGAGTTTTAATGTTGCTTTCATTTATATTAATCTACAGCCAATTAAATCAGAAAGACATTCCATGATTCAGAGCTTTCTGCTGTATGTGCTGCAGAAGTGAGCACTGATTCATAGCTTTTTAACATTTAGAATTCATCAACTAAGTCTTTGTAAAATCTAATGGCTATAAATGCAGTTTTAAGAAGATAGATTTTAAATGCAGGGTGGTATGGAATAGAGCAGAGACGGTGGGTCTCTAGGAATATACCCTTCCTCTTTGTCTACCACTTCAATCAGAGCACCATTCTGTATCTGTTTATTTGTAGTGTTATGAAGCTGGTCACTTGGAGAATGACATTAATGAATCACGTGCTGCATCTCATTCTAAAGAGTATGGTGGAGGTGCGTATTTTTGAGATTAAAAAAATGTAATGCGAATAACTGTGAACCACCTCGTCAGCTAACTAGAGAAGTTGTTACTTATGTTAGCAAAACCAGAGAGGTTGCAATTTCTAAAACTTGTTTGCCCAAGGGGCACCTGGCTGGCTCTGTTGGAAGAGCATGAGACTGTTAATCTCAGGGTCATGAGTTTGAGCCCCACATTGAGTGTAGACATTACTTAAAAATAAATAAAAAGAAGATTTAAAAAAAAAACTTATTTGCCCAAATATGATTCCTAATACGATGCACGACATTAGAAAATTGGATGGTCATTTTGAGCTTCATGGTGAAATTAGTCACATGGGATTAGAATTATATTAGAGTAAGGAAAAGTTGGGAACAATAAAAATCTCCTCAATTTTCTTATTAGGTGATTCTCTAACTGTAATCATTACGTTCTTGGCTTTGATTCAGTTTTTATTCTGTAGGACAGAAAATGTGGAATCTGAGTTGAGAGAGGGAAATTACAAGTTATCTAAGCCTATTTTTTACAAATAGTCTTAGTTTCTTTGTCACATCTATGATCTTCGGTGAGTGTGGTCCATGTGGTTACTTCTTTTAAGGGCTTTATTTTTTATATTTTATTTTATTTTTTGAAGTTTATTTTATTTTTTTAGAGAAAGTGCAAGCAGGGAGGGGCAGAAGGAGAAGGAGAGAGAAAATCCTAAGCAGGCTTCACCCTCACTGCGGAGCCCAGTGCAGGGCTCGATTCCATGATACCGAGATCATGATCTAAGCTGCAGTCAAGAGTCAGATGCTTTACTGACTGAGCCACCCAGGCACCTCAGGCTTGGAAATCTTTTAGACTGCATTTGAATCTGACTCCTGAAAATTATACGTGGTGATCTTCATTGTACCTATAGGAGGAACGGGCAGGCCTTCATTCAATAACAGATACAATATCGTAGTTCGAGCATTTCCTCTACCAGATCCTTTGTTTGCTCAGTTCATTGCTTTAGGACTGTTAACTTCTAATCCATCTAAAGCATTACAGAGAGTTAGGGTTTTATCTGTATTATCCCTGTTTTATAAAAAAACATGAAGGTGAAAGAGGTGGCAGGGTTGGGACTAAATCCAGACCTGACCAAATTCATTGCCACACTACCATCTTGTTATCCACCCCAGTATTTTCTCCATGCCTGTTCTTTGTACCACTTTGTTCATTCATCTGCCAGGGCCATTTATTGATTAGTGTCATTTCTGAGATATTAGTCCAAATTTCAGCATATGGCATCAGATATGGTCTGCCAGCAAAGGGTATCATGGGAAGGTTATGTTACATATGATCTTTTTAGAAAAAAGATTTTATTTATTTATTTGAGAGAGCAAAAGAGCGAGCATACAAGCAGGGGGAGGGGCAGACGGGAAGAGAGGAGCAGACTCCCTGCTGAGCAGGGAGCCTGACACAGGGCTCCATCCCAGGACTCCAGGATCCTGACCTGAGCTGAAGGCAGACACTTAACCGACTAAGCCACCTGGGCAGCACTACCTGTGATCTTAAATGAGCACTTTTTTTTTTTTTTTAAGATTTTATTTATTTTTTGAGAGAGAGCGAGCAGAAGGGGTAGGGAGGGGGCAGAGGAAAATGGAGAAGCAGACCCCCTGCTGACCAGGGAGCCCGATGCAGTGCTCAGTCCCAGGACCCCAGGATCATGACCTGAGCCGAAGGCAGATGCTTAATCAACTGAGCCAGTCAGGCATTCCTTAAATGAGTACATCTTTAAATATGACCCATGATTATTAAGTTTTTTAGTAAGTAAATCTAATAGTATGTTAGCTTATGTTAACCTTGTGTTCGTATATAATTTCATAGATTCACCAGTTTGCTTGCTTACTTAAAAAAAAAGCCTTTCAAAATATCAGCTCTTCTATTTTTGTAGTTCGGTTTTTATAAAACATACAACCTGTACTTTATCTTTTGTAAATTTCATCAGCCGTTTCAGCTCCTGAGAATTTCGAGCCCTTATTCTGCTATCATATTAATTCTTCTTTTAGTCATAGGCGATTGGCAGCTTTGATAGTAGAACTTCTCCATCTCTTATCAGGCAGTCCCAAGAAAGGGAGTACTAAGCCGGTTTTCCAAAATCTAGCCTTCATGTTGATACTAGCCTAATTATCCTGGAACATTTTATGAAATAGCGCTTGAGATTCCTCTTTATTTCTATAACAAAAAGTTGAAATATGTCTAATAAACAACGAGGGAGAAACTGGAATTTTTTTGTAAATATTCCAGATTAGAGCATACATTTATTTTATATTGTTGGATGTTCAAGATTTTAGTACTATTGCGTGAATATCCTTTAAGCCACTAAATGTTTTGTGGGAGGTCTCCCTTTTCCCCAAGCCAGATTTTTGTATTTCAGCTTTTCATCTTCATCCTTAAATCGTATAGTGATACAATTCACTGTCTTTAATTGTGGAGGTCAGGTTTTAGTATCTTTTCCTGACTACTAATTGTATTTCCTCCCCATCTATAGGATATTTAAGTCTTTTGAGGAACTATGAAGACTTTCGTTTCATCATATAAGCTGAAACTGCTTTAACCTACTTACTCATTTACCATTTAACTTACCATTTAATCTGATTTATATAATTCTGAGACAGAATTTATATATGTGTAGTTCTTTCCCCAACTAGTTACATAGTCATGGGTAAGTCTCCTCCTCTCTGTGCCTTTTTCCTCATCTACTAAATTGGGGAATTAAATGGACTTTAAGATTGGTTTTTTACTCTTAACATTCCATAATTCTTTTTGGTCCTTTTAGTTGAGGATAGGATTTCTTGGACATGTGAGTGAATAACCAGCAGATAACGCATGTTTTCCTGTCATAGGCACTACCAAAATATTTGATAAACCAAGGAAGCGGAAACGACAGAGGCATGCTACAGCCAAGGTGCACTGTAAAAAAATGAAAAATGACGACTCATCAAAAGAAACTCCAACCTCAGAGGTATTACTCAGTTCCTCATCTTTTGACCTTCCAAAGAAAATCTACTTTTCACAGTAGAGGCCACACCCCTCTTTCCCTTGAGTTTACTTAAGAATCATGTTCTACTGAAACAGCTAATTAATAGCTGTAAGAAGACATATATGGCAACTATGGGTATGATCTTTTTAAAAGGCCACATCCTATGCTCTAGGTGTCTGATGAATTTTATAACTTTCATCATGAAGTAAGCTTTTGCTAAATAACCAGAGCACAATACCAAGTAACCATATGATCTGAATGAACTTGAATATTACCCTTTAAAAGTTGAGACTGCTGCAATTAGAGGGGAAACTCATTTGCTTATTTCTTGAGACCATCAGCTGCTTAATTTTAGACTGTTTGTAAACATTGGCTTTAAGGAAACAAAGGTAGATTTAAAACCATTTCCTTGTAGAGCATCAGTGCAGTCATTGATGCTATCTCTAGCTTTTCAACTCAGGTTAAAAGAGAATTAGAACTAGTGAGGTCAGCTTTACACATTATGATACAGAGTGTTTCTTTCCAGGATAATTTGAATAGAATGCCCAAGGGGGGCATTATTTAGGAAACACGGATCTTGGAAGGACAAATAAGTAATCAAATAAACTTAAGAATGTTTTCTCTCCCTTAGTGAAACCTTAAAATGGAACAGCTCAAAAAGTTCCAGTGGAACAGCCTCAGAGCAGTTAGTGGCAGGGCATGAGGCGCCCACTACCCGCCCAATCACAGCAGGGTTAGAACTAACATTGCATGCAGTCCACCCGCGTGATTGGCTGAACATCTGTAAGTGCTTAATGGCTAGACAAATAGCAGCCCAGAGGGAGGGGGTCAGATGGAGGAGACATCTATAATACAGATGTGGGACATTATTTTTTCTCTGCAAGGGAGAACTGATGACACACAGAACGGCTGCAAGCCCCAAGGAGACTGTTGAGGAGGGTGTAGAGAATGATCATGGCATGCCGTCATCTAAAAAGCTGCAGGGCGAACGAGGAGGAGGAGCTGCACTCAAGGAGAACGTTTGTCAGGTAAAGGATGTTGCCCACTTGCATTTGGATTGCTTGTGTGTGTTTTAAGAGAAGCTCTCTCCATCTCTTGATAACCCAGTCATGGTTAGGATAAACATTTTCCTGGATGATTCCAGTGAAATCACTTCCCTTTAAAGATTTAAGTCTTACCCCTTCTCACAAAAAGAGAAAGGAAAAGAACTGTTTAGTGTGGTAAAACACCTGCCGTTGTTACCCATGAGTAGATGCCATGAAGCAGGTCTGAGGTGGGAGAAGGTGAATCTGTGATTGCTTAAAGATCATTTTCCTTTACGTTTCATGGTGTGAGAATCTCTGGGTTTCTAAGGAATCTTGCAAGGGAAATTCTCACTTTGAGATTTCTTTTTCTTTAAAGTGGTGACTTTAGAGAATCTACCTCCTGCTTTTTTTACATTTATTTAATTAGTATTTGTACAGTGTTCATTGTGTGTCAAGAGTTTCCATCACTTTATAAATATTCCGGGGGCACTTGGGTTGAGCAACTGACTCTTGATTTCGGCCCAGGTCATGATCTCAGAGTTGTGAGCCTAATATTCTCTCCCTCCCTCTCCCCCTCCGTGCTCCCCCCCAAAATAAATAAATTTTAAAAATTAATCTTATATAAATATTAGGTCATTTAGTCATAACAGTCTTGTAAAGTAGATTGCCATTATTATCTTCATTTTTACAGATGAGGAAACTGAAGCACAGAGATGTTAACGTAACTTGCTTATAGTCACACAGCAAAGCCAGGATTCAAACTCAAGCAATCTGGGTTTAGAGTCTTAACCACTATGTTGTGTTGCCTCTCTGTAAAGAGTCTTTATCAGACTTGGGAGTAGAGTCAATTAAATGGATGCTTTGGTTATGTTCTCTTTTTTATGGGCTTGATTTACCTTTGTAAATTCTTAAAAGCTGTCCTATAAAAAGTTGGAGATACTAGGTTTCTTTTTCTTTTTTCTTATTGAAACAGCTAAAAATAAATTTAACCCAAGCCTAGAATATGTTGTGATGAACAATAGAATTTCCACTCAGTTTTTTCATTTTCACTACTATATAAAGAAGGTTGATCATATTCAGATCAGCACCCAAACACAGTGTTATTCCTCAGACACTATATGATGACAAAGATTATCAACAAAAAATGGTTAAAGGAATAGTTGCCTTGTGGTCCTGGATTGTTTGGATCACTCTTTGTTTAAATCTGTTGTTTAATTTATTAATATCATGTCCTTTCACTCACATGGTTACCAGTTCAAAAGATGAATTCCATGGTCATCCCAGTTAAAGGGTTAGTCCATAACATTTAATTTGTCTTTGATATATACTGTAATTAAAGTTTCCCTGTTTAAATGGTGAAGGAGAATTTGTTTATTGTACATAAAAGCTGGTATCATTGGCACTGTGATTATACAAAACAAAGTAGGTAATATTTATGCCATTTGTCAATTTTTATGTGTGAATTAGGAGATAATGGAAGAGCCAAAGTTTAAGACTAATTTACACTATAGGTTGATTAAGACCTTTGGGTCTGTCTGCTCTTAATCCCTGGCTGCCTCTGGCATTTTTTCTCCAAAGCTCTCCTACTCATTTGTTTTTTGATGTTACGTGGCCAAGACCTGTTGTTTCTTTGGGTTCTTGAAGATACTAGACTTACCTAGTTGCCTTCCTCTTTCTTATCTTCCACAACAAAACTCTTTTTCATTTTAGCATTTTCCTGCTAACCACTATGGGGAAACAAGTCAGGATGTTAGAGGGGTGAAAGTAACAAATGTTGGAAATTTGCAGAATTTTCATAAATCTTAAGTTTTGAAAGCAACGAATCCAGATCTTTATTTCCTAAGGCCCTATCATAAATGACACCCTGTCTTACATGAGGTCATCTCAGAATGGTGACCTCTCTGAGATGGCTATAGATGTATCTCATTGTTCAAACCTTGATTAGAGCCCTTTTGGACTGTTAAAACCCAAGTCTAGCTAACCAGTATCTCTTGCTTGAACTATTACAGTAGCCTTCTTGATTGTCTCTTTGCTACTATTCTCACTTTTCTCATTCTTGAACTCATTTTCCATGTAGTAATCAGAGGAATCTGTTTTTAAATGAATATCTGATTTTAGCCTTCCCTGTTAAAGCCCTCTAATGGCACACCTCTGTAATTAGAATACAATCTGAAACTGTAGCATAATGTGTAAGACCATACAGTCAGGCTCTTGTCTTTTTCTTACCTCATCTTCTACCACTTCTAACTTTTGTTCACTTTAGTCCACCGACTTTCCTTATGATTCTCAGACATGACATAGTTCTTCCTATCTGTGGACTTTCTGTATTTGTCTTCCAGGTCTTTTTGCCAGATCATGTGACTGACTTGGAGTTCAGAACTCCCATCTGAGAGGCCATTCCCAATCACCAATCCAAAGTAGCTATTTGAATTCTCTACTTAATGCTTATCATTATCTGATATCTTTTGTGTTTGTTTGTTTACTCGTATTTTCAATCCTTAGAATATACAACCCATGAGAGCTGGGGACTTTGTGGAAGCTGGCATAGAGGAATTAATCATTAAATATTGGCTGAATAAATGGTGGGCTTTCTTCTTTCTGGAAAGTTGCTGCTTAATCTTTGCCTTCACAAAGGCCTTCTGCTTGGGACTTTAAAAATTCTTTCTCTATAGACACACCTGTTTTCTTTCTCTTAACAGAACTGTGAGAAACTGGGTGAGCTGCTGTTATGTGAGGCTCAGTGCTGTGGGGCTTTCCACCTGGAGTGCCTTGGATTAACTGAGATGCCAAGAGGAAAATTTATCTGCAATGAATGTCGCACAGGTGAAGTAGATATAGATGGGGTTTTCTTCCAAAGATGGTTTGAATTTTAGGTTTTTCAGGAAAAATTCCCAACATTTATTGCAGACACTTTCTCTGGCAATACTGGGCTAGTTGCTACAGACACAGATAGGTGCTGTGTGATCTTTGCCTGTAGAAAAGAATACCAAGTGAATAATGAATGGATAGTATAAGATAGTGCAAAAGGATTGTAGTAGAGATAGATTAATAGTGATAGGTGAACAAAGATGAGCCAGTTCCACAGAGGAAGATAGCTAAGTTTGGCTTTAAAAGAGACATGGAAATTGGTGTGAGGAGGCAAAGGACAAGAAGGTCCAGTAAAAAAATATTTGGGAAATAGGAGGCATAAGTTAGTGTATATAGAGTTTAAGTTACTTTAGGGAAGAGGCCTTGTTAGTGACAAGGAGGGTTTCTGGATTACTGGTGATGTTTTATATTTCTTGAGCTGAGCAGTGATCACATAAGCGTGTTTTCTTTATGATTATTTGTGAACTGTACACTTAGGATGCTATACTTTTCTGTGTGTATATCATACATGAACAAAACTATTTACCAAAAAAAAGGAAAGACATATTTTGAGAGTTATATAGATTGGCTCAGAAACTAAGAATGGTCAGATGGAACCACCTGTAAAGTACCTCACAGGCTATGCTAAGGAGATTGTTCTTTCTTTAGCATTATATGTGAATGTTACAGCATTTAAGTAGTAGGAAAAAATGGGGGCTAAAAGCGGTTACACTCCTAAGTCATTAAAACCACAAGTGTGAATGAACCTGCCCAAGGAGAAAGCATCTGGAGAGTGAGAAAAGGACCAACAAAAGTACTCAGAGGGTGCCCGCATTAAAAAAAACACTGGAAGAAGGTGAGGAGGAGCTAGTCAAAGAATGTCTGTGAAGCCAGGGAGAGTAGAGTATCATCAGCAGGGGCATATGTAGCAGAGAGACCAAGGAGGTTCTGGGGTGATAAGAGGCTATTATATATAGGAGTGAGAAATATATTTGCCAGAGGGTTCCACACTAAACCTAGTTGAAGGGCAAGTGGTTAGCAATATACACTATTTCTTACAAAAGCTTGATATCCATGGAAAAGAGGGCAGTAGCTGAAGGGAGAAAATTATAGGGTCAAGAGGAAGAACATCTTGAGTGTTTGTAGGGTGAATGTTAAGAACCACATAGGGAAATAAATTCCTGCAAGAGGAGGGAATAATTAGTGGAGTATAGTTGCCAAATGACAGGAGAGAATAATCTTGAAGAGATGAAAAGATAAAACAGGAACGTACCTTGGAGTTGGGAGGCAGAATAAAGAAGCCAAAGTTTTTTCTTAGTTTGGTGAGAATGATGGGGGAAGGGTGGTTTCTAACTTGAAGGGTGGAGTTGTAGGTTTAGAGTAGCCCCTATAGGAAATAAGAGACAGAATTAACTGATGTCTGTAAATCAGTGGCTGTGTCATATTGAGTTATCTCCTCTTTCTGCCACTACTTTTAGCATTGTGAGAATAAAAGCTGGAGGACAAGATAGTTGTGGGGTTATTTTGCCTCCTGTACGGTGGGCTTTTGATCATTGTGGGAAATATTGCCATCTGGCCCTATAAATGAAATTTAGGGAAAAAATTTTAGGTATGTGCATATTTCCTATCCTAATCTTAGAAATATCTTGCCTTTTGTACAGATAATCCAGTTTGGCTAGTCTTATCTTTATTATGTGATATTCTCTGAACAAGTTAAGGCAAAGGTATTTTTAAAGAATTAAGCTTACTGAAGTGTAATTTACTTACTATAAAGTGCACTAGTTTTAATGTATGTTTGGTAGGTTTTGATAAAATTCATAAACACTTATGTAACTACAACCACAATGAAGATTCAGAACATTTCCATTGCTCCAGAAAGTTCCCTTGTACTTAGTCCCAGTTGATCCTTACACCCCTCACTCCTCTCCCCCCAGTCCGATTTCAGGCAAACAATGTTACGTGCTTTCTGTAACTACACATTAGATTTATCTTTTTTAAGAGTTTCATATAAGTGGAACAAAATGTATGTAGCTTTTTGTGTCTGGCTCAGCGTAATGTTTTTGACACTCATCAGTGTTATGTGTGTATTCAGTAGTTCATTCTCTATCTTAAAACAGCTTTATTGAGGTATAGTTGTACAGTAAACTGCACAAAGTGTAGTTTGATTAAGTTCTGATATATATGTGTGTGTACATACACCTGTGAAACCATCCATCAGCATAGGTAATTTGAGATTCAACAACGTTGTTGTAGGTGTTGAGAGTTCATTCCTTTTTATTGCTGAGTAGTATTCCATTGTACAAATGTATCACAGTTGGTTTATTCATTCATCTATTGATATACATTGGGGTTGTTCTCAGATTGGGGTATTATTAATAAAGCTGCTATGAACATTCATGTCTTTGTACGGACACGTTTTCTTTTTACTTCTGTAAATACTTAAGGGTGGAAGGCATCGTAGGTATATGTTTAACTTTTTAAGAAACATCCAAGCTGTTTTCCAGAGTGTTTGTACCATTTTACATTGTCATCAGTAATGGATGAGAATGTCAGTTCTCCACATCTTCATCCACACTTGGTATTGCCAGTCTTTAGAATTTTAGCCCTTTGGGACGGATGTGTAGTGGTATGTCATTGTGGTTTTAATGTGCAGTTTCCTAATGACAAATGATGTTGTGCATCTTTTTAATGTGCTTTTTTGCCATCTTCCTTGATGAAGTATCTGTTCAAATCTTTTTTTTTTTTTTTTTAAATTATGTTGTTTTCTTACTGTTGAGTTTTAGGAGTTCATTATATATATTCTGGATATAAGTTATTTATCAGATACCTACTTTGGAAATTATTCTACCAATCTGTGGGTTGGTTGGTTTTTTATTTTCTTAATCGTGTCTTTTGAAGAGCTGTGTTTTAATTGTAAATGGTGTTTATCAGTTTGTTCTTTTTAGAGATTGTGCTTTGGTGTCATATTGAAGAAATCTTGTATAACCCAATGCCATAAAGCTTTTCTTTGTTTTCTAATGAAAATTTTATAGTTTTAGGTTTCACCTTTGTGTCTAAGGTCTATTTTGTATTCATTTTTATATATGACGTGAGGTAGAGTTGTTACTGTTTTTAAGGGTAGGAAATTTTACCCTAGTTTTAGTCAAGATGAATAGAGTAAGAATAAGGGAGTCATTTCTTTTTTCCTGTGGCTCACCCTATTTTCCTAATGTGGAGTGATCACACCATAATTTAGATTATTCCAGTTTAATATTGACATCAGACAGTAAGTAGTTTGCTTATTTCCAAATGGATAATTAAAATTTTTCCTTAAAATCACTATTAGCTGGGTGATCTTACTGTTGGGTTATTTTAATGCATTCCTGTTTCCAGCAAGTGTCAGGGGCAAGATTCATGTTCAGGTCTGTCTCTTAAGCCTGGGCTCTTTCCCTTACTTTGTGTTACTTCTCAGAGAGATGTAATTGTTTGTTTTTGTTTTTGTTTTGTTTTTTGCTTTTCCCTTTTCTTAAACTTCATATTACAGAAATCCTCAGACATTTACAAAAGTTGAACAGTATAAAGTAACCCCATGTATTATCATTTAGCTTCAGTAGTTATCAGTTTTCTGACTCTGTTTACCTAAATATTTCTTTTTATATATTTGTTTCAGGGGTACAGCTCTGTGATTCATTAGTCTTAAAATACCCAGTGCTTTACCCATATATTTCAAAAGGTCTAACACAACTTAAAAAATATACCTAATATGTAGCAAAATTATACATAACTTCTGTTTGTCACCTTCTGCCCAGTCCCATTTTCAAATTTTCCCGTATGTCTCAAAGATGTCTTTTTACAGTATTTTAATCAAGATCCAAATAAGACTGCTTTTATTGTATTTTTTGATATGTCTCTTAAATTTCTTTTAATCTACAACAGTACACCGCATCCTATTTTTTAACGTCGTTTGTTTTGACAGTGGTCGTTTGTCCTGCTAAATTTTCCGCGTTGCAAATTTGGTTGATTGCATCTTTCAAGTGTCCTTTTAACTTGTTGCTCTATCTTCCATATTTCCTGGAAACTTGTAGTTAGATCTAGAGGCTGGATTAATTTCAGATTAGTTTCCTTTTGGCAGGAATGCTTTGTAGGTAATGTGTACTTCCTATTGCATCACAGCAGCAAGCATATATTGTGAAGAGTTTCTCACTTAATAACGATCTTAGTATTGTTAAGTAGGTTCATGTTGTCAGCCTGATCAATCTGTTACAAAGTTCTTTATTGTGATACTGTGATTTATAATAAGAAATACATATTTTGATCTTTAGCTTGTGGCACAGAGCTCCCAAAACCTTGGCCTCTCCTAAGTGGTGAAAGTGATAAAGATGTCCTTTGTATGTGTTTGATTATGTTAATAAAAGACATACCTCAGGATGGGGGCTTCATTGCCAGGAGAACCAACCTTATGATTACAGGGCTAGAACTCTCACTCCTATTCCCCTTAATCTCTAGGGAGGGCCAGGGGCTGGAGATTGAGTCAGTTGCCAGTGGCCAGTGGTTTAATCAGCCTGTGCATTGAAGTCTCATACCCAAAAGGATGGGTTTCGGAGAGCTTCGGGGATTGGTGGGTGTGTGGAGATTCAGAATAAATTGCTGCTCTTGGAGAGAGCATGAAAGCTCCCCACCCTTTCCTAATACCTTGCCCTGTGCCTCTCTTCCATCTAGCTATTCATGAGTATTATCTTTTCATGATAAACTGGTGATCCAGTAAATAAAATGTTTCTCTGAGTTCTGTGAGCCATTCCAGCAAATTAATCAAACCCAAGGAGGTGTGGGTTATAGGAACCTCTTGATTTATAGCTAGTCAGAAGTATAGGTGACAGCCAGGACTTGAGATTGGCATCTGAAGTTGGGGGCAAGGGCTGTCTTGTAGAATTGAGTCCTTAATCTGTGGGATATGATGTTACCTCCGTGTATATAGTTTCAGAATTGAGTATTGTAAGACACCCAGCTGGTGCTGGAGAATTGCATGATGGTACAGAGCACGCCCCCCCCCCCCAGTCCCACCCCATATTGAAACTTTGTACAGAATTGTGTACTTAACAAACTTTTAGCATTGGATGAATTCTTGAATTGGTGTTAATTTATTACCTTCCTTTGTTTACCAGGAATCCATACCTGTTTTGTTTGTAAGCAGAGTGGGGAAGATGTTAAAAGGTGCCTTTTGCCCTTGTGTGGAAAGTTTTACCATGAAGAATGTGTCCAGAAGTATCCACCCACTGTCATGCAGAACAAGGGCTTCCGGTGCTCCCTCCACATCTGTATAACCTGTCATGCTGCTAATCCAGCCAGTGTTTCTGCATCTAAAGGTATGGGTTTCTTACATGGACTGGTCTAATTGTAGAACCTTGGTTTCATTGGTAATATGTATTTCCAGATGCAGTGTGGCATGTCTCTTCATGGCCTCTCTAGCTTTTGTCAGAGTACCAGTATTTTTTGTGAGAGAGAGGAAAATAATGGACTAGTCCAACCGTTCCCACACTCTGTTCTATGGAGCCCTATTGTTATGTGGTGGTTTCAAATGCTTGGATTTCATGTGATACTTAGTTTGAGAAAGTGTTCTGCTATATGTCTTCCTCTTTCTACCTCATTAGACCAAGTACATTCTTTTCCTGTGGACCCTTTATATCTGTGGTTTGTCAGATGTGATATTATTCAGGTATGAATTTAGGGCAGAATTGAGGTTTTTGTTTTGTGTTTTTGTTTTTTTTTTAAATTGGAAACTTCTGTCCCGAAACCTCTTACCTGCTTTATAGTTGTCCTGAAACCTCTTTCTTGCTTTATAGAGCTGAGGTTTCCAAAAGTGCCTGTGAGTGTATAGGTAAAGTTAAGCTTTTAAGTCTATTCTCATTGGAAAAAACAATCATTTATTTCTGTTTGATAATATTGGGATCTCTTACTAATTTTTCCTAAGCCAGATACTGTGTGTCTACTGTTAAATGCTTATATGCCCAAAGAGCCCCTACTTCTCCCATAGGTGATTGAGCAGGAAAAATTTACCAGTGTTTTGACTTTTTTCTAATTAGACTGGCAGTACCTTTTGTAATATAATTTCCTAATCTCATCAGTCTTAAGTACAGTAATTTCACTTGCTTGATCACAATTACAGTTTAACCATCAGCTTATCTTCCCTTTTTCACTTGCTATTGTAGTTTGCATTTAGGTGGTTTGGTAATGGTTTTTAGTAGGTGATGTATATGAGAGTACATATTTTATCTGGAAGGGGTGGAAAGGTTTATTCACCTGAAAGTTCAGGCTTTAAGAATCACACAGTACCAGGCAACTAAAGCAAGCATAGTCTTTCTTCTAGCTGGTCTTTTATTTTGATTGTGCACATCCTCCCTATTTAGTTTGAGGCTGATTCCAGGTTTCCTAGGAGTCAGGGCAATGGATTCAATAGGGCTTTCCTTGGTGAGGTAGGCTCACTTAACAATTGTGGGATCTGACGCCTTGTAGCAACTTATCACGTAGCTCCCATCTGAACTCTTCATAGTGAATTGTGTGTTTTATGATACCTTGTCCTAGTAGTGCTTCCTTCTGTTAGTGACATTTTCTCAGTTCTGACAAAGACATTTCAATAACTCATGTTTTTTTTTATGTTTAATCTCTTTGTTTCTCTTTTACTCCTGGTTTTCCTGCTTCTCCTAATTTTAGGTCGTCTGATGCGCTGTGTCCGCTGCCCTGTGGCATACCATGCCAATGACTTTTGCCTGGCTGCCGGGTCCAAGATTCTTGCATCTAATAGTATCATCTGCCCTAATCACTTTACACCTAGGCGGGGCTGCCGAAATCATGAGCATGTTAATGTTAGCTGGTGTTTTGTATGCTCAGAAGGTAAGAAATGACTGCTTAATGTATGAATAGTCTAAAAAGAGATTAATACAATATTCTAATTGCAACAAAAATTATTTTCTTCACATTTCTACTAGAGAAATATTGGGAAGTAATGTTCTGTATAATGATTACAGCAGAACATTTAAACTTGGGGTTTTTTCCCCAATAGGGAGGGGTTTTATTTGATTATTTTTTATTATTTTGACCTTATTTTTATTAAAATAATGAACAAATGAAGGGCTCCTGGGTGGCGCAGTCGGTTGAGCATCTGACTATTGGTTTTGGCTCAGGTCGTGATCTTAGGGTAGTGGGATTGAGCCCTGCCTTGGGCTCAGCACTTAGCGTGGAGTCTGCTTGAATTTCTCTCTCCCTCTGCCCACTCCCCTCTCCCCTGCTTTTGGCTGCATGCATGTGTGCACACACACTTTCTCAAATAAATAGATCTTTAAAAAAATAAATAATAACTGAAACAAAGAAAAAGACAAGGGAAAGGAAATAAAATCATCCTTGGAAAATGGGGGAATATGATCAAACGGTACAAACTTCCACTTAGAAGATGGGTAAATTTGGGGGATTTAATGTACAGCATGGTAACTGTAGTTAACAATACTGTATTGTATATTTGCAAGCTGCTAAAGAGAGTAGATCTTAAAAATTCTCACTACCACCAAAAAGAAAAGAATTTTAAGTATGTGAGGTGTTAGATGTGCTACCTAAACTTATTTCAGCAATCATTTCACAGTCATTCTGTTGTACACTTAACCTAGTCATTCTGTTGTACACTTTAACCTTATACGATGTTATAAATCAGTTATATCTTTTTTTTTTTTTAAGATTTTATTTATTTATTTGACAGAGAGAGAGAGCACAAGTAGGCAGAAAGGCAGGCAGAGAGAGAGGGGGAAGCAGGCTCCTTGCTGAGCAGAGAGCCCGATGCGGGGCTCGATCCCAGGACCCTGAGTTCATGACCTGAGCCGAAGGCAGAGGCTTTAACCCACTGAGCCACCAGGCGCCCCCTTATATACATTTTCTTTCCATTTTCACAGCCTGCTTTTTGCTAGTTAACGTAAGTGGATGATTTAGTAATCATCACTAGTCTGTTTACTGTGGTGGTTTTATAGTTCTCATTTCCTTATTTTAATTTTTCTTGTGGTGGGCCAAACTTTTAGGAAGCACCCACGGGTGCTATAATTCTTCTGCCTGAGGCTATTCATCATTTGCCTCTATACCATAAGCCTGTGTTGGGTTGCTATAAAATGTTTAAGCTACATGTTCTTTTTCTAAGACTGTTGTGGATGTTGCTTCACTATTTTTTCTGATGTTAAGGGTGGCACCAGTTCCCTTACCTAGTTTCTTCATTACTTTTCAAATTGACGAGATTGTGTTGATTAGTAATTTGGGAGGAACACTTTCACCTTTCTGTTTTTGAACACTTACTGGTAATGCAATTTCATGAAAACTTGGCCATTTATGAACATTTTGAGAGACTTAATTCATTTGTTTATTTATTTGTTTGTTTGATAGAGTGTGTGTGAGAGTGGAGGAAAGAAGGAGAGGGAGAAGCTTAAACAAGCTCCACACCCAGCTCGAGCCCAACTCAGGGCTCAGTCTCACGACCCTGAGATCATGAGCTGAGCTGAAGTTAAGAGTCAGACGCTTAACCAACTGAGTCACCCAGGTGCCCTCTGAGGGACTCATTTGAAAAGTCAACATGTGTAATTGAATGAGCATCCTTTTTTAGAAATTGGATATACTAAATAGTGGCAAAGCCAAAGAAGAAGTTTTTTTGACTGCTTTATGTGAATGAAAATGGTCAATCTGGACTTTTTTGTGTGTGTTCTTAGATTTTTGTAACATGACAGTTTAAGGAAAAGTTACACTTACTGGCTAGAGTTACACCAGGACATGGTTTATATCCTCAAACCATGTTGCTAATATAGACTAAATAAAAAGAATGTTAAGTGCGGTTCTGTGAATAGAAAGGGAACCTCTAATGTAGAGATGGTTTAATTCACAAAGTGGACATTTTTTTTGTTCTTATAACTTGCTCCTTATAGCACTGTCTTGTGGTAAGCACTGCTGCCTCTTTATCGTACCACCCTTCTTTTGTTTAGAAGAAAGTTAAAGATAAGAGTTTGGGTATTTAATAGCATTTGAATATAACTTTCTATAATTCTAGTCTTAGACTAAAAATAGGTTTCGGCTGAAGTGTAAACTCCCAAAAGTTTTCTGCATTTCTTGGAGTTGGGACGATGAAACAGTTTCAGCATTAGACCGTTTCTTTTTTTTCTTTTTTTAAAGAGAGAGAGAGAATTTTATGGAGTCTCCATGCCCAGCGTGGAGCCTGACATGGGGCTTGATCTCACAACCCTAAGATCACAACCTGAGCTGAAATCCAGAGTCAGATGCTTAACTGACTGAGCCAGCCAGATGCCCAGCATTAGACTGTTTCTAATTCCAGAGTGGAATGAAATGAATGAGATGGTTTAGAGCGAGGGTGCCCGTTGATGGCATTCCTGACATGGAGCATCCTAACTGAAAAACTATCAAGTCCAATAATGGATACTCATAATAATAACTGAGTCCCCTAGAAAACTCAGTAGCTTGGGAAGTGGTAAGGACCCAGAGGCCCTTTTAGGGGCTTCCATGAAATCATAACTCTCCTCATAATAATAATAAGATATGGCTTGCGTTTTATAGTTTGTCGACTTTTGCACTGATGGTTCAAAACCAGTGGTGGGTAAAATTGCTGGCACCTAATACAAATCAAGGCAGTGACCTAAACCATACAAGTAGAATCAGTCATTGTATTCTGTGTCACCACACACTCAGTTAAAAAAAGAGAAAAAAAAGGAAGTTTCACATAAGAATGTCCTTGAATAAAATTTATTAATTTTATTAAATCTCAACCCTCAGGTGAACATTGTTTTAACATTCTGTTATGATAAAATAGGAAGTATACATGAAGTGGTTCTGCTGCATCCTGGTGGTTATCTTAAGTTAAAGCACTCATGCAATTGAGTGGCACCTGGGTGGTATAGTCAATTGAGTGTCCGATGCCTGGTTTCAGCTAATGATCTCTAGGGTTCATGAGATTGAGCCCTAGTGGGGCTCTCCACTTGGTGCGGAGTCTGCTTGGGATTCTCTCTCCCTGTCCCCTCCCCTGCTGGGTTGCACGCACGCTCGTGCACTCGCTCTCTCTCCCCCCTCACTCAAATGAATCTTTAAAAAATAAAATATTTGCAAAAATGTAAAACACTGAGCTTACAAACAATTTTTTATTTTGGAAAATAGTTATTTTTTTACAAAAATTATTTATATTAACATAATAGATTTATTGTTATTTTGAAGTGAATTAATATTTTTTAAATTTCTTAGTTTTGGTTTCTGTTTAGTAAGTTCAGTATTTTTAGCCTACATAAACAAAACTTCTTTGGGAATCTCCATCATTTTTCAAGAGTATAAAGTTATCCTGAGTCCAGAAAGCCTGAGAACTGCTGGTCCCACTAAGATTATCCTGCTGTTAGACAAGAGGGAAAGAATAGAGCCTTAGAACATTTTTGCCCATGTATGGGAGAAAGCCGAAGGTGATCATTCAAAGTATTAGGATAATAATATGGTAAACTGATAAATTGAAAGGAACCAGTTCCTGGCATTCAGCAACATGCTTAAAATTTATTTTCTCTTACCTCTTCCACAAAATGTCACATTGCTCTTTTGGCTTCTTTTGATGGTTCATGTAGTTTTCTCTCGTCTGTCTTATTGTCTTTCTCCCATCCCTCTTCTTTACTGCCACCAGATAAACTCTCCTGCCTACCTCCCATCCATCTACACAGATTAGTCCTGTTGATTTCTTTTCTCATATTCTCTCTCAGCTCATATCATATGTCCTTCTCTGCAAAACTGTTTGCCACTATTTCCCCTCAGCTCTGTCCTTAGCCTTTCTTCAGTGGGTATTCTTATGTGCAGATTTCTTTTTATGCTGTATAACCTCCTTTTAAGGCCTAGTGCAAAGGCCTTTTTGTACATGAAATATTTCTAGTGTGTAATGAAAGCCAGCTTAGTAAAAGGAAGATTTTTCTACCAAGCCCATGTAGTTGGCAAACTATACTGTTAATCAGATTGTTGACTCAGCTGCGATAACGAAGCATAAATAGGAAACGTTCTAGAAAGTATAGTATTGGGGCAGGTAGTTGGCAAACTACTGTTAATCAGATTGTTGCCTCAGCTGCAATAACTAAGTATAAATAGGAAACGTTCTAGAAAGTATAGTATTGGGGCAGGTAAATTATGTACTCTACATCATTCTTATGTCCCATGCTAAGATTGTTCGACTCATCCTACGAAATGCACAAGAACAGCTAAATATGAGTTTCAGAGCAGAGAATACAGGTTATATGTATTGAGTAAACAAGTTCTTCAAAGTTATTATAGCAGTAGTCTTTTTTCCAAATATCACTGAATCAAGCTTCAGTATACAGCAGAGATAAAAGAATAGCTTCTGTAACTGAAAAGGAGTTGGGTCGTAAGCACACAGTCCTAGCCCCAAGAAAATAAACACCACAAAGCTTATTTTAAGAGCCTGCTGCAGATGATTGAGAAAAGAAAAAGTCAGCATGAGTAGGATGGGGTCACAAAATTTTTTAAGTTTTTTATAAGATACTACAAGGCAAAAGGGGCACAGTAAAACCCAGATGGATGTGGACATATACTTTGCTAAGGCTTTGAAACATGCTCATTTCTGGCATAAGATAATAGGGTATTTATTATATTCCTTAAATTTGAATCCTCTCTATTTGAAATTTTTTATAGTTTGCAACCACGAGGATTTCAGCTTCAGATACATAAATTGAGTCACTCTGAAAATCTTCAAGAAGTGAAAATTCATTGTCATTTCAATATATTTAATTATCCTGGTGTCTGAAAACCTCCATGGAGAGGGGAGAACTTTAACTGAAGTTTAGGCAACAAACCACATTAGTACCTATGATTTTTGTCACCACTGAAAATCACAGATATTTCAGTTGTAGATATCTTAAAATATTTTGGAATCATTGTTACTGCTAGGTCTTATTTTTGTATTAGAAAGAAACATACATAACTCTAATCTCTTGTTCTAACATTTTGATAATTATACCTGAATGTAACAGTGTCCTTTTAATCTATGTGTTAGGTTAAAGCGTTTATAAATGTTATTCTGAAAAGAGCCCATAGGTGTCAGAGTGCCAAACATAAAAAAGATGAAAGAGTTAGTAATTTAAAAAGGGTGAAGGAACTGACCATATGGGGACTACTTATGTATCAGACATTACTGTGCCATTTATTCACTTGTTTAGTCTTCAAATAGATGTGATTATTTACTGTTTGTTGTAGAAAATTTAGTGTATTGTCTTTTCGTGAAGAGAAAGAAAGAAATGTATATATGAACATATTTGGCTTTGGGAGGTTGACTTCTGACTTCACTGCCCTAACCTAATTTTGCCAATAGGATCTCAAGTTTATTTGCTGTGAATATAGGTTGTGGTTCACAGGAATATTGGAGAGAGAATAAGTGCTCTTTAAGAAATGTCTTTCTGAATAACTAATTAAATTACTAATCCCTTCGCTGGGAGATAAATAATTGATTAGGAGCAAAAGCCGTTTCAGCTGGGTCATTAAATGCAGCCTTGTGATTCTGAGTGCCAGATTTTTTGATTCCCACAGGAGGCAGCCTTCTGTGTTGTGATTCTTGCCCTGCTGCTTTTCATCGGGAATGCCTGAACATTGATATCCCTGAAGGAAACTGGTATTGCAATGATTGTAAGGCAGGCAAAAAGCCGCATTACAGGGAAATTGTCTGGGTAAAAGTTGGACGATACAGGTGAGTGAGCATGAAGGAGACCGGCACTGATTTCTTTTACCATCCCATCCTCTGTTTCTTGGGATCACAGTGCTTAACTCTTTTTCTTTTCTTTTTCTTCCTTCCTTCCTTCCTTCCTTCCTTCCTTCCTTCCTTCCTTCCTTCCTTTTTCTTTTAAATAATTTTTCTGATTAACCAAGGTCCACCCCTCTGCCCATTGATTTTCTATTATAAAAGAAAAAAACTCATTTTTATGTTTTGTAATTATGGGAATAATACATATTGTCTGTAGAAAATTCATTAATGAAAATAAACCCATAACAAAGAAAGAAGATACATTGCTAACAATTTGGCGTATTTACTAGGAGACACACCAGTGCATATACCCTCAAAATAATTGGCCTTATATTTTATACTGTTTTGTGTCTTTTCCTTTTTAAAATTATTTTTATTGGACATAGAATATACAAAAGAATATCATAACATGCATGATTTAAAAGAATTAGAAAGGAAGATCTGTGTATGTACCTCCCATTTAAAGAAATAGCATATTGGTGGTACTTTTGAGGCTCCCTCCAAGACTCTTTCTGAATCCAGGCTCTCCCCACCCCTAGAGGTAACCACTATACTGCATTTTGTGTTTTTTATTCCTTTGCCTGGCTGTAATGGTTTACCACATGTATAATCCTTTGTTCTGCATGTTTTAGACCTTTTCATAAAGAAATTGTTGCTATATTTTCCTGCAACTTGCTTTTTTTCATTTACTATTATGCTCCTGAGATTTAGAGTAGTTAGTGCAGTGCTCTAGTTCATACTTTGCTGTTCTACATTTCTTTTTGATATGGTCTTAAATTATAGTGCAGTTCATTTATTCATTCTCCTCTTCGGACTATGAGCATTTTGTCAATCTTCCTTAGTGTACATGCACAGTTTTTCTAGGAATAGGGGTTTCCAGCTTAACTAGCTAATGCCAAATTGTCTTCCTAAAGTGGATGTAAAGCATAAATTTGCATGCTTTTTATTTTATTTTTGGAGGTATTTCTTGGTGTCATTTTTCTATACCCCTCACAGTTAATGAAACTTTGCCTTTTTAAAGGCCAAATTGTATTTCATTGTGTCATATACTGTAGTTACTTTATTATTTCCTAAATGTTGTATATTTAGATTGTTTCCAGGTTTTCATTCTTATAGATAATACTTAAGTGAACATTATACTCAAAGCTTTGTTTGTATCTTATATGAGATAATTATTATTTACTGTTAAATTATTATTTCCTTTATAGATTCCTTAAAGTAACTGAATCTAAAAACCGTATATGTGAACACATCTGTGAGAATGGATATTTTCAGGTTTTCAGCACATACTACTCATTTGTTCTCTAGTTAGATTGTAAAAATGCACTAGGTTGGACTTTCGTATAGATAGGCAGACATGGCTATTCCTTATTCGTGTCCTAAAAGGTAGGTCATTTTCCTGGTGTCTTGCAGTCTTCTAAAGGTTTCCTTCCTTGTTTTCACCTTTCCCAGGTGGTGGCCAGCTGAGATCTGCCATCCTCGAGCTGTACCTTCTAATATCGATAAGATGAGACATGATGTGGGCGAGTTCCCTGTGCTCTTCTTTGGGTCTAATGACTATCTGTGGACGCATCAGGCCCGAGTCTTTCCCTATATGGAGGGGGATGTGAGCAGCAAGGATAAAATGGGCAAAGGAGTGGATGGAACATATAAAAAAGGTAACTTTATACATTTTGTTTCTCAGGCCAACACAGACCTCTGTTTCCCAAGTATCTATTCTGTGTGTTAGAATGCACATCCGTTCCATTAGCAGCTGTGTTCTGCTTTCTGGGGCAGCTACAAGATTTTACAGGAAAGTTGATCCACATAATTATTTTTTTAGCCTAGCCTTTCTGTAACAGGAATTTCCTTGAGAGAGGTTTTTGTTTTACCAGTTCTGTTTTCTCAACATCTTTTTGTTTTGTTTAAAGTTTATTTATTTTGTAAGAGAGAGAGAGAGCACAGGCAGGGGGAGTGGCAGGCAGAGGGAGAAGCAAGCTCCCTGCTGAGCAAGGAAGCCTGATGCGGAACTTGATCCCAGGACCCCGGGATCATGACCTGAGCTGAAAGCAGATGCTTAACTGATTGAGCCACCCGGGCATCCCTCTGTTTTCTCAGCATCTTATCAAGTACTGGAGCTTTGGAACTATTTTATAGCTTAAACCCCGTGGTTTGCTAGACAAGAGTCAGAATCTCTAGTAGAGTTGTGTTTGTTCCAAGGAAGTTATAGAGAAGTTATAGAGCAAAGTAAAATAGTGAAAGTCAAAGTATAAATGTTCTGATTCAAAAGAGATTTTTTAAAGCTGGCCTAGCAGACCAGTAGTGGGGGGACATTTGGGGTAGAAGAAGTTGAGTCAAGTATGAGCCTCAGTTTTCTCTTATTATATAATGAGTAAAGTTTGCTCTGAGAATTCAGTGAGATAATAAAAACATCAGCCAGCAGAGCACATAGTTGGTATCCCATCAACGATAATTATCTTCTTCCTTTAGCTGTCCTTTTAAAGGCAGTATAGGTATCTGTTGTTCGAATATATTTGGACATTGAGGTATATAGATTTTTATGATGAGGTGAAGATTCTAAGCAGGTGAAACTTTCTCATAAGGTGAAGATTCAAAGAAAATTCTAAGCAGGTGAAACTTCCTGGATGGGGAATGAGAATCATGTCCATAGAGAACAAGTTTCACAAAGGTTCTGTTTGCCTCATGTCATTTCAGTGGGTTGGCCATGTGGTTTCTGTGTAGATAGGAGTTATTAGGAGTTATTAGTGTCAACACTATAGGAACTTGGCTCTCCAGTCTTATGGTCTTGGATGGTCAGGGACCACTCGACCAACATGTTTGCCTGTGTAGAGCTGGCCACCACAGAGGGTGGGGCAGAAGGTGGAGTTGTAAGGAATACCACAAGTCTGATCCTGCTGGAGCTCCGAGATCCTGCTCTTTCTGTGCCTCAACCCTAGGCTGGCTGGGTGCCTCTGCCTTCAAGGAATACATACATGTTTTTATGGGGGAATTGGACACAGATACAAGCAGTCAAAATGTTATTCATTGCGTGTTGTGGCAGAACTGTGCATGGTATGCTATGGGAATAGCCCAAGAGGAAGCATGACTGCGCTGGGGATCAAAGTTTGGAAGTCATGGATTGGTTTTTTTCTAAGTGACTTTGAAGAGTGAACCTTAATAATAATCGTTATCATTTGTTGTTTGCCAGGCCCTGTTCAGTTTCTTTGCTGCTTTAAGTCCTTGTGGCAACTGTATAAGTTAGATGTCATTATCCTTATCTTACAGATGAGGAAACTGAGTCACGTAAAAGTTAAATTACTTGCCCAAAGTGCCAGGGCCAGTAAGTGAAGAGGAAGGTTTCAAACTCTAGCAGTCAGGCTCCAGAATCTAAACTCTTCACCCCTATAATGATGGTTAAGAAGTAAACAAATGAAAATGTTAACAAGAAAACAGCACATGTGAAAACATACATTAAATCTAACATGTGAGTGAATGACCTCTAGCTATGTGGTATACTTAAGATGGGGTTGGGGGAACACAGGGCTGTTAGCCAGAAAAGGTGGTAGGTAAATTACATGGTCAGAGCAGAGTTTTTAGAAATCTTTGAGTTTAGGAACTGTAGAAGGTAAGAGGCTGTGGCCAGGCATGTCTGTGAGGTGGCTGTTTTGGTAGTTCCAGGCAGAGATAAGAATGTCACAATGAAGTGTCCCTGGGGTGGAGAGGATGATGAGTACTTGAAAAGACATTAAATAGACGGACTAGTCAGGACATTCTGAATAGTAGAATGAAGAAAGGAGTGATTATTAAAAAAAAAAAAAAACAACAACTTCGAGGACTCTAGGCAACAAAAGCTCTGTTAGATGTTTAACAGGAAAATGGAGAAAAGGATTTGGACCAAAGAGGATGTTTTCTTTAAAGAATTGACAGAAAAAATCTAAAATAAAAATAAAGAATTGACAATATGGGTAAAGCTACAGAGAGGAAAGGGGGGAAGAATTGGAGTTCTTTTGAGAGTTTTTAATACAGATTACAAAGAATTTTAAAAAGAAGAATGAATGAATGAAAAAATTTGTTTTAAGTGGAAAAGAGTGAGAATCTTAAAATTTTGTTGGACTTCTAAGATATTACAGTCTTTTAAGCATATGAAAGTACAGGACTTGAATACAAATCAGCTATGAAGATCTGTGTATCATTACAGCTAATAGTTGATATTTACAGAATGAATCTTAGGAGAGGAATAGGACAGGTGCTCTTTAGAGAATTAGGCAAGAAGGAGAGGGAAACTTCAACTTTGAATTTCTTCCAGAGAAATGCAGCATGTTAGTTGGCACCTAGAAGACAGAATGTTTCTGGAGGCAGGAGGTTCAGAACTGAGCAAAGAATTAGGCTTAATTAAGCACAGTGACTTAGCTGAGCAGATACAGTCTCGTTGTTGTTAGATATTATTTGTGGCCTTTTTCAAACATTTACCTGGATTTGTTTTTGTTTTAAATTTTCCTCTGAATGTGGTAGTCTGTTGTGCCATGTAGTGGTAGATTATGTTTTGTCTTAATGCTATATCTGAATGTCCTGGGGACTATAAATTAACTTGAAAATAGTGGTCATATGTACTTCTTAGTTTTCCATATAGTGCTGGCTGATTTGGTTTTTTTTTTTAAGATTTTATTTTTTTGAGAGAGAGCACAAATCAGGGGAGGATGTTGAGGGAGAAGCAGGCTCCCCGCTGAGCAGAGAGCCTGATGCAGGGCTTGATCCCAAGACCCTGAGATCATGACCTAAGCTGGAGGCAGACACTTAACTGACTGAGCCACCCAGGCACTCCAGTGCTGGCTGATTTTTGCCTAAAACATGGATTTCCCCCCAACTTTAAAGGAGAAAAAAAGGCAAAATAAACTGCTCCACCCAAGATTAAGTGACTTGTGCTGTGTGTTTTCTTAGCTCTTCAGGAAGCTGCAGCAAGGTTTGAGGAGTTAAAGGCCCAAAAGGAGCTAAGACAGCTGCAGGAAGACCGAAAGAATGACAAGAAGCCACCGCCTTACAAACATATCAAGGTGAGAAAAGACTGCAGGAGATTCTGTTCCCCAGGAGAGACCCTGTTATAGTGCTGTCTTCCTGCTCTGTTCATGAGAGGATTGGAAGCACAAGCACAGTTGCTCTTAGATAGAGGTGTGAACTTGAAAGAAGATAAAAAGTTCCAGAGCCCCATTCCTAGCACATTGTCTACAGTTTATATAAAGTCAGTTGTGTGTTGATAACTTTTTCTGTTGCCTTGGAAAGAGTCTTCTTTATAGAAGGGACTGGATTAGAGTCTGTGCACAGGCAACATCTTGCAGTTTGAAGGGGATTCAAGAAGCATGATAAAAAATGATAAATAGCCCGGAGATAGTATGACTAATACACATGGTAAGTCTTCTTGGTAATGTCTGATACTAAAGATATTTTCGGTAACTAGTATGATTAGGTTTCCCAAGGTCAGAAGAATTCATGTTAGGCATACCTAACCCCTAATGTGCCTAGTAAGAGTCATCACCATTTATCACCTGGGTCCAGTGGATCCTTTGTATTTTTTAATGTTTTAAATCATTTTTATGAATAATTTACAGAAGTAAAAATACAGGAATAGTGAACACATTTATTAGACATTTTAGTAAGTATTTACTAAAACCTCTCTTTCAAAAACTTAATTTTTATGAAGTTAGTTGTAATGTTCAAACATCAGAAAACATGAAAGAATACTATTAGCTCTATTAAAACGAGACTGCCTGGGTTCTTACTGTAAAATATTTGTGGTGATGTCATTCCTGAATAAGAATACCATATTTCTTTTTTGTCAGTAGAAATTCATTGTTAGTGTGCCCATTGATAATTTGAGTTTCTGAAGTCTTAGAGCCTGAGGTTTCACATAGAGATCAATTTCACCACCATCTTTATTATTTTATTTTCCAAGCTATTAAATCTTTTTTTATTTAAACCACTGTTGAGAAAAATAGCTCCCATCTTTTAAGGAATAGTAATGTTTTTATTTTTACTATATTTATTGAACACAGTAATTTTCAACAAGTTGTGAGGGGTGACTGGCAGTTTCTAAGTCACACACCCAGGTGTTGAAGCTGGAAGGGAACTTAGACTTCTTATTCTTGGAAGATACAAATATTATAAAATTCGTTCAAATAATAGCATAAAGAAATTATAGAACATGCATAAGTGGAATGCCATTGTGGTAGCCATTATAGATAGATGTTACAAATATTTTGGTTGGCTTCAACTTCAGGGCAAATGGTAGGCTTGCACTGCACTATTGCATTTTATTTATTTATTTATTTATTAACATATAATGTATTATTTGCCCCAGGGGTACATGTCTGTGAATCATCAGGCTTACACATTTCACAGCACTTACCATAGCACATACCCTCCCCAGTGTCCATAACCCAGCCACCCTATCCCTACTCCCCTACCCCCCAGCAGCCCTCAGTTTGTTTCGTGAGTTTGAGTCTCTTATGGTTTGTCTCTCTCCTGATCTCATCTTGTTTCATTCCCCCACCCACCCCCCATGACCCCCTGCCCTGCCTCTCACATTCTTCATATCAGAGAGATCATACGATAATTGTCTTTCTCTGATTGACTTATTTCGCTCAGCATAATACCCTATAGTTCCATCCACGTTGTTGCAAATGGCAAGATTTCGTTTCTCTTGATGGCTGCATAGTATTCCATTGTGTATATATACCACATCTTCTTTATCCATTCATCTGTTGATGGACATCTATCACCACCATCTTTAGAGTCTAGTGTGACCAAGTGTATCCCAAGTATTCCATGGGACATACTTAAACTAAAATAACTTAAAAAATAAAATTCTGAAATTCAAATTTAATCAAGTGTGCTAGATTTTTATTTGCTCCATAAAGCAACCCTAGTGAAAGCAGACTACAAAGATGTTATCTCTAATCTTTCATACTTTCTGGAAAGGTGACTTAATACTTTGGGCAATGCAATAGAGAAACTAAAGTGTCACTGTTTCAGTGTTGCATGCATAACCTTTTGTGATACCATCATTTTTCTGTTTTCTTGTTAGTTTAGTCTTTTTTGGTAAAGGTGGGAATCACTGATGAGTAACTATGAATAACAATGAAACAGTAAAATGTTACGAGATACACGAAATTAAGAACACTAAAATTCCATAATATAGCTTAGATTTTTTAAAGGGTTTAGTGGATGTACATGGTAGTTGCAGGATAGAATGAGGGAGTTTCTTTCTTTCTTTCTTTCTTTCTTTCTTTCTTTCTTTCTTTCTTTCTTTCTTTCTTTCTTTCTTTCTTTTTCTTAAGTGAATTTTCTTTTTGATCTTTAAGAGACCTCTAAGAAAGAATAAAATTCATAAAATATCATCCTTACAAATAAAACTGCTGAAGAAAATATACTCAAAACCTAAAATTGGGTCTAAATGGACTCTGGTGGTGGTGTACTGAGAGTTAAATGGAGTTATTGTGCGTGGAGATATAACATAGTGCATGGAGTTCTAAGTGTAGTTAGGCCTCAAAATGGGGAAAGAATCTGGTTACCACAGTCATAGATGTCAGACAACAGCAAAGGAAGCATTTCAGAGTAACACATTGAGCATAGTAAGCTCTTGACAGCAGCTTTCTGGGAGTGATCTAAATCACAGAATTTAGAAGCCAACTTCTTTCCTCCATATCCCTTCCCCACCTTTTTAAAAACAAACAAATAACATTTCCAGGAAAAAATTTTAGAACAAGGGTTGGCAAACTATAGTGTATGGGCCCAATCTGGCCTACTGTGATTGGGGAAAAAAAATTAAAATGAGAAGACTATTTCCAGGGACATGAAAATTACATGAAATTCAAATATCAGTGTCCATAAATGAAGTTTTGACACTCATCCATGCTTATTTAGAAATTGTCTTAGCTTCTTTTATGCTACAGTGACAGAATTGAGCTACATGCACCAGAAATCTGTGGCCTGCAGAACCCAAACTATTTACTGTCTGGCCTTTTACAGGAAAAGTTTGTCAAAACCTGATCTAGAGTGAGCATTTAACTGTACTTATGTATCTATATTGTTCTTAACCATGTGTTTTGTTTGTTTTTGTTTATATGTTATGTTAGGCAAGAAACTTATTAATAACAGATCTAATGTTAAGAAAGAATGATTGAAACATATCTTTATAGAAAGAAAAGGAGTAGGGTGAAACTTTTATGGGAAGGAGGTCAGGTAAAGATACCTTGAAACAGACAGGTATATATTCTAATGCCCTATGTGTAGGACCCGCAGTCTGAGGTGATTGAGTCAGTTCTTACCTTCTCTCCCCTTAGAGTTTGCTTTCCTCAAGGTTGTGACTTCGGAGTATTCCTCCGTTAGCAGAAAGTTTACAGGTTTGGTTTGGCTTTTTTTTTTGTTTTGTTTTGTTTTTTAAGATTTTATTTATTTATTTATTAGACGGGAGGAGAGAGAGAAAGCACAAGCAGGGGAAGCAGCAGAAGCAGGCTCCCTGCTGAGCTGGGAGCCCGACAGAGGGTTCGATCCCAGGACCCTGGGATCGTGACCTGAACCAAATGCAGACCCTTAACCCTCTGAGCACCCCAAGGCACCCCAAGAAGTCTACAGTTTTTGCCAGTATTTTGAAGTATCTGGGAGGAGATCTGGCAGAGTTTCATCCTTGTTAAGGTGTTATCAAGAACTTGTTTGAGGACAATATACTTCTGCAAACAGATTGGGAGATTTTGTATTATTGTTAAAGAAGAGGCAAAAACTAAAATGTTAGAAACGAAATCTTTTAGGAATTTAGAGGATGGAAATAACTACTTGGTTAGTCATAGTGATTTCATTTTGTTTTATATTTTATTTTATTTTATTTTTTTGAGTCCAATGCAGGGCTCAAACTTATGACCCTGAGATCAAGAGCTGGATACTTAACTGACTGAGCCACCCAGGTGCCCTAGTCATAGTGATTTTAGATCGAATGGATGTGATAATCTAGAATATTTGATGTGATAAATAATTAAATGGATATTAAAAGAAAAATTATAGTATCTACCATGTTTAAGAGGCTGGTAGACTCTGTACTAGACTTTTTCATGTATTTCTTATTCTCACAATAATCTTGAAAGTAAAGTGATTTATTAAAATCACGAAATTCCTGAAAAGCCAATTTTTATGTAGGGATGGGTTTTTAAAGACGCACAGTTTGACTGTTCCCGCTGAAATAACACCAGGTAGGGGAGACTCATTCTCATAGTGCACAAATCCATCTGTGTTATGAAATGTCTGTTTTTTTCTTCAGCATTGTTGCTAGTATTTGGAAAACGCTAACGGCTTCAGTGTTATAGCAGCTGTTTGACCGCTATGTTTTATCATACCAGATTTTCACTATAGTTCTTAATACATGAGTGACATTGCTGTAATCTATTAAAAAGATTTCAAACTATGGTAATAAATAGTAAAAATATTTCTTTGCATATAGGAGGAATCCCAGTTACCCAAAGACATTTACATGCCAACCATTTACCGCTTAAGATTTTTTTTTTTAATATATAGCAGCTAACATGGCGCCACCATGTGGTAATAGCAGAAACCCAGTTTATCCTTCACTTGGCCTACCAGCTTGATTTTCATAAAGTGATTTTTAAGAAATTTTTGTGGGATCCATAATTTGTATATTAAGCAAGTTTTTATGTCAGACTGCCTTCCGTCTTTTTTTCTCCATTTTTTTATTTTAGTAAAATACAGATAACGTAAAATTTATTAACTTAATCATTTTTAAAAATACAGCTCAGTGATATTAAATGCATTCAAAATGTTTGCAACCGTTACCACCATCCATCTCTAGACCTCTTTTCATCTGGTAAAACAAACTCTGTACCCATTAAACATTAACTTCCCATTCTCTCCTCCTCTTACTGCTTGGCAGCTACCATTCTACTTTTTCCTCTATGATTTTCACTACTCTAAGTACCTTATATACATACAGTATTTTTCTTTTTATGACTGACTTATTTCACATAACATAATGTCCTCCAGGTTCATCCATGTTGTAACGTGTAAGGATTTCCTTTTTTAAGCTGAATAATATTCCATTATTGTACCACATTTAGCTATCGTGAATAATACCCTAAGTTCAAAATCATGTAAAATTTGACATGCAGGGCGCCTGGGTGGCTCAGTGGGTTAAGCCTCTGCCTTCGGCTCAGGTCATGATCTCAGGATCCTGGGATCGAGCCCCACATCAGGCTCTCTGCTCAGCGGGAGCCTGGTTCCCTCTCTCTCTCTGCCTGCCTCTCTGCCTACTTGTGATCTCTCCTCTCTGTCAAATAAATAAATAAATAAATAATCTTTTAAAAAAAAAATGTGGCATGCAACCTCAAAGAAAAGAAGTCTACCTTTTTTAGGTCCTGAGTTGTCTTGTGTTGACTTGTCTGATGTTCCGTAGTATGTGTTTCTTCTGCAGGTGAACCGTCCTATTGGCAGGGTACAGATCTTCACTGCAGACTTGTCCGAAATTCCCCGTTGCAACTGTAAAGCTACTGATGATAACCCTTGTGGGATAGACTCTGAGTGCATCAATCGCATGCTGCTCTATGAGTGCCACCCCACAGTGTGTCCTGCTGGAGGACGCTGCCAAAACCAGTGCTTCACTAAGCGTCAGTATCCAGAGGTTGAAATTTTCCGCACATTACAGAGGGGCTGGGGTCTCCGGACAAAAACAGATATTAAAAAGGTGAAGAAAATTTTTCTTAATTTCCAGATTGTTTTTTCTTTGCAATTGCTTAATATGGGTAATTATTCTTGATGAATATGAGAAAATGATCATTAGAGGAAAGATAACATAGTGTAAAGATTAACTTTACTGTTGGGTCTTGCTGTGTCCTTCTAGAGTTTAGATGCTTGAGAATAGTCTCCTTTACCTCTAAAGTCCTTAGTATTGATCACGTTCATGTCATATGAGGATGAAAAAGTGGAGGAAATTCATAGAGATACTATGGCCTTATTTGCTCTTTTGTGACAATCTTGGAACTTGTAGTTAAGAGATAGAGAATAATGAGTATGTGATACAGAGGTGGTAATTACCTAATAAAATAAGGTCTGTTTTTACTAAGGGAAAATCGGTTTTGGTTCATGGAAAATGAAGAAGAGGATTAGGCCTTCTCTAATAAAAGTGCAGTAACAATAGAGAATATTATATAGTCTTTGTGTAGAATAAGTCTTATTTGACATTTTAATAAAATAAGCCTTACTCTAGTTATGCTTTCTGAAGAATTTTATTGAAGTTCGTTTCTAGAAAAGGAAGTGAATATTGGGTGTTCTGTATTTGCTCAGTGGCTATTATGTATCTACTGTGTGCCAGGCATTGTGCTGTAAATGCAGTGATAAGAGAGGCATAGTCCATGCTTTCATAAAGTTCACATTCTAAGGGGGAGAGACATTGATCAAGTAGTCACCCAATGTGGAAGCACAAAGGGTTCTAGAGGCATATAGTAAATGGTAAACGGCCTGAAACTAGCTTTGACTCAGAGAATATTTAAGTTGAGAATTGAAATATAAGAAGTTTTTGGCTTAGGCTAGGTGAGTGTTAAAGCATTGCTGGCGTAGTGGATAGCGTAAGGGAAAGCCAGTATGATTATAGCTCAGTGAATCAGGAGGACAGTATTGTAAAATGTGGAAGAGCAGCGGGCAGGGCATATTCCAAGGAAAAGGAACATAGTTTATGGAAACTGACTTTTAGGTTTTAGGGCAGTTAAAGGGATTTACTCTCTGTATCACCATTTTAATGGAGCCCCAGTTTACCTACTTCCATGTTGGTTGATCTTTAATGTCCTGTGTATCCCAGTCTTTCTCCTGGTGACAGTAATAGGAGTGGGGAGGTGTTTTTCATTGTCAAATAGTCGAAGCATCATATTTATGTTCCTTGAATAAACCTTTGTTAAATTGACTAGGTACACGTACATGAACTGCTTTGTAGATTCTGATATTTTCATTAATTTTTCAAAAAATAAAGTGTACCTGGGAACACAAGTTGCGGTTTCGCCATTAAGAACTATTTCTTGTTCTAGGGTGAATTTGTGAATGAGTATGTGGGTGAGCTAATAGACGAAGAAGAGTGCAGAGCTCGAATCCGTTATGCCCAAGAACATGACATCACTAATTTCTATATGCTTACTCTAGACAAAGTAAGTGTTATTTACATCGTTATAAGATTGTGATATTGATATTGTCCCAGCCATAGTGTTTGTAGGCATGTAATTCACTGCCCAAAACAGCATCTTCGTAGGGTTTACTTTGTCAAGGTTCTAGAATAGGTAAATTTGCTCATTTCTAGCTATACATGCCTTGCCGAAGTCAACAGAGCTGCTGTTGGCATTCTTTTTGAACTGTCCCAATACAAGTTGAGTATTATGTCTTTTAGTATTTTTCCTATAAGATTAACACCTGAAGCCAGCCAAGTAAATAATCATTCTTTCACCCTTTTATTTTACAGATTGAGAAACTGATTTGTTAATATTTAGTGCATTGAGAATCAGGTCATATAAATTGTAGAACTCCGCTTCTGAACTCAAGTCATCTTTCCAATCACAGGAATTTGCTGATGAGTTTCATTTCATTAGTGCCCAGAATTATATTTGGGACTCATTCCTAATTCCAGCATCCTAATGTGTTTACTTTCTATGTATCGGACATTCTTCCTTGTACCTGAATATTAAGGTCTACTAGCAATCCCCAACCCCTTCCATTGGCTATTATAACAGAAGTCTTTCCTGGTGTGAAATTTTGTGGACATTTACTAAGTTGAAACCTTTGGTTTATGATATCGTCACCTCCAGATATTCAGATCTTCATTTGGGATGGGGTCTGAACATCAGTATTAAAAACTCCTTAGCTGATTTCTAATGTGTAGCCAGGGTTAAGGACCACCTAATTGAGAGGATGGGGCAATCTGTTGCTTCTAGGGCACTGGTCCTCAAACTTCAGCATATATCAGAATTATCTAGTGGGCTTGTTCAAACACAGATTGCCGGGCCCTACCTCAGAGTTTCTGCTTTAGTATATCTGAAGTGCAGCCCAAGAATTTGTATTTCCAGCAAATAATAGATGTGGTGCTAGTGCTGGGTTTAGTGACTACACTTTGAGAACCATTCCTGAGACAGTCAAACTTTACAAAAGGAACTCTAGCTTATTAGAATATACAGGAAATATATAATGAGCATCATCTCTTGGAATTCTAGGACCGTATCATTGATGCTGGTCCCAAAGGAAACTACGCTCGGTTCATGAATCATTGCTGCCAGCCCAACTGTGAAACACAGAAATGGTCTGTGAATGGAGATACCCGTGTTGGCCTTTTTGCCCTGAGTGACATTAAAGCAGGTAAGAATCAGTTAAGGATTCTGGAACTAAGAAAGGAATTTCAGGTTTTATCATCTAAAAATCCCATATGTCCTGTAATCTGAAATGAGGTCTGCAAACTCTTGGGGATACAAAAAAGACTTTCTAGGTGGTACTTGACATGGAATATTTTTGGTGGTGATGATGGTATGGCAGAATATACGTAACATAAAGTTTATCACTTAACCATTTTTTTAATTATACAGTTTTGTGGCAGTAGGTCCATTTACACTGTTGTGCGGCTGTTACCTCCATCCATCTCTATAACCCTTTCATCTTCCCCCAAGTGAAACTCTGTACCATTAAATACTAATTCCCCATTTTCTCTTCCCTCAGCCTCTGGCACCACTTTCAGACACTATTCCAAGCATGTTATCCTATTTAATCCTTTAAAAATGTTGTGAAGTATATGGTATTAGATGCCTGTGTTACTTGGATTCTTGGGTCTGGCACCTCTAACCACCCTGGGGGTGTGTCCTGTGTATTAATTACTCAAATGTTATCCAGGCCCATGACTTCAGTCCTTCTGTCTCTCCTGACTGCTTTCAATACATTTGTACTTGTAACTTTAGTCTTTGTCCATGGTGATGGATTCCTCTACCATTTTTAGCCATAAATTTTTCTTCTCTCTTCTCCCATATTCACTTAGTTCAAGTAGCATGGTATGGGAATTCACAGACCTTGTTCTTGTCCTCACTTGACTTCCAGTCTGCATAAGTGGAATGAGAGAAATGAGACAGAATGCTCAGTGCAATCAGAGTTCCTGTGGAGCTGCAGCCTTGACAGATTGAATCAGAACTTTTCAGCTCGCTCTCTTTACTCATTCATCTTCATGGACTCTTCAACACCTGTTAGACTTTCTACCACATGTGTCATACTCCTTGTTTATCTTTTCTCCAATGCGCTTTCATCCCCATAAGTGCAGACCTCAAGGATTGTTGTATATTGGGCTCTTTTCTAAAATGGTATGAGTCTTTCCTTTGTGCACACTGATACCTTCTGATTTATGCCTTGTGCAGTTATGTTTACATAGTGGATTGTGAGTAAGCAGCAGATTATATCCAGTATCCTGCTGTCTTACACTTGGGTATATGGTT
Organism: Potos flavus; assembly: GCA_028534135.1. Lineage (NCBI taxonomy): Eukaryota > Metazoa > Chordata > Mammalia > Carnivora > Procyonidae > Potos > Potos flavus. The sequence continues at coordinate 75,875,337 of CM052895.1, read as the reverse complement.
GAGTTGTATTATAAGCAATTAAATTAATAAAAATTGTTACATACTCATACATTTTTAATAAGAAAGGGATAGTATGAGTAGAATTATCTATCATTCAGGGCAGTATTTCACGGTAAATGTGAGAGGGGAGACAGACCCTATTCTTACCTTGGTCAGTCTTGGTTCCTGCAAGTTCCTTGCAGTGCGAACCTCTGACCAGGCCATGAGTAATTCTAGTTTTTGTACCATTCGGACTAAATATAAGGCAGCTGCTTTATAATTTGCTTACTGAATAAACAGAAAATTATCTATATTAATCCAATATTAGATGAAAAACTATATATATCAGCTAATCTCATTGATGGAAGAAAGATCAGTCTGCAATGTGAAATCTTCTAAGATTTGAACATTTTGACCAAATGATTGTCACTCTACACTTTAATGGTGGGCGAACCATTACCCAACCCAGAGTTCATCTCTTTGTATACATATGTAAAATTCTTGTATTTGTTAGGCCTTCCCTAATGTGCTTTGAATTTGAATGGTTGTGTTTTATTTCCTCTCTTAGTTTTGATAAGATGCACTTTTGACATGGGACAATTTGTACTTTAAATCTGTACATCTCTTTTTAAAGTTTACAAATTACTGCAGTGTGCATTATGTCATATTCTCTAAATAAGCTTGTGAGGTGGTTGTTTCTCTGTTTTACAAATGTACTCAGGGCTCAAATCACCCAGCTTGATTATGGTAACAGGGATATAAAGCTGGGGCCCAAGTCTGTGGTGTAGAGTTCTCTAATATTACTCTGTACTGAGATGTCTCCCCTTTACGTTCTGCGAGGTTTGGCACAGATCAACAGGTTTTCTTCATACTTGAATTCCCAGTGCCTAGCACATCAGTATATACAGTGAGTTTTTTGTTTTTGGTAATGAATTAATATATTTTCAATCTGAATTGATTAGAAAACAAAAAACAACTTCGGATAATTAACATCTCTACAATAAAGGTTATTTTAAATATTACCTGTTATCCTTTATCAGTTTTTCTCTTATAAAGTTGTATTCACTGATTGATAATATTATAGGATTAGAATTATTAGTATTTCATTAATATAGTGAGATTAGAGTTAATAAATTCCTTCTGTCCTCCGAAAAATCTGTTCTCTTGCAAGTCCGTATCCTTTGTGATTAATATAGAAGTAATGTAATTAAAACCATAGATATTAATATTTTCATGGTCTTTTATGCAGGCACTGAACTTACCTTCAACTACAACCTAGAATGTCTTGGGAATGGAAAGACTGTTTGCAAATGTGGAGCCCCAAACTGCAGTGGCTTTTTGGGTGTAAGGCCAAAGGTACCTTCCAAATGTTTCCATCGGGAATAATGGTGTGGTCCTCCCTCCCTAACCAGTGGCACAGCTGACTCTTTACGATGTCTTTGGAATAATGACATTGGATCATTGTCACTAGGGCTACTGGCACTTAATTAAGCATTCTAATGCTTCAGTTTGGTTATTCAAGAGCAGATCTATGGGTGGTGTTGAATTTTTTTTTCAGCAGTCTGACTTCTAATTGGTGATACCTTTCTAGCTAAAAAAGCTATAAAATAGGAGGCCGTAAAGTAGGTTACTTCCCATATCTTTATTGGTCTCAGCTAATCTCACTCACCTTTCCTAATAAGCTACTTAGATTCTTGGTATATGTGTCTCCCTCTCTTCCTCTTTTTGTCTTTTTAAAGATCTCAAAGAATCCAATATTGAATTTAAGATTCTGAATGTAGTGTAACACTGTAGATAAACATAGGACCCTTAATCTTAACACAGTATAAGCATTGTTGTTTCTTACTCCCTGAGTTATTATGTGCATTTTAACTGGCTTATAATTCTATAAAGAATTACTTACAAGTCTGTATCCTGCATTTCTTAAATATTATAAAATGTTTTTCCTTGCTGTCACATAGTCTTTAGTGACTAACCATTGTCTTTAGTGACTTAAATTTTTTATATAATGAATGGACATGCATCCAGATTTTTCTATCCTAAGTTACAGCACACTGAAAATTGAAGTTTAGTTTGGATGAAAAGTACACAGTGACTCCAATTGGGTATTTCCCATTATGCTTTTTTGATTATGGAAGTCAGTGTTAAGAAATGAAAAATGCAAATTAGCACAGAAACCAATAACTAAAGGGGGAGTAATCTTTTTTTTTTTCTCTAAGATTTTATTTATTTATTTGACAGAGAGAAAGTGAGCACAAGCAAGGGGAGTGGCAGGCAGGGGGAAAGGGAGAAGCTCTCTGCAGGGAGCACGACGACATGGGGCTCGATCCCAGGACCCATGGTCATGACCTGAGCCAAAGGCAGATGCTTAACTGACTGAGTCACTCAGGCGCCCTGGGAGTAATCATTTTGAGCAAAAACACATGGAGATGGTGAACACTCCCCAATTATTCTTTTATTAAATAAGGAAAATGATGTTTATATTTTGAGGGTTTTTTCTTTAGTTGGCTAAATGGTCTTGTTCCTTAAGGTGTCCAGTTTATTACGTACTGATCAAAATAATAACTGAGTTTAACATTCACTTGGGAGTCCCGTTTTTGCATCCTTAACATCTATGTAATATTTCACACATGAATCAGTGAGAGAGAAATTTGAAGGCAGAAGTTTAGAAATGGAAGATCACTGAGGGATAGTAATAGATCAAATTGATCCTGGATGTTTCTAGTCCAAGATAAATAACGTGATGAAACCCATGGGGTTTGGTAACCAAGAGTGGGCTACAGGCAGGGATCATGGAGACCTGCTGGCTGCACCAGGATCTATCTTGGGGAATAGTGGCTATGAACCTAATTTGATATAGATGAAGGGCACATAGCTTATTGAGGGCAAGGATCATGAATTATTTTTCTGTGCCTTCCTAGCATATCATTCTTACTAAGTGTCCAGTGAAGGTTTGTTGAATAAAGAAATGTGTGTATACACACAAACATACACACCTAGACAAACATAAAAATAAAACTTAATGAAAGGGTAACCCTTAACACCAGCCTTGTGTGTTAATAAAAAGAAGTTCAGGGGCGCCTGGGTGGCTCAGTGGTTTGAGCCTCTGCCTTCGGCTCAGGTCATGATCTCAGGGTCCTGGGATCGAGCCCCGTATCGGGCTCTCTGCTCAGCAGGGAGCCTGCTTCTCCCTCTCCCTCTTCCTGCCTCTCTGCCTACTTGTGATTTCTCTCTCTCTGTCAAATAAATAAATAAAATCTTTAAAAAAAAAAAAAAGTTTATTTCTCTTTTATTTCATTCATGTGGCAGGAGTAGTTGATAGAAAAGTTAGAATTAATGCAAGCATTTATTGGGTACCTATGATGTGCCAGGTGCCTTTCCTGCATTTTCTCTTGTTTTTACAACAGTCTATGAGGACTGTCTCTTCCCAGAGGAGAGACTAAGGCTCAGAGAGGATAGTTAACCTGGTCAAGATCACACAACTAGTGTATCGACAGAATGCTTACTGCTCAATATCTGACCTCTAGAATCAACCCATTGCCACAGAAGAAAAGTCAAAGAAATTCAAGAAGAAGCAACAGGGGAAGCGCAGGACCCAGGGTGAAATCACAAAGGAGAGAGAGGATGAATGTTTCAGCTGTGGGGATGCTGGCCAGCTCGTCTCCTGTAAGAAGCCAGGCTGCCCAAAAGTTTACCACGCTGACTGTCTAAATCTAACCAAGCGACCAGCAGGTTGGTACCAAACCCATGTAGAGTGGTGTTTGTTCTCTGCCAGAATTGTCAGAGCCCTTGGTCTTCCCATGCATAGTGTTGAAGGGGGTATGGTTCATGTTCTCATTCTGGAAATAAAGGCTTTGGAATCCTAGGTTATAGAGAAGGGAACAGAAGCTTACTCATTATATGTCAAGCACTTTATTTACATTTATGTTATGTTATTTTATCCTCCCAGCAACCCATAAAGATGAGACCTTTTCACCTTCCCATGATGCAGATGAGGAAACTGAGAGTCCAGTTTGGTGAGATGACTTGTCAAATAGAGCATGTAGATGGAAGAGGTGGATTGAAAGCCAGGTTTTTGGACTTCAAGGCCACTAAATCATGTTTCCTTTCTAAAGAAAGAGAGATTGAAACAGCATGGAGTTTGGGCTTATTTCGGTCAGTGAGGTGTGGACTAGACACCCTTTTAGAGCTCCCTTTACGCACTCCCTTATGAAGGAGAGGCAGCTCGGTCTGCTGACACATGAGAGAGTTGCTTGGGCAGGTCGAGTGTCAGGAGTTTGTGGCTGGAGAAGCTACTAACCTTTGAGTGGTGATTTGAAGTTAGAAGAGTTTGGGGGGACTTGGATAGGTGGTCTGTTTCGTTGATGGGGGCAAGAAAGCAGTAGGGAGCCACTCCAGCTGAGGAGATTATATATCATCAGTGGCCTGCTCCCAGGAATTGCAGAGAAAGGACTGCGGGGTGGGAATGAGAGTTCGTCCCTGAGCTATCTTCAATGTATGGTTGCCAGGGAAATGAAATAATAGAAACAGAGGTAGTGTGAGCGCAAAGCCACAGCATGACTTGTCAGTGCCAGGAAGTGGACATGGAGAATTGTTTCAGAATCAATAGCTCAGGATTGTAGCTGGCACAGGCTGCAATAGAACTCGTCTTGACTAGGAGCCAGGAGTTAGGGCTAGCATAGTTTATTTGGAAACTATGAGCCGGGGCGAAAACACGATCCACGGCAGAGACTCTCGGGTGTCAAGAAATGGGGGCAAATGGATGGTAGGTCAGGGTCTTTTCCACTGGTTCTGTGTGGACGGTACAGGTAAAATTTGTGCTAGTTTCAAGAGTTGAAACTGAGCAAAGGAAAATCCGTTCAGTTTTTCACATTTGTGTATCTCCTCCCTGTTCCTAAATATAACCAAATAAGCAGAAGTTTAAATAGCCAAGATTATCCCTTTAGAGTTGACTATTAAAAGGCTATATTAGACAAATGGAGTTTGCAAGACTGGGGAAGTAGTATGTTCACATTCTATCTAAGGGGATCTTTGGGTTTTTTCCCCCTTGCTAGAAATAGTCATAGAAATAAGAAATTACTCCTGCTTGTATATTTAGTTGATACTTCGTTCTACTTGGTACTTGGCTTTTATTTTTCGGTGTTGTATAGGAGAATCAGATTCTGGGGCAGGGGAGGTGTCAGGTGAGTGGCATGAGCTCTCTGCAGAAGGTGGCAGTTTGAAATCACTCTTTTGACTCAGGCTCAGGGCCATGGCTCATTTCACGCACCTTGCTTGTTTTCCTAAGCGTTTGTTTCACATCTGTGTTTTTAGGGAAATGGGAGTGTCCTTGGCATCAGTGTGACATCTGTGGGAAGGAAGCAGCCTCCTTCTGTGAGATGTGTCCCAGCTCCTTTTGTAAGCAGCATCGGGAAGGGATGCTCTTCATCTCCAAATTGGATGGGCGTTTGTCTTGTACTGAGCATGACCCCTGTGGGCCCAATCCTCTGGAACCTGGGGAGATCCGTGAGTATGTGCCTCCCCCAGTACCGCTGCCTCCAGGCCCAGGCACTCACCTGGCAGAGCATTCATCAGGAGTGGCTGCTCAGGGGCCCAAGATGTTGGATAAGCTGCCTGCTGACACCAACCAGACACTGTCACTGTCCAAAAAAGCTCTGGCAGGGACTTGTCAGAGGCCACCGCTTCCTGAAAGACCTGACAGAACTGACTCCAGGCCCCAGCCTGTAGATAGGGTCAGGGACCTTGCTGGGTCGGGGACCAAACCCCAATCCTTGGTATCCAGCCAGAAGCCATTGGACAGGCCACCTGCAGTGGCAGGACCAAGAACCCAACTATCTGACAAACCCTCTTCAGTGACTGGCGTAAGCTCCTCACCCTCAGTCATGTCCCAACTACTGGAAAGACCTCTGGGGACAGCTGACCCAAGGCTGGATAAATCCGTTGGTGCTGCCAGCCCAAGGCCCCAGTCACTGGAGAAAACCCCAGTCCCTACTGGCCTGAGACTTCCACCGCCAGACAGACTGCTGGTCACCAGCAGTCCCAAACCCCAGACTTCAGACAGGCCCCCAGACAAATCCCATGCTTCTTTGTCCCAGAGACTCCCACCTCCTGACAAAGTACTATCAGCTGTGGTCCAGACCCTGGTAGCTAAAGAAAAAGCACTGAGGCCCGTGGACCAGAATACTCAGTCAAAAAATAGAGCTGCTTTGGTGATGGATCTCATAGACCTGACTCCTCACCAGAAAGAACGGGCTACTTCACCTCATGAGGTCACACCACAGGGTGATGAGAAGACGCCAGCGTTGGAGTCAAGCTCGTGGACTGCCAGCAAAGGTCTGGGGCAGATGCCACGAGCTATAGAGAGAGGCAGTGTGTCAGATCCTGTCCTTCAGCCACTGGGGAAAGCAACAGTCCCTTCGGAGCACTCCTGGCAAGCAGTTAAATCACTCACCCAGGCCAGACTTCTCTCTCAGCCCCCTGCCAAGGCTTTTTTATATGAGCCAACAACTCAGGCCTCAGGAAGAGCACCTGCAGGGGTGGAGCAGGCACCAGGGCCTCCCGGCCAAGCACCGGGCCTGGTGAAGCAGGTGAAGCAGATGGCCGGTGGCCAGCAACTACCTGGACTTGCTGCCAAGAGTGGGCAGTCCTTCAGGTCTCTTGGGAAGGCCCCGTCCTCCTTCTGTACTGAAGAGAAGAAGTTGGCAACTGCAGAGCAGAGTCCCTGGGTCCTGGGAAAGGCCTCACCAGGGCCAGGACTCTGGCCCCTGGTGTCTGGACAGACAATATCACCATCTTGCTGGTCCTCTGGGAGTACACAGACATTGACACAGACTTGCTGGTCTCTTGGAAGAGGGCAAGACCCCAAACCAGAGCAAAATACCCTTCCAGCTCTTAACCAGGCTCCTTCCAGTCACAAGTGTGCAGAGTCAGAACAGAAGTAATATGAGTAAATGTCACATGACTAGACCAGCTGCCCCCAGGGTTCTTGGGGAAGGGAAATCCTCTTTCTTTCCCCTCTTAAAAAACAGACCCCAACACTTTTCCACTGTTATTCTTTCCTTATATCCCAACACTCAGAACTCTTGTGACATTAGCCAGTGGGGGCATGTGGTTGTGTAAACCATGTATGGAAATCCAGGTGGGCCCCAGCCAAGGAGACAGACAGACTTGGGTCTTTTTCCTCCAACACCTTTACACATGGTAACTTGAAATAAAAAGTCCACTCTGGAGTCAAGCATGGGATTCAATTCCACTGGTCAGGTTGGAAGATAGAGGGGCTCTCGAAGTTATTTCTCTAGCCCTACAGAGCCCCACCAAGGGCACCTAATGAACACTTGGGAAGAACTGATAACTGTTCATATCAGTGGTGATTTCTTGACCATTCACACGTGCTAGGCCAGGTGCTAGTCACTGACAGGAGATAACAGAGATAAGACCTGATCCCTATGAGCCTAACATGCCTCCCTGGGTTCCCAGGCTGTTTCCACGAACCTTTGGCCAGGAAATAACAGGAAGTTTTGAGGGGCCCTGGGGCTCCAGACTCATTTTGTAATGTCCTTTATGGCCCCAGAAGTGGTTGTGTTGAGTAAATGTCCCCTGGTTGGTTGTGCATGTGTGTGTGATGCACGCACGCTCATGTGGAGGTCTCTATAGGTGGGAGTGGGGGGTTGCATCAAGGCCAAGTGGAGCTTTTGGCTGGGCAGCCACTGCTGCTTCTGTCTGGGCTGTGCAGAGTCTGAAAATCTGTCCTCGGCAGAGCAGCTGGTTGTTGGGGCTGGGCTCTACAAGGACATAGCTTTCCCGAAGTATAAGAAGGCAATTGGCAAGCTTACCTTTCTTTTCTACCGATCTTCTTCCTTTTACATTAGCCCACCCATGCCCATCCCCCAAACAGGTGCTTTCAGATTTCAGAGTCGGGCAGTGGACATAGGGAATCTCTGGCAAACTCTGGGCTAGATCTACCACCAGCTCAGGGAGAGTGCCAGATCCTGATGGAAAATTACTTCTCTTCTGATCCTTTGCCCTCCTACCTGAATGGAGGGAGTCCTCTCCTTCACTGGTGGATTCTACCACCCTGTCCCCAAGAATAGCTCTGTTCTGTACTGAGAGCACCTGCCTGCTGACTTCGTTCAGAGGCAGGCCAGAACCCTTCCCCTGTGACTGGCAAGATGTGGTGTCTAGAGCAATGTCCAGTCTGAGAGATGATTCCTCATAACTGCTGATTATCTGTTACTGCTGCCCTGAGCTGGGGCCCAAGGGCTGGGAAATCTGTTGGTGCTACCCTGCCCTACCTTTCACCCAGCTCACCAACTGCCAACAGGAAGTGCTGTTTGGCCAGTTCCTTCCCATTCACTCACCCCTCCTTTGTCCCTAGACCAAACGTGTTTACCTCTCTGCTTTGCCAACTTAGCCAGCAGCTTTAGCCAACAGGCCATCTCCTGGCCCAGATGTCTCCTGGCCATTCTGTTTCAGTTATGGCTTTTTACACCCTCACAAGATTCTGTATTTTGTCCCAGTTTCCTCCTCCTAAGTTCCTATTGAGGTTACCCACATCACTTCTAAGGGGGGAACAATAGTTATGGAAGCATTTGCGCTTTATATAAAGATTAAAAGAATTTGCTTTTATTCCCCAAAGTCTGTCTCAGGTTGAGACACTTGAGCTCAGGCAGAGGTACGAGGCTGGGCAGGGCTGTCCCGAGTCTAAGGGCCTATCCCTGCATCCCACTTAAACCTCGAAATCTCTGTAAATTCCACCTGCCTAGTTCTCCCTTTTTCATCCTATCTCTCTTCCCACATCATGAGAGAGGAAAAGCTCTTTGTTCACAAGGAAGAGAAAACAAAGCATCTTATTTTCTTTTTAAAAAAATTTTAAACCATGGAAGAGATATTTTTAAAGAAATCACCCAGAACATTAAAGTTCATTATATTAAGTATTTATCATGTGTGAGAATAATAAGTATATAACTGCAGCTAGTAGGTCCCTTTCCCTAATCTCTTAGGCTGTATGAGTAGGGTTTGCTTGGTGCCAGTCCTGTGCCCTTTTCTCTCCTGTCATCTGTAGTTGTGATCAGAAAAAGATATTCGCACTGCACTGTCAGAATCTTCTTTCACTATGTTGTGTGTTAAATTACCGTAGCTCTTTGTTTCATGAAATAAACTGTGAATTTGGGGGGGGGGGTGCTGTGTGTGCAGGCTATGTAAAAAATTTAAGTGGAGAAGTTTGATCCTGAAATGGCTTCTCTGAAGTAGGCTTTGGTAGATAATTGACTTGACAGCCGCTCTAGATATGTCTCACAGGACAAGGAGTGAGGGAAAGGTGGGCCATGATTGGCCACTTTGTGGTTTTGTTTTGGTTCTTTCCATTCTCCACCATTTACTCCCTTCCAGACCTGCCTGGGGAAACAACTTTTGAGCTGTGCCTGGTTTGGGGGAGAGGGTGGGAATGGGGGGGTGGCAGTTCTTTATCTAAACGGATGGACATTCAGGCTTTTGTGAGGGTTACTGACTCTCAGGTAGAATAAAACTAGAAATTCAGGTATCAGGCCCACTGATAGCAGCATCTGATACCAGATTGTTAACATCAAGAAAGCAGTCACCCTACAGTTAGAAGCAGAGTTAAAGGACTATTGGGAAATTGAAACTCTTGCATGAAGGACAATGGGGAGGGAGTGACTCTGCCAGCTGCCAGCCTTGGGTACTCTCCCGGAGCCTTGTACTGAGACCTTTTCTCCAGAGGGTGTGAATTGGCAGTTAAAAGGAAAGCTTTTCTCTTAGAAACTCCTGATCTTTGTGCAGGATGGTATTTTGGTATTTGGCCAAGTGCCTGGAAATTAAGATCTCAAGAGAAAAGTGCCTCTAAGCCAGTCCCCAGGAAACATTTCCAGGGGGGAAGTCATAGCTTCCATAGGTAGCTAAAGAACCAGTATCTCTCCTCGCCCTGTTAAGTCAGAAGAACTTTATGGAAACTGTTGAAATTTGAATTCAAAGCCTCATTTGCTTCTGCTGGAGCAAACCCATTCTAATAGCAAAATAGCTGTCATTGCTATAGAAGGATCCCAGGTTTTTAAATGTCTGCTTCCCCCTGAAGTTACTGAGTTTGAGGTGATTTAAGTCACTGTGTTGATCCTCTAATGAACAACTACCAAATCTGCATCTTTAGCATTGATGGAAATAATTATTTTATCTTCACATTCTCTACCCCACACTACAGTCAGGGCACGAAGTGCATCAGCGATCCTTTCCCAGGCTCAGCAACATCTCCACTGGAGCTGGACTCCCAGGTCACATCATGAGAACAGAATGGCAGGAAGGAAGTCTGGTCCTGGCAGCTTCCCCTGTGGAAAGGAATCAGGAAAGCACTAAACGTGGATGGATTTTGCCCTCAGCTCCTCTAAAGTGGGTTTTCTCCTAAGGCTTTTTTGGAGGATATTGTTATCCTCTTGGTTTGTCAACCAGGAGGTCAGAGTGGTCCAGTCTCCTCACCTGAGATCATGGCAAGAAAGGAGCTGCCACGAGCCCCTTTTCCTGCTAAATAATGCTTGGACTGCTTCATGTGCTAGACATTCCAGATCACTTAGAGCTAGGTAGCTGCTGCATGAGACTTTCATTGGCTGTGGCCAGTTAGCTCTCAGCTGAGCTTCCTAGGGCCAGTGCAGCAGGGCCAGAGATTGCTGTAGTACACATTGAAATAAGAATAGATAATTGCTTTGAACACAAAAAAATGTAATGATGGTGCTAATTTTCTGGTATAAATAAGCACTGCCAAGGGTTGAGGGACTGGTGACTTGAGAAGCCCAGGTTCCTGTTTGGGAGGAAGAAATTCTGTGTAGAATGGTTTCTTTGAGGCTCAATTAGAGGAGGAGAAGGCAGAGCCTCAGTGAAGCCTGCACCCGACCCTGGAGTGGGTCAGTGTAATCCCAGGTGGAAGAGATGCTGTATCCAGATGAGGGTGGCCATTGAGTTTCTCAGGGCTGGTGTCACCTTGTCACCTGGTGTAGTCTCCGTCCACACTGCCTAGAACAGGTTGGTAGAGAGCTCCAGCTGTGGGGTTCTCTTTGTGTTACCTTCTGCCCCTCTCTACCTCTTCTTCTCTCATGGGAGCACCTTGGTTGCTTATGACGATTAAGGGTAATATTTCTTAAGTGGAAAGAGTTTATTTTAATTAGAAATCCACAGCCTGAGAAATGTTTCCTACCAGCATAAGCAAAATCATGTTAAACTCTTACATGCTCCCTTCTCTAGAGCTGCTTTCCCATGACTTTCAAACCATCAGGCTATTGAGGGGCTTCAGGTCTAACACCCTGGAAGTCAAGCAAAGCTTTGTGGACAGGAGATGAGCCCAGGGAGTAGGAGCAGAGATGAATGGTTGTGGTGCTTTACACTTCCGGGGTAGGGGCAGAGAACAGGTGGTCTCCAGGCCCGAGGCGGGTGCTGCCTGTGTGTGCGTGTAGAGGAGCGTGTTGAAGATGGGTGAGTGCAGCACACAGGAGTTCATGGAAGAGCAGCTTTCTAAGTCTTGGCAAAGAAACAAGCTGACAATAGAGGTCTATATATTTTTAAGAAAGGGGCCAGGGCGGGGGGTGTCAGCTGAGGTCCATCACTGGTCTTTTGCCCCCTCCTCCCCCCATAGATTGTCAGCTGTAAGTGAAACTCTTAGTGAAAAAGAGGGGAGCCCTGTAGGAGTCCCCATAAACATGTACTGTAATTCTTTGTATATAGAAAAAAATTACTGTAAAGTAAAGTTTAACTTTACTCTTATGGCCCTTGCCCTGTGTTTTGTTTGTTGTCCGTGGGGAGATGTAGCTTAACAGGAGGGAGGATGGACTTGGGGTGAGAGCAGAACCCAGCCCCTGAGATAGTTCCCAGGTTGGGGACATGGTGGAGGTGAGCCCCTCCTCTGAGCATCTCCAGGAGTGGTGTGGACTTCCTCCCAGCACCACCAGCTGCCAGAATGTCTTTCACTTCTTTTGGGAGTGGCTGGTGTCAGTTTCAGCCCCTATACAGGAAGCTTCCATTACCCAAAGGAAGGGTATTTTGAGGAATTGGTTTTAAAAAAGGAAGTGGAACCAAAGCATTTTCTGAGTGTGAGTCTGACCATTCTGGCCACGTTTTTAGTTCTTCAGAGATGGGTGCTAGGCACTGCAGAAAACCCGACCTAGGAAGACCTGACCTTTCCTGGCCTAAGGCAGGAAAGCAGAGGCAAAGCCGCCAGGCCTCCTAATACTGGAAAAGGGCTGCCATATGCTTTTTAGCTCAACAGGAAGCACCAGCTCTATCTACCCTAAAGACCTGATACTTCTAAGACCCAAAGATATACTTTGGGGAAGTCTTGGGAGTCTGTCTCTCTTTCTGACCTAGTCCTGAACTTCCTGCCCTTCAGCAGAAAGCCTTCTGGGGAATACTGTGGGAAGACAAACATTCAGTCCTAGAGTTAACTTTTTGTTCAGGATCTTCGCTGCCCTGAACTGGGTAGTGGTCACCTGATTTTACAGATGGGAAACTCAGGCCAAGTACCTTTTAAGTACCTTTTCTGTTGATAGCTGAACTGGATCCCAGTCTGGATCTATGATCTTTCTGTCTTGCAGAACTTAAAATTTTTTCTTCCATTAAGCCACCTTGTAGTAAGTTGCTGGGAAGCTTAGGATCTGAGCCACAGACATGACTCATGGACCTAGACGTGACAGAAGTAGTGGTAGAACCAGCCCGTCTGAGGTAGGAGTGCTTGACCTTGTGATTTCTGGATACCACTTAAGTGCCTGCCTTGCGTGAGCTTCACATTGCCCCAACCCCAGCCCCTCACCTATTTTAGTTCCCCCTAAAGAACAGGAAAAGGCTCCTTTGTTTCTACATTATCTCAGGTGCAATCCGGGAGTGAAGTTACTTGGCTTCCAAAAGAGTTAGGAGCTGGGAGGAGCCTTAATATAGGAAGTGAAGCCAACCAGGTGGCCCCAGAAAGAACTAGGTGTCTTGGCACCTAATCCACACAGCAGGGAGAGGGGCTGAGTGTGATTCACAGTGCATTGATTTTATTTACAATTCAAAAGCCACTTAAATAATCTGCAGACACAAGTGCTGTCCAGGGCAGGAGCCTGGGGTCCAAATAAGCCTTTACCCTCATGCCCATCAGTCAGCCCAATGATGCCTCCGTTCCATGGGCCAGCACAGGCAGGTGCCACCTCTGCTGCCATGGGTCCGGGGGTAGCTCAGACGTACGACCACTCAAGCCCAGACAGGAGCTAGGTCTAGCCCTTCTGGGGGAATTCCTTTAATTCCCCTAGGCCAGGTGAATGGTGGTGACTCAGTGATGACAACAGCTGTAGAAGTAGGGGTTTGCCTTCTGGCCCAGGTCCACGCCCTTGTCCTCTGTCAAAGAGAGGTGGCAGCTCAGCACCATTCTGTTTGGGGATCAGGTAACTCGTGAAGGGGGCCAGGTGCTGTGGGCCTAGAGGAAGTCTCCAGAGAGGCTGGGGATGCACACACACCTGTCATCACCTGGAAGGCAGCCACACTGACGTAATCCTCTGCCACTTTCTGGAAGAGCTCGTCTGGCAGGAAAAAGGACAAGTCAGTGAGGGCTCAGAGCCAGTAACCCTGGAATCACCCAGTAACCCAGCCTTCTAGGCTCTTCTCTGCCTCTTCTGGCGCCCCTGCCTGTTCCTGCTGTGAGGCCCCGGACAGCACTCACCTACACTCTGGCCTGTCTTGCTGGATGTTTCAAAGAGCTGAGCTTTGATATCTGTAAAGAGAAGTGACTAAAGCCTACCTGAGAATCAGGTGGATACAAAGGGAAAGGCTAACAGTTCAGGGAATCTAATGGACCCCACACCTTCAGGGAAGCCAGAAGACCTTCCCAAGGGATCTTGTCATGGCAGCTAAGGCAGTTCCTATTTTCTGTGCTCCACCCAAGCAGCCACCTCCCTCCCCCACCCCCAGGGAGCTGAGCAATAGCTACTGTCTGCATAGTCCTGGACGTCGTGGAAGTCCACACGACGGCGACGCCTGTCCTCCTCCAGTAGGTCGCTCTTGGTGCCACACAGGTAGATCTGACAGCCCTGGAGCAGAAGACAAGGTCAGGGTCACTCCCATAGACCACTAGACCCTGGTTGGTTGTTGAGGTCTTGCACTTACCTCCTCTAGGTTGCGCAGTTCCTTCACCCAGAACTTTGCCCGCTCAAAACTGCTGCTGTCCGTCAGGTCTTGATAAGGGACACGCAGAAAACAACCAAGGATCAGGGGCTGTTCTCTTAAGGCCAGCCTGACACCCACCCCCTCTTGTTTGAGGAGCAGGCCAGAACCCCTCTTACCATAGCAGACGATGGCAGCCTTGGCGCCCCGATAGTAGATTCGGCTCATGGCCTCGTAGCGCTCAGAGCCTGCGGTGTCCTGAAGAGCAGGGGGCGGCTCAGCCCTGGCCCGAGTTACTGAGCTACTCCCCAAGACTGCAAACTAACACCACGTCCTCCAGACCCCTATTTTTAAACTGGGGTCTAGAATAGAAAAATGGCCTCTACCAAACCACGAGTCAGTAATAGGCAGGAGAACGTAAGCCTCCCCATGAATGGGTTTTCTCGGGACTGCCTGCCCAGGGGACTTACCCAAATACCTAAAGTCACCGTCCGGTCTCCAACGGACATCACCTTGGCCACGAAGGCGGCCCCGATGGTCTGCAATCAGGGGGAAGTGATCAGGGCCGCGGGTGCCGGCCAGCTCCCTCCCACTCGTGCCCGGTCCCGCGCGGCGCACTCACGTTCTGATAGGGCCCCACGAGGAAGCGGTCGTGCACGTATCGTTCCACCAGGCTCGTCTTGCCCACGTACTCCTTGCCCAGCATCACCACCTTGACGTCCACACGCTGCCCGCTCATCCCGGGGCCGCCTCACCGGCGTCAGGGTCCTGAGCGAGGGCGGGAGGCAAGCCCGGATCTCCGCTCGGGCAGGCAGCGCCCAAGTCTCGGTCCCCGACCCCAGGCGCCAACCTACGACTGGAGACACCGCGTCGGCTGGAGCTCCGGTAGCGTCCTCGTCTGCCCGGCTCCTCGGCCCCAGGCGCTGAACCCCCTTCGAAGAGCCCAGGACTCAGGGAGGCCTGGGAGCGCGCGCGGCAGCGCCCTCAACGGCGCCGCATACCGCCGCCCAGCTCCCTCGCCGGGCTTAGGGAGATCGCTCCGGCACGGATTCCCCACGGAACCTAGAGGCCCCTTCAACCTGGATCCGACCCGCAGCGCCGCGACTCCCGCGGGGGAGGTGGGGGCGGTGTAAAGGGGGGGCGGGACCGCGGGGTCACGTGGGCGGGCGCCGGAAGTGGTGGGTACAGCGCGGCTGCGCCGGAAGTTGCGCGCAGTCCGACAACTCCTCATGGCGGCGGCGGCTACTTGGGCGCGGCGCGGTGGTGAGTGAGCTGCGAGCCTGGCGGGCGTGCGCCGAGCCCCGGTCCGGCCTCCGCGTGCCTCCCCCGGGCTTCGCACCCCTGATGCTGCGTGGGTGCTGAGCCCGCCCCGGCCGGGACGATGGTGAAGTATTTCCTGGGCCAGAGCGTGCTCCGGAGTTCCTGGGACCAAGTGTTCGCTGCCTTCTGGCAGCGGTACCCGAATCCCTATAGGTACGTGGCCCTGGAAAGAGCAATCCTCCCCACTCGCTGTTTGGAGAAGTATGGGGCCGGGAGAGACTCGACCTCGAGTCCGAGATAGGGCACCGTCGGAACCGGGGCCATCTTTAAAGTAAGAAGACCCCATCCAAGAAGCGGCCCGGCCAGGCCTGGAAGGTAGCGGAAGCAGGTTGGGCCTGGGCGGTGGTTTGAGGCTGTAGTCCAAGATTCTCTCATTTCGGGGTGGTGAGACAGGAAGAGGCGGCGGCACAGCAGTTAGGGATCCTGGGGTTGGAAATCCGGCGCTGGCCTACTCCTCTGCCTGTGGCGTTCTCCACTGGTGTAATAAATCATGAGGTCCAGCCCCCGCTGGAATCTGGTCCGCAAGAGGGCGGGAGTTGGAATTTGCCCTCGGATAGTCGCAAGGGACTCTAGTTGAGGTTTGAGCCACGCTACTTATGGGTGCGAGTTTGGGGAAGGCATGGCCATTCTGGGCCGGGAGGTTCCAGAGGGGAACCCCAACAGGCAGTCTTTCAGCGGCATGCTCCCGAGGGTCACCTTCATTCTGATACTTCCAGCAAACATGTCTTGACTGAAGACATAGTGCACCGGGAGGTGACCCCTGACCAGAAACTCCTGTCCCGGCGTCTCCTGACCAAGACCAACAGGATGCCCCGCTGGGCCGAGCGACTGTTTCCTGCCAATGTCGCTCACTCGGTGTACATCCTGGAGGATTCTATTGTGGACCCGCAGAACCAGACCATGACCACCTTCACCTGGAACATCAACCATGCCCGGCTGATGGTGAGACTACCCTCCCCTCTGTCCCCCAAAAGTAACTCCAGGTACATGTGCCTAGGAAGCTTCTATTGTCTGAGGCAGATTTGGGTTACTGGGGCGTGATAGATCTAGAGTGTAAACTCAGCTGATTTTTTCAGGCAGTTAGTCTTTTAATTCATTCATGCTGTGGGGGAGGGGTACTTGTTACAGAGTTGTTCCGAGTACTAAATACAGAGCACCCTCACTGTACCTGGCACACATATAGTTTGGGCCCCCACCCAGAAGTGATGCCGAGGGAAGGAGGCAGTGATTTCAAACAGGAGTCCATGAAGCCATAAGCAGTTTCTTGGGTTGTGCCTCAGAGGGGAGAGGATCTGGGCCCCTTGCCCCATGATGATTTGAGGAGTTCCATAATGGGTTTTTGCCTGATACTTTGAAGGGAAAGATTCATATACCTTTTGATTTCTTGTTTATAAAAAAGCTGGAACACCCATGGTTAAAGGAACATCCTACGTTATCTTCTCACAGGTGAATATTGTAAAAGTTTTCAGAGAGCTCTCATTCTTTTTCTCAGCTAGCTTCTTCACAGTGGCCCTGGAAGCTAGTTATTACTCTCCATTGTGCGAAGAGGGAAGTGAGGTTCCGAGAGAGGAAGTGCCCTGCAAGGTCACAGAGTGAGCGGGCACCTTGATACTCCTCCCTAGAGTTTTCTGAAGGCTTCACAGCTGACTACCCTGAGGGCGTAATCTGTTTTTATAAATTACAAAGATAAGGGATACAGCTGTGAGACATGTCTTTTAAGTGTTGCTCCTGGAAGTCCTGGTTCACCTGTTGATACTGAGAACTGTAACTTTTGCCAGATTTCCATTTTTATTTCGCCTGCCAGGGAGCTCCTGAGCTGGTGGCAGGCAGGCTAAAAGCA
Organism: Potos flavus; assembly: GCA_028534135.1. Classification (NCBI taxonomy): domain Eukaryota; kingdom Metazoa; phylum Chordata; class Mammalia; order Carnivora; family Procyonidae; genus Potos; species Potos flavus. The sequence goes on along the minus strand of CM052895.1, from coordinate 75,858,074 downwards.
CTGCACTTAAAGCTACCCAACCAACTCCAGCGCCAGGCTGGAGCTGGCACACACGCTGCTGAGCTCGAGTCTATGTGCCTTTTAGTTGAAAGGGTCAGAGGAGAGGTTTTAGAGAGCAGAGTGGCCTTTTTTATGTTCTTGCTCTCTTCCCAAAGTGAAGGTTGGGAATACAGTAAGGGAGAGAAGTGGATTTTCACTTTATTGCCTTACCCTGTGAAAAAGAGGCAGGTGAACAAATTTATGTGCAAGTTGATAAAGTGAAAGACTCCCACCCAATTGTGGTTGGCCTGACTCCCTGCACAGGTGGTGGAGGAACGATGTGTTTACTGTGTGAACTCTGATAACAGCGGCTGGACCGAAATCCGCCGGGAAGCCTGGGTCTCCTCTAGCTTATTTGGTGTCTCCAGAGCTGTCCAGGTGAGCAGCATTGTGGGGGTGCTGGGGCTTTGGGGGCCCAGGCATTTGGCATGAAGGCTGGGCTAGGGCTCAGTGGGAAGCTCAGAATCCTAGCCCCTTTTTCTTCTTTTGCCAGGAATTTGGTCTTGCCCGGTTCAAAAGCAACGTGACCAAGACTATGAAGGGCTTTGAGTACATCTTGGCCAAGCTGCAAGGTGAGGGGCTCTGGGCGCAAAAAGAGGCTGGGGTTCAGTCCTAGCGGCCCTGACGGGTGTTGGAGTCTATAGCTGTCACCACCCCGCTCTAAGCCTGGGACCCCTCTTCTGTACCCTGGGGCAAATACCCCCCTTCAGACGGGGCCTGGCCCAAGGCGGGGGAATGTCAGGGAAGAAGGGTGTTGAAGTAGGTCTTGGTGTCTTCTGAAGCCATCCTCTGCCCTTTGCTGCAGGTGAGGCCCCTTCTAAAACCCTCGTTGAGACAGCCAAGGAAGCCAAGGAGAAGGCGAAGGAGACGGCACTGGCAGCTACAGAGAAGGCCAAGGACCTTGCCAGCAAGGCAGCCACCAAGCAGCAGCAGCAGCAGCACTTCGTGTAGCTAGCCCAGGCCCCAGTGCGGTAGGACACCTGACCACCCGGCTCGAGTCCCTCTGCCTGTCTCCCTTGTACTTTATTATTAAAAGTCAACTTCCAGCCCTTTCTACTGTCTGGGCGGGGGGTTGGGGGGTGGGTGTCCCGTTAGGCACTGACAGTGCAGCAGGCACGTTGCCCACGTCTGGGCCAGGCCTGTGGATTCCCGCATCCGGCACGGGGAGGGCTAGGGGGGCTGCCCACTCCCAGACAGCCTGCAGGTACAGAGCTAGGAAGTGCCAGACTGTAAGCTCCACGAGGGCAGGGACCCTTTGTCGTGTTCTCTGATGTGTCCCAAGTACCTGGAACAGTATCTAGCACATGACAGGCACTCAATAAATAGTTCTTGAATTCAATGAGCCCTAGCTCTGGAGTCAGAAAGCTTTAGTTGGAATCTCGACTCCACGCTTTCCTGGCTTTGGGCCTCAGGCAAGTCTCGTACTCAGCCTCAGAGCCACCTGTGAAAAGGGGCAGCCCCCAACTGTGACGATTAAAGGGACACTGCCTGGTACAGTGCACGGTGTCGGTCATGGCTACTGATCTCATTTCCTCTTTTCCAGTTTGTCCGTGGCTGGGAGTTCTCCATTTCATCAGGCAAGACCACGGACAGGAAGTTAGTAAAGAGGCTTTTAATGAAAATACTGTACAGTATCTGGAACAAAGGTCAGGGGGCCTTCTCTAGGAAGGAACGTGAGGGCCCAAGAGGCTTCCTGCCCCCCATGGGGATAGCAGAGCCAAGTGCTACAAAAAAGGCCTGGAAGGGTGCCCCAGGCCCAAGCTGCCTGCCCTGCAGGGCTCAGGGGAAACCCAGGCACCCCTCCCCCAGGAGGGACTGCCAGCAGCCAGCGGCAAGGTGGGGGGCAGGCACCTGTTCCCACGTAAGGGTCCTTTTAGTCCATTCCAAGCAACCCTTGAGGCTTGGGGGGCTCCCGCCTCAGAGCCGAGGGCAGTCTGCAGGTGGAGGCCCGCTCCGCGGCGGTGAAGGTCATAGCCAGGCGCCACTGCCGTGTGAATAGCTATGCTCCTGGCCCGCGCTGAAGCCCCGCAGCAGCTCAGCCCCGCCCCCGAACACCAGGCTCTCGACATCCACCTCCACCTCCTCTGTGCAAGGAGGGGTCCGATTAGGAGACCTGGCCCGCTCAGCCCACACCACCCCCTACCACCCTCTGGCTTCGGGCCACTCACCTTGGTCTGAGTCCGAGCGCTCGGAGGAGAGGCCCGAAGAGTCCAGGCTGTCCGCCCGTGGCCGCTCCCTCTCACCCAGCCCTGCCGGCGCCCGGAGCCGCTCCAGCTGCCGCCGCAGGCTCTGCTGCTTACTGCGCAGCTTCTCCTTGAGCCGCCGCGCCTGCTGCTCCTGCTCCTCCAGCTTCTGCAGGTCCCAAGGGAGGGAGGGCCCAGGGTCAGCTGCCTGGGGGCTCAGACCTCACCCCGACACCACTCAACAGCAAGCTGTGGCCACTTGGTGACTGTCTGCTCCAGGCGGGGCTGAATGAATCTGGGCCCCAGAGGGTGGCTCCCACATCCTTCGGGGAGCCAGCCCTCCTGCCCTCCGGTTCCATGTAAATGCCCTGTGAGCACGCGGTGTGGATGAGTTGGGAAGGGCACCATAGTCTCAAGGGCCGTCAGGGCCTCGTCAAGTGACGGGAGTCTTTCTATGGTAAGCAGCAGGGACCGGGGAGGCCTGTGGCATGGTCGAAGTGGGCACTACAGCTCAAGGAGGTGGCCCCCACTCTGGGTTCTAGCCGGTTACGGCCATCTGCAGACAGGCCTGGTGCCACCACATTGCCCAATTTCTTTAAGAAAAGCTGAAAGTCAGACTTTTTCCATGTCAAATACCCTTTTAAGTGCTGGCAGCTAATTTAAATTTTTAGAAAACTACGGACCAAAGCCTACCGGTTTGTGACTCCTAGTTAAGACCCTCCCAGGACCCCTGGAGCTTTGGCATTAATCCCCCTCAAGCTCTGCCAGCCTGGGGTCCAGAGACTGGAGCGCCGAGGGTTCTCCCACCAAGAGCCCTTCCTGGGCGGAAGCCTGCATTCAGTCAACAAGAAGGGGAGAACTGAGCAAGGGGATGTTTGTATTGGGTGTAGAAGGATGAGTAAGAGCTGCCTAGGCAAAGATGGGGCAAGAAGCAGCAGCCAAGCAGAGGGAAAGTGGGAACATCATGGAAGATGCAGCTTTTCTGATAAGGCACAGGAGGACAAGAGACCAAAAGCAGACCAGTGGCAAGGCCTGGGCTGTGAAGGGCCTACACTTTCATAGGAAGGAAAGAACTGAAGGAGCCATGGAAGTTTTCCAGCAGGAAACAGACCTGGACAGATCTGTATGCTCCAAATTACATTCTAGGGCAATGTGGAGAGCAGCCCAGAGGAGGCAAAACAGGAGGCCAGGGAGTTCAGGAGAGGGGTGATAGGACCTCAAGGAAGGAGCAATCCCCAGGTCCTGCCAATGGGCCAGCCAGCCCCCAAGGGGTACACATCATCCCTCCAAGAACCAGGCCAGGGTGTTCTTCACAATGAGGGGACGTGGGCACTATGGGGCAGAGCTGACAGTCCCTGCACTGTGATTTATTTGCTGCATAGCATGTGGATCTGTGTCTGCCACAGCCCCTGGTGCGTAAAACAGGTGCTCAATAAACACCTGTCGAAGGAAACTGCAAGTCAGGGGATTTGGGCCTGGGTTATAACTCTGCCTCTCATTAGCTGTGCTGCTCGGTCCTTGGCCTGGCCATGCCCCCATTTCTTCCTCTGCGAAAAGGGCCAGGAGGGCAGGAAAAAGGCCTCTACTATTTCAGAGGCCACTTCTAGCTCCCCCCTCCCGGATCGGGGTTGTATGGGGCTTGAGTCTGCACACCCCACTCCTGTCCACCAGGGGGCACTGAGCTTAGCCCAGGCAGCAGAAGGGTTCAGGGAGGAGGGGTGACTGGCTTCCTCTGTCCTTCCCCTCTCCTGGCCTCTGGAACTGCCTCCCAAAATGGCATCAGAATGGGAGGCCTTGGCAGGATGGGAGAGAAGAAACCTCTGCAGTCCGAGGGACCCTGACACGGCACACACCAGAATGTTTTCAACAGCCATGCCCCTCTGTACAGAGAGGGAAACCAAGTCCAAAGAGGCTGAGTAACTTGCCGGTTGGGACTGAATTGATAATAGCTATAATAACCATTAACAATCCTCTTGAGTTGTTTCCTGCTTTTCTATTTAACACAAATGGAAGCTAAAAGCACAGAACCGTCCCACGTCACACAGCTGGGCTATGACCTCAGGCTTCTCTCCCCAGTTGCGCTCAGCCCCTCCCCACTACGCCTCTCACAAGTTCTGGCAGGCTGGCCACAGGAGCTCTTTACCTGGATGTGCATCCTGGCCCAGCGCAGAAGGCTCAGGGTGGTGTAGCGGGCACAGTCAGCCCCCAGAGGCATCTGCTGTTTTAGCTGCTCCAGGCACCGCTTCAGCTGGGCCCTCCTGCAGGGGAAGGGGTCTGGAGGGCAGTGCCAGCCCAGCCTTGCTGGCCAGATGGACAGCAGGGGAGGGAAGGCCAGAGGCAGATGGTTCTCGGGGCCCGGTGCTGTCAGGGCAAAGCTGGGACTCACCTGCGTTTCTCCAGCTCGTTGTGCACAGACCTGCCAATGCCAGGGAGGATGAGGTGAGGGGGCGCCAGCTACTACCCACACCCTCAGTCCCAGGAGCTTAAAATCCACTATAGATGTGGGTCCCAAACTAGCCTCATGTGGGGCCCTTGTGCCAGCCTTAAGCACTGGAGTCTGCAGGCAGAGGCAGAGACACCCAAGTCAAATGCTGAGAGGCCTGCCCAGGTGGTTGTGGGATCCAACACTGACCCCCCTACTAGCAGTCAGGAAGGGCTTCCCGGACAGAGGTGACAGTTGAGCTGGGCCAGAAACATGCTACCCAAAGTAGGGTGGTGGAGGGGGAGGCATTAAAATTGGAGGGATTAGCATGTGCAAAAGGATGAGAAGAAGAGAAAAGAGAAGGGGGGGTGCAGAATCAAGTGAGATGTGTGGAGCGCAAGAGTGAGTGGAAGGAGAACCCTAAAGTCTCTTGTTTGTGGTTTCTGACACATCAGGGGTGCTCAAGAAATAGTTCCTGAATGAACAGAGGTGAGTGAGGAGATGGCAGGAGAGGTCTGAACTGCCTCCAGAGTAGGGGACCTGGCCCAGAAGATACAAGCAACAAGGAGGAAGTGGGCAAAGGTGAGGCCCCATGAGGGATGGCACCCATCCCCCTCCTCCCTGGACCATCCCCAGCCCTCCTCACCGCCCACTGTCCAGCGCGCCAGAAGCTTGAGGGGATCGCTTCCTCCTCCTGTAGACTGGGCCTGGACTGCGGTGCGGGCACAGGGACGCATAGCCATGCTCGGCTTCTGCCAGAGAGAGCCCCAGCCCGCTTCAGCCTGGGGCTGGTCCCAACAGGCACCCCTGGCAAGGCATGGTCAGGGGAGGCTTTTTGGCGCCAGGGCCATTTCCCCAACCCCTCCCTGTCCAACAGCCCGGGGACCTCTCCGACCCCCCACAAGTTGAGGGTGGGGTGCCCCGGGGCTACTGCCTAAAGCCATGCATGCATCCTTGTTGGGAGCCAAGTCCAGCCCAGGCCTGTGTCAACGAGCTTGCCGCTCGTCTAGAGTCTGGCCAAGAGTTCTTCCTCACCTCTCTCACGGCGCTCTAGGAACTCGGCCGCCTGCAGCAGGACCTGGATATTGCTGGCCACGGGTTTCATGTCGGCGACAGCTGGCGGCGGGCAGGCCTAGGGTGCTGGCCCGAAGAGCGGCTGCACCACTTTTGTTACAATGTAACTGACACGGTGCAACAAACACAGGGGCCCGACCCCGCCCCTGGGACACCCCGCCCCCAGCACGGCCCAGCCCTTGGCCCCGCCCCCCCGAAACGGAACAGCCGACCACCTCCGCGAGCCCGCCCCCCGCTCAGACTCCCCGGACTACTATGGGCGCCGATTCCAGGCTCAGCCTTTGAGTGAATCCCCGTGCTGAAGGGGGCCGCATCTTGCCCATTTCGCTCAACGACCCCGCGCCGACTATTAAGTGTATCAGGGCCTCAGTTTCCAGTCCCAAGCTGCTGGCGAAAGCTCTGCACCTAAAATGGTACTCTGGGGGCCCTTGGTCTCCGGGAGGCCCCAGCTCGGTCGCTGCACGTGGGCGCCGCAGAGGCGGGGCCGGCGGGCACCCTCACCCATTTGCCGGATTCCTCCTGCGGCTGGCTGCCGTCACCTTCAGGGCGGGGCCGGGGAATTTCTGAGGCACTATTGGCTGCGTGCGGCCCCGCCCTCTCCCTCCGCTGGTCAACACGTTCAGGCGGGAAAAGGAGCAGGTTTCAAATTTGAAAACCCGGGCGACCGGGGCGGAGTTGGGCGGGGAACGGAGCTGCAGTGCGCAGGCGCCGGGGGAGGGGGCACAAATCTAGCTCCTATGCTGGAGGGTCCGTGCCCTCGGGCCTGCCATCTGCCCCTGTACGCCCCTGCTGGGCCTCAGCTTCCTATTGTGGTGAAGAGGAATAGTCTCCTAGCTCCACCTGCTCCGGTCGGTCGTCTGCAGGGAAGCTACTGTTGCTACGAAACTGTCAGAAAGGTACCAATTTCCCACACAAAGCCATACCCTGGACGCAGGCGAACTAGCTTGCTAAGGAGCCCTGGGCTCTGGAGCCCACGGAGTTGGGTTCCTCTCCTGTCCCCGCTGCTTCCCAACTGTTTGACTCGGGAAGTGACCTCCCTCCTGTATGTTCAGGAAGCCCTGTGACGACAGCACTGTCACAAGATCAGAGCCCTTGCCCATCCGTGCCCAGTATGTTGTAGCTGCTGACTTCTGAGGCCAGTGCAAACCAGACGTAGGTTTCTTCCTCCCACAGAGCCCCTGGTTGCCTGAGTCCAGGAGCACTTTAACATGACTTTTTAGCCTCCCAAAGGAGTATATGCAGTGACTTCTAAGGGTAGCCACCAGTGGTCACACCTGCGGGAACAGTGAGTCTAAGGGTGGAGACCGGAAGAGGAAAGCAGCATTATAGGGTGGAGCATTATAGCCAGGCAGGGGCTGAGTGAGAAATGGCTAAGAGGCACTAAATTCTGTATTAAGAGACAGTCCTGGGAAACACATGATACTTGACAGTTCAGTCCTCAGGGGAAAAAACCTTTGGGTTTCTCTAAAGTCACTCCCAGAGGAACCACTGCCATGCTCAGCCAAACTGCTGCCTGGAACTGTCCACCCATTCTCCCACCGACTCACTCACCAGATAGTAGCAGAGCAGTTCCTGGACCCCAGGCTCTGTGCCCAGGACTGGAGAATACAAAATGGGCAAAACCAGACAGGGTTCCTGCCTTTGCAGAGCTCACGGGCAAGGGGGGAGATGGATCGACAGTCATCACACAATAGAGTTACAGTTCTGACAGGTCCTCACAGGAAAAGACACAACACGAAGGCAAGTCCTAAGGAGCATCTGTCCTAATCAGGGGGTTCTGAGAAGGCTTTTCTGGGGAAGTGGCTGAACCGGTGTTCTCTCTGTACAGGAGGTCTGTAGGAGAACTGCAGACACAGGAAGAACGGGTGCAAAGGCTTGAGGCTGAAAAGAATGTAGACAGACTGAAGAAAGTCCGTCCCTAGGCTTGTGAATGAATTCCCAATTTTATTTCACTAAAGTCAGCACCCACACAGTGCAGGCACAAACCTACTATTCAGACATGTGCGACCCAGGAGGCCCAGCCCTGGAGTGGGGAGAAGATGGCGGAGAGCGGTTCTAAAGGGGGAGATCTCCAGCAGAAGAAGGGAGCAAGGCACACCTGAAGAGCCAGAGATGCTCCGACTACAAGTTGTGCAAGTGACAGCGCAGCTGCAAGAGCATCGGAGTGACCACACCGAGATGTGGCCTCCATCCTGGGAGCTGCCACAGGCAGGACTGGAGCTGGGAACAGCATGGAGACTAAGGTCAGCCTGGCCTCAAGGCCTCTTGTGGATATGGGTCAGGGCCACCAGCCAGGGAGACAGGAAGCACCACCTCCCAGGAAGCAGGGCAGGTGGGGAGGATGGAGGAAGATGTGTCTTTTTCCTCTAAGTTTTCTCTATCTTTGGTTTTCAGTTGTTGGCTATGATACACCTGGGTATGACTGCCTTGTGTTTGTCTTGCTTACGATGTTGTTTCTGAAAAGTTTTTCAGTTTTTCTTTCTTCGAATATTTTCTCCTGCCCTATTTTCTTCCTCCTCTTACTCTGATCCCAATTTCATGTATCCTTCCCAGTCTGAGAATATATCCGGGCTAAGCGATGTTCATTGTTGTTCATGTCTTCAGGTATTGTTTTTTTTTAATCTCTCTGCTTCAGTGTGGATAAATTCTATTTACTTGTCTTTAAGTTCTCTTATTCTTTCTTCTGTGAAGTCCAACTTGGTGTTTAGCCCATCCACTGTGGTTTTTATTTTAGGCATTGTATTTTTCAGATCTAGAATTTCCAGTTGGTCTTTTTAAAAAAGTTTTCTCTCCATATCCCAGAATATCTCATGACCTCATGTACTAATTTCCTAGGGTCATAACAAAGTACTATAAAATGAATGGCTTCAAAAAAACAGAAAGCTAGTCTCTAACAGTTGTGGAGGCCAAAAGTCCAAACTCAGGGCTCAGCAGGGTTAGTTCCACCTGGCAGTTCTGCGGGACAGGCTGTTCCAGGCCTCGCTCCTCACTTCTGGTGGCTGCCAGCAATCCTTGCATTCTTTGCCTTGGAGATGTATCACTTCGATCTCTGCCTCTAGCTTCACAAGGCCTTCTCCCTTGTGTCTCTCTGGCTCCAAATTTCCCTTTCTCATAAGGATACCAGTCACTGGCTTAGGGCCCAATATTAGGACCTCATGTTAACTTACCTAATTATATCTGTTAAAGACTCTACTTCCAAATTAGGTCACATTCAGAGGTTCTGGATAGATAAGAATTTTTGAAAAAAACTCATTATACTCCTCCTCTCCAGGTTATTCTTTTCCCATTAATTATCTTATACATTTATAATAGTTTATGTCCTTATCTACTAATTCCCGTAACTTGGGGGTTTTTTTTGGTGGAACTTCTATTTTTTAAAAAAGATTTATTTATTTGAGAGAAAGAGAGAGAGAGCACGTGCAAGCAGAGTGAAGAGCAGAGGGAGAGAGAGAGAATCTTAAACAGACTCCCTGCTGAGCACGGGGCCCGACACGGGGCTCCATCCTACAACCCATGAGATCATGACCTGAGCCGAAACCCAAGAGCTGGACGCTTAAGTGACTGAGCCGCCCAGGTGCCAATGGGACTTCTACTGACTATTTTCTCTTGACTTTAAGACATGAAAGGAAGAAAATGCGCTTTATGATTTTTGATTCTAGAACATAAAAGGGAGTAAAAAGAGAATATAACTATATCAAAGTGTATGTGTATCTGTTTATTTTCCTGAGAGACCAAGCAAGTCCTTACCTATCTGGCAGTTAGAGCAAAGGGCTTATGATTTGAATCCCTCTTGAGTTTTGTGAGGAATTTAGCCAAATGTACGATAAGAGTGAACACGGTCCCTTCTTACACCAACTGCAAGTTCACGGGGATGATTTGCTAGGACTCCCAGAACCCACTCAAAGCTAGAATACATATTGCATATACTGTCTTATACAGCTCGTTCCAGGGAAGGGATACAGATTAAGACTGGCCAAGGAACTATGAGAACTGGGGAGTCTGGGGAGCTACGAGAAGCAGGACTGCCCCTGTTCTCTCTCCCCATGAGTCTAGGACATGCTACTTTCCCGGTATCGATGTGTGACAATTCCACAGAGTCCTGTCCTAGGGAGGCTACTCCAAGACTCAGTACTCCGTTTTCGGAGCTCTGTTACATGGGCATGATTAATTGAGCACCCATGTGGTTGATGTCATGTCACCTAAAGCCCACCTTAAATCGCACTGTCATTTGCTGGCTAGCTCAAGGCCTCTGGGCAAGCAAGAATCATCTTCCAAGAGCTGAGGGCAGAAGACAGAGGCCTCTTTTGCAGTGAAATTAAATGCCACCACTGCCTTTGGACTCTTACTGCAAAATAATCATATTCCCTAACATTTGGAGGGGCTAGTGTAGAAGTAGGGACAGATTCAAAGAAACAACGAATATAAAGCCTATAAAGCCAGTTACTTTTTGTCCTAATTATTACCCCCTCTGTACCTTATGATAAGTGGGTGCAGAGCTATTCAGTTTAGAAATTAGCTGATGTGGGGCTCCTGGGTGGCTCAGTTGGTTAAGCACCTGACTCTTGATTTCAGCTTGGGTCATAATCTCAGGGTTGTGGGATCGAGTCTCCACATCAGACTCCTTGTTCAGCGGGGAGTCCGCTAGAGACTGTTTCTCTCCCTCTCCCTCTGCCTGGCTCCCCCTCCCTCCTCACACGCACGCTCTCTCTCGAATTAATTAATTAATTTAAAAAAGAAATTAGCTGACTGTGAGGTGAATCCAGTGCTTTCTCAGGACAGTCACGTTCCATCTGTGTTACTTCCTGAGGCTTTTTTTCTTTTTTCAAAGATTCTGTTTATGAGAGAGAGAGAAACAGAGCGAGCGGGGGAAGGAGCTGAGGGAGAGGGACATGCAGACTCCCCACCAAGCAGGGCTCTATCTCAGGATCCCGAGGTCATGACCTGAGCTGAAACCAAGAGCCCAATGATGCGCTTACCCGACTGAGCTGTCCGAGTGCCGCCCGAGGGGCTTTGACTCAATTTCCCCTGCGTCTGACTACGAACCCCAGTACCGCAGCATAGCCAGTGTCACGCCCCGTCGCGGTGTGCCGGGAGACGTGTCCGGAAAAGCTCTGGCGCATTACCCGAGTCCCACTCGGCCATTAACAGTCTGTCATCACACTGTGTGACTGAACCGTCCCCTGGAGTGGTCCCTTCCAGGTTTGCAGACTCCCAATTTTTTTAGGTTCCAAAAACAAGAGTGGTCTCACAGCAACATGAGTCCCTGCCCTTTCAGGCACCTGGTGTCCCTGAGCTCGGAGACAGCCTCCGGCTGTGAGCCTCTCCCCAGGCACCGACGCCCCGCTGCCACACTCTCACTGCGTAAGCCACTCCCTCATTCCCTGACCCTCAGCTACCAGGACTCCTCTTCTCCACTTAGACCCCAACTTTTCTACTTTTGGAAGGGGCGTTAGGTCTGGCCACTGTGCGGTCAGGTTGCCAGAGAAATACCAGTCTGGCCCACGCCCCCCTCGGGCTCTCCCACCGGGCCAGGGCGGGGCAGGGGGAGGCTTACAGGTGCAGAACTGAGGGGGGCCGTCCAGACCACTGTGCACCAACCCTGCCAGGCGGGGCGGAGGCACAACCTGCCCCCCGGCAGATCCTTAGGAATTCTGACAGGAAGGTCTAAAGGGACAGTTTCCTACATAGGGATCGCCTCTGCTTCTGGCACCTGCGGTTGCAGCCCTGGTGCTGGGACCACTGCACCAGACAGGACAAAGGAAGTTGAGGTGATGTGGGGAAAAAAGAGACAGGTATAGTAATACCAGCATCCCTCCCGTCGCCTCTTCTCCAAACCCACCCTCCCCCCAAAAAAGCAGAGAAATCTGTCTGTGGGGACCTTCTCTTGGCCTCATGTTGAGTGTGAGCATGCACTCACAGATGTAAACCAGCCTTTCATGCCTTTATTTCCCCATTTAAGATTTAAATATGTATATATTTCAACTGCCTGTTCCAATTCTCCATCAAACCATTCCTCTGAAAATTACATCCATCCCTCTGTCCACTGTTGAACGTTATGGGCTATAAAATGTGCTCCCCGGTCTGAAGACAGGTGACCTGGCAGTCCGTGTATTGCTCGTATCTTCTGTTCCAGTCCTTTGACTGCACCCTGAGCACTTGCATCTACCACGGAATAGGCTGTGCCTGGCCCGGAGTAACTGTCCGTTCCCGTCAGGATCCGTCTGTACCACGAGCCCCCTCCCCGCCAGGTTTGCCAGCGTCAGTCTGACTTGCCAGATACATGTGGCCACTGCCTGTAAGTCAGTAAAAACCCAAACACAGGGGCTTTCACCGTTGTTCAATTCTTCCATCATTGCTAGAAAAACAGCATACAGTTCAGCCCACTGAACGGATTTGTTTTGACCTTTGTCATCAGAGTAGTAGACTACTAGACAGGAAACTGTCCATTTACTGTGGAACTGCCCTCCAGAAACCAGCAACGTTGTTGGTCGATGGAAAGCTTTTCATGGGGCACTGCCTGAGTGGCTCGGTAGCCACAGGATCCAACAGCTCCTCCAGTGGTTCCAGACCCAGACTTTGGGGAAAAGAGGCTTCTACTCATGAGTACTTCCTCTCACTCTCCTGGTAGCCTGTTCCTGTCTAGACCACTTACATTTTAAGATGGAATACTTCTGGGCATTACCCTCCCCATTAAAGCATTTCCCCAGTGTGACCCAAGACACTGTGGGTAGTTTGTGTCTCAGGGTTATTTTGTCCTTCAATCACAGGGACAATCTCAAAGTCCAGTAGAAATTCTCTCTCAAATGGGAATTTTCTGGTCGCAAATCCCACCAATTGCCACTAGGTGGCACTCACAGGCTTTCGCCATAAATTCCAGGAGGCTGCATCTGGGGCTGTGGTATACAGCAAACTAACCACAGGAAGGAGCTCCTGCAACCTCGCTGCTTCCCGTTTAGCATGTCCCATCAATACTGCTGGAAGGGCGATCACCGTGCCTCCTGCCACACAGCACACACACAGCAGGTCCAGCATACTTCTAGAGGCCCTCAGGATTTTTGGAACGTTAACTGCGCACAGCTTATGCTGAAAGTCCCCAGCCGTCCTAGCCCCTAACAGGAGTCCGCCTGTCCCCTGCGGCTTTGAAGCGAGACACTGACCGCTCCCTTCTAGCTATGAAAGTCCCAGACAGCATCGTCTTCCAGTATAAGGCTGGTCCACACTGAAAGTCTGCTGTTTAGTTCCACCCACCCTCATGAATTATCTCAGCTACACCTTCTGGAAAACTTGCAGCTTCTACATCAGCACTGCCTGCTTCACCTTGCATTTTTATGTTCTGAAGATGACTTCCTTAAGCCTCAAGAACCACCTCTGCCAACTTCAAACTTTCCTTTTGCAGTTTCCTCACCCCTTGCCGCGTGCAAAAAGTTGAAGAGAGTGAGGGCCTAGCTCTTGTTTAGGCTCTGGCTTAAGGGAATGTGGTGGCTCGTTTGATCTTCTATACAGACCACTTAAACTTTCTTCATATCGGTAATATGGCTGTTTCACTTTCTTATCATTTGTGTATTCACTGGAGTAGCACTTTCAATTTCCTTCAAGAACTTTCCCTTTGCATTTACAACCTGGCTGACTGCTTAGCACACCAGGCCCAGCTTTCAGCACATCTTCCTCACTCAGCTTAATCATTTCTAGCTTTTGATTGAAAATGAGAAATATGAGACTCTTCCTTTCACTTAAACACTCAAGAGGTCGCTGCAGAATTATTAATTGGCCTAATGTCGGTACTGTTGTGTCCGTGGGAACAGGGAGGCCCGAGGAAAGGGGGGGGAGAGACAGGGCAGTCGGTTGAGCAGTCAGAACACACACAACATGTATCAATCGAGTTCACCGTCTCATACGGGCATAGTTCTTGGTGCCCCCCAAGACAATTACAATAGTGACATCAAAGATCCCTGATCACAAATCACCCTAACAAATACGATGATAATGAAAAAAAAACTAGAGATATTGCGAGAATTACCAAAATGTGATGCAGAGACAGAAAGTGAGCCAACGCTGCTGGAAAAATCGCCCCAATAGACTTGCTCAACACACGGTTGCCACAAACCTTCAGTTTCTAGAAAATACAGTATCTGCAAAGCGCAGTAAAGTGAAGCACAGTAAAACGAGGTATGCCTATACAACTCGACCACCGACAGCACTATTCCTTGGAGAAGCCAAGCTGCTCATCCCGAGAATGAACCAAGAATTGGGAACCAAGAATTCCACCAGTGACAGGAAAAGCTTCACTGTTTTTGAATTTGTAGAATTATTCTGATGTGCAGTGCTCCCTGGCAGGCTTTTGCTACAGAGGTGAAACAAGACTTGTTCTTTAACACGGAGAGACTTCCCTGGACAGCTGACAAATTCGACCTTGGCACTGAGGCTAGGGCTTGGTAAAGCCCCAGAGGTCATAGTTTTTACAACTTCTAACCTGCCAGAAGTATGTGTAAGGTCTTGGGGTTGCATTCAGGATCTAAGGGCTACCACGCTGGCTGCGACCAGGTTTCAGAGGCGGAACCTTTACCTAGACGGGCACTGTCTTCCTTGAGATCCCCCAGTTCGCCGACGTGCCCGACTTACCAGGGAGCGGTGTCTTTACTGCCCGTGGGCGTGGGCTTCACGAGCCCTCACGGGAGCAGCGGGCAGGCACCTTTTCCACAGGTGTCCAGAGTGGCAAACGGCCCTGAGGGACACACCGTTGGGCACAGGCAGGGTCACTAGTCAGCTTATCTAGCAAACCCTCGGCAGCAAGGAGGGTGGACTCTTGAGCCTGCGCGGAGTGACGGCACCACGGGAAGTCCGTCCCCTCGGGCGGCAGCTCCGCAGGCAGGTCAACACAGAACCACCGGGCGACTCAGCGGCTCCGCTCCAGGGCGTATCCGGCAAAACCGAAGCCAGGGCCGCAAACACACGTGTGCCCGGGTCACAGCAGCGGGATTCACGCCAGCCGAGAGGCACCAGCACCCCAAGTGTCCGTCAGCAGACGAGTGAGAGGCGGCACACCCACAGGACGAAGTACTGTTTGGCCGTACTACACGGTGACAGTGAAACCCTAACCCTAACCTCGAAAACATTATGCTCAGGGAAATCAGCCAGACACAAAAGGCCAAATGTGACATGACTGCACTAATATCTGAGGTATCTAGAATAGGCAAATTCAGGGACAAGGGTGGAAGAGAGGTGCCCAGGGGCTGTGGGGAGGAAGCAATGGGAGTTAGTGTTTAGGGAGGAGAGTTTCAGTTGCGGAAGATTAAAAAGTCCTGGACATGGATGGTGGTGATGGCTGCACGACACGGTGAATATACTTAATGTCACGGAACTTCCACTTAAAAATGGCCCATTTTATGTATTATGCATACAATTTATGTGTATTTTACCAAAAAAAAATTTAAAGGACGGCAACATGGTACAGACAGTTTAACATTTAACCATTATTCTGGGTAGTTCTATAGACAAGGCAGGTCAATATGTCATATTTTCAAAGAATCATCATCTTAGTAACACCTCCGGATGATTTGTTAACCTATAATCTATATGATCTCCCAATGGCTATTTTTCCTTAATAATGACTCATTTAGTTCAGTTGGAACAAGGTTTCAAATAGTGCTTCATTCCCTGGGGCGCCTGGGTGGCTCAGTCTGCTAAGCATCTGCCTTTGGCTCAGGTCATGGTCCCAGGGCCCTGGGATAGAGCCCCGCATCAGTAGGCTCTCTGCTCAGCAGGGAGTCTGCTTCTCCCTCTCCCTTTGCCTGCCTCTCCCCCTGCTTATACATGCACTCACTCTTTGTCAGATAAATAAATAAAATCTTAAAAAACAAAAAGAAATAGTGCCTCATTCCATTTTGTACAAGCATAAGAGGTAAACTAAAGATTAGAGACAGATCAAGAAAAACATCAAGCACTTTCTCATGTACCTCTCAGGAAAAAAACATTAAAAAATAACAGCTATATGGGCAGCCTAGGTGGCTCAGTCGGTTAAGTGTCTGCCTTCAGCTCGGCTCGTTATCTCAGGGTCTCAGGATCGAGCCCCATGTTGGGCTCTCTGCTCAGCAGGGAATCTGCTTCTCCCTCTCCCTCTGTGCTTGCGTGTGCATGCACACGCTCTCTCAAATAAATAAAATCTTTAAAAAAAATAAATAAAATGAAAAATACCAGCTATGTATGTTACGCATAAAGTTATTTAAAATAACGACAGTACTCAAAACAAATAACCTCAATGGTTTTTATCAATCACAAACCACAAAAAAGGAAGCACACGAAGTACCTGAACTATAGAATGAAGCTGGTCTAATATAGACACATCAAGTTCTACCTCTGAAAACCAATTACACAATTTCAATGCACAAGTCTACCTACAAAAATCAACTACATTTCACACCACAAAGAAAAGCTCAACTGACTGCCAGAATATAGGCCAGACCTCAATGGAAGGGACAAGCACTTACATCTCTCTTCAAAAAAACCCACTAAACTCATTAAAGAACACACAAATGGTATGTTCAGACCCCACAATTTTGAGAGAAATTTCTAGAAGCCAGATACATATTGACAGAAAAGCTTAAGTAGAAAACAAAAACAAAACCACCAAAAACAACAACAAAAACCCCCCAGAACACCCACATTTACGGGATGAGACTGTTCGGGGATTAAGCACAATGCCTGGGAGAATACAAAGGAAGTGACTCGACCAGACAGCACTCAAGGAAATAAGAACTAAAATAAGACAATTTTTCATCTCTGTGGTCTGGGGATGTGAGTGTGTAATCTTTCCTACACATGGGTGGTGAGCAGATCCTGGGGAAGATCAGAGGAAGTCAGGTCTTAAACATTCCAGGAGAGTAGAGGACATGGCACTGGAAAACTGGGAGAATTCCAACTAGACCTGAGGGATGGTACCTCTGCTGATGAAGGTGAGACGGGCTCAAGCATCAGTTGGTCAGAAATGGGAACAAGAGCAGCAGCGGAAGCACAGGCAGGGTTCCTGCCTCTGCACACCTGGGAGGGCTGGCAGGAGAACCAGACCAGCCGCCAGAAGCGAACGGTTTCCCCAGGCGCCCTGCAGACCCAGCAAATGCAGTGGGGCGCCCTGCCGCTGAGCAAATGCAGTGGGGCTCAGTCGAGGTGCGCTAGAGCGAACAGCCGGACTGTGAGTACTTTCGAAGTTCGGCTGTTCCTTTTCTCCTTTCAAATAGGGCTTGAACCGTTCTGAGTGTAGAATTAGGCCCCGATGGGTAATGTAAATTACTCTATAGTAAACTAGGTTTAAAAAAAAAAAAAATCAATTTCTAGGGAAAGTGGTATTTTCATTAAATAATTAAAGTCTCTCATGCATCAGTTAGAAGCTGAGCTAGGTGCAGGTAAGAGGCCAACCCATGTATTAACCAAGCAAAGATCTGTTTTTCTCTCCCGTTGGTGAAGTGTTCAGCATCAGGAGCATGAGGCTGGTAGGATGGCTGCAGGCCAGCAGCTCCTTCTACCTTCTGCTTGCCCATCCTTAGCATGAGAGGCCTGTCCCGAAGTTCACCTCATAGTCTGAGGGGGACACTCCTGGAAGGCAGAGGGCTAGGCCAAAAGAGTGTGCTTCAGGCTGAGCCGGCCCTTTCAAAGGACTTTCTAGAAGTGCCACCTGATGATTCCTATTAACTTCTCCTAACCACCATCAGCAAGAGACCTGGAGAGGCCACCCCAAATTAAATATGGGTTTTAATAGGAGGAAGGGGTAGATATTAAATATTGGGGAGATAAGCAGCAGTCCCAACTGAGAATATATGAAACCTGTGGCTATTTTTTTTAGATAGAAAATCTTTTGTTTGAAGGTGACATACAATTTTTAAAAATCTTTCAAATACAATTGCTGATATATTTGATCTGATTACAAAGGGAGCTGTTGGATTTCAACTGATTCAAAATAAAATTTTCCTTTTTTTTAAAGAGTGCTCAGAAAATATAACGATTTAATAAGTAAACTAGATTTGGTTAAAAATACAACCAAATAATTGGAATACAAGTCATGAAAAGTACTCAGAAATCTTTAGATAGAAAACTACAAATTTTCTTCAGATGCAGAAATAATTTGTCTATGTGGATAGTCTAGAATACTAAATGAAAAGAATTAATATGAGAATAATCTGTAATCATGGTAACTGGTGGCTCAGTCCATTGAGCTTAAGTGTCTGACTCTTGATCAGGTCCTGACCTCGGAGTCATAAGATTGAGCCCCATGTCTGGCTTCGCGCTGAGCCTGCTCAAGATTCTCTCTCTCCCTCTCCCCCTCCCCACGCCACCCCCTTGCCCCCCACTCTCTATAAAAAAAAAAAGAAATTACACTCCATTTAATGGGTTCATGCAGGCATGTGAGTCTCAGCAGTTTTGAGACAGGGGTTAACATGATCCCCAGTTTAAGAGGACACTGACACACAGACACCAACAAAGAGAGACGGGAAGGATGCAAGCACAGCTGATGTCTAGAGCCACAGCACTGTCACTAATATCGGTTTATCTAAAATTCCACGTAACCACCCCCTCCCAGTTTTAAGAGCTGTAATGACATTCAATATTATGTAGGTTTCTTCTTTACGGTGTGCCCGTGCAGCAGTGCTGCGGGGGTGTTTGGGTGCGTGTAACAGGTTGAGACAGATGGTTAAAGTTCTTGCTGTAGTTATTTTAGAGCTGGGAGGAAGAGGAGCCAAGGCCACACCAGCGTTCAGAGTTTAGATTCTAGCAAAACAAGGCAGCTGTGCCTGGAAAGAGATGTCAGCCCCAGAAGAATTGCTCCACCTCAGAAGGACAAAGAATGGAAGACCCAAGCATGCGTGTGTGGCCACCGGGGGCACGGGGTTGTGGGGGGGGGGGGGGTGTCTGGAAAAAGAGGCAAAGACAATGAGATAGACAGGACTTTAGAAAGAAGTGAGGATCGTATATGGGGAAAAATCCAAGTGAAAATGAGGCAAGTGTCTGGGGTGCCTGGTTAAGCCCATTGAGCAAGAGACTCTTGAACTCCATGCTGGGTGTAGAGATTGCTTTTTAAAAAATGAGTAAAGTGATGGGGCGCCTGGGTGGGTCAGTGGGTTAAGCCTCTGCCTTCGGCTCAGGTCATGATCTCAGGGTCCTGGGATCGAGCCCCGCATCGGGCTCTCTGCTCGGCAGGGAGCCTGCTTCCCCCTCTCTCTCTCTCTGCCTCCCTCTCTGTCTACTTGTGATCGCTCTCTCTCTGTCAAAAAAAAAAAAAAAGAGTAAAGTGTCAACTTAAGAAAAAGCTCAAAGTGGCACAATGGGGGTGCTGTAATTGGGGCGCTCTACCTGGGCTGAGAGTGCAATACATTTGCATAATAACGATGATCATTTACTTAGCTAAAAAGAGGGACCTAATCCTATTCCGAGGTTGGAGAGAAGGTGGGCTGTAAAAGAGCTAAATCTCAAGTGCTATACAAGGAAATACATACATAATGCTAAAATCTTACATATCAAGAAAAACTATATAATTCTGAAACACAAAATAACTACTAGGAGAAAGAGCTGACAGAGCTGAAAATCGCTGCTCCCAAATCACACAAGAGTGGTCATTTTTGTTGTTGCTATGAGCCTTCGGTATATTTGATTTTTAAATTATGACATACAGTGACTGCTACATTTTAAAATAAAAACAGAACTGATACTACCTATAAATTATTTCGATGAGCCCACACAATTATTTGTTTTTAGCAAGGCCTTTTCTTTCCCTGGTGAAACGCTAAGTTCATAAAGAAGTTTCTACTTTGAGAGACTCTTATCCTTTTTCAGAGTCATGAACATTGCCAGGGCATGATTCTCTCACGTCTGTGGGGGATGACGCCCTCTCACTCAAATCCTGAGCTGGCTTATTTAAGGGAACTTGCATTGCGGAGCGTACCTTGGGTGCTATTAAATTTGTTCTCAAATGATGTGCGGGGATGAACAGACGCTGAAGCAATTCAAGTCACAGCGTTCAGAATTAGAGCACACCTGGCACCTGGCTGGCTCGGCCAGGGAGCCCGTGATTCTTGATCTCAGGGTAGTGAGTGTGAGCCCCACGTTGTGTAGAGATTATTTAAGCAAACAAAACTTTAAAAAAGGTTTAAATGAGGAATTCGACCACACCCTAGAAACAGATACGTTTGCATTCTAGGTTTAAGAGGGAGGCTCCTTATCAAAATCCTGAATCAGATTAGCTCAAGGCTGCAGAAGGACAAGGTACCCAAGGGCTGGTTTAAAATGTAGCTCCAACTCACACCTCTGGGGCACCCAATACACTGTGAGGCAAGACTGGCAAGCTCCCCCGTGGATGAGGCTCCCTTTAAGGGCGGCCACGCTCTGGGAAACAGGACGCTAACAGTGGGGCTCTGAGACAGAGAATAGATTAAATTGCAAACTGTGGAGTCTGTTCTCAGTCTGGGAATTTTCTTACTAAATGATTCTAATTTGACTTTGAGTGCCAGTAGGAACAAGCTACTGAGAGGCACTTTGTAGGGGTTAGAGTGCCTGTTCCCATCCTCAAGTGGAGACTGGCAAGGAGATGAACACTTGCTGCTCCAGGGTTTCAATACTGTGCCTGCCCGCTTTCTGCGGAAGAGGACAGAACACCATCATGAAACGGATTTTGTGTCCAAGATGAATATTGAAATTTTCACGGTTTCATTCTCGAACAGAAAACATAATATTTTTATTGGCTTATTATCGTAGCTTTTCAAATATGGTTTGTGGTGGGTGTGCGTAAGCCACCACAGAATGACAACACAGACACGAGGCATCCAACTGGCGTGCCGCAACGGCCAGGGTACACAGGACTCCCCGCTAGCGCTTATCGAGCCTGGGGCTTCCCATGCTCCACTACGCGCAGTGCGGTGACTCGCAGACCCCACCCTGAGAACCAAGGTCTCATCACGGCAATCGTTGGGATGTCTGCATCCCGCCGTGCGGAGACTAGGAAGGAGAATGCCCCTGTTTCTGAAAGACCTGGGCTTCGGCCCTCAACACCCTGAAGAGCTCACCGGGTTATTAGGCGAGAGGCACGTCTGTTGTGTAATAAGGCACGTGAAGTAGGCAGTAGCTGCTTATCCCGGTGACGCAAACCTGTGGCCTTGTGTAAGGACAGCCCCTCCCCTGCCTGCCGCAGTGGGCAGAAGTGCGTACCACATCCCCAAGAGTCAGTTACTAGAGGAGGGCGTATATGTCCTTAGTCCACATGTCCCGACTGTGGACCATAGAGTCAACATGAGATACCAGCTAAAGGTTCACAGCCGCAGTGGGAAATGCCTATTTCCCAACAATCAGATGACCGAAAACACAAGACCACAGGTGGACCAAGACCAAGACTACTTCGATGCCCCTTCCCATCCTCTACCTCTAACAAAAGTTTGGGAAGAGGGGCGCCTGGGTGGCTCAGTCAGTTAAGCCTCTGCCCTCAGCTCAGGTCAGGATCCCAGGGTGCTGGGATCGAGACCCACTTTGAGCCCCACTGGCTTTCCTGCTCGGTAGGGAGTCTGCTTCTCCCTCTGCCCCTCTCCCAGCTTGTGCGCACACTCTAATAAATATTAAAAAAAAAAAAAAAAGTTCGGAAAGAGTGATCAAGAAACAGGTGGGGGCTACAAAAAAGGTTACCCGGAAGCCTAGTGGCATACAAAAATCATTTTTATGTTCGCGGGTTCCGGGGACTGGGGATTCGAAATGTGGTGAGTCCTGCTCCACTCCGAGCCATCCCGGATGGCTCCTTCCTTGCAGGTCTGGCCCCTGGGCCCCAGTGGCTCAGGACGGGCACCGGGGGACTGTGCGCCAGGGTGCCCGCACAGGGCTCCCGAGCGGGGAGCTTCACACACGGTGGCTGGGAGCTCCTGGGGCCAGCGTCCCTGCCGAACAGGTGAAGCTGCCTGGCCTTTACGAGCAGGTACTAGAGGTCACAGCGCGTTACTTTTGCCACACTCCGCTAATGGAAGCAATCACAAACCCACCCAGACTCAAAAAGAGGCAACAAGAACGTTAATCCTACCTTCTGACGGGAGAACCATCAAAGATTTTGGGGCACTGGTGTAAACTCATCACAGTCCTCAGGACAGTAAATAATAAGTAATAAACGAAGAAAATTTCCCAAAGCTGAAGACATGAGTGTCAAATTAAAACAGGACCCCAAGTGATAAGGAGGAGAAAAAAAAGATTCGAATCTGGACATAGCTTGATGGCGTTTCCGATCACCAAAGATAACTACAGTTCACCTCTGAATGACCCGGGTTTGAATCGCGCTTATACGTGGATATTTTTTAAGTAGGCTCCACGCTCAGCATGGCACTTGAACTGACAACCCTGAGATCAAGACCCGAGCTGAGATCAAGAGCTGGACACTCAATCGAGTCACCCAAGGCGCCCCGGGATTTTTTCCCATAAATACAGTATAGTACTCTAAGTGTATTTTCTCTTCCTAATGATTTTCTTAATAACCTTTCCTTTTCTCTAGCTTACTTTATAATACAGTATATAATACATATAAAAAATATGTGTTAATCAACTATTTATGTTAAATTGGTAAGGCCTCCAGTCGAGAGTAGGCTATTAGTTCTAGGGGAGCCAAAAGTTATACTAGGACTTTCGAGTGTATTGGGGGGGGGTCAGTGCCCCTAACCTGAGTTCTTCAAGGGTCAACTGTATTCCTAAAAACTTCAAGAAAAAGAATCTACTCAAGAGGAATAAGAACCAGAAGATGACATCAGACTTCTAGTTGGCAACACGAAGCAGAAGTGTAAGAGCAAAAGAAATCTATTTTCACAGAGAGTTCAGAATGATTACCTCCCTGCAGCATCTCTGAGATGGGTATGTGCCACGAAACCAAAAGAAGAAGAAGAAGACAGAGGACAAAGAATCACAGAGCAAAGAGACTAGGCAAGCAAATAAATGAACATTTTAAAACGTTAATACCAATTTTGAAACCAAAATCCCATGTAATTTCTGCTGCTTTCCTGCTCTACCGTCCAGGATGGCGGTGACGCCCGGCTACCTACGACGGCTCTCGCAGGATCCAGAACGAATCCTGGTTCCGGATTCCAGATACCTGGAGCTGTCAGCCAAGCAGTGGTGCCCAAGGAGCAGATGGGCTGAGCCTGCGAGGCTGCGCCACTGCACAGACACGCGACCCACGTCCCCCAGTTTCCTGTGTCTCGGTCACAGGGCACCTCAGTCCAGGGCTTGCCCATGTTCCTCCTAACATTCTCTCTCCACAAGATCCTATTCCTTCCTAAATTCTCATTGACCTGTGAAGTCTCTTCAGCTTACCAACTTAACCACCGCAAGTCCTTCCCTCCTCCTACAGAACAGATTCTCCCTCTGGCTGCCAATCCCCACTTGCATGAGCTGGGATTACGTTCAGCTGTGAGTAAAAGAAAGCCCAACACAAGGCACGCACGGGAGTCGGTTTCTCTCCCTGTGAAGGCCATCTCCAGTGGTGGCCGGTCTGGGGACGTTGGCAGGCTGCGCTCCAGATGGCCTCGTGCCCAGCAGCCCCGGTGCCCACAGGTTATTCACCGACCATCTCTAAGACTCAAGCCGGCCTTTCTATGCTGCTGTGGGACCCTGGGTCCGGAACTCTGTACTGTTTCCCAGGCTCCTCACCCAGCTGGCCTCCTGCTGAGTTCTGCCACCGGGAGGTGGTAGATGGACGGGGAAGCAGGAAGAAGGGACTTCCTTTTTTCCAAGGCCAGCAGCAGCAACGGGGTGCCAGGCGGCTCCCGCTCCCAGCACTCCCAGCAGCACAGGGCTTGCCGTGCCAGCCGAGAAAGCGCCAGCTCTCCCAGGCTCCCCCCCACTGGAGCTGTGCCTCTCTTGCAAGTCCAAGCAAGCGCCACGTTCCACCATCTCGCAGGGCTCAGCATGAACCAGAGGGCCCTCCCAGCTCCAGGGTTCTGAAAGTATCACCCCTCGTCCTTCTGGTCCCTCTGGGAGGTATCTGCTTCTCCACGCTGAATTTCTAGCATACCTCAGGGCCCCTTTTTGCTCTCAGCCTTCCTACACCCCCATAACCAGCTCCCTATATTGAGCACCCTCTGTTTGAAATACCTAGTGTGGCACGTTGTCCAGCCTGGATCCTGAATCATGCAACCTGACTTCTCAGCCAGACCTTGCACTCTGCAAAGACAGGAACTGTACCTCTGCATCCCTTGCCTACTGCCTAGTACATACTAGTTGATTAACAAAGATTTGTTGAATTAATTAGCCTTTAGTTTATGATGGAAAACTGGAAATCAAAATAAAGCATGATAAAAGGGGCAAGATTATTTTAGTTCACATTCATCGCCGATATTACCGACTAAAATCAAGAAATGCCAAGTATTGATCATGAGATTCTTATAACAACACCCTGCCCTATTTGTTTTTTAAAGATTTTATTTGTCAGAGAGAGAGAGCAAAAGCAGAGGGGAGGAGCAAAGGGAAAGGGAGAAAGCAGGCTCCCTGCTGAGCAGGGAGCCTGATGTGGGACTCTGTCCCAGGACCTTGTGATCATGACCCGAGCCGAAGGCAGACACTTAACAGACTGGGCCGCCCAGGCATTCCCGCCCTGCCCTTTTGAAAACAAAAGCAAAGGGGTGACTGAGTGGCTCAGTCAGTTAAGCATCCTGCTCTTGATTTCGGCTCAGGTCATGATCTCAGGGTTGTGAGATCACGCCTTGCATCAGGCTCTGTGCTGGGCGTGGAGCCTGCTTAAGATTCTCTCTCTCCCTCTTCCTCTGTCCCTTCCCCCCACTCAACCCCCACTTTCTCTCTAAAAAAAAAAAAAGGCAAAATAAACTATTGGGATGACACCAAAATAAAAACTTTTGCACAGCGAAAAAAAACCATCAGCAAAATGAAAAGGCAACTTACTGATTGGGAGAAGATATTTGCAAACGATATACTCAATTAGCAGCGGATATCCAAAACATATAAAGTTATACAACTCAACATTGAAAACACAAATAATTCGATTAAAAAATGGGCGAAGACCTAAATATTTTTTTGAAGAAGACATTACAGATGGCCAAAAGACACACAAAATGATGCTCAACATCACTCATCATCAGGGAAATGCAAATCAAAACTACAGTAAGATATCACCTCACACCTGTCAGAATGGCCAGAATCAAAAAGACAAGTAATAAGTGTACATGAGGATGTGGAGAAAAAGGAACCCTTGTGCACTATTGGGAATGCAAACTGGTACAGCTACTGTAGAAAACAATAGGGAGGGTCCTCAAAAAATTAAATATAGAAATACAATATGGTCCAGTAATTCCACTACTAGGTACCAAAGAAAACAAAACCCAAAGAAAACAAAAACACTAATTCAAATATATGCACTGTTATGTTCACTGCAACATACAACAGTCAAGGTACAGAAGCAACTCAAGTGTCCCACACAGACGATGGATAAAGACGTGGTACACGTATACACGACGGAATCTCACTCGGCCATAAAAAATAATGAGATCTTGCCACTTGCAACAACATGGATGGACCTAGAGGGTATTATGCCAAGTGGAGTAAGTCAGACAGAGAAAAAGAAATACCATATGATTTCACTTCTATGTGAAATCTAAGAAAACCAGCCAGACAAAGCAGACCCATAAGCATAGAGAACTGATAGCTGCCAGAGGTGCAGGGAGGTAGGGGCACGGGCAACATGGGCGAAGGGGAGTGCGAGATCGTGGCTTCCGGTTAGGGCACGACTAAGTCAGAGGGAGGACGAGTCCGGCATGGGGAAGACAGCCGATGGGGTCGTACCAGCGCTGTGCGGCGACAGCAGCCACACTCGTGTGAGCATGGCATCACGGAGCTGTCGAATCACTGTTCCATACACCTGAAGTTACTGTAACACCGCGTGTCGATACTGCAGTTAAAAACTAAGTAAAAGCTTCTCTTTTGATAGGTAAGTTCATGTTTACTGAAATATTACGTACGGAAAAACGCACAAATCTTACCAATGAATTTTCATTCCGCTTCCCTTAGCCAAATGCAGGTCTTTCTCCATCTTCATCTGACTCCTTGTATCCACTTTCCTTAATTTGGTTCCCCTTCACCGTGGTTATGGGTTGTGTTCCCCCAAGACGGTACGTTGAGTCCCAATCCCCAGTACCTTAGAATACAACTTTATTTGGAAATAGGGTCTATGTAGATCTAATCAAGATGAGGTCATGGGGGGTTGGCTAATCCAACATGACTGATGTCCTTACACAAAGGGGAAACTGGAGGTAGAGGGAAGAGGACATGAAGATGGCTGTGCAGTAATGGACTCAGAGACCGGAGTGATCTAGGTCTAGAAGCCAAGCAATGCCGAGGGTTGCAGAGAATCTGTGAGACAATAAATCTCTGTTGTTTAAAGCCACCCATCTGCGGTACTTAGTAACGGCAGCTCGGAGAAACAAATCCAAGTACTAACATCACAAAGATTATGCTTACTATATACTTTAAACTTACTTTATATTATAAATCTTTATTTCACCTGATGTCCCCACCGGACTGTACGTTCCATGAGGAGCCCTAAGTTCCTTTTACTCTCTGCTGTGTCCCGGTGCTTAAGACAGCGTGTGGCACAGGGGCATGTCAGTATTACCGCGGCGCAGAGAAGACGCCTACATGTTAGAAAATCTGACATATACACAGACAAGAGAGGGAGGGCTGTTCTTAGCCTCAAATAACAGAAAACAGGACTCAAGGGAGTTTGAGCAAATACAAATTTATTTTTTTACATAAAAGCCCAGCAGTCAGGAGTCCAGGACAGTGGCAGCACCTCAGTCATGTCCTAAGGACCCACGCTCCATCCAGCTCTGGTGTCCACTTCTGCCCCAGTGGTCACAGGGGTCTCTGCACCTTTGGGGTTCACCTCCACATTTCGGCAGGAGGAGGGGGACAGAGCCACGCCAGCTGCTTTCTGACCCTTTTTAACTGAGAACCTCCTCGGCAGACTGCCTCCAGCATCTCAGCAGGCGCAACTCTCCCAGAACCACCCTCGCTAAGAAGCTGGAGGATAGAGCTGAGCACTGAGCCTTCCCGCCACAGAAGAGGAGGAAGCCGAAGGAGTGGCATCCGGAGTGTTTGACTCAGTGGTGCTGTGGCTCCTTTGGAAGGATGAACGTCGGGAAACGTGTTGGGACAACTGGCTAGACAGAGTGGGAAAACCAGATCCCTACATCACACCCTACGCAAAAGTTAATTTCATGGAGATTACATACTAAATTTGAACAGCAAAATTTTTAAACTTTTTGGGGGAAAAAGTCTTTGGAAAAGAATAGTGAATGACATTAAAATGTAGACTGTATATCACATGACATCATTAGAAAAGCAAAAAGATAAGCATACTGAGCTGTTTCCGCAAAGCACACAACCTAAGGACCACATGACGACACACATATCCACGAGGAAAAAGGGAGGGGCAAAAAATTAAACCACCATGGAGGAAATAGAGATGGATCTTTGAAGATAACGAAAATCCTCGACCTGACTAGTAGAGAAATGCAAATTTATTTTTTTAAATTTTTTAAAGCATTTTTTTTAATTTAAAGATTTTCTTTATTTGACAGAGAGAGAGAGATCACAAGTAGGCAGAGAGGCAGGCAGAAGGAGAGGGGGAAGCAGGCTCCCCGCTGAGCAGAGAGCCCGATGCGGGGCCTCGATCCCAGGACCCTGACATCATGACCTGAGCCGAAGGCAGAGGCTTTAACTCACTGAGCCACCCAGGCGCCCCTAAAGCATTTTTTTTTTAAGATTTTATTTATTTATTTGAGAGAGAGAGAGATCACAAGTAGGCAGAGAGGCAGGCAGAGAAAGAGGGGGAAGCAGGCACCCGCTGAGCAGAGAACCCGATGCGGGGCCTCGATCCCAGGACCCTGACATCATGACCTGAGCCGAACGCAGAGGCTTAACCCACTGAGCCACCCAGGCACCCCAAGAAATGCAAATTTAAACTTCTACACTTATCAGACTGTCGAAAAGTACACTCTGACAATTCCAAGTGTGAAGAAACGGGCAGAAGGACTCTCTATCACCAGGGTGGGAGAAGAATGGATACAACCCACTTCGTAGAGCAATGGGACATCTAGTAAAACTGGAATGCAGGTAAAATGCAGGTAAGTCACAGTCCGGCAATTCCTGCACACTTGTGCCTGGATGGAGATGCGCTCAACAATGGTCAGAGGAGCATTCTAAGAGCCAAAAACCTGGAAACCACCCAAACATCCAGCAATGGCCAAAGGCAGAAACTGGAGTCCACTCAAGCCGCATTCTGAACTACATGTAATACAAAGATTCACAAACAATGCTGAATTTTAAGATCCAAGGAATACATCTGTGTGCCATTTGTAACTTTTAAAGTGCAAAATAATACTATGTATTTACTGATACATACCTCCACAGTAACATTTTTAAGAAACACTAAAAAAAAGAAAAAAAAAATCAGAATCTGCAGCAATCACCTTCAAAAGGAGCAGCACGTACTTAGGGCGGGGGACAAGGAGGGATGCAAGTGTGTCAGCAACGGTTTATTTATCGTGTTACACAGCAAGTACAGGGATATACATTTATATTTATCTTCTATATGATGAAATAACGCCATTTTTAAATGCACTGGCAAAAATTGTGGATTGTGATGAGCAGCATGATCCCATATGTGTAAGAAAGCATATGTGAGAGCACACATCGAACCTTCTAGGGAAGCACCTCCAGGTATGAACTCTGAAAGGGATGCAAAGGAGACGCTGACAGCCAAGAACAGACCCCACCACCGCAATCTTCGCCTTCAAATCACTGGTCCAACACCTGTTGGTTCCCAAGCCTAGAAACTCATCCTAACCACGCAGTGGTTAGGTTATTTTAAAATGGCCCCTGCCCTGCCGCCCCTTCACCACCCCCCCAAAAAAAACAC
This sequence comes from Potos flavus, assembly GCA_028534135.1. Lineage (NCBI taxonomy): Eukaryota > Metazoa > Chordata > Mammalia > Carnivora > Procyonidae > Potos > Potos flavus. The sequence continues at coordinate 75,829,426 of CM052895.1, read as the reverse complement.
TGCCCTTGCCCACACCCCACTGACTTCTCAAACCCGAACCAGCGAACACAGAGGGGTGACTTTCATTCTCCAGGTGACTCCGATGTGCAATCAAGGGCCAGAGCCACACTGTACAGGATGCCAACGTGCCTCCTCACTCAGGAATTCAGGGAAGGCCCGGAGAGGGCCGGAATGAAAGGCCAAGTATGGTGAGTGTGGTGCTGACGACCATGGTTGTAGCAGCCATGGGGAGTTCCAGAGCCCAGGCATGGCGCTCCCCCTGAGGAGGAAGCGGGTCAGGGAGACAGGAGCCATGCAACCTAGCAGATCTCCGGTGTCCGAACGGGTTAAGTGTTGTGGCGAGAAATGAGTTAATACATGTCACGTGCTCAGAACCACGCCTGGCATATAGTAAGCAAAGTTAGCTACTTTTCAAGTAAAGAAACAGTTTCGGGGGAAGTGCTCAGTAAAATATTTCAATAAAGATGATCGTGTTTACACTTAGAGCTTCATGAATGGGCTCCCAGCCCCATGAGAAGCTCAGACATCTGTCACTGTGATCTCGTAAACAATCTCTCGACGTCTAACCTGTGAAGGACGAGTCCTATATATGCAGAGGGCACATCGAGAAGGACAAGAGGACGTGAATAGCTGATCGACGAAGAGCTCAGGAGAGTGAAAGATTAACAGGAAATAAGTTCTTACTCGTCACTTCATCCACTTCTATCCATTTATGAGAATCTAATCAAGAATATGAATCACAAAAAGCCTGGTTACAACAGGAAGACAGAGTTGCTCTCGCTTTTAAGATAGAAACTCAAATGTTATTTGAGTAGGAAGATGCTAAAGATGGTTCTGGAATGAATGAGGACACACTGCTCAGTGGCAGGGGCAGGGCCTCCAAGAGCAGTCTGGAGAGCAGAGCCAGGCCATGGCCAGGACGGACCAACCCATGAAAGCTGCCAGATAAGGGTGCTTTCCCTTCAGCTGCTGGCTTTCTTCCACTCCCTCTGCCATCTTTCTCCCCTCGGGGCACCCCAAAGGGAATACTGACCCCAGCCTGTCCTCCTGTGCCCACAAATCCCTTTCAGATCTTCCTGAAGCCCCCGTAGCCAGAGTTCCCCCGAGTTCACTTGCGCTTAGGTCACAGCCTCCATGTGGTACCCCACCTTCTCCCCTGGCTGGAGCCTTTCACCCAGAGGCTCAGAGCACATGGGAGACAGCACAGGGCCCCATCCCCTCACTTGCTATGGGACACTGGACAAGTTTTGCTTGACCTCCTAGAGCTGTGCTTTCCCACCTGGGAACGGGAGCATGGCACTTGCCTCTTGGGGCTGTGTGGCAGGGCCGAGGGGTGGAGGGTGAGAGCCGTAAAGCACTGGCCACTTGGAAGTTACTTGAAGAAAAAGAGAAGCAAGCCCCTTAGGACAGTCACACAGCTGAGGTTAGTTATTTCACTTTATTTAGCAAACGGTCACACTCCAAGCCCTACCAGATTGCTCCTCCAGCCTCACTCGAGGGTCTGCCTTGGGAAGAAGCTCAGAGGGCAACCGGGAAGGCCCAGGTTCCCCAGTCAGCCTCCTCTTCCATCAACACACCCTGCACAGAACAAAATCACTGCTCGCGTCCTCAGGCACCTACCCCAACGTGGATGGGGGGCCCTCCAGTGTTCAAGAGCCTGCCAGGGCCCAGCTCCAGGCACCGCTTCCTTCCTGCTCCTGAGATGCTGGCGACGGGCGAGGACCTCTGTCCCCAGCTGTGGGGGTGCCAAACCCTATTCCCTAGCCCTGCAGCCTGTTCCTGCTGGGCAAGAAGCAAAATGTACGAAAATACTTTTAATTATTTCTTTGAAACGGTTAAGAAATAAGGTCATCTTGTTTTTCTTTTACAATCCCAGTAAAAAAAAAGTTCACATTAGTGCTGGGGCCCAAAACCAGGCCCTTCCCCGGAGCAGAGCACCGGCCACTCAGTAGAAACGCTTGTTCCGCTCCTGCCGCTTCTGAAACACTACGGCCCCCACCACGGCGCACACGATGATGCCCAGGAGCGCACACAGCAGCAGCAGGAACACCCGCCACCCTGTCAGCGGCCCGCTGCGGAAGTTTCCGGTCGGGTCATCCACGTTGTCTGGGGGAGAAGAAAGGGGGAGCTGCAGTGGCAAAGTGGGGGTGGCAGGCGGGCTCCCAGGAGACAGGAGAGTCCGAGGGGACGGAGCCGAGCGACAGGCCACAGCCAGCCCTACAGGAGAAGCTGTGGCCCGCTCACAGCCCTACCGGTGAGGGGCAGGGGGATGGACGGAGGCATAATCCCACTAGGACTGAGCTTCCCAGGGATCAAGGCCCCAGGAGACTTCTGCTTCGAGAAGCTAGTGAAGCTGGGATTCCCAGCCTCCCCAGGAGAGCCTGAGTCTGCACAGGGCAGGCCCAAGATCTGTGTTCACAAGCCCTGCCCCAGCCCCGTGCAGTGGTCCAAGGTCCCCCTCTGGAGAAACACAGCTCTGGCCAAAGGCTGCCCTGGCTTACACCTGGATGCTTTCCATGACTCCTCAGGGATCTCCCAAGCCCCCCACCCCACTCTTCTGCTCCAGCCACACTACTACTCTGCCTGCTAACACCATCAACAACTCTGCCAGGAATGAGGCCCTGACACACGATGGATCTCCTGAAATCCCAACCACACTGGGATGGGGAATTCTTGATCTCCCTTTTATAGGAGGCTGACGGGAAGAACGGACTGTCAAGCTCATCAGTCTATGGTGAAGGGACTGGGGTCTGGACTCAGGCCCTTCTGCCCTGTGCAGCCTGGGCCCTGTTCCTGCCACTTGGCCTCCCTCCCCAGCCACAACCCTCCACTCCTTAGTGGGGGTTGCTCAGGGCCTCCTCCCAGCCAGGCCTAGAATGTCAGCCAGGAGCCAACTTACATCCTCCTTTCGCACACAACCTGAACAGGGCAGGCCTGCTGACCTGGTCTTAACACCAGCCTCTCTCCTCCTCTGCCTCAGTCACTAGACTAAGCCCCAGGACAGCAACTAGCCCACGGCCAGGCACAGAGTGGAATCTCTGGACTATTTGTCAAAGGAATGAAAAGAACAACGAGTCTGCAAACTAGTTAATCCCTGCATGGCCAGCCTCCTGGGGTTGCTGGGTAGGTCAGAGCAGATCAGGTCTCTAAAAGCCCTCAGCAGCCAAAAACCCTTCAATCAAAGGTTGCAAAAACGGTGGCGCACAGCAGCGTCTGTTTAGCCCCTGAGATGTTTAAAAGTAATATGAATTTTAAAACAGTGAGATGTCACATAAAATGCTGGGTTCCACTCCGGCTCCCACTCTACATGGTGACCTTGGGCTAGGCTAAGAGGCTCCTCAGTGCCCTGACCCCACCACACAGGCACAACTTCAGGGTTCTTGGGGTGCACGTCCACACACACAGGAGTTTCACTTCAACCAGAACCCTTGCTCTGCAAAGACAGGGTGGTGGCTAATTAGTGCCAGGTGAAGAGTCTGGGCCTTTGAGGCTTTGCAAAAACTTAAGGTCAAATCTTGCCTTTACTTGTTTCTAGCTGAGGAAAGCTGGAGGGTCAGTTCCCTGGGCTCGCAGCAGGACCTCCCGCCCAGGCCATTCACCGAGGCCATGCACGTGTTGTATCAGAATGCCCTGCGCGCCGCCTACACCAACAAACTGGCCCCTCTGGCTTTGTGGGCCATCAGCCCGGCACCAAGCACTGACAGGAGCAGAGGCCAGGCATTCTCGCGTCTCCTCATTAGCACCGACTGCTGCTCCAAGACCCCAGGCCACAACCGGACCAGGTGAGAGCAGACAGACAGATCACAGGCACTCAGCCAAGCCGGCCCCCCCCACCCCCCCCCCAAGGCCGCCCAGGCTGGGATGGGCCTCAAGCATGTACCTTTGGGTGACTTGAGGAAATTAACGCTGGGCTCAATCTTGGTCCAGTCAATGTTCTCTTCATCAGGGGTGTGTTCTACCATCAGCTGGAACAGCTTCATGGAGATGATGTCATGATTGTCTGCAGGACCAAGAGTTAGCTTATTATAAGGGGCACAGAGCCTTAGGGCACAGGGCCCATGCCCCTCCTCAACGCGGGGCCGCTGCTCCAGTCAGGGAAAGTGGCCAGGTCCCCCGGGGAGAACCCTGCTCCTGCCTACTGCGGGGCCTGTTTTCTTTGCAGCGACCTCCAGTCACCCCCAGCAGGCAGTGTTCCAGAGGCTGCGATACCTCTGGAACTCAACAGTAAGAAATCTGGGAGGAAGCAGAATGGACAGAAAAGAAAAGCATGGGTTTTACACTGAGAATCAGCTGGGTCTGAATCCTGAGTCAGTTTCCTTGTTTGCAAATGTGGATGATACTCTCCACCTTGCCCCGTTACCATGTTCAGAAAATGAGATAGTACATACAAAGCAGAAGACATTGCCCAGCAGGTAGTATGTACCAGAAAAAAACCTGCATGTTATTCTATGGCCGGTTAAGAAGCCTGATCCTCCCAAGGGGCAGGCAGGCAGCTGCCAGGCACTCCTGTCAGAGACCCAAGAACAGGACGTGGATGAACCACTCAGCTACCAGCTGAGGGCAAGGCCCCAATACGTGGGCAGTGACTGTCCCTGAGGAGACGTGAGAAAGGGTCAAAAGGGTCGGGTCTAACAGTCTGGGCAGAAGAGAACCTCTGCTTGACACTAAGGGATCACCCCACTCTGAGATGGGGAGGTTCCGAGCTAAGACAAGGGTGCTGGTCCCTTGATTCTAGTATCGACTCGGCTAACAAGTGGAACGTGAGGAAAAGCCTCACGTCGGGAACTCTGGAGACTGGAAAAGGGAGAGCCTGAAGAACAGAGAGCTGGCAGCTGGTCAGGCAGAGCCCTGTGGTACCCGCCAGCCCAGCGTGCACAGCCCTGGGGGCCCAGGGACAAGTCCTGCCTCTCAGGTCTGACGGCAGTTCCCATCCGAGCTCTGCCCTTCCCGGGTGTGTGAACGTGGGGAGATCCCTTCAAACTCCCCACGGTGTCAGGTGTATACAAGGGCAAAGCGGCCACCCCCTCATGTGACTCCCCGAGCGGCCCGCTGCAGAGGCCCGCGCTCGCACGCCTCTGATGAATGGCCAGGCGCTATTGTGTACACAGCCACCTCCAGCACTCTCCACTGGGCCTCGCCAGACGGCCTCAGAGAGCATCTGCCGCCACAGATCTGGCTTTGTTCCCCAGAACCTTCTCCTGACAGGCTGAAATACGATCAGGTGAAATTCCAGATTGCCTGAGGGGGGAGACTGCGGTGGAACGCTAGATGAAACTGGACTGACAGCCAGCGGATAACTGATTGCCAGGTTGTCCACGAGCAACTAATGACTCCCTGAAGCTGGGTAACAGGGGCAAAGGGACTTACTGGACCATTCTCCCCACTCTGGGGTATATAATTAAAACATCCATACTAAAAACTTTAATACCCCAAAGCAACGACTCTCTGGGGACCAAGGGGACCCAGACATTTCTATGAAGGGGAGGCTCCTGGACAGTGGCTGGATTACAGGCCCTGAAAAGGTCTATCCTGAGGATAAATAAGCCCTCTGTCTGATTCTATGCACTGCTTCCCACTTCTGGTCAGCAGGAACTGGGCCTGGGCCTGGTGCCCTCTGAGAGCCCTGATGCCTTCTGAGTACCATGGCCAAGGGTCACTATCAAGTGTCACCCAGGCCTGGTGGCCCAGTAAAGCCTGCACAGGCTGGCAGTAGCGCAATGCTTACAGAGCACACTGTGGGCCAAAGAGCCCTGACGTCACGAAACCTGCAGTTCGATAAAGGGGACACAATGAAATAAATTATATGGTAGATTCCAAGATAGTTAAATGGTATGAAGAAAAATAAAGCCAAGAAAGGTGGTAAGGAGTGCATAAAAGACTGGCGTATGCGTGTGCCATTTTAAATAAGGGAAGCAGGGACACCTGGCTGGCTCGGTTGATAGAGCATGCGACTCTGGATCTTGGGGTTGTGAGTTCAAGCCCCACATTGGGTGTAGAGCTTACTTTAAAAAAGTAAATTAAAATATAATAAATAAGTAAGGGAATCAGGGAAAGCCCCACTGAGGAAGTGACATCTGAGTAAGACCTGAAGGAGACGAGAGTGAGGCACAGGTACAAAGGCCTGGTGGAGGGCACTGGCATGTCTGAAGAACAGCTGGGGGTGATGTAAGGGAGCAGGAAGCCATGAGTCACAGGTGATGGGGACGCACTGGCACACAGGGCCCAGGAGACCACTACGAGGAGACAGTGGCCCTGACTCTGCAGGAGACAGAAGTGGCAAGACCTCACTCGAGCTTTCACGGAATCATTCTGGCTGCTGAGCTGGGAGAGACTGTTGGGAGCTGGTGTGGAAGAAGGGGACCACATAGGAGGCTCATGCAGTCATCAGAGTGAAGACGATGGCCTTGAACTGCCAAGTAGTAACAGAGGAGAGAGAAGTGGTCTGCTGCACTGAGAAGACGAGGCCAGCAGGACTCGCCAAAGGATGAGAGGCGGCGTGTAAGAGGAAAAAAAAAAAGAAACCGGAATGACACCACAGTTTTTTGGGCTGAACAACTAGAGTAACAGAGGTGTCATTTATGCCTCGGTGGCAAGATGTGGGCTTCAGCTGTGGACATGTGAAGGCTGAAATGCCTATTGGGTATCTAGGTAGAGATGTCGGGCAGGCAGGTGGTCACACAGGTCTGGAGAGGTCTCAGCTGGTGATGGAAAGCTGGGACTCTGCAGCATCTGGATTCAAAGCCCCCTGGCTGCTCAAGAGCATGGAAGATGCTGAGGGAGTGTCATGCAATAAGCCCCAGGTGTGCCAACATTCCCAGATGCTGGAAAGTGGAGGAAGAAACCCAGGTGCATGCGGACCCAAATGAAGGGAGTTCAAGAAGAAAAGTGATCAACTGCATCACAAGCTTCTGACAGACCAGCGAAGGGCAAGACTGAGACTTAATGCCTTGCTCAGCCCACACACTCACCAGACAGGTCTCCCGTGCCAGCCGAGGCTCCGAAGTAGTAGCCGGTGGGCAGGCGCACTCCTGTGATGTCGATGCAATTCTTCCACTCATTCTTGTCCTCTAGGTCAGTCATCACCTGCAGCAGCCAGCAAGTCAAGTACACACCACGCCCAAGCCCGCCCACGTCCCTGAGCCCTACAGGCAGAGCTGGCCCCGGCTGGCCTGCTCACCGTCAGACGGCCCCGGGAGTAGCGCACAGCCAGGAAGGTATCGTGATCGCGGTTCCGGAAGTCGGCCGTGCAGCCCGCCAGCTCGGTCCAGCGGCCATCTTTGCTATGGTCGTAGGACAGGGAGCCATTGTTCACCATCACGGAGATGTACGGGAACACACGCTGAGACCGAGACACCAGTTACTCCATGGCCAGCCCAACCTGTGGGAGGCTGTGGGGGCCCCAATCCCTGGAGGCCCCTTCTGTGCCAAGACCAGGGAGAAGTCCTGGTCCCCACCCCTCCACCAACTGCCCAGCCCTTCCTGTCCTGTCAGAGGCAGAAGGTGGAGGCATACCTCTGTGGTCTCATCGTTGGGATACGTGTCCAAGAAGATGGCTAAGCCATGGAAGTTGTCTTTGCTCCCAAACACAGGCCCTGAAATTAGGAGATGCTCTCGTAATGGGAGATATTGGAGTTGTCCCCTGGGTACCCGAAGGACAAAGTAATACCAGTGTGGGTGGGGCAAGAGAGGTTAATCTGGGGTCATTCACCCAGGAAAAGGGAGGGATCTCTAAGGGGGGGGGGGGTGTCAGGGGTGCAGCAGAGAGGACTCAAAATCTGAAACCAGAACTGTTGAGGGGACAACATCTGGCCTTGTGCTCTGATATGTCAGGCGACAAGAGCAGAAAGGACCCCTACAGAGGAAGCCCCATCTTCTAACCCAGGGGTCAGCAACTTTCTGTCAAGGGCCAGAGAGAAAACATTTTAGACTGTGCAGACACATATGGTCTCAGCCACATAGTCTTGTTTTTGCTATTTTAAAAATGGTAGAATGATGGGGTGCCTGGGTGGCTCAGTCAGTTAAGCATCCAACTCTTGGAGTTGGCTCAGGTCATGATCTCAGGGTCCTGGGATTAAGCCCTGCATCAGACTCTGCGCTCAGCTCTGCTACCCTCTCTCTCTCCCTCCGCCCCTCCCCCGGCTCACTCATGCTCACTCGCATGCTCCAGCGCACGCTCTAAAATAAATAAATTGGAAAAAAAAAAAAAAGGTAGAATGGTAAAATCCTTTCTTAGCTGGTGTACAACACCAAGCCACAATGGGGTACAGAACTGAGCTGCTAGGATCCAGCTATCCCTCTTCTTAAAGGGACACTTCCCAGAGCAGCCTCGAGGTCCTGGGCTTCCTCAAAAAGGAGCAGCAGGACCCTAACCAGAGAGTACGGAATGCCCCCACTTAGGTAAGTGCGTCCCTACCTGGCACAAGGCGGTCCCGGGTGTACCACAAGGCAATGCCGTCTCCATGGAGATTCTTCTTCCCAGCACCATGGACTTTAAAGTGGACGTGCATCTCCCAGTCCTTGAGGAAGCAAGGCTGCAGAAAGCGGAGAGAGCTGCTCAGAACTCCCTGGCTATCCTGCCAGCTAGAGGTGACCCAGCGCAGGCCTGTCTCCTCCACTGAGACTGGCAGTCCTTGGAACAGGGCCAGGCAGCAGGGTCACCAGTGCCCCTGACCAACAGACACCCTACCCCCCCGGCATTCTTGGCAGGAAGGGAGGGGGCTGCTGGGCCTCCCACGTGGGGAGGAGGGGGCCACACAGTGTCCCAGCACTGCCTGAGGCCCAGACTCTGCCCATCCTGGCCCTAGTCTTCTCTTCGGCCTGGCCACACGTTCTCACTCTATGAGTCACTTTCCTCAACACCAGCCAAACCCATCAGCCATTTCCTCTCCATCCCTACTACTCCTGCCCCAAAATCTTACAGAAGGATTACTACCCCTATTTGAGCCACATATTTTACAAAATAGAAAACCCATTCAGAGACAAAATGACTTGTCCACAGCTGGTTAAGTGGATGGTCGAGTCACACCCAGATCTGTCAGACTCAGAAACTTGTGCTGTGTCTTCTATACCTCCCATCACCTTCAGGCCTTTAACACAAAGTGCAGCAACTCTTTTCTGCTCTCCCACCCTTACTGTCTTCCTTCCTAACCACGCTTCCAAGCTGAGACACTCAACCCCAGATCTGGACGACTCCAAACCCCCAGCTCTTGGCCAGCACCCTTCCTGCCTCTTGCAGACCCAGTCCAGCTTCAGTGTGAGGACAGTGCAGGGCTGGGGGGCTGGAAGGGTCAGGCTCTGGGGTCTCTGGGCTGTTGTGATGTGAGAAAAGACAGATACTCCCTGGCATTCAGGAACACCAGCTGCAGAGCTGGGCACTGTCCACAATAAGGAGAACAGCCTCGCCTCACCCACCAGGAAGTTGCTCGTGAAAACTAAGGTGTTGACACATACTTTGACAAATCCCCTTGGGGGAAGTCTGCAGATGGGGATGTGAGCAAGTGTTTAAACAAAGGCCCATTAGAACAGCAAACTAAAACAAGATGTTGTTGACTTATCGGATTGGCAACTATTAAAGAGATCATTAACGCCAGTGTAGAGGAGGATGGAAAGAAACACACGCTCTCAAACAACCAATGGGACTGTAGACACTCCCAGCTTCTTGGGGGCAATCTGGTTGTTGCTGCTTTTTAACAGACCAAGGCACAGCCGTAAGCCTATACTTAAAAATAGCAAAGATATTAAGAGAAGAAAAGTGAGTTGACAAAGTTCTTTTTTTTAAAAAAAGGAATTTGTATACAGAGAGAAAGAAAAAATTAAAGGAACATGGGCCAACATTAAAGATATGTGACTTTAGGAGGGGAACTACAAGACATGTTTACTTTCTATATTTGAATTTTATATAATTAATATAATTTTAAAAACTCAAAAATAGAAAACTTTATACCCACTCCTGGATGCTCTGGCTTGGGCATTCACTGATTCATCAGACTTACTGTTCTGGCTCTAGGAACCAAAAACCAAGGTGATGAGCCCCAGTCCCAGCCCGAGAACACAGCTGGCAGATACCTAACCGACGCTTGCAAGTAGTGTGACGTTTTGGCCTTCCCATCCTTGGGAGTTCACTGTTTCTGGGGAAATCTGCAGATTCTAGAGGGGACAACTGAGAGGGAGGAGACCAGCTCCCAAGGACAGATGGACAAAGACTCTGCCGCCAAGCCCTACTGAGGGAGTGAAAGGCGTGGTGAACCACCCTTGCCTTGGGCTGGGACCACAAAGACTGGCAACCCAAAAATAAGAGGAAAAGCCCTCCTAGGGTGGGAGCCCAGCTTGAGCCCTCTCATCCCTGAAAGCAGACTAAAGTGACTCACCCACGCATGAAATTGTTCAACAATCTTACAAATATAATATCTGGCATACAAGAAATAATCAGAAACGCAAAACACAAGTTATCAACAAAAAGCAAAAGGGAGGGAGGGAGGGAGGGAGAGAAGAAACAGGCTGATGGGAACTCCGGATACTGGACTTTCAAATAACTAGCTTACTATATTCAAGGAGGTAAAAGACAAAATTGTGAACTTTGGAAAATAACTGAAATTAAAAAAAAAAAAAAAAAAAAAATCACCTCACAAAAAAAAATCCCAGAGTGAAAAGAATAACTGAAATAATGTAATAGGCAGGTTTAACAACAGATTAAAAACAGATAAAGAGAGAACCAATGATCTCAAGGCCAGTCAGATAGATAAAAATATCCAGGAGGAAGCACAGAGAATGACTGGTAGATACAAAATTGTCAGTAAGAGACAGAGAGTGAAAAACTCTAAATACATATAACTGGAGTTTCAAAATGAGAATTGAGAGAACAGGTCAAAGGAATATTTAAAGAGATGTCCGCATACTTACTAAAACTGATTCAAAGACATTACCCCACAAACCTTAAATTTTACAAACCAAAGGAGACAAATAAAAAGAAAACCATACCTAGGCACATCAAAAAGGGAGGGAGGAAGGGAAGGAGAAAAAGAAAGACAGTCTTAAAAGCAACGCCCCCCCTCACAAGATGATCTTCAAAGGAACAATTAACCTGATATGAGGATTCTCAACAGAAACACTGGGAACAAAAAGAAAACAGATTGAAATATTTGGATTTAAAGAAAATAACACAGGATTCGATACTTAGCAAATGTTATCCTGCAAGAATGAAGGTGAAGTTAAGACACTTTTAGATAAACAGGAACAATAAAACTGTCTTTCATTCATCAGAAAGAAGGAAAATTATCCAGAACCAGAATAAAGTCAGAGACTCAGAAAGAAATGAAGAGCAACCAATATAGTAAGTTGGGGGTAAATAAATATTTGACTGCATAATGTTTTATGTGACTTAAAACAGAAAGGATTAAAATAAATGACAATAATGGGGTAAATAAAGTAGTCTAAGATCTTTGCATTGTCCAGGAAGAAGGTACGCATTATCATTAGACTTTGGTAAAACATGGCTGTGTGTTTTAAACTCCAGAGTAATCACTGAAAAATCAGGAAGCAAGCAAAGAACTTTCAAGCTAGCCCAAGACTAAAAATGGAACAAAACTTAAGGAACCTGAAAGAAGACCAGAGAGAAAAAATGAACAGAGAATGAGTAGTACAAACAGAAAATAAATAATAGGAAGCATGTTAAAACCAAAATCCGTGGCTCAGTTGGGCATCCAACTCTTGGTTTCAGCTTGGATCGTGATCTCGGGGTGGTGAGATGTAGCCCCGCGTCGGGCTCTGCGCTCAGTGCAGGGTCTGCTTAAGAGTCTCTCTCCCTCTCCCCCTGCCCTTCCCCCTTTCTCTATTTAGATAAATCAATAAATCTTTAAAAAAATCAGTAATTATCCTAAATGTAGATGACTACATGCTGATAAGGCTACATCAGATCTCTCTGTATTATTTTTTACAACTGTACATGAACTGGGGCGCCTGCATGGCTCAAGCAGTTGAGCATCTGCCTTCGGCTCAGGTCATGATCCCAGGGTCCTGGGATCGAGTCCCACAACAAGATCCCTGCTCAGTGGGGAGTCTGCTTCTCCCTCTCCCACTGCCCCTGCCCCCAGCTCATGTTCTCTCTCTCCCTCTCTCTCAAAAAGAACCTTTAAAACAAAACAAAAAACCTGTATGTGAATTTACAATTATCTCAAAATAAGTTTATTTTATTTTTTTTAAGAGGGATGAAACCATAAGAGACTTTTTTTTTTTTAAAGATTTTATTTATTTATTTGACAGAGAGAGAGAGATCACAAGTAGGCAGAGAGGCAGGCAGAGAGAGAGGGGGAAGCAGGCTCCCTGCTGAGCAGAGAGCCCAATGTGGGGCTCGATCCCAGGACCCTGAGATCATGACCCGAGCTGAAGGCAGAGGCTTTAACCCACTGAGCCACCCAGGCGCCCACCAAAATAGTTTATTTTAAATAATAAATAAAGGATCAAAGACAAACTTAAGAGCTAAAACTATAAATCGCTTAGAAGAAAATACAGGGAAAATTCTTCACAACATTGGATTTAGCAAGATTTCTTGGATAAGACACCAAAGCACAGACAAAAACAAAAAAATAAAGTGAATTTCATCAAAATTAAAAATTCTTGCACATCAAAAACATTTGAGTAAAAAGACAAACCACAAAATGGGAGAAAATATTTCCAAATCATGTATCTGATAAGAGAGCAGTGTTTCAAAAAAAAAAAAAAAAAAGAGCAGTGTTTCCAGAATAGAGAGCTCCTAAAGTTCATTAAAAAAACAAATTTCAAAATGAGCAAAGGACTTGACTACACATTTTTCCAAGGAAGAAGATAAACAAATGGCCAATATGCACAATGAAAAATGCTCATATGAAAAATGCTCAATGTCATTAGTTATTAGAGAAATGCAAATCAAAACCACAAGATACTGCCTCACACCCATTAGGATGGATGGCTATCATCAAAAAAAAAAGAAAATAACAAGTGTTGGCAGGACATCTGGCTCCGTGGGTGGAGCCTGCTACGCTTGATCTCCAGGTTGTGAGTTCGAGCCCCACAGTGGGTGTAGAGATTACTTAAATAAATAAACTTTAAAAAATAAAATTAAAAAAAACAAGTGTTGGCAAGATAATGGAGAAATTGGAACCTTTGTGCATTGCTGGTGGGAATGTAAAATGGTGTAGTAGCTGTGGAAAACGGTCTGGCAGTTCTCAAAAAGTTAAACATAGGGACACCTGGGTGTTTCAGTTGGTTAAGCGTCTGCCTTCGGCTCAGATCATGATACCAGGGTCCTGGGATGGAGCCCAGCATCAGACTCTTGCTGGGTGGGGAGTCTGTTTCTCCCTCTCCCCTCTGCTTGTGCTCTCTTTTTCTCTCTTAAATAAATAAATAAACAAATAAATAAATAATTTTTAAAGATTTTATTTATTTATTTGACAGAGAGAAAGAGAAGGCACACATAAGCAGGGGGAGAGGCAGGCAGAGGGAGAGGGTTAAGGTAGTAAATTTTATGTTATGTACATTTACCATAATAAAAAATGTTTGTGGAATTTTCTTGTGCACGTGTGCAGATACATAAATATAATAATCAAATAATTTTTGTAGCTAGCCATTACATTTTTCAACCCCATTTAAATGTCAGTGAGAATCCTAAAGACAAAGTTTTCATAAATTAAAGGATTTAAAAGTAAAAACAGATTAAAATGACTAATTTTGTTGTGTATTTTACCACAATAAAAATAAACCAATAATCCCCCAAAAGCCTAATTATATACCATTTACAAGACACAAATCTAAAACAAAGAAATGGAAAAAAGAAAGGAAAAGGACAGAAAAAGATACAGCACGCAAATGTTAGCCAAAAGCAAGCTTGTGCAGCTATACCAGTAACAAAGTTTAAAAGGGGGCTTTTTAATGACAAAAGCATTTCCTAGTGAACAAAAGATTTCATTTACCAGGAAAATTTTGGCCTCAAAATCTATAAAGCAGAAACTGACAGAATTACAAAAATAAAAACAAATCCACAAAGCAATTTTAACATAACTCTCTCAGTAACTGATAAAAACAAGCAAAAACGTCAGGAAGAATACAGATATTTGAACCCAATCAGCAAATCTGACCGAGGACCTAAAGGGCACAATGTACTCAACTAGCTGAGAATCCACATTCTTTGCAAACATACAGAAAATTTTCCAAAAACCTGACCATTTGCAAGACTCAACAGACCTCCAAAGATGGAAATAATGGATTGTGTTCTTTGACCATGATAAATTCAAACTAGATATTAATAACTTAATTTTTTAGTAACTAGAAAAGCTTTTATGTTTGAAAAAAAATGTTAAATATATCTCACCTCTACAAAAGCCAGCCCAGAAACCAGATTTCAAATGGTCTCTTTGGTGCCCAGGAGTTTTCTGCATCTGGGAACTATGCACTGAGATAAGACCCCATGCTGGTACAAGGGGTGCCTCCAAGCAGTAGCGCAACTGCAGGGAGATGGGAAAGAAACACCTACTTTCCTGCCCCTGGTATGGTTCATAGGGAGAAGAGTGTCCGGAAAGGGTACACACAGAAGTTGAAACCTAGAAACTGAATCCTACAGGGCCATCCAGGCCTTACTTAGAAAGTCTCTGCGTATGTCAGATTGAAGACTGCAGATCAGTGGAGGGAAATACCAAGATAGAGACAATATAAAGCCTCTGAAGGAAGGATTTTAAGCAGGTGCAGGTGAGGTACCAGCTGGAACTGATTTAGAAGCTGCTTTTGGAGGCAGAACGTGCCATGGCCATGTTTTCCATCCTCGATGCAAAGCTGAGCCAGCTGGGGCGCTCAGTAATCTTAGCGCCCTGGCCCTCCCTGGGGCCAACTCAATCAGAATCACCTGGCTCCAGGTGATTTCCATGCCTTTGCTCACAAGTGGGAGGCAGAGCTAATCCAATAGCTGATTCATCATGAAACATTCTGATGAAAGATCACTACGTGATTTGGGGTTTATAAACCTAAAGAAGTTGAAAATATCAAGTAACTCTGCTATAACAAAACTCTCTGCATCCCCACCTACTATTTAAGTGAACACAGATTCTCAGCACTCACATCTACAAAAACAAAAAGCAGAAGTGGTGCTGAGGCCTGTCTTATTCTGACAGTAACATCCATCCGGACAGGGATGAGGGAACAACAGCTTCTCGGGATACATTTCAGTAAATTTTTACTTTTACAATAATTATCCAAAAATTGTGTAATGCATTTATTTTGACCAACTGTCTATTAATAATAATAACATTCCCCCCAAGAAATACTAAAACTTAGTTTCAAGTCCCAACAAAGTTAAAAGGTTTACATTATTACATTTATTTTAGTTGCAAAGGAAGGAGGCACACTAATCAATAAGAGATTTTCAAGCATTAAAATAGAACAAAATTCTATGTGGGATGAAATGAAAATACAAATTCAATAAAGAAAAAACCTGATGTGTAATTTGGGCTGGTTCATAGTGTTTAAAACATACAGTGAATATCAAATTGAAATATTTAGATTCCACTGAATACACTTAAGAGTACTGAACAGTGGGGCACCTGGGTGGCTCAGTGGGTTAAAGCCACTGCCTTCGGCTCAGGTCATGATCTTAGGGTCCTGGGATCGAGCCCCGCATCGGGCTCTCTGCTCAGCCGGGAGCCTGCTTCCCCCTCTCTCCCTCTGCCTGCCTCTCTGCCTACTTGAATTTCTCTCCTCTCTGTCAAATAAATAAATAAAATCTTTAAAAATAATAATAATAAAATAAAATGGCAATATTTAGGGGCACCTGGGTGGCTCAGTCATTGAGCGTCCAACTCTTGATTTCGGCTCAGCTCAGGTCATGATCTCGAGGTCTCACTCCCCCACTCAGTTCATTCCGCTTGGGAGTCTGCCGAAGATTCTCTCTCCCTCCCCCTCTACCCCCCCACCCACCGGGGCGCATGCTCTCTCTCTCACTACATATGTAGTCACATAAAATCTTAATAAAATGGCAATATTTAAAATATGCTTGAAACTACATCCTTTAAACTTAAGAAAAGCAATTCTGGATATCAACTTTTAAAAAGTGTAAAAGGGTATATACTTTCAGACAGCACATCAGCCAAAAAAGCTTAGCTACTGCTCTGCAGCCTCCACACAAGGCTCCCCAGGATGGGCCCAATCAGCCGCTTGGGCTTCCCTCTGTCCTGTGCTCCAGCCATCGGACTCTTGGCAGTTCCAGTCACCTTGAGGCCACTCCTTGGTCTGGACCGCTCCACCCCAAAACGGCAGAAGCTATGTTTTCTCTTCGTGGACCACAGCAGATGCTTATGAGTATTTCGCTAATTCAGTGCCCCTCCCGGAGTGAGGGAGACAAAGAAACATCCAGAAACCATCTCTCCAGTAAAGGAAGAGATGGTTCTTGGGAAACAACAGGCAGAAAATTTTAAGCATTCCAAGCAATTTCTTTCAAGAATTACAGGAAACAAACAAACAAAAAAAGAAATACAGGAAACACTCCAACAACCCTTTCAAGAATATCTGTAGGGCTAAACAGGAAAGTCCCTAGAAGTGGATGGAGACGTGGGGGAAGGAAGAGAATTATATTCCAGACTGAAAATATGATTAAGGTAAGCGCAGAATTCTCTCAGCCCTGTGACATCACCACGCCACTGACAATGCCAACTAACAGTTACCTACAACCATAATGAAGTTACTTGTAGCTGAACCAACTTCTCAAAGTTCCAGCACTATTTGTACCTTACTTAAAAAAATAGAAAAATTAATGACATGCTGAACTCAGTTCCATAAAAAAGTAACCCAGTATAATTTTTAAAAATTATCTGAAAACCCTAAGACAGAATAATGTGACAGGATGTGACGCGGGGGAGATGGAGTAGTTAACGAAATATTGAGTAGGTGGAACTCAAGCTGAGACATACCAGATGAGAAAGAAGCAAGCAAGCAAGAAGAACCAGGAGGCAGTGTCCCAGACAGAGAGAACAACAAGTGCAAAGGTCCTGAGGCAAGAAGGCAGCCAGAGAGGCTGTACAAAATTACCAGTATAAATGGAGATGCCAAGCACCAGGAGCCAGACTGTACAGACATAATGCTTGTTTATACCCTTCACAGGAGACCCCAGGCTCTGACGATCGGAGTGAGAGCTGAAGAAAGTAACCAAGATGCCCCTAGCAGGAAGGAGAGGAGGAGCAGAAGGGACAGGCAGATGAAGCAACACAAGAACCGTGTGGGCTCCCAGAACTAAATGGGGAAGCCATTCAGAATGGACCAAAGAACAGGATAATGGAGAAAACTAGGACAATGGCCAACAGCTTAGGCCTACGGGAAGAACTGGAATCAGGCAGGCTGAGGTAAGAACAGCTTCTCACCCAAGCTGTGACCCAGCCCCAAATTAGTCCCCTTTCGCCCCTTTCCTGACCTAGACTTCCTCAGTGTGGAGTCTGTGTAGCAACTTATCTTGACCACTGGCCACCTATGATATGCCAGTGACACTTGAGGTTCCCTAACCTCTAGAGTAAAGGTCACAAAAATTAAAACTGCCCACAAGTCCAGCTCCTCTGTATCAGTGATGACAAGACCCTCGGTGAAGCACTGGGGAAGTGGATTAAGTCTGCAACTATTTCTAAGGGATTCCTCCATTGTCCCGGGGGGGGGGGGGGGGACGACGGACACATGTGTAGCAAGTGAATTGCTGGGCTTAGATATCAGACAGATCAGAATTTAAATACTGATTATACCATTCAATGTCCGTGTTAGCTCTGCATAAAGCCATGACAACCATCTACTTCAAACAGCCTGTTTGAGAATTAAATGCAATAAGGCTATTTAAGGTCAGTGCCTAACACACACACACAAAATACCCAATAAGGATTCCATCTGTTCCATTTATCCCACTATTGAGAGAGTTGAATTCAGACAGCCTAAGAGTTCCACTGCTTACTAGCTATTTGACTTTGAGTAAGGCACTTTCCACTGAGTCTTAGCTTTGTCAGTAAAATGGAGATAACATCACTTACTTCACCTGGCTTTCCAAGAAACTAAATGAGAAAGGTATGAAGTATCAGGCACAGCTCCCCCCACACAGTAACTTCAGTAGTCAAGGTGAGTCAAGGTGAGGAAACCTTGTGGGGGGTAGGGGACGCAAGCCTTCAAACCAAGCTCAGGTCTGGGGTGCTGCGGAGACTAGGAATAGTGGCTGACTTAAGGATACACCTAGCGTCCTGGGAGTCACTCACCTGGTGGTTCCAGATAGAGCCCTCTTTGCTGCGCTCATCGGGGGTCAAACGCACGTACTGGCTCGTGAGTATAGTGCTGCCCTGGAAGTCCCACAGGGGCATGGAGCTGGAACCGACCCCTGTGGGCAGAGAGGGGCGTAGACAGGTGCGTAAGACGCCATGCCAGGACTGGCCTTGCCAGAGGCAGGAAACCCACAGAGCTGCTTTGCTCAGGAGAAAGGAAACCCCTTTAACCAACCCTATCCAGCCTCGCACTCATTCCCGCCCCAGGCCTCACCTTGGTAGGGCTTGATAAGCGAATGCTCCCGCTTGAGGTGTTCACTGTTGCCGTCAGTTATATCCGCAACAACAGGCCCCAGCAACAGGAGAAGAAGTAGAGGTGTAGTGGGGCCAGGGCCGGGGCCGGGAAGCCCAGGCCTCCCCGGGCACCGCCGGCCCCAGCCCCAGCGCCAAATCCAGCCTTCCGCCGCCATTCTCCGTTCCTCTCGGCCACTTCCGCCCTCGGACTTCCGCCTTCCGGGTGTGCCACCTCATGTCCTCCGGCCGGAAACCCTTCAACCCTAGTGTCACTGGGCAGTTAAAAAAGCAAAGCCTCGCAGCCGAAAAGGAGGCGGCTTTATTTACTGAGCAGGCCCACAAACTGTTCAAGTGCCGTTCCATCTCCTTGGTGGCTCCGAGGAACCTGTCGGCCAGCCTCAGCAATGGATTCCTAGGAGCGACAAGAGCCGCAACCAATCGTGGAACAGCACGTTAGGCTTGTGAGCCAATGAGGAACAGAGGGATAGTAGGACTCGGGGCAGCACGAGGGTCGTGTGCGAAGCGAGGCCTGCTGGAACTTGTAGTTTTGGGGGGCCCTTAGCGCGGGCTGGACAGACGAAGACTTTAACGACCTCGGCCACCGGCCGGTGGTCGCATCTCTGGAGTAACGTTTCCCAGTCTTGGGGGGGAAAGAACTCAGAATGGAAGGAGGAGGCCTGAATTCCAGCTCCCTCGCCCCCTCGGACTCACTGGGTGGCTCTGGCTACCCAGCCTTAACCGTTTCTGGCCCCACACCTCACCTCGCGCCACGCCTTTGGAGACGTAGAAATTCCCAGTTGCGGGCGTCCACTACTCCCAGCTCCTGTGGCCCAGTAGGGTTTAAGACGGAGGAGCAGACCCGGATCCTGTTCCGGACTCCAGAGACGGTTGCGACCCACCCGGATCCAAATCATTTTAGTGCCCGCCCGCTGCAGCTGGAAGGGGCCATGAATGGTCCAGAAAAGCTACCTGTGGACCAGAGGTCAAAAACTCCTCACTCACAGCCGAGTAGAGCTCTGTTTTACCTGTTCATGCGGCTTCAATACCATGATTTAAATATAGATTTTTTTTAATATTTTTAAGATTGTATTTATTTATTAGAGATCGAGAGCACACAAACGGGGGGAGAGGGAGAAGCAGACTCCCCACTGAGCAGCGATCCCAGCGGAAGGCAGCCACTTAACCGACTGAGCCACCCAGGCGCCCGGCGGTGTTTTTAAATCGACAGGCTTAACATCAGAAATCCAAATCTCCGGTTTTTCAGGAAAATCTGGAGATCCAACCACACTACACCCATGTAGCCTTACAAAGGCCTTCCTCTGCTGAGCCAGCCTCCCCACTGGCCACTAATTTATAACACCTGCCCCGCCCCTCTAGCTATTTGAATTAATAACCCCTGCTACAGATCACGGGGTCAGGGGTGGAATCATTGATTGGTTGCTCCTTTATTTTATTGCAAGAATTTGCCCTTTTGAATGAGTGAGCTTATTCAAGATTAGTGCTGAGACATCTTTTCTGGATTACATATTTTTGATTAGCTTATTAAAGTAATACGCTCACCTATGTAGTACAGACATATAATACAACAAAAGTCCCCTGCCACCCCCCTTGCAGAGAGTATTCCCTTCCAGAAATATATATCTATACAAATGAGGATATGTACCCTCCACTAGACCTCTAGGAAAGCTGGGATTTTTGCCAGTTATGCCCAGCATCTAAAACCACACTTGGCACAAAGGAAGTGATTAATAATTAGTAAAAATATGAATATTTGTTCTAGAACCTGGAATTGGGTCATGAAGAATGAGTAGGAGTTTACCAGCAGGGGAAAGGCATTCTCAGCAGAGGGAACAGGAGATGCAAAGGCCCAGAGGGATGCCGGAGAGCATATGGGATTAAAGCAGTTCAGAGTGACTGAGGAGAGGTGGGGAGAGTATAGCTGAGGCCAGAACTCGAAGGGCCTTCAATTTCCAGCTAAGGAACAAGGCCTTTTTCCAGAAAGCAATGGGACGGTTTTAAGCCTGGGAGTGGCCAACATGGGTTTCTCTGGCTATGGTGAGAAGAGATTAGAGGGGGGCTACCTTCCCCAAGTGGGGAGACTGAATAGAAGGTCATTATGACCAGATGAGAGATGGCAAGGCCTGATCCAGGGAAGTCTCCAGAAGGAAGGAGGATTGGATCTCCCACACAGAGACTAGATATCAGTAATTGATCCCCTGTGGGAAGCCAGGGAGAGAGACATTGAGAACAGTGTTCCGAGGGCTGGAGGGGAGAAAACTTGATAAGGACTAAGAGATGGGAAGTCCCAGGGTTGGCCGGGGTCCCTGGGGTAAAGATACGGTCAGAGCTGAAATGGGCATCTGTAGTGGAGAGGTGAGGAGAGGAGAGGAGAGGATGACCTTGGCAGGGGTCAGAGCCTGTAACGGCCTTTTTGGGGACAAAGATGAACTGTTGGCACCTGGCCTGGTGGCCGCCCAAGTGCAGCTCCCGGCACCCAAGCACGCATATTCACAACTTAGCAGTATCTGACTTGATGCATAACCTCAGGCAACTCACTGCTATGTCCCAGCTTCCCGATCTGTAAAATGGAAATAATGAGCGCCACTCACAAAGAGGGCGTAAGGATCAAATGAAGTCATATGGGGAGAAGACCCTGTAAATGGTAAAGCCCTCCATGAAACCAAGGCCCAGATTCATGGCACAGCAGACACACAGGCAGTCCCCACTGACATCACACATCCCATAAACCCTTCCCAGGCACATTGCCATTGTCATGCACCTTATTAAGACAATGCTCCAGGTCCAAAAGCAACCTCCATTACACATACCAAGTCTGACTGAATCCCTGTATCTGGGGGGCCTGGAGCAAGGTGTCTGGGAAGGGGTGAGTCAGAGCCAGGTGAAGAGGTATATTAAGTAGGGGAACACTAGCTACTATCACAAACGGACTTGATTATTCCTCACTCACGTAACAGTGCAAAGCTAGTGTTCCTGGTTGATGAGTGGCTTCCCTTTGCGCCCTAATACAAAGACCCTGTCTCCTTCCTCCTGTGGCCCCACAATCCCTTAATCCCCTGCATCCAGCCAGCTAAAGGCAAATGAGACCATGTGGAGGGCACATATTACCTAAAAGTCTTGGTCCAGAAACAGCACCCATCGTTTCTTTCATATTTACTTGGTGGGACTAGTCACAAGGCCACACCGGACTGCAAGTGTGCCTGGGAAATTAAAGTTTAACCATGTACCCAGAGGAAGAGGACATGAACTTGTGGTGAAGAGTCAGTCAGTTTCTGCCACCGAAAGGTTCAAGTCACAGCCCTAGAAGGGGACAGTAGGATAGAGGGTAGAAAACCGAAGAGGGGCCCAAACCTGAGTGGTGGGTGACTTGAGAGTGCTAAGCCTATACGGAAGGTAAAAGGCAAGTCCTTTTGGTGGGTGCATGTCTGTGTAAGACAGAGGCCGACTAAGGCCCCTGGCTAAGGGCCCCGAGTTCAGCGGGCCTTGGGCCGGGGCTGGGAGGGCAGGGTATCACTCTTCAGCTGATGGTGCTACACCAAGGTGGGATTTTTGTGTGAGTGAGAATGAATGCACAGGCGTCACACATAGAAGCCACCAATGCACATGTCACCGGGGGGGCTGAGGACTTGCGTGCCTATGGGTAGTTGTGCCTGTCACATGCCCCCGTCCAGGGAACCAGCTATACACACCCTTCTTATGAAGGGCGAGCCTCTGTGTTTATGACGCGCACGCCTGAATGGTCTGTGTGCACATGACCGTGCACACAAGGTGTCCATCTGTCCGTACACTTGGGCACATACCTGGGCGGTGGCTGGGGATAGAGGTAGTCACTCTGCATGTGTACAACTGCCTGGGGGGGTACTGAGGGTGCCCCTGCGCGGCACACATGCACCAGGTGTGAGCTAAGCTTGTGCTGAGTAAAGTACATGTGTGCATACTCAGTACACATGTGCACATGTTGACGTGAGCCCCCTCCAGGGTGCAAAGAGGTGACTAAGTGTGTGAGCACACACTTCTGTGTGCCCAGACCTGACCTTGGAGCTCCCTGGGCTGGGCCAGACCAGGCCGGGCTCCTTCCAGGGCGCACAGAGGCCTCTGCGATGTGCTGGTGACAGTGTGGGGCACTGGTGGCGTGTGTGTGTGCCTGTGAACGTGCGTGTGTGTGTGTGCGTGTGTAGGAAGAGGCATTCGCTCTCTTAGACCTTGCTTCTTTCTGTGGTTCGGTTTCTATAGAGACACTTCCTGTGGCAGAGAAAAGAGGTAGTGAGCTGGTGTTTCAGGATGTGAGGGCCCGCAGGAGCGGAGCCGGGCTCTCTCTGTTGCCTGCCTGCCTGCCTCCGTGCAAGCTCTGGCCGGGGCTGCCCCCGGTCCCCATGGTGGGCTCTCCTCACGGCAGGGACCCGTGAACAGCGGCGGCATGCCGGGGAAGCCCAAGCACCTGGGTGTCCCCAACGGGCGCATGGTGAGTGTGGGCTCCAGGCCGGGCCCGTGGGGCGGGGGTGGGCACACCCAGGGTGAAGCCCAGAGGCACGCCAGGCAGGGCTGGGCAAGAGCCTGCATGCTGCCCGCGGGCGGGAGAAGTTGGGTACAAACAGGAGCAGGCAATGGGACCTGGGACTCTCGTCCTAGGACCTTCTAGAGGGCCCTGCTGGAGACCTGGGGCAACCTTGGAGAGGAGAGCAGAGTACGGTGGGCATAGGCTTCTGGTCCCCACTGCTCCCTCTCTGGCCACTTTGGCCCCATCCGGGCAGCAGGGAGACCTGGCATGCCCTTTGACCCCTGCCTACCGCCATAGGAGCCCAGACCCCCACATCTGACTTAGCCTCAGCCTTCCCCCCTCATCCCATGTCCTGATGTCCAAGGTCAGGTAAGGGGGAAACCCTTGGGGGGTCACTGCCCTTCAGCTGGACCTGCTCCAGAGGCTTCCTGCCAGAACGAGTAGTCTTCGGGCAGCCTGGGATGGGTCAGCGGGGCCAGACCAGCTTGGTGCAGCTTGTCTTTTCTATTCCTGGGCTACCGGGAAGGGTGGGAGTAGCTGGGCGCTCGGATGTCCTGGCTACTGCTGCTGCCCCACCCCCTAAATCCTCTCCCTGGCTGCTTCACCCGTAAATCAGAGCTGCGCTCGGACAGTCCAGCTTCTTTATGCATTCAGCTGATAGGGCAGACTATGCAGGGCCTTCCTTCTCTCCCTAGGATACCAGCCCACTTGGCAGAGCCCCAGCCCCTCCTAACAACCCCAGGAAGGTCAGGCAGTGTCTTAACCTCCAACCTAGCCCCAGCCTAGGACTATGGGACAAAACCAATGGGTCTAGAAAGAAACAGGTTCCAGTCTTGGCTCCATTGTCTCTTACTAGGGGTCCTCTCTGACCCTCAGTTTCTTCACCTGTAAAATGAGGAAATTGGAGCAGTTCTCAAAGGCTTGTTCAGATGATTAGGTAGAATGATGAGTATGAGGCCCTTGACCCATTGCGGGAGCTCCATAAGTGTCAGCCCAATGCCTCCCTCCATTCTCAGCCCCTCTTCAAGGATCCCCTCCCTCATTCAGAAACTGAGGTTTTACCCACACTCCTGCCTCCTAATTACCAAGACCCTTCTCCACCTCTCCTTCTTCCAGTGTCTCTTTATTGCCCAGCCCCAGGCTAGTTGGGTGGGAGAGAGGCAAACCCCACCAAGCGGGCCCCATCCCCCACCTCACTGTCTTTATCATCGACCTAACTTGGAAAGTTCGAGAACCTAAGGTCCTTGCACTCCAGCCCCAGAGGCATGACACTCAAGTGTCCTGGCCAACGAGGATCATGTCCACTCTCACCCCCACCCCAGAGGGCAGCTGGGTTGGTGCTTCCAAGCAGTGCCCAGAACTGGAGGGCGACTGAGGGTACCCGGAGACAGACCCAGCCTCTGCCCCTCCCATGTCAGCCCATGCTTTCTCTACCCCAAAGTCATTCAGAGAAGGGAGGGCGCCCAAGCTCTGCTCCCAGCCTTGGCAAGCTCACGATGCCCTGGGTCCTGGCAGCAACCTTCACCCACAGGTTATCTTCGCCCTTCCTGGGTCTGTTCTGAACTCTCCACGTCACCTCTTGGAACCCTGAGGGTCACAGCTCGGCTGCTTGCGGGTCTTCGGTCAGCTTTCTGAGCTGACACGGGGAGGGGCGCACAGGCAGGAATGCACACAGAGGCAGCACAGAGAGGCACCTGTGGAGCCGGCGGCAGGCTCCTTCCATGAGTTACCCCCCCCCCCCCCCCCACCGAGGGAGGCTCAGAGGAGCAAGTGGCATGCTGACGCGGCCAGCAAGTAGAGGGGCCTGTTTCTGAGCTCGGCCTCTCTGACTCAGTGCCAGTGCTCTCCCACCTCCCCGAACTGTCTGGCTCCACCCTCCCCCACCTCCCCCTGCCACCACCCCCACCCACGGCTGCCATCATTCCCTGCTGAGGCAGCTTCGTTTGTCAGCCTCGTCTTTCTGCCACTCAGCTTGTCAGGCAGTTGCAATGAAACCTGTCACTTAGAGAGGCTCCCAGCCCCCTCCCAGGGACATCTTCGCCCAAACCCGACTGCCACTTCATTTGTTCATGCGGGCATTCCGCCAAGGCCCCTCCATGGGTCTGCTCCGCCCTGGCCCTGGCCCAGGCACTGGAGACCCAAACCCACCGCCCTGGCCCCTGCCCTCAAGCAGCTCCCAGTCTGGCAAGGCACAAAAGGCACGGGTACGAACACCGGAATACGATTCAGATTTGGGTAAGGGCCATGGGCCCGGGGTAGAGAAAGCTCGAGGAGGACCTGGGAAGGGAGACCTGGCTTGTCGGACCATTTTGTGCATTGTGGTATGAAGCTCTTGAAAGGCTGTGCCATCTGGAAGAGGCGATGGCACGGGGAAGGGTCTGGATGTGGGGAAACACGGGGTGTGTGTATGGGGAAGCTGGGCCTAAAGCCTGGGCAGAGGTGTTGTCATATCCCAGCACTTCAGGGGCCTCACTTAGTCCTTCCACCTGGAGAGACCCGCAAGGCAGAGCCTCCTGGAGCCCTGCCTGCATCCTTGGCATCCAGCTCGGGGCTAGGGGTCAGCTCCACGGGGTTGGCTCGGGCTGAAGGGGTTCTCTGTGCATATGCCCAGAGAGGATCTTGGGACCTCAGTTTCCCCGAACTAGGATGAAATGAGATGATGGTACGGAGTGCCCAGCACAGAAGATGCTAAGTCAATGGCCCTCCCTCTGAGGTCTGACCTCTCCAGAGGGCAGAGTTCAAGAGGACCCCCTAGGCCCTTTAGCCCTCATTGACTTCGCCCACCTGTGTCCGAAGGGCTGAGGCCCTGGGCCTCCCAGCTCCCCTCGTACATCTCCTGTCGGCCCCGGGAGGCAGCCTCGTGGAGGGAAAGACCTCAGGCTCCAGTCGGGCACACTTGGCTTCTAACTTCAGCTCAGCCACTTCCCCACTGTGTGACTTCTTTGGGTCTCAGTTTTCTCATCTGTAAAATGGGGCTACTAACCGCCGCCACGCAGGATAAAGATTTGAGGAGAGAGCAAGAACATGGGTGTGTACTGTCAGAGAGAGCCCATCACTCAGCTGGGGCGCAGAAGTACTGGGTCACCCCACTCTCGCCTTGGCACCTTTGGACACCAGTGACTCTTCCAGAGCCTAGGAAAAAAGCATGGCCAACTGAGGCCTGACCATGGTCAGGGGTGTCACCTTCCACCACACCCTTCCTCATCTTTTCTTCCCCTTTTCTCCCATTCACTCACCACTTCTCCTCAACCAAACCCGGGTGGCGCAAGGCCAGCCCTGCTCAGCACAACTTCCCCAGGCCCGGGAGACTGGGCAGGCAGGAGCTCAGAGCAGTGGCATCAGCGTGAGGTCAGCTCCGACGGCGTGAGGTCAGCGGAGCCCCTGACAGCTCCGTGCCTGCTGCTTTCACACACCTGCTCGCTCTTCCTCGCAACCCTGGGAATGCTGAGCCCTGTTCTACCCAGGGGGGAAACTGAGGCCCAGGGGAGGAAGTTACTTGCTCTCGAATGGTGGAACTGAAATTGGACTCTATCCTCACTCCCCCCCAACCTCCAGATCTCTGTCCCTGCCCCATCTCAGCCCCCACTCCACGGACCAACAACCAGAGGGGGCAGAGGGACTGGCAGAGGTGAACCACAGGCCACAGAGATGGGGCGTTCAGAGCGGAAGGATCCCTGGTGAAGAGGGTGCCAGAGCCTCGTGGGAGGGCAGAGGAGGACGGCAGGCGCCCCGATGGATGCTCATTAGCACCAGAGCAAGGAGGGTGCTTCATGGGAGGGCGTGCAGGTTCCCTGTACAAACCAGGCCTGCCCTCTGGGAGCTACCAAACTAGAAGGAGAGAGAGGCCTAGCCACAGGTGGGCAGAAGTGTGGTGGGCAGGAGGGTTCAGGGCAACTGGTCTTTGGAGGGGACTGGTGTCAATGAGCAGAGATGGGAGAGCAGTAAGTTCAGTGAGGGGAGCGGGAGCAGATACCCTGCAAGAAAAAGCAGCAAAAGCAGGAAACAGGAGTGTGAAGGGGCGTGGGGAACCTAGAAAAGTTTGATAAAATGTAGGGTGGAGTGAGGGGGAGGGAAATGGGGGAGGCTGATGGGGTTCATTAGTCAGACCCAGGCTGAGCTTCAGCTGTGACCCAGCAACAGGGTGGGAGGCGGAGGACCAGGGGGCCACCATGGAGGAGGAGGCAGGATGGTTCCCAGAGCCCGGGGCAGAGGATGGTGTCAGCAGCCCCGAGGTTGGCAAAGCCGCAGAGCAGGCAAAACAGGCAGGTGCGGCAGGAGCGGAGCTGCCAGGAACAGAAGGAGGAGGCTGGAAGGGACCCTGAGCTTCAATTTGTCATCGTCGTGCACCCCGGGAGTTGGGACTCTCTCTGGCAGCCAGCCGCTGGAGCCGACTCAGGAGAAGGGAAGAAGCCATTAGATGGGGGGTGCAGAGGCAGGAGGACGAGGGTGCCAGGGGTGGGAGTGGGGCACTGTGGGCGGGCTCCGTGCCCAGCCACGTTCTGCGCAAACTTTCTTTCCTCTTCAGCAACCTCTTACCTCCACACTCCCAGTGGGAGATGAGGCTCAGGGAGGAGCCAGAGGGTGTGAAACTGGAAAAGGGCAGAGCTGGGATTTGAATCTGGGTCTGGCAGACCCCAACACCCGCATTCTTTCTTCTACAACAGGGCTAGCAAACTCGAAAGTGGAGCAGGGTCAGACACCAATACCAAAGCAGCAACAGCAATAACAGTAACATTTATGCCGATCGTGTTCTGGGTTCCTTATCTATATATTTAGCTTATATAGTCACAACAACCCTTTGAAGTCAGGAGAAGCATTTGCCCCATTTCTATAGAGAAAGAAATTGAGGCACAGAGAGGTGTAGTGCCTTGTCCAAGATCACACAGCACAAATGGGAACTCAGGCAGTCTGGGGCAGCACCTGTCTCCATAAGTGACATAAACGCATCACACTGGCCTCAGAGACCTCTGAAGAGAGCAAGAGCACCTTCTAGGGAAGCTAGTTGCTGCTCAGTGCCAGCCAAGGTTGTCATGCTGAGAAGAAGCTCCAGCTAGCTGAGGCATCAGAGGAGTTTATGTAAAACTCCTGATTTTTTAGTGTGGGAAACACCTTTAAACTTAAAATGAAAAAAAAAAAAAAGTCTTGGGCCTCCTAGGTGGCTCAGTCAGATAAGCCCACTTAAAAAAAAATGAGGGCCAAGATATTAATAATGTCCTACATATTTCCAGGGCAGCTCTGGCCCACAGATGTGGGACCTGAGGTTCCTAGGGGAGTGTGGAGAGCAAAGAGGGAGATTCCAGCTAGGAGGGCTGGGGGATATGTTTGCAGACCTGTTTCCAGCGGGGGTGTAACAAAGGGACAGGTGGGAGAAACTCCTGTGACAGGCTTAGTGAGAATATAGGATGCGAGAGAGGGGGAGGAATTGGGGATGACTGAACCCAGGCGGTGGGAAGAAAGACAGGAAGGATGTAGGGAAACTGTTCGATGTCTTGCTTTGGTGGTGGCAGCGGTGGCTTCCTTTGGGACTGACTGTGTTGGAAGGACTTGTGGGACATTTGGGCAGAGATGGTAGCAGGAAGTTGTCTATGTGGGTTTGGATCTGGGGGGATAGGGGAGGGGGAAAGGGCCCAGGACAGAGTCAGGGAGGGGTAGAGGCCAACTTGCGCGGGTAGGAGATGAAGAGGAAGCTGGAGGAGCTGCTAGGAAGGTAGGAAGGCCAAGGGAAACCACTGCAAGAGTCATTTTGAAAAGAGGGTTTTTTTCTATTTCACTAATGGTTGGGATTCCCAGAGAGTTGGAGCTGTGTGTGGGGGAGGGGGAGGATAGAACTGGTCTCCACAGCAATGCTATTCACAGCGTGGTCTATGGACCAGCACATCAGCATTCCTGAGAGGTTTTTAGAGATGGAGAGTCTCTGGCCCCATCCTGGACCTATTGAGTCTGAATCTCCGGAGCTAGGCTCCTACCGGTCATTTCAGTGCACACGAGAGTTTGAGAATGACTGTTCTCAACTATAAAATAGCATCCTGGCACCAGCCTAAGGTTGGGGGGCCCAGGGTCTCTCAGTCTTTTCCTCTCCAAGAGGACACAGTTGCAACAAAGAGATCACTGGCTATAGAGACACCAGCAAACATTGATACAGCACTTAGCACATGCTGGCCACTGTTTTAGATGCTGGAAATGTCTTAAACTGACTCGATCCTCACAATAGTCCCAGGAAGTAAGTTACTATTATTATCATCATCCCCTATTTGCAGGTGGAGACAAACAAGTAACAAGTCACACAGCTAGTAAATGGCAGAGACAAGATTCAGAGTCTCTGCTGATAGCACCATCCTGCATACCTGGGCTTAGCCAGCAGGTGCTGAGGGAGGAGGGAACCAGGGGCAAATGGAAAATAAGCTGGCATACGTCCTAGCCCACAGTGGTCAGCACATGATGGAAGGGGAGCCAGGAGGAGCCTGAGCAAAGTGCAGAGTAAGCGGTGACCAGGCTGGGAATGCCCAGTGTGGTCCTCCAAGGAGAGGAGAACACAGCTCCAGTCCTGGAGCCTGAACCCAGAACTGTCCCCTGAGAATCCACCCTGGGCTGTGCTCTGACTGCCTACCTTGGGTCTCTTGTAGGTTCTGGCTGTCTCAGATGGAGGTAAGTGACAGAGGGTATGGAGGAGGCTTGCCTGGGGTGGGGGAGGGTATTCCAGGGAAAATACCTACAGATGGGGTTGGGCCAGGGGCTGGGGAAGGCCATGGGGTTCACCACCACCTGTCTATCCACCTACAGAGCTGAGCAGCACGGCTGGGCCTCAGGGCCAGGGCGAGGGCCGAGGAAGCTCCCTCAGTATCCACAGCCTCCCTAGTGGCCCCAGCAGCCCCTTCCCCACCGAGGAGCGGCCTGTGGCCAGCTGGGGCCTGTCCTTCGAGCGGCTGCTGCAGGACCCGCTGGGGCTG
This sequence comes from Potos flavus, assembly GCA_028534135.1. Classification (NCBI taxonomy): domain Eukaryota; kingdom Metazoa; phylum Chordata; class Mammalia; order Carnivora; family Procyonidae; genus Potos; species Potos flavus. The sequence goes on along the minus strand of CM052895.1, from coordinate 75,799,427 downwards.
GCTTATTTCACTGTAAGCCTTGGGGTGGGATTGGGAGGGCAGATGGCGGTGGCCACTATGGTGGGGGGCGGAGGGGGTTGGGCAGTGGGCATGGGAGGGGACGTGGATGGAGCTTCAGGCTGGCCAGAGTGGGATTCCTCTGCCAGCCGCCTCCTCCAGCCTTTCTTTGGCACCTTCTTCCTATTCTCTCAGCAGGGAACTTTCCTTGTCTTTGCCTCTCATTTTCTCTCTGTGCCTTCCAGTCTGGCCCCATCTGTCTGTCTGGCCCTACCTGCCTGACTTGGCCTCTTGGCCCTATCTCTATTCCCAATCTCTTTGACCGCGCCCCTTGACGGGGTCTCTGTGTCCCTAACTTCCTTCTCCTTCTCCGGGCCAGGAGTTCCTGAAAAAGGAGTTCAGCGCGGAGAACGTAACTTTCTGGAAGGCCTGCGAGCGCTTCCAGCAGATCCCGGCCAGCGACACCCAGCAGGTGGGAGAAAGGGGAGCTGGCACAGAGTGATGGGACCAGAGCCTGGGCCATGTCCCTGACTTTCTCTGTCCCTCCTGCAACAGCTTGCTCAGGAAGCCCGCCATATCTACCAGGAATTCCTGTCCAGCCAGGCGCTGAGCCCAGTGAACATCGACCGGCAGGCCTGGCTCGGCGAGGAGGTGCTGGCAGAACCCCGACCAGACATGTTCCGCGCGCAGCAGCTCCAGGTGAGCGTTTCCACGGGTCTCTTGGGATTAGGGGGCGTGGCCTTGGAAGAAAGCGCAAGAGGCGGGGCCAGATCCAGGGGCGGGGCCCGATTGTAGAGGGCGGGATGTGGTTGGAGTGGGGTACGGAAAAGGGCAGATTTGGATGCCAGCACCAAAGTAAAATGCAGGGGCAGGGCGTGGGTCAGAGGGCGGTACCAGAGACTGCAGTGAACAGGGGCTAGAGGCGGAGCCTAGCTGAGGTCGAGGCGGAGCCAAGAGTGGGGGCGGGGCTGGACCAAGGCGCTGGGTGGGAGGGGCTAGGGTCTTGCCCGCCAGGTTGGGGATCCAACCGACCCTAAGGGCTGGGCCAGGTAAACTGGCTGCAAGTTGAGCTCCCTCTCCGGCTCACCGCCCCGGCGCGGGTCCCGCAGATCTTCAACTTGATGAAGTTCGACAGCTACGCGCGCTTCGTCAAGTCCCCGCTATACCGCGAGTGTCTCCTGGCGGAGGCCGAGGGACGCCCCCTGCGGGAACCTGGCTCCTCCACTCCGGGCAGCCCTGACTCCACGAGGAAGGTGCGCACGAGGGGCTGTGGGCAGCAGGGGGCCGGGGGCCGATCTGTAGGGGTGTGCCCCTGGTCTGCACGCGGGCTGGAACCCAGCCCCGTGCCAGCGCCTTTCCTGTACCCACAGAAGCCGAAGCTGAAGCCCGGGAAGTCGCTGCCGCTGGGCGTAGAGGAGTTGGGGCACCTGCCGCCTGCTGAGAGCTCTGGGGGCCGCCCCCTCCGCAAGTCTTTCCGCAGGGGTGAGGGTCGGAAGCCCCACGAAAAGTCGGGGTGGGAGTTTGGGCAAGTTTTGCGAATCCCCCCTTCCTCCCACTTGTCTCATAGTCTGTAAATCTGTGAAAACCGAAATACAGGTCCCTGCGACCACCACGTTTCCCCACTGCTTTGGTTTCTAGATTAGAGCAGAAGTTTGGGAAGCCCCCTCAATAGCAACACTTCCATGGTCCCAAGCCGCGTTAGAGCCCTGCTTAAGGGCTCCAGAGGGATTCACCTGGTTGTGGAGAAGGGGGTATAGGGAGCAGGGGCTGTTCTGCTCACTGCTCTCTCTCCCCTAGAACTGGCAGGCGGGGCCCCAAACTCAGCCTTACGCAGAGAGTCCCAGGGCTCCCTCAACTCCTCTGCCAGTCTGGACCTTGGCTTCCTTGCCTTTGTCAACAGCAAATCTGAGGTGAGCCGACTACTGGGGGAGATGAGGCGTGGGTGCACTTTTGGAGGGCCGCCATCATTCCCAGTCGCGGTCCCCAATTCCATCTCCCTGCTGCCAACCCCTCATAGTCCTTACTTTCTTCCTGTCCTCACCGCCTTGGGCCCCCTGCACGGCATGGGTGCACATTCTCTTTGTGTGTGTGCACGTGTGGGTGCCCAGGTGTCCCCAGCAGGTGTGTGTGGGTCAGCGGGAGGACCCGGCTCTGGGTGTCCCTACATCTGGGTGGGCATGTTGTTGTAGGAGAAGTGTCTTTGCCTGCCTAGAAGTATGCCCCAGGCGTGTGTGTGCGTGTGTGTGCCCCAGCAACCTTACCCGTCTGTGTACCTCTCTGCACGTCCCTGAACGTGTATACATGACCTTCTCCTGCTCCTGCCCCAAATCAGAGCCATCGGAAGAGCACTGGGAGCGCAGAAGGTGACAGCGAGAGCCGGCCAGGGAAGTACTGCTGCGTCTACCTGCCTGACGGCACAGCGTCCTTGGCCCTGGCGCGACCCGGTCTCACCATCCGTGCCATGCTGGCAGGCATCTGTGAGAAACGAGGCCTCTCTCTACCTGACATCAAGGTCTACCTGGTCGGCAATGAGCAGGTGCGAATCTGGCCTGCTCCCCAGCTCTCACTCTCCTCCTGATCCTGACCTCAACCCCATTCCTGTCTCTGTTCAGCTAGGACCTCAACCCCAGTTCCACTCCTGTCCTCACCCCCTTCCTAATTCCAGTCCCCAACCTAATGCTGCCCCTTCGCCCATGCCCAACTCCAAAGCAACCCAGCACCAACCCCTCAAACTCAGACCTCCACTCTCATCCCATTAGAGTCCCATCCCCACTTTCTCCCCGCCCAGCTTCCAGCTTTACCCATCATCTTCACTGGGATGCTCTGGGGAGGTAGAGAGGGGGAGAACCATGGCCAGAACTGGATTTCCCCCCATCACTCCCAGAATTCCTACTGTCCATCCTTGAAATGGCCGTCAGGGGCACCCAAACGCACTGAGCCCATGAAAAACTTTTCTTGAAGTGCAAATGAGTATTAAGCTTTAAAGAGGAGTCTAAAGAAAATCTCACTTTGGACTAAACCATCCAGTAAGGGGGGTCTAAAGAAAGAATGCTGCCTTCCAGGGAGACCCTGCAGGATTTCGTTCACCCAGACAGGACCTAAGGCCCTGCCAGGTGGGTGGGCAGAGGGACCCGGGCCTGAGCTCTGTCCTCCAGGTCCACAGGCTGGAGATGAGCCTGGCAGGTTGTGATCAGGGAGGAGGAGCTGAAGCTTCGGAGAATTTCTGGGGGAAGTTAGGCTTTTCTGGCTGCTTCCAGGAAGGCTTCGTGGAAGAGGCAGCTGTTGATAAAGGGAGAATGAGGATGGGGAGGAGTTTGCCTGGAGGAGCTGTCAGGAGAGGACATTCTAGGCAGAGGGAGCAGCTTAAGTGAAGTCCTGGATGTGGGTAAGAAGTGCAGGGCAAGTTCTGGGGCCTGGAGAGTGGGACTGGGAGGGCAGCCATGGGAGGAGCTCTGCCCACTCAGGCCACCCGTGCAGCCTCTGAAGCCGAGATGGGCATTCCTGACTGCTAAATATAACTCCCCACCCACACTCCACCTGTCCTGGCAGCACAGCATGGGCCTGTCCCTGGAAGAGGCCGCCTCCCTGCCCTGGGCCAGTGCAGACAGTGGGGCCTAGAGGGGCGGTAGTCACTACAACTACTCTTTATGTACCTACTGTGTGCCCAGCACTGTGCCAGACACTTTACCTCCTTCTGGCCTCACCGCGGTCTTAGGGGAAGGGCTCTTGTTGCAGTGAGGAGACAGGAAGTGTTCTTAGTAGGTGGGAATGGAGAGAAGTGGACAAGTGTCCGAAAAGGGACAAAGGCCTGGGTAGCTGATCAAAGGTGGGTGGTGAGGAAGGAAATGTATCCAGCTGGTCTGGTTGGGTTTCACATGCCCGAGAGACAAGGGGGCAGCTGTCCAGGAGGCAGGGCCTGGCCTGGCCTGGCCCGGGAAGAGGCGGCCCCATGATCCAGGACCTAGGCCTGCTCCTTATCCAAGCAGCCTCATTACCGTTCGGCTCTCACCCCACTCCCATGCTTCCCGTAACTCCCTTTCTTTTCCAAAGCTGTCCAACCTCCTTCTTGGCCCCCTCCTCCCCGGCCTTGGTCATATTAGGCTCCCACTCCAGCCAGGTGTCTTACTCCATCCACGACTCCTCGCCTGACCCACCCATCGGCCCTTGCCTCTGACCCTTACGGGGCCCCAGTGGGCGCGGTTGGAGGAAGTGAGGTGGTTCCCTCGGACCCTGGGGATGGTTGGGGCTGGGGAGAGAGGGACTCTGAGGTCCTGCCCGGCATCTGTAGAAGGCCCTGGTCCTGGATCAGGACTGCGCGGTGCTGGCGGACCAGGAAGTGCGGCTGGAGAACAGGATCACCTTCGAGTGAGTGCCCCTCATCCCAGGCTTGGGTCCCGGGGTCCCAACACTCAGTCTGGGTTCCAGTTGAGGCTCTTCCTCTCAGGTCCCGCGCCTGCTGCTAACTGCATCCCCCGAAGCTAAGGCCCCACCCCCAAGTTATCCCACCCCCAGTTCAGGCTCCGCCCCCTCTTGGAACTGTCCCTGATGGGTTGGGGGAGAGGCGGGGCCCGCTCTCCGCCCTGCCCCAGCGCGAGGGTCCCGTGCAGGGTCGAGTTGGTGGCTCTGGAGCGCGTGGTGCGGATCTCCGCCAAGCCCACCAAGCGGCTGCAGGACGCGCTGCAGCCCATTCTGGCGAAGCACGGCCTGAGCCCGCAACAGGTGGCGCTGTGCCTGGTGAGCTGGGGGACAGCGGGGCAGGGCAGGGGCGGCCGGGAGCGGGCTGCCTGTCTTGAGGGCTGCTGACCTGTCCCCACAGCCAGGCGAGAAGCAGCCGCTGGATCTGGGGAAGCTAGTGAGCTCGGTGGCAGCCCAGAGACTGGTTTTGGACGCTCACCCAGGTAGAGAAGCAAGCCCCCCCAACCCCCCATGGGGCTTAGTCCCTGGGGATGGCTTTGGCCCCAGAAGGAAAGGGGTCCAGGTGGGAGGCAAACACTAACGGTGGTGCTCTCTGCCATAGGCGTGAAGATTCCCAGAGCTGGAGATATAGCCCAGTGCTGCAGCCAGGTGAGAGAGGGAAAGGGCTCTCCCTTCTACCCACCGAACCTCCCCTCCCAGCTGTGGCTCTGACCCCCACGTTCTTACAGGGTGGCCAGCCTAGAGCCCAGAACAAGGCCGCCCATCCCCCTCCACTGTCCCTCAACTCACTGGCCCAGGCGCCCAGTAGCATCCCTGGGAAGCGGCAGACCTGTGACATTGAAGGTACTTTGGGGATGGTGGGAGCTAGGGACCAGAAGCACTGGGGACCATTGAAGGTGGGTGGTATCCGAGAGGCTTGAGCTGAGGCAGGGACCTGCATGTCTTTGGGGCTGGAGGAGTGTCCACTGGGGCTGAGGAACCAGAGCGGCTGAAGGTGGGAGGGGGTTGGGGAGGCTGTGGTCATAGGAAGGGCAGCGGGATGGCAGTGGGCTAGCACAGGCAGGTCTGCACCAGTGGGCCTCTTGACTCTTGCCCCCCCCCCCCCCGGCCAGGCCTGGTGGAGCTGCTGAATCGGGTGCAGAGCAGTGGGGCCCACGACCAGAGGGGCCTTCTGCGCAAAGAGGACCTGGTGCTTCCAGAATTTCTGCAGCTGCCGGCCCAAGGGCCCCATTCGCAGGAGGCCCCACCACAGACTGCATCAGAGGTCCAGCCCAAGGGGGACCCCTCGGACTCCACGGCCCACTCGGCTCTCTGACAGCTGCCCAGCAGTCCAGGCCGGCTGCACGGCACCTGGCGGGCCAAGCATGCCGTGGACCCGCTCTGCATGCCCTGTCTGTGCCATGAGTGTCCTTGGCCCCTTCCTGCCATGCGCAGGCCCGCAGGAAGAGCTGGAAGGGGGTGGAGAGCGGGCTCAGAGGAGCCGCACCCCACAGCTGCCACCACTCAGTCCCCCATCGGTTCGCTCCCCCATCCCTTGCTGCCAGGCCCCCGAGGGGAGGTGGGCCTAGCCTCCCCAGTACAGGCAGGCCCAGCCCAGAGGGGCGGCGTTGGCGGTGCCAGCCTCCCCACCCTGGGCAGAGCCTCAGCAGGGAGCGGAGGAGGGGCTGGCCCCTCGGCAGGGAGCTGGTGGGAGTAAGGCCTGGGGGTGCAGGCGGGCAGCCCCTCACTACTCACACAGGCTCTACCGGATGTACGGATCTTGCAGTTGGCCTGGGGCAGCTGGGTTTGTCCTGGATGTACGATATTGTTATTATAATAGTAATTATTATTCTCCCGTGAGGTGTGTTCCTTGTGTGCCTATCTACCCCGGGTACCCCACCCCCCGAAACTGCACTGCCTCCGTCATCAAGGTTAGTGCCAGGAAGCCCTTGGGGACCTCAGGACGTGCCCCCTGACTTCCTGTTGTCAGAACTTCTCTTCCTGACTGTACAGAGTATTGGGGTGTGAATATGAGAGACAGACAGAGGGGGGAGGGAGGGAGGGAGGGAGGAAGGGGGGAGGGAGGGAGGGGAGGGAGGGGAAGACCCTTCGGGGGAGCTGTGCCTGTGCCACCCGTCACCATGTTGTTCCTCAGTCTCTGGATCTGAGCAGATCTGAGCACCTGGTTGTCGTCCTCGTCTTCTAGTGGGGCTCGAGTGTCTCTGCAGACATGGCTGTGGGCTCCTTTGGACGCATTAAGGGCCTTGTGGAGAAACCGGTTGTGCTGGGGGCAGGTTCTGTCCCTTGCCTGCTTTGGCTGGGTGGTCATCCCTGGCCCAGGGCAGCCCACACAGGGAGGGGGAGCAGGGAGGACCTCCCAGAAGGAGGGCCCGGCGTGTGGGCAGAGAAGCCGAACTCAGACCCGGTGCTGCTGAGCTAGAGGAAACCAGGGACATGGGAACCTCGAGGGGACATCTGGGGAGTGAGGGGCCCTCCTGACCCGGAGGTGGTCAAGCTGTCTTCCCCACTCCAGTTCTTTGTGCTTGTTGTCCCCTCTGCCAGGAACTGCCCCCCCCCCCCATCATGGCACCTCTTCCTTGAAATTCCTGAGAGATCAGTGGGGTTTGCTGGCCCACCATGCCTTTCTCCAGAAGTTGAACCCAAGCCTTTCTCGGGGGCCTTCAGCCCTCTGCCCCCTCTGCCCATTTTGCTTGGCTGGGTTGACCAGATCCCCTAGCTGCTGCGGGAGGGGGGCTCATGACACAGGCCTGATCAATCAAAGTTTGGTGCAGGGACGATTCTCTGACCCCAGTCAAAATCCCAGTCCCCATCTACCATCTCCTGGGGCTTTGAGCAGAGGATATGCCGGGAGAGAACCTGCATGTCAGTGAACCCAACGCAGGAGAGCAGGACTGAGAGAGAGAAGGAGATTCCTCACAAAAGTTATGCGAACACCTAGATTCACCCAGGCCTGAAGTCACCCATCCCTAGACATCCTCATTTAGGCAAGCCAACACATTCTTTCTGCGCGCATGTGCTTGTGGCTCTGAGTAGGTTTTCTAGGACCTGGAACCACAAAAGTCCTGCTTCATCGTTCAGCTTGAACCACCTCAGCAGAGCCTTCCCTGGTCACCGGATGCTGTGGTCTAAATGCTTGTGTCCACCAGCGCCCCCCAAATTCATATGCTGAAATCCCAGTCCCAAGGTATTAGAGGCGGAGCCTTTGGGATGTGCTTGGTCGTGAGGGTGGAGCCCTCGTGAGGGAGGGTAGTGCCCTTATAAAAGAGATGCCACACCCTCCCGCCCCGTGAGGACGGAGCACCAAGTTGGCGGTCTACAGCCTGGAAGAGGGCTGTCACAGACACCAGATGTGCTGACAGCCCGATCTTGGACTTCCAGCGTCTACAACTGTGAGAAATAAATTTCTGTTGTTTATACGTCTCCCAGTGTCTGGTATTTTTGTTATGGCAGCCCAGACGGATGGACACCAGATATGAAATGCTCCCTAACTTTGTTCTCTACCATGTTGGCCGGGTTTCTTCCTTCATAGTGCTCACCCCACTTTGTAATGACCTTGTTTACTTATTTACACTTGTTTGCCGACAATATGATAAACATGCCCTGATGGCGGTGACCTTGTCCGTCGTAGTCACCGCTGTATCCCTTTGGCCTAATGGGAAATGATTCCACAGCCTCAGATAGACCCAGTGAAGGACACAGGGACAGCAGGGCAGTGGGGGTCCTGGGCAGGGGACTGCATAGCACCAGGATCACGGTCTGTGGCCAGATAGGAGTAGGGAAATGAACCTCTGTCTCTTCCCCAATCAGCTGCAAAACCTCCCTTATACTTCCTGGGCCCTAGAGCTTCTTCCTTGGGGGCAGAGACACTTTCCATGTCCCAAGATAGAGAGGTGGGGACACCAGGTGAGAGATGGGACCTTCCCAAAGTTGGCAGATCCTGAGGCAAGAGCACCCTTCACCCACACCTGCCTACCTGCAAACCCAGCAGTGACGCCTGCTACTCTTAGGGACCAGCCCCGTGATAGAGGAGGTCATGGGTCAGGTGGAAGAGCCTCTATAGATGTTAGCTCCTGCAGGGGGGAGGAAAATTCACATCAACTCAGGCCCCAAGTTAGGCATGCCCCATCCTTTATCTCATTTTTGTCCTCATGACAAAATAGCCTGATGGGGATGAAACCAAGGCTACGGGAGGGGAAGTGACAAGTCTAGGATCCTGCAAGGGATTTATTGCTGGACACAGTCAGATAGCACATAGGCTGTCTGACTCAGGGACATAAAACAGGGAGCAGGGAGGAACCCCTGAAGGGAAGCCGGCACCCTTTCGGTGGAGGATACATTGATACGGCTGCTATCGGGAGCAGCTTGGGAGTTTCTGCTAAAAATTAAAAACACACAGCATGTGACCCCAGAAGTACCACCAGAGAATCACTCACTCCCAGGCACAAGGAGCCCGATCCCTGCACAGTTGTCTATGACCCAAAAACTGGCAAACAGACAAGTGGGGGTGGGGGTGGGGGGTGGGGTTACAAAAAGGCGGTGGTGTGTCTATGCTCTGCAATACCACAGCAGATGAAGAATTGGATAGAGGATGTTCTGCTGTGGAAAGTTCTCCAAGATGTGTTATTGTTCGGTAAAAGAAAGTAGAGCAACGTGCATGACATGATACCTTTATATAAACCACAAACAGAGAGACACACTTATAAGGATACGGAAAGAAGAGAGAATGTTCTAGAAGGATACATGTCAAACAGAGAGGAAAATAGAGAGGGGACCAGGACTGGGGGTCGTAGTCAAATGACACTTTCTCTTTAGCTTTAATGCTTTTTAAAGGATGCAATTGAAATAATTATAATTACACAAAGAACTTCTCAAGGCCACTTCTTTGTCACTCTGGCCCACCATCCCTTTCTCCAGAAGGAAAACCAACTCTTCCTTTGGGAGACTTCAGCCCTCCACCCACCTTGGCCCACTTTGGCTGGCTGCTGTGTCCCTCGGCCACAATCCCCCAACATGTCCCCTGAAGCTGTCCTGGGGTGAGGGAGACCCAGTTCCCTCCTCCCAGCTTTGCACACTCAGAATCCCTCAAAGTCCTGGGCCCTCACTGCGGCGATGGGGGTCCGGGCCCAGGGACAGAAGGCACCAGCTGATCGACCCCCAGGCCGTTTCCAAAGCCACTGCACTGCACGGAGCTGGACTCCTGGGTGACTGGGAAAAGTCATAGAAGCTGCCCCCCCTCACCCCACCAGATGGGAAGCTTGGAGGGGAGTCAGCCTATCCACCCAGCACCCGGTGTGAAGGAGGGGAGAGGACACACATTTGCTGATGGCTCCGCAATCCCCAGCACCCCCACGTTACGGAGGACACAGGCGGAGAGAGCAGGTGGGACTGCCCTGAGGATGGCCGTAGGACCCGAGCCTCTGAGAGAGAAACCTGCTGCCTGTCTCTGGTCCCCTTACCCCTCTTGAGAGTCACGGCGACAGTCAAGCAGATGGGATGGGATGGGCAAGCACGGAGCACATAGTGACCTCGGCTCTGGGCCAGGGCGGGGCAGGCAGAGGCCCCAGCTGCTACCCGGTGCCCGGCGGGAAGTGCTGACACAGCTGCGGACAGATGCCCCCTGGGGCAGCCATCCCTACCCCCAGGAGCGAGCACAAGGTGCACCGTGCAGGGGGCCTGGCCTGGTGGTCAGGTGACTCCAGTGTCTGGTGGATCAGAGGCAGGAATTCAGCTTTCGCAGGGAAAGAAAGGCCGGATGGGGGGAACACACATGCTTGGTTACATTGAATCCGATGCCGCCCAGGCCCATACCGCTGCACAAAAAACAGGGGCACCATGCCTGTCCCTGGTGGTCCTGGCAGGTCCAAGAAAAGCTGAAACATGAATACATGTGTGTGTCCTGGGCCTCCTGCATCGTCTAGGCAAGGGGTGCTCTGTGACCATCTCGGCTCCTCTCTCCAGGGAACGGGTCTGGGGGTCAAACAGAGGCAGGAAGCCAAGGAGAAGCGCCACAGAAGCAGCATCCCGCTTGCAGGCCAGCCCAGGATGCTGGCGGCCGGAATGACGGCCCGGCCAGCTAAGAGGGGTGGGCAGCAATAACCCCACTAGCCAAGTAGGCCACCATCTTCCAGCCTTATTGCTGAGGGCCTGGAGGAACCCAGAAGCCAGACCCAAAACCTGGAGGGTGGAGTATGCCGCTGGAGCTCAGAACCTGGAGCCCAGACCAGAAGCTGGAGCCAAGAGTCTGAAGTCTAAAAACTGGACTCTGGGGGTGCCTGGGTGGCTCAGTCGTTAAGCACTTGCCTTTGGCTCAGGTCATGATCCCAGGACCCTGGGATCCAGCCCCACATCAGGCTCCCCGCTTCTCCCTCTCCCACTCCCTCTGCTTGTGTTCCCTCTCCTGCTGTGTCTCTCTCTATCAAATAAATTAATTAAATCTTAAAAAAAATAAATAATAAAAATAAAAACTGGACTCTGGAGGGGCATCTGCCTGGCTCAGTTGGTAGAGAGTGAGATTCTTGATCTCAGGGTTGTAAGTTTGAGCCCCATACTGGAGTCTGGAATCTGGGATTGGAGGTTGCAGCCCAGAACCTAGAGCCCAATGCCTGGAAGCAGAGCCCCTGCCCGGCCGGACATCGGATGCCTGAAACCAGAGCCAGGAGACTGAGCTCAGATCCTGGAGCCCCGAACCCAGAGCTTGCCCCTGAGCATTTACGGTGCGGGGCCTAGAGCTCCAGGCCCAGAACCTGGAGCTCAGGACCTGAAGTCTAAAGCCGGAGCTCCGAGCTTCCGGTCTGGAGCCTGGAAGCTGGAGCATGGGACTGCCATCTGGGAGAATGCTGTCACCCTCAGGCCTGGTCCCCAAGGCGGGCATGAAGGCACAGAGCTGGAACCGCACTAGGAAGGGAGCTGCGGGGAAGGGTGATTTCTGAGAAAAGCCCAAAGCAACCTCAGCTCTTTTGGCCACAGACTTTGGCCTCCTCCGTCAATGAGTGACCGGTGCCTGGGCCAACAGGATTAAACATTATTCAGGGCACTTATCCCCCAAACAAGGATGGGGCATCCTCAGGTCAGCGGCCCCTGCCCTGGATCCACAGATCTAACGTAGCCTGCCACACCGAATCTGGAAAACAGGGCTCGGAGGGGAGAACACGGCAGGGCCCTGCCTGCTCTGTGCCAGGCGGCTCAGATGGAAGTCCACGTTCTCCGAGAGAGGACAAAGTCAAGAGGGCCAGGGGAGGGACTGCTCTGGTCCCTAAGGGGAGGTGGGACCCAGCCCATTGGCGAGAATGGCTGCCTTGGCCACTGAGAGAGGACGCCCCCATGCATGCGCAGCGCACACTCACGCTGCGTCTATGTACCGGGCGGAATGTTCACGGCTGTGTCCACCACATGCTGACTCACCGTGGGGCTTATTTGTTGGTTGGAGAAATGAACACGTTGGTTCAAGGAGACCAGAGGATCCCTGTTGTGGGATGACACTGGTCGTTAGTCAGTTCTCCCCCAAAAAACCCAGTTCATGGAGGGATGGTCTGGCATGTTAGTTTTTCTTCCCTTGATGGTCCTCAAACTTGAGGTCCTGCAGGAAACGTACAGGCAGCAAACCGTGTGGATTTAAAGGAGCCGCTGGATCTTAGCCGAGGATTACAGAAACAGCTGGTTGTGCCAGCATCCCCAGCTTGCTCCGTTCCTGGACCAAGCTCCTGTTCTTGGGAGCGTTCTCTACTCTGCTCCGCAGCCCTGCTGCTCCCGGGGAAACTGTTTTCGTTGGCGTGATCTGTCAGTCTGTCACACTCACGTTGGCCGTGCTGTCTCGGCTCCCCACCTCCTCCTTCCCAACAAGCCCGCACAAGCTGCCCCCGCCCCCAGGGCCGCCCCAGGATGGCTCGCCCGGTCACTAAATCTGCTCTGTCCTCACGTTCCCCGACACCTCTGCAGCATCTGACCTGGCTGATCAGGGTGTCTCTCTCAAGACAGGGGTGACCTTGGCTTCTGGGACATCTGCTTTTCTGCTCTTCCCAATCCTTGTCACACCCGTTGGCCTCCTCTCAGGAGTCCCTCTTTTTTTTTGCCCTCCTCCAAAGATGGGTGCTCCTCCGGGCTCAGCCCTGTGCCTTCTCACTCCTCAATGTGCACATCCTCCCTCGGTGGGGGGGAGGCATCTTCACAGGCTACACCTGAGGCCTTGAGGCAGGCAGGACGCCAAGTCACTGTGGGCACCAAGGCTGTGACGGGATGCTGTCTTTGTACTGGCAGGGGTGGGTTTGAAAAGAGAGGGGTGACAGAGTCAGAATTGCATTTTGGAAAGCTGGCTGGCTGCTACTCTGGAGGTTGGATCGGGGGGGCACAAAGGCAGAAGCAGGGAGAGCATTCGGTGAGAGACAGTGGACCGGACCGGGGAGACGGCGAAAGGCTGAGGGAGCGCCCGCTGACAGGAAACGGGGAGCACTGGGTGACGGAGGAGAGACAAGTTGGTGGAGGAGAAGGACACATCCAAGGAGCCTGCTCTGTGTTTCTGGCTCAGATCAGAGGACCACACGCTGCTCCTGGAGGCTGGGAACGTGCGGGAGGCCCTGTCTGGGGTAAGGAGCACGTTGTGTACTTCAGACCCACAGAGCCAACTGCTCACCCCAGAGGGCCCTCAGACACAGTCTGTACAGACAGATCTTGGCATCTTCCCTCTAAAACTGCTCCTCCTCCCTGGTGCCATCTCTCAGGATGAGACGCCGCCAAGCCGCCAGGCTCCAGGCCCAGAGGTCTGGGGGAGGCCGTGGCCAGAGTGCCAGTGGGCAGACACGGAGGGAGTCAGCATTTGGGGGACTTGCAGAGACTGTCACCGGCTGGGAGGACGCAGCACGTGAGCGGGAGGAGTCCAGGTGAACCGAGGGGCAGAGACGTGGTCGCCTTCTCCACGCTCTCAGGAGCCCGGAAAACAACTCCGGTCAACTCCCCAGGGCTCCAGCGGCCACCCTCCCAAATCCCTTCGGAGGCAGTCACTGTCCACAGCGGTTTATAATGATGTCTCCTGCAGGGCCTATGATCCAGAACTGCGTCCTTCCTAAACCCCGAGCTCTGTGAGAGCGGGGAAGGTAGACTGCAAAATTATCAAAGATTCTAATCTTATTTTAAAAAGCACCCCTAGTTCATAAGGAGCACCTTGGATCCAGCGGCTCCTGCTCCGGGTCTGACCAGAGCAGGGCAGAGGAGAGGCACGAGGCCTGTGGTCGAGGTCCCCGGACCCACTGTGGATGGGGGGTGCCTGCAGCCAGACAGCCTCTGAGCCCAATGTGACTTTCCCAGCACTTGTGAGCGTGAGGACGATTCCGATACAAGAACTCAGCAATGACCGCCTGTCCCTGGCTCAGCGACAGCCCTCCCACCCATGCACGAACCCCAGCCTTGCCCAAGTCACTCCGTCCAGTCTGGAGAGTTTCCGGGACACCCAAGGGTTTGCTACATAAATTAAGGCTCAGGACAGAACATGATGCAACCATGAAAAACAACATTGGCCCTGAGTGTAAGTACACAGGGAAAGTAATATGCAATGGTAGGTGGAAAAAGAGCAAGATGCAGTCTTTCATAAGCAATAAAATCCAAATAGGTGAAAGAGGTACAGAGAAAAGGCTGAGAGGCAGTGTTCTGTGACAACCATGGGTTGAAGAAGCAGGATCGTTTTTATTTTCTTTTTTCTGTGAACGGAGACCTTTCTAGAAAGCCCCAGGTGGCTGATTGCCTGCCTCAGTTCTCCAGAATCTCCCAGAACAGGTCATAAGGCTCCACGGCTGATTTTCCAAACCAGGGCATTTTTTAAGTGAAAGGGAACTCTGGGCCAACAGCCGTCAGCCAGGACTTGGCCAGGCAAGCCAGGACTTAGGGTCACTGTACCCAAAACCAATCTCAGCTGCACCTCTGCCCACCCCTCCCCGATCCCCTGGGGGTTCTGTGGCCTAAACCGACACAGCCACAATGTGGTGGGGCCGGGATCCAAACCCAGGCTGGCCTTGTTCTCTGCTAGTAGCCACTGTGACAGAAACCACATTATGAACACTACCCAGCGGACAACTCCGCGATCCCCTGCAAATTAGTACAAACTAGTTGACTTTTGTCACGTTAGAGGGGAGCTGTGCAGAAACGTCCACCACCTTGATGGGAAAGGCTGGGTCTGTGTCACCCTAATATATGTGAGATATTGAACAAGACGGCGGCTCAGGGGGCTCCGAGCAATCAAAGGGCAACTCGTGAGCCAAGGGGAGTTGTTGACCTGAAATAGGGCTGTGAATCTAGAGGAAGTGGAGCCATTCCCTTGGTGGGGACACCGTGGCCATCCCAGGGACAGTGAGAGGGGCACAAGAGCGTGAAGAGAACGCACGTGCTGAGGGACTCTTCTAGGCACTGAGATGGGTCAACTAGCTCATTGACTTCAACCCACTGCAAAAGAGCTGCTGATTGCCATTTTATTTTATTTTTTTAAGATTTATTTCTTTGAGAGAGAGAGAGAGAGAGAATGAGCGGGCGGGGCCGAGGGACAGAGAATCCCAAGCAGATTCCCCAGTGAGCGCAGAAACCGATGCGAAGCTTGATCTCACAACATCTCACGACCCCGAGATCATGACCTGAGCTGAAACCAAGAGTGGGACACTTAACCGACTGAGCCACCCAGGCGCCCCCCTGATTGCCATCTTATCTGTGAAGTGACTTGCCTCAGCACCCCAGGCTGACTCAGGGATTAGACCAGGAGAGAGCTGGCCTAACCGATCTTGGCTCAGCATAGAGTAGGAACTCAACTATTGTTCTGGGCATGGAGGGAGAAACACATGACTGGGTGGCTAGGTAGGTGGGTGGGTGGATGGATGGGTGGGCGGACGATGGTTAGACGGCTTACTCAGACAGTTGCCCAAGCTAGATTTTGAGTGGAACCCACCCCTGCTGGATCTGTTAAATCTTCCTCCCTTAGAAGGGAAATCTCTCTTCTCATCTCTCTTGTGAATCTGAGCCCCAATTCACGCTCCAGAGCAAAGGAAACAAGCTTCTCAGAGTCTCCCTAAGGGCCCTCTCTGGGTTTCAGGAGTTTTGCAACAGACCCCATACCATCATCAGCCTCTCGATCCAGAAACCCAACTGTCGTATAGTTCATCTTTCTGCCATGCTCCCCCTCCCCCACTCCACTGCCCAAGGATCCCTGGGATGGATCTTCTCCTCATTCCTCCTGCCCCATTTGATTCAGACCTCATCATCTCTCCTCTAGACCATCTCATCAGCCTCTTAGCTGGTCCCTATGCTTCCAGACTTGTCCCCTTTGGTAGACAACCCCCTCCTTAAAGAGACCATTCTAAAATGCAGACCGGGCCCTTCCTGATCTGACCAGGGGCTCCACATTCTCTCAGACGCATCCTGGATTTCTGGTCGCGCATTGGAGACTCTCTCTGACTCAATGCCATGCAGCCTTTACAGGTTTCTCTCCTGTTACTTCTTCCATCGCATGCTCCCTCTCCTCCAAATGCCCCCAAGACCCACAGACAGACCCACAGACATCCAGATGCATGGCAAGGCTACTCCATGGGGAGTGGTGTCAGGCCAAGAATGAGGGGAAGGGGCTGGAGCCATGAAATTTCTCTTTGGAGACCTGGGGAATAAGGTGCCTAAGTGGCATCAGGGTCTCTGCCTGGGGGGCAGAAGAGGTGCCCTAGCTGGGCTTGGGTCTCTTTCAAGCTGAGTTTCTGTGTGGGGAAAGGGAAAGCCTGAACACAGACTCCCCCAGCAGAGCTGACGATTAGTAATTAACTGGGAGGAATCTCCGGGGGGAGGTTAATCGGGGAACAGAGGGAGGGCAGCTAGGGTTTTGGGACTTTGCCCTTGACCCAAGAGTATAAAGAGGAGGGTCCCAGCCCTTCCTCAGGCCCCTGGGGCTTCCTTAAGTAGCTGAGCAGGAGCTAAAACACAGAACCCCGAGGTAAGCCCAGGGCTCCCCGCTCCCAAACCCATCCCTGAGTCTTAGTAGGCAAGACCCTATCACCCCCACTCCCTCTCCTCTGCCCTAATTGTGCTTCCCCATCCTGCACCCATAACATCTCAGTCCCAGTCCGCCTGGCTTACCCCCCCTCCCCCCCACAAAAGGAAAGAGGACTCATGCTCTTCCAGCGCTTAGAATTTAGCTCAGCCCCACCCCGCCACCAAACAGCCAAGGGCCCTTGGGACAATGTAGGGGTGTGGGGGTATGGGTTGCTGATATAGGCTGGGGTACTCCCACCCCAACAACCAAGAGCCCCCGGGGCAGTTCAGGGGGCCCTAAAGCAAGCCAAGGGCTTGCCAGATTGGAGGTAACATGGGGAAACCTCCTTACCTAAACCGGCCCTGGTCTGAAACTCATTCGTGGGAGAAAGGCCATCAGTGTTTGTTTATTGCTGGGAGGGAGGGAGGCAGATGGGGAAAGAAGTTCATTTGTGGGGG
>CM052895.1:75737102-75782070 GCA_028534135.1 Potos flavus | reverse complement strand
CCCCAGGAAGGCTCAGCTCCTTATCACCCATAGTCACTTATTCCACCGGCCAGGGAAACAGAACCTGCTGGAGCTATACATATGATTTATTGCAAGGAGTTGGTTTACATGACTGGGGGGCTGGCTGAGCAAATCCAAAATCCATAGGGCAGGTTGTTAGGAAGAACGGGCTGGAACTCTCGGGGGAAGCCAATGCTGGATGGCCTCCGTTTTGCTCTTAGGGCCTTTTATCTCGCTGGATGAGGCCCACTGAAATCATCAAGGGTGATCCCCTCACTTAAATCAGCTGGTTGTAGAGGCAAATCACACCTGTGGAATACCTTCCCAGCAGCAGCTAGACGAGCACCGATCGAATGACTGAGTCCTGTAGCCTAGTTAAGCTGACTCAGGAAACTAAGCATCACGCTCGCGTGTGCACGTATGGGCACAGATCTGTCTCCACAGGCAGGACATGGGCCCTCATATCCACACGTGACACACAGTGCATCTGTCCACCATGCTTGCACACACACGTGTCCCTGTGACCCCAAGGCTGAGCGGTGTCGTGGCAGGACTGCCCAGTCGGGGCTGGGATGTAGGTAGGTGTTTGGGGGCAGAAGCTGGATGGCCAGTTAGTTAAGGGGTGCCCTCTTCTACTAGTGCTGGAGGTGAGCTCTGCCATTCCCATCATCATGGGCTCCAACATCGGCACGTCTGTCACCAACACCATTGTGGCCCTGATGCAGGCGGGGGACAGGACTGACTTCCGGCGGTGAGGGGGTAGAGTGGTGAGGGGCCCGTGTGTGTCGGGGGAGGGTGGTCCCCGGGGCCAGCGGCCCCCAGCCGAAGTGCAACGTGGCCTCCCTGCCCAGGGCCTTCGCAGGGGCCACGGTGCATGACTGCTTTAACTGGCTGTCAGTTCTGGTCCTGCTGCCCCTGGAGGCCGCCACTGGGTACCTGCACCATGTCACTCGACTGGTGGTCGCCTCCTTCAATATCCGTGGTGGCCGCGATGCCCCCGACCTGCTCAAGATCATCACAGAGCCCTTCACCAAGCTCATCATCCAGGTGGGGGCAAGGCTGGCGTCGGGAGGCGGGGCTGGGGGATAGTAAGGACCCTGCTCTCACAGCCCCCCACACACATCTTGCACACAGCTGGACAAGTCTGTGATTACCAGCATTGCCACCGGCGATGAGTCCCTGAGAAACCACAGTCTGATCCGGATCTGGTGCCACCCAGACCCCGCCGGGGTGAGTCTCAGGTGTGGCCACAAGGAATATTGTGCCAATCCCTTCCAGTCCCCCAGCGGCTTTAGGCAGCTATTTCCAGTCAACTTGAGTGGACATGTCAATGATCTAGCCCAGTGGTTCTCAAAGTGTGGACCCGTGGCACCCATACCACCTGAGAACCTATTAGAGCTACAAGATATTCGGCCCTTCCCTAGACCTACTAAGGTCTAGGGAAAACTACCAGGAAAAAACTGGGGGGCGGGTGGGATGCAGCAGCCTATGTTTCAACAAGTCCTCATGGTCGGCTCCGTGCTCCAGTTTGAGAACCACTGATCTGGCTCTACCTTCTGGCTTCGCAGGGAGAGGACAGGCTCCGAGAGGCTGAGACGCTTGCCGGAGCTTGTCCTGCCGTTTCGGGGCCCTGAGGACAGGTCTAGAAGTCTAGGGCTCTCTTCTCCCCGCTAGGGTGCCCGGGGTTCGTGATGCAGCCGTGCCATGTTTGGGGGCCCAGGTAACGTGGGGAGGGGGCGGTGATGGGGTTATGAGGCTGCCTGGGAAAGCTGAACAAACAGGAATAAGACAAGGGCGCCACGTGGAGACCTCCCTGGAGACACGACAGCGACCTGTACTCTCGTCGGGGCTCCTTCCCCTGGAGACCGCCACAGGCGTGTGTCCACACGTCCTTCCGCACCGTTCCTACTACCCAGAATGGAGACCTGCTTGGATCAGTGGGACGCTTGGGGCTCCACCGTGACGCCAGGCTCACAGGAAAGCAGGCGATCGGCACACTTTCTCACTCAGCCACGGAAAGGGAAGTGTTTCATCAAAACCCTGATCCACGGTATTTGCTTCTCCTCAATGATCACATCCAAGAAGCGACTCCATTCAGAACAGAGAGAAAGCAACCCGAAGCCCAGGGCTCAGCAGGCCCGGCCCCCTCATCCTTCCTACTTGCTACTGGATGTCCCTGGCCCTTGATCCCAGCGTGAACACAGAGCAGCCTTTCAACCCGCCCTCTGCGGTGCCTTCCGTCGCATCGGAGCCGCGCAGCTCTGGTCCGGGACTTCGGAGTGCTCCAGGCAGTCGGACATCAAAAAGCCCACGCGGGCAACTCTCAGGCTGGCTTTGTGACCCTCCGACATGGTGCCGCCTTCTCACCTGTCCCCTGGGCACTCTCTGAGCTCTCTGAATTGCCCAAATCCTCTTCACTCCATACCAGAATCCGGACGACACAGACATCACACTGCTGATCTTCACAGGAAACAAGCCAGGGGAGGGAGCTCCCGGGCTGCGGAGGCCTGCCCTCGGGCCTCCCCGGCCTCCCCCGGCAACACGTGCACTAGACGCCGCCTGCCCCTGCTGGGATCCTCACAAAGCACCAGCGAGGTGGACACAGAAATCCCATCTTCCACAGGAGGAACCCGGGCCTGCTCGAGTGAAGTCAGCCACCCAAGTTCGCCCTCCGGGGGCGCTGTCCCCACTGCTCCAGACGTCACTTCCCTGAGCGCTGGTCTCGCAGCCCGGCTGTCCCGGAACAACGGGGCAGCCAGAGCAGCATCCAGATGGGATTTCCCTGGCTTGGAGAGTAGCTGATGGGTGGCATCCGAGCTCTCTGTTCTCACCCTCTCTCAAGGTCAGGTCATGTGGAACACGGCTGCGCGGCCACGTGCCTGCCCTGGCCACGTGTGCTGGGGGCTCCCCCTGCACCAGACTCGAACTTTTCCTGTGGCCCCCAAGTCTCCCTTCCAACCTGTCCTGGTGGCCTCCAGCTTTCACCCAAGTGGACCCAACCTCACCCAAGCCAGTCTCCTAGGAACCCAGTCACCAGAGACAGTACTGGGAACCGAAGGGTTTCCAGATGGTGGAAGAAAACCCAGAGGCAATTTTAATGTTTCCACACCCCTTGACACTCCAAGGGCCTACCCTTGTCCTGGGAATTACCTTCTTCTGTACACACACTATGGACTGCCAACCTTACTTGCTTGGTTTAAACAAGTATCCTTTGAGGACTTGCAACCAGGGAACCAGGTTTTATCACTGGCCCATTTTATAGGCCCAGAGAGGCTTGCCCAAGTCCATACCATGAAGGAAAGATGAAAATCCTGGTGGAATCTGGAGCACATGCTTCTGAACCCCCATCTCGCTGCCTCTTCCAGAAGTCAGTCTGGTGTCCTACCATATGTGTTCATTTCCCACTCTGCCCATCCGGCCGAATGCCACAGGTGACCACAGCCACCCAGAGACTGCTCCGGGGGTGGCAGGCGCCGCTGTAAGGAGTTCTCCTCTTTGCCACCAGATGGCGCAGCTGGCACGGTGATTTCTGCTTCCAGAAACACAAAGACCCTGAGCTCCCCTTCCCCTGCAGGCTGAACTACAGCACAGGCCCACATCCTGTGTGTTTCTCCCCAGGGAAAGGATTCTTGAAGCCTCACAGTCTTCTGTGAGCTTAATCGTGTCCTTCAGTTCCTACTGGCGCTTAAATCCTAACTCTCTTCCAAGATTCCTCAAAACAAGCCCCAGGAAGTGGTGGGCAGCGTTATAGACCTCATGCTGCAGGGAAGGAAATTGGGCCCCAGAGAGGTTAAGTGTTTGGTCCAGTATCACACCGCTGGGAGTGCTCAGGTGGAGTTTCAGCTTAGGGCTTCTGGGGCTCAATTATTCTGTTCTTCCCACAGAACTCACCACCCCCACCAAACCCCCAGGCCCAGGAAGGATGGGCACGCCTAGGGGTATGTCCCAGACCCTGGGCTGCCCAGTTATTTGTCAGGGCTAGAGCTCCCACCTTCTCGACAAGGAAGCCCTGGGCCTGCTCCCTCCCCTCACTCAGGACCCACCTCCAGCCTGACCTTGCAGCCTACCCACTCTCTGGCCTCCCCGCCCCTACTCCTCTCTAGCCCAGTTACGGTTTCTGCTGTAAAGTCCCCCCCCCCCCACTTCCCATGAGCTCAGCCAGAGCCACACAATCCCAGCAGAAAGGTCAAGGGTCAAAACCTTAGCGACCTTAGCCCTCAGCTTTGCCCTGCCCACACACAGCCAGCCCTGAGTGGGACGACCCCCCCTCCCCAAAGTTCCTCCCCTAAGAGACCCTGGGCCCAGCCAGGTCACTGGGGCACAGGCTGGTCAGGCACTCATTTGTCTCAGGGATCATCTGCTTCCCAGGGCTCCAGGCTGGTCCACCATGGTCTTCCTCAACAGGGCCAGGACCCTGAGACATGCCAGAAGGAGCCATTGATCCTGACCTAGGATATCAATCTCACACAAACACATAAGCACACGCCCATTCCACTGTGTGGTCCTAGATGGGCCCAGGGATGGAGAGAGTCTAGTCCTGATTAGGAGGCACGATGTCTTACTGAAGACTTATTATGACATAAGCCTGCGGAGAGCACTTTGCATACATTTCCTCCTGTAATTTTTACAACAGCTCTCTCTTTTTTTAAAAGATTTACTTATTTATTTATTTGACAGAGAGAGAGAGGGAGAGAGAGAATAAGCAGGGGGAGAGGCAGAGGAAGAGGGAGAAGCAGGCTCCCCGCTGAGCAAGGAGCCTGATGCGGGGCTCGATCCCAGGGTGCCGGGACCATGATCTGGGTCGAAGGCAGACGCTTAACCGACAAACCATCCAGGTGCCCCTTTATAACAGCTCTTATGTCGTTGGCACAAGAAACAGGACTTGCTTACATCTGCAGGACAGACAGCACCCGGCTCTCCCCCTTACACCCGCTCTCTCCTGCCCACGCAGCAGTTACCATGGCCTCCCCAACCTGCTTTTCCGGTGGAGCCCACCAGAGACTACTCTCTCCTGGTTTCTCAGCTTGCAGCAGCGGCCTGAGCTTGAGGGTGCCCCAGGGCCCTGGTCTGGCCAGCTAGAACACGGACGAGCACACTGCCCCACTCACAGCAGCTCAGGCCGCTAAGAGAAACCAGATTTGAAGCCAGGCACCAGAAATAGTTCTTCTCTCTCATATATTTTATAAATGACACTGTTCGGAATAAACCCTAAAGGGGCCATGACAACGAAGTGCAGCTCTCCCACCTGAGACACGACCCTCAGCACAGGGGAGGTCCGGGGCTGTGGGGGGCAGAACTTCCGGGGACCAGTGCCCATACCAGTTCCCAGAGGCGGCAGAGGGGGAATAAGGAAAAGTCGTAGCTCTGGCGTTTTGCCCGGGGCCCTGGGAGTACCTATCCCTTTCTAGGGCTCAGTTCTTCCTTTGGGAGATGGTTTCTCCTCATCCAAGTGCAGCCCACTTTCTCCTTTCAAGGCTGGGATCCTGAGGGCAAGATAAGGCTCCCCATTGCATTTAAGAAAAAATAATTCCTCAGTCCGATGAGGCTGCAAAGTAGTGGGCCGGGCCAACATGGCCCTCACATAATTGCAAAGAACGGGGTTTCTCTTGTAAAATTGGGCCATTTGGCCACGTGGGGCTACGTCCCCGGATGGCGACAGTGGCCTGGAGCTGACTGGCTCCTGCCCCTCTAGGCCCGACATGCGCTCCTCCACCACCTCCACGCTAAACCCGAGCCCCTCAGTGAGGCTACCTGCCTGGCCCTGGGCCCTCTGAACTGGGGGGCCTCTCCCCACTGAGGAGCAGGTGGGGATGGAAGAAGGGCGGGGTTTGGACTTCTGCCCACTGGTGGTCCCCCTTCCCCGTACCCCAACCTTCCCCATAAGGATTTGAGCAAGAGGACAATGGAGCTTGGGCTAATGGTGCCTCAGGCGAGAGGACGGGGCACAGGTGCTGAGGAAGGGGCGGGGCAACACCAGGAGAGGGACAGGTGATAAAGGATGGGGAAGGGAGAGTTTTCGGAAGGAGGGCCACAGTCAGAAGCACCCAATGCCAAGGAGAGGTGAAGGGAAATGAGGACAAGAAGCCACAGGATCGGGGCGCCTGGGTGGCTCAGTTGGTTAAGCGACCGCCTTCGGCTCAGGTCATGATACTGGAGTCCCAGGATGGAGTCCCACATCGGCTCCCAGCTCAGAAGGGAGTTTGCTTCTCCCTCTGACTCACCCCTCTCGTGTGCTCTCTCTCATTCTCTCCCTCTCAAATAAATAAATAAAATCCCTGTGGGCCCCAGTGACAGCCAGATGGGCAGACGGATAGGACAGAATATTCAGAGGGCTGACCATGGCCAGATCCTCGTGTGGCGGGTATTTCCACCCCCATCTCTCCAGCAGAGGAGACAGGCTCAGGGAGACAGGCCAACTGTCCAAGGGCATGTAGCCAGGTCTACCTCCATCCCTCCACTCCCCACCTCTCCCTGACCCCCCCTTATCACTCTCCTTTTAATCTAGGCTCCCACCCCCATGTCCAGGGCAGAGGCCAACACCAGCTGGACCCCTGGAAATGCCACCATGGAGAAATGTGAGTGCCTGCATCACGGGAGATGTTTGGCATGGCAGGGGCATAGCTGGGCAGAGGAAGGGCTGTCCTCACCCCCAACCCCCGCCACTGCTGCTACCAGTCTCAGGAAAGCCAGCTGTCAACGAGCTCAGGTCCTAAGCACTGCCGTTGAGGCTGAAGGAGGCTGGGATGGGACCTTAGGCTCCAGTCCCGAGAGGGCAGCAAAGGCAGGGGGCTGGGAAGCCACGGTGGGGGTTCAGCTCTCAGCTGCTTGACACTTCCCCCTGCCAGGCAACCACATCTTCGTGGACACAGGGCTACCTGACTTGGCCGTGGGGCTCATTCTGCTGGCCGGCTCCCTGGTGCTCCTGTGCACCTGCCTTATTCTCCTTGTCAAGATGCTCAACTCTCTGCTTAAGGGCCAGGTGGCTAAGGTCATTCAGAAGGTTATCAACACGGGTGAGCCCCCAAGAACTGGGTGTGCGGGCCCCAGGATGGGACCTTCCAAATCTTACTAAGTCCCGCCGCTGCTTTGCTGTGATCCAGGCGAAGCCCTGGCATCTTGAGCCTCAGTTTCTCCCTGTGTTGAGTCGGGTGATTTCTGAGGCTCCCGAGGTGCTGGCAGCTGGGGATCTGTGGCTGCCTCTGGCTGTGGTTCCATTCCAGTAGGTGGCTCCAGATTCTCAGAGGCCACGGATTCATTCAACAAATACTCCCTGCACCCGTGTGCCCAAGCATGGTGTCATGCCAAGGATCCAGAGCTGAGCCACAGAGATGGATCCCACTCTCAGGGGACTCCCGGCTCAGAGGAGGAGACAGATGTGCAATGAAAAATAAATAATCGAGGGGGGATACATTCAGATCGAGGAGTGACTGCCAAGGAGAAAGCAAAAATGACAAATAGAGAGTATGGAAAAAGCTTTCAATGGGCAGTCAGCAGCCTCTGTGAGGAGGTCAGTCAGACAGTCAGACATGGCTGAAGAGTGTTCTGTGCAGAGGGAACAGCCAGTGCAAAGGCACAGAGGCGGGAACCAGCTGGGCAGAAAGATGGCCAGCAGCGTAGGGGGAGCGCAGCGAGCAAGGCGGGGAGAGGTCGGCAAGGTCACAGGGATGGAGCCGACGCCGGGGGCCCCTACAGGCTGTGCTCAGAGCCCGGACTTTAGTAAGGGTAATAGGGGCCCTTGAAGGGTTGGGGCAGGGGAGTGACACCGTCTGATTTTCATCACAAGCTTCATTTCAGGCTCTGGGGACAGTGGCCGGCACTGGCAGAGGTTGCGTAACGAATGCTGGAGTCAGGTGCATTTGCGGATCTCAGGAGCTTAGGGGCGGGAGAAACAAAGTCTGCCAGAGGGCAGAGGGTCAGAGAGGGCTTTTCAGCAGCTGTGTATCTGCATGGAGCCTCTAGGAGGAACATGGAGAAGAAGGAAGGATATTCTGGGCAGAGGGAACAGTCTAAGCGATAGTGTGATGGAGCCAAGCTGAGAAGGGCCTTTAATCCAAGATCGAGGAGGGCGAGTAGAAGCCACAGCAGTTGAGCAGGGGACTGGACTGACAAGGCCCCACCAGCAAGCTGGTACCCAATACCTCCTCCCTACGGCCTCCCTCTGCCAATGCCCTCCTCCTGACCCTGCCGGGACGGGGGTGTCCTCGTAGACTTCCCCGCCCCCTTCACCTGGGCCACAGGCTACTTTGCCATGGTGGTGGGTGCCGGCATGACCTTCGTTGTTCAGAGCAGCTCTGTGTTCACCTCGGCCATCACCCCGCTCATCGGTGAGTGTCCGTGGCACGGCGGGCGGGGGGAGGGGCAGGCTGCCAGGGAAAGGGCCGAAGGAGGGGCCTGGGGGAGAACCTAGCCTCTTCGTTTGCCCCCAGGCCTAGGTGTGATCAGCATCGAGAGGGCCTACCCCCTCACGCTGGGCTCCAACATTGGCACTACCACCACGGCCATCCTGGCTGCCCTGGCCAGCCCCAGGGAGAAGCTGTCCAGCTCCTTCCAGGTGCGCCTGGGAGGGTCCCTGCTGGGGGCAAGACAGAGCTGGGACTGAGGCGTGGCACCCGACCCAGGGTGGGACCCCACGTAACAAAGTTTCTGACTGCCTACTGGGGGCCACCCACTATGCCAGGCTCTGTGGAAACCGCACGGGGCAAAGTCGGCCTGGTGCCACCCCCAAGGCTGTAGCATCTACCGGGCAGGAATTACTCAGATAATCATGTTAACAGCAGCTAATGGGATCTGCGCTCTGAGGAAGAGATGCAGCATGACGGAGGGCTGGCCCATTCTCGGGGACCAAGGACAAGTAGTGGGACAGATGGCAAACAGGTTGCTGTTTTAGGAGCAAGGGAGTGAGGACAAGCCCGGGGCTGAGGCCAGAGCCGCTGAGCCAGAAACTAGTATGCCATCTCTTTGCTGCCGGGTTTGGGCAGGATCAGTGGGGAACTTGCGAGAGGGGTCATTGGGGAAAATGTGTAGCATTAGGGCAGAAGTGTCTCAGTATTTTCCTAGGAGCACATCAGCCCTAACTTTGTGCTGCCCAGGCCAGGCCAGGCTCCCATGATCCGGCCCTGCTGGCATGATGGGGAGCCGGGGCCCATGCCCACCTCAGCCCCTCTGCCCTCTCCTCTACAGATCGCCCTCTGCCACTTCTTTTTTAACATCTCGGGCATCCTGCTGTGGTACCCGGTGCCCTGCACACGCCTGCCCATCCGCATGGCCAAGGCGCTGGGCAAACGCACGGCCAAGTACCGCTGGTTTGCCGTCCTCTACCTCCTCCTGTGCTTCCTGCTGCTGCCCTCCCTGGTGTTCGGCGTCTCCATGGCAGGCTGGCAGGCCATGGTGGGTGTGGGCGCACCCTTCGGAGCCCTGCTGGCCTTCGTGGCGCTTGTCAGCGTCCTGCAGCACCGCAGCCCCGGACACCTGCCCAAATGGCTACAGACGTGGGACTTCCTGCCCCGCTGGATGCACTCGCTGCAGCCCCTGGACCGCCTCATCACCCGCGCCACGCTGTGCTGCGCCAGGCCTGAGCCCCGCTCCCCGCCGCTGCCCGCCAGGGTCTTCCTGGAGGAGCTGCCCCCCGCCACCCCCTCCCCCCACCTGGCACTGCCTGCTCGACACAACGCCACCCGCCTCTAGCCGGCGGCCCGAAGTGCTGCCGGGGGCCAGGGAAGGGCCTGTGCTGGGTGCCCGCTGTGGACAGGCGGAGGGGTGTGTCCGTGCACTCTGGGCATGGGCCTGTCCTTGGGTGAGTCCGCAGAGGTCTGGGCTTGTGGGACTGAGAGTCCATGCGTGCGTGCATGTGGGCACGTTCAGGTGCGACCACGTGTCGTCCTGCCTGTGTGGACTGACGCACCCGTGGGGGGCTGTGCGCAGGCTGCAGGGTACCTGGCTAAGATTGTGAGTCCTTGGCCCATAGGGGGGTCTTGTTTGGAGGCCTGTGCTTGGCTCTCCTGTACACACAAGTCCGACTTGGCGGAGCGGGAGTAAAGGCGGGTCCGAGGACGTGACTTGCAGCTGTTTGCTTGTGCAGAGATGTGGGTGCGTGAGTCACTGGCTGAGTTCTCACCCCTCCCTGTCATCTTCCTCCCTCCATTATACCACTCTCCTCATCCTCACCCAGCTGTTGTGCAGTACCGCCACAACCCCCTTTCCCGATACTGCGCAATGAAAAAGGAATTAAATCCTCATTATGCATTTACAAGTCTGTGTGCTCTCTGTCCGGGGAGGGAGGGAGACCATGGCTTGGGGTTTAGCAGCACTATTTCATGCAAGCTTGCCCGGACAATCCACCTAACCCTGCCTTAATGAGTCCAACCCCTGATTCAGACTTCCTGGGAGTCCTTCCTAGGGCCTCGGACCACCCCCAAGGCAAGTATAAGGAGGGCTCTCTGCGCCATCCCCAACCAGCTGACTCCCTCCCCCTTTCTAGGACAAGATTAGTGTTCCAGAAAACAAGTGACAGGTGGGGGCTTGTCAGGAGACACTGGGGGAGGGGGCAGGGAAGGTGAAAATGGGCAAGAGAGGCCATGCCCTGGGCCCCGGTGCATAGGGGAGCAGGGACCAGACACCCTCCCTCCCACCTTTGTCCTATACCTTTGGGCAATAAACCAAGCCTCACTTAAACCAATCCAAGATTTTCAATTTCTCCTTTTCCATAAGGGCCCTGGAGCTGAGGCCTGCAGAGTGAGGGTCAAGGGGTGGGGGATACCTAAGTTCTTCCTTCTAGTTCAGGCAGTCCTCTGGGGCCTTTGGACCCCAAGAGAGGAGGAAGGCCCTAGGGCCCCAGACCCCATTGTGATGGTCTTGGACATGTGCTCTCCTTCCACTTTGGGGCATGTGGGATGAGATGCAAGAAACTGGGAGCCCCAGAGCTGCTCTCCAAACTACCAGCCCTACTCCATCACCCCTCACAACACTTGCAGAGGCTTCCTCCTGCCAAGTGGAGGGTGTGAGTACACCTGCCTCCAGCCTGATTCCCTGACTCCACAGGGCCTAGCTGGGGTGCACCTGGGGAGGGATGTGGGCGGGGCTCCCTTTATAGTGTGTCTTGCACACAGGTGTGGAAAGTTTTTTGGGAAAGGACTCTGGGAAGTCAGGCCAGGGGCCTCTGCAGGGCACTCGTGGATAAGAGGGCCGGGTCTAGGGTACAGGAGGCTGGGAAGCCTCTGAACTCAGAATCTCAGCCCCATCACGTAACCCCCTCTGCAAGAATCTTCCAGGGAAAGTGGTTTCCTCATCTGCAACTGCCCTGCGCGCAAACATGGGATGAGCTAGCCACGCCCAGCAGTTTATTTTGGCCCAGCCGCCCCAACGCCTAGCTGTCCGGCTAGGTGCCCTGCGTGCGCAGCCCCTTGATCAGTTCATGCACTGTCTTGTTGAGGATGCCCCCGTGCACGCCGCGCCGGCCCATGAGCACTAGGAGCACGCGCGGGGTGTGGCCGACGCAGACCGCGCGCCCGTCCAGCCCCTTCGTGCGCGCGTCCAGAACTCCATCGCCCTCAGACAGCAAGTGATCGCGGATGACGCAGCAGCGGCGGCCGCCCACGCTCAGGCCCGACTGCAGGAAGGTGCGCCGGTCAGGCCCCGTGAGCACACCCACCTCCTGCGGCGATATGGCAGCCAGAAGGCCTCCGGGGCGCGATGCCCACACGCAGCGATTGTCTGAGTGACCCACGATGGCCACGTCGTCAATGCGCTGGTCCCGCAGCACCGCACTGATATAGCCCTTCCAGTCTCCCATTCCAGCTCAGAGTGCGCCCCTCGCGTCTGAGCGCACTTTCCCCGGGCTATCCGGCTGTTCCCCGTGCCTGGAACCGCAGGCACTGTGACGCACGTCAGGGCCGGGTTGTGACACTGAGGCATGGCGATGTCACAGAGAGGCTATGTACACTGGAGAATGTATACGTGGGGCGAGGGGAAGGCGTGGTGAAGTTGTAAAGTTAGCCTAAAAGAGGAAATCACATATGTCTATATAACCCTTGAAAAACTAACTTAATTGGCTCACCAAGCACAGCGTACACTTCGGTTTAAGAACAAAAAGAAAGAGAGCACGTCTGGACAGCCAGAGCTTGCTGCCTGGTAACCATTCAACCCCCAGAATCCCCAGTTTGGTTCAACATTAGGAACATCAGACTCTCCTGGACAGCGGTTAAACAGATTGCTGGGTCCCAATTCAAGAGTTTCTGATTCAGTAGTAAGGGAGGTAGCCAGAGAATATGCGTTTCTAACAAGTTCCCCATTGATGCTGCTGCTGGTTGTCCAGGCACACTTTGAGCCCCACTGCCCTAGTGCAAGTTGGGGTGGGGGGTGACTTCCACATTGCCAGCTCTGATCTACACCGGTGTTTTAATGTTAAGCCTTTCTGACCCTGGTTCTCAGCCTCCACTGCACATAGAATCACCCGGAGAGATATAAAAACATACCACTACCCACACCCCAACTCTAGAGATACTGATTTAATTGATCTGAGGTAGATCTCAGGCATAGGTTCAAAAAGCTCTCCAGATGATTTTGGTGTACAGTAGAGGTTGAGAACCTCTGTTCTAGAAACTTCAAAGGTTAATATTAGTTTCAAACAAAGAGTAATAATATGGAGTCATCTCGCTCAGGGCTTGGTACACAGTACGGCTTAGTAAAAGTCCATTGGACATGAATCTCTATATCTTGCTTAAGATCCCAATAGATCCTGTTCCCTGAGGGCTGTGGAGAACTGCACAGGTTTACTGTCTTGGCATCTCCCATCCAGGTCCCTGCAGAGCTGTGCCTCTCAAGCATTTTCAAAAGCACTTTATTGAGTGCCTACTCCAGACCTGGTGCTAAGAGGAATGGAACAATCCTTGCCATCCATAATCATGGGCCAGCCACCCTTCGTTCCAGAATAGCTCAGGCGGGAAGAACGAGTCCCTGGACGGTCAGGAATTGGTGTGCTCCTGGATCCAGGTCAGGTAGCTGGCCACGTCGGTGTACACACCTGGCTTGTAGCGGTCGCCACAACCCGAACCCCAGCTGATGATACCTCGCAGGATG
Organism: Potos flavus; assembly: GCA_028534135.1. NCBI lineage: Eukaryota > Metazoa > Chordata > Mammalia > Carnivora > Procyonidae > Potos > Potos flavus. The sequence continues at coordinate 75,768,996 of CM052895.1, read as the reverse complement.
AGCTGGCTCTCTGCGGCCTCGTCCTCACACACTAGCGGGCCCCCGGAGTCACCCTGGGTCGGGGACACGTGGCTCAGCGCCCTTGGTCTGGGGTCTGCACTTGACCGGGTGGAGCCCGCGCATGGACTCACCTGGCAGGCGTCGGTGCCGCCCTCAAGGAAGCCAGCGCAGAGCATGCCGGGGGTAAAAGAGGCTCCGTGCACGTCGGGGGCGGAGCAGCGCTCCGAAGCGATGAGCGGCACCTGCGCTTCTTGTAGGAAGCTGGAATATTCCCCCGCGCCTGCGAACCGAGAGCGCTTTCCTCACACCCCGCGCGACTCTGCTTGCCGCCCACTAATTGACCTCTATAGCAGCAAGTCCGTGAGGAAGAGAGTTGCTGTTAACACCATTTCATAGACAAGAAAATAGACCAGAGAGGAGCCGGGATTTGAATGGGCGGGGCGGACTAGGACTGCTTTGGAACCCCACCCTCACTTCCCACCCAATGTCTCAGAACAATGCTCCCCAACTGCGAACCAACTGCCCCAGCGCGAGGCCGGCATCCTTGTTAGCCCTGGCATCGCAGCGCCCAGAAAGAACCAAGAAAAAGTGTGATTCTCTCTGTACCCCTACGAGACTTGGAGAACCCCCCCCCCCAGCAGCGAAGCCCAGGCCCTGGCAGGAGGGGACTGCAGAGACAAGGGCCCTGCAAGTCCTCCCAACCCACCAGGTCAGCGCCACCTGTCCCTAGTGGTACCCAACCTGCGGGTTTCTCTCGCCTACCCCGGTGGCCAGAGGTGTCCCTGCCGCCCCCAGCCGTTCTGCCTACCCTCGAACTGGTGACCCCAGCCGGCCACCTCGCAGAGCAAGGCCTCGGGCTCCGCTGGGCTGGCAGCGCCGCTCGGCAGGCACACCGGCTGAACGAAAGGCGACGGGAGCGCGCAGCGGCCGTCCGCTGTCTCCTGCAGGCGCAGCACCGCTAATCCAGGCGGGGAGAGGGTGAGACCCGGACGCCGGGACTCAGAGCCCTCCCCCACCCTTTCCCCTGGTCGCCGCGGGGCCGCCCCCACGCACCCAGGTCGTGCTGGTAGGTGATGGGCGAGAAGGCCTCGTGCAGGCGGTACGCGCGCACGGCCAGCGTCTGGCACTGCTCGCAGCTCTGGTTATGGCGGTCCTGGCCGAGCACCACCCTCAGCTCCTCTGGCGCGGGCCTGCCGGCGGAGGGGGTGCAGGGGAGAAAGCGCGCTCAGGGCCGGCCACTGGCCTCCTGCTCCTGAGCCCGTTGCTGGGTTTCGGCTTCCTCCTGCGGGGTTGGGGAAGGGTGCGGGGAGGTAGGGCAAGGGTTCGAGTGGCGCGCAGAAGCCGGGCACGTAGGAGAGAGGAGCTAGGGTCCCGGGCGGGGCGCCGGGCGGGAGGGGGACTCGCCGGTTCTGCAGGCAGTGAGCTGCCGTCAGCACCCAGCAGGAGGCGATGAGGCTGCCGGCGCAGAAATTGTGGCGCCAGTACAGCGCAGCGATGTAGGGGTGCGCCCCGGGCAGGGCCACCAGGCCCCCGACGACACGGCTCATCGAGGACAGCCGTTTCCGGAGCCGCTGTCCGCAGCCCGACCTGGGCACAGGAGTGGGCTGCTCCGGCGTGGCGCCCGAGGCTGTGGGAGCAGCCCAGGCTGAGTGCTGGGAAACCCACTGAGGGTTGGAAGGTAGCTCGCCTTGCGCCCTCCGACTTCCCGCCCCTTCGCAACTACCTGGGGTCGGAGGCTGAGGCTTCTGCAGTGCCGAAAGCGAGGGCAAGGGAAGGTCCGGATGCCCAGAGGGGACCCGGGTTGGAGACAGGCTCTGAGGAGCCGCCTGGCTTGGGGCCCGGCACCGTGCCAGGCGGCAATATTCCCAGCTCAGCCGGTCGCCACTCCACACGAAGCACCACGGGCGGGTGTCATTGTCCGGGTTCCTATAACCACGGGAGGGGGCGCTGTTAAAGCTCGAGGAGCCGCGGGGGGAGGGGGGGCCCTGGGGCAGAGGGGGACGCCCTACCCGCCCCACCCAGAGCACCGGCAGAAGGCATGGTTGCCCAGTCCCCAGTTAAGCGCTTGCTCTGAAGTCACTTTCTGATAGGTGGCCTCGGAGGCCCACGGTCGACACCGGGCGCCCGAGAGCGCAGTCGCGGCTCTACCGCGGTAGTCAAGCCCGCGGCCGTCGTAGCAGTGCGCCTCAGTGTCTGGGGAGAGAGGAGGCTCCTTGCAGCCAGGAGGCGATATGCTTTCCCACCACCCTCTCAGCCCTTTTCCCCACTCTCCCGACTCCTGCTCCCCGCGCCCTTCCTCCCTGGGGGCGGAGCTTCTGCTTCCCCCAAGATCCCGACTCACCCACGTCGCACATGCGTCCACCGTAGCCAGCGGGGCAACGGCACAGGTGGTGGCCCTCCGCCTCTAAGCAGCTGCCCCCGTTGAGGCATGGGTTGGTGCGGCAGACTGGCAGATGGAACGCACTGAGCCACCTCTGGGCCCAAAGACCCCGCAGAGAATTCCCCTTTCCTTGGACACACCGCCCCATTTCCTAACAGCTTCTCCTCCCGACCTTCAGCCTTCCTCCCAGGCCAGTTCGCGACCCATCCACTCACCCTGGGTGTCCAGCAGCTTGCAGTGAGCCTCAGGACCCTTACACTGGCACTTGGCCACACCTGCTGGCTCAAGCCTATGCCAAATTTCTTTCTCGTGGAAGAACTGGAGAAGCTGAGGCTCAAAGCACTTCTCTGGGTACAAAGGGGCGGGAGCAGTGGTCTCAGGAGAGGCTGGGATCTTGCCAAGCCCCTGGAGATCCAGGGACCTCTTCAGTAGGCCCAGGACTGCCCTATTTCCAGCATCCTCTCCCCTGGCTTCACCATCTCCTTACCTCTCTGGCAGTGGTTCCCAGTGAAGTGTTCTGGACAAATGCAGTGTGGGCCATCTGCCATGTTCACACAGGTCCCTCCCTTCTGGCAGGGGCTGTGTTTGCTGCAGTGGTCTGAGAGGTGGACACAGTGGAAAGAAGAGTGGGGAGCCTGAGTCAGACAGCCTGGGTCATGGGGGCCAAGTCCCTACCCAGACCTGCTTGTCTTGTGACCTTGGCACTCCCAACTTTCCATGCTTTCGTTTACCTACCTGCAAAATGGGGCTCCCTTCTCCTAGAACTTTTCCCTCTGGAGGGAGGGAAGGGTATGGATGGGCCCAGAATACCAGGTGTATAGGTGCTGATGATACCCAGGAGAGTAACTAATGGGGAGGAGAGGGCCCTGGGCTACCCCAAAGGCTGTGCGTAGCACCTTTCACTTTCTTGGGCTCCAGGCAGTATCCCCATTGCTGGTCCTGCTCGAAGTTGGGGGTGGTAGCACACCTGTAGAAAGAGAGAAAGCCTCCCTCCTCTGCCCTTCCCTATCGGAGCCCCCTGTCTTCCAGCAGGCTTCCTTGGGCAGAAGGATGGGCAGAATCCATCTCCCACAGGCCCCTGCTCCCACCCCTGCTGGGTAGTCTTACCAGGGCCGGGGGCCAGGCCGGCCCCTGTGGATGCATTTATGGTATAGCTGCCGGTTGTACTGGAAGGGGAAGTAGCAGGGCTCCCCAGTGACAGTGAGAACTGCAGAGATAACACAAGCCCTGATGACATTCTCATGCCCTCCCTGCCCAGGTGCCACCCCTCAGGGCAGGACCCTTGAGAAGATCACTGTGCTTTCAAGACTACGTCCTGCCTAAGAGCTTCAGCTCTGTAGTCAGACAGCTGGAGTGGACTCCCGATTTCACCACCTACTCGTTGTGTGACCTTGGGCAAGTCTGCAGCCCCCAGGCCAGAAGAGTGCTTGCCGCCAAGTAGGCCCTTAACAAATACTAGCTGACTGTAGAAGCCGCTTGACCGCTCCGAGCCTTAGTTTCCTCCTCTGTAAAATGGTATGATAATAGTATAGTTGGCCCTTGAAAATCCCAAGTTTGAACCACACAGTCTGCTTATAAGATTTTTTTCAATAAATACAGTACTATAAATGTGTTCTCCTTATGATTTTCTTAATAACATTTTCTTTTCTCTAGCTTACTTTATTGCAAGAATACATTTTATAATACGTTTAACGTACAAAATATGTGTTAATCGACTATTTACATTATCAGTAAGGCTTCTGGTCAGTAGGCTACAATAGGCTATTAGTAGTTAAGTTGGGGGGAGTCAAAAGTTCTACATGGATTTTCTACTCCACGGGAGGGAGGGTATCAGCTCCACTAACCTTGTGGTTCAAGCGTCAACCATACAGTTGAAGAGTTTCAGTTTTGCCAGATGAAAAAAATTTCTGGAAATGGAGGGTGGTGATGTTTGCAGGCCAATAGAACATGCTGAATTGTACACTTAATTGTACACTGAATTGTACACTTAAAAACCATTGTGATGGTAAGTTTTATGTAATGAATATTTTATAATAAAAATCTATTTTAATGATGAAGATATTCTAGTACAGAAAACATAATTTTAGGGGCTCCTGGGTGGCTCAGTGGGTTAAAGCCTCTGCTTTCGGCTCAGGTCATGATCTCAGAGTCTTGGGATCGAGCCTTGCATCGGGCTGTCTGCTCAGCAGGGAGCCTGCTTCCCCCTCTCTCTCTGCCTGCCTCTCTGCCTACTTGTGATCTTTCTCCTCTCTGTCAAATAAATAAATAAAATCTTAAAAAAAAAAAAACATAATTTTAAATGAAGACCAAGTTAAAAACAGCATGTCAAATGTGGTCCTATTTTTGTACAAATATATTTACGTATGCATTAAAATGAAATCTAGAAGGACATGCTCCAAAGTTTGTAGGAGTGGTTTTTTTTAGAAGATAGTGGATTATGGAGGAATTTTTTTCTTCATTTGCATTTCTGTAATTTCTAAAGTTTTTACAATGAAAATACTGCTATTATTATTTTCTAAAACAGTACCCTCAAACCTCTCTATTTGCCACACTTGCAAACCTGCCTTCTTGCACAAATTTATCTGTATTCCCCAAACCAATTCTCAAGATGCTTTTCTGGTCATTCATGGACGTCCACAGAACAGTGAAAAGTGGGAGGTGCCTGGAACACACGTTCCTAGCTGAGGTGAAACAAGGTAATGCTCTGCCTCCTATTTCAGCTCTTCTCCTGTAAAGAAGTGTCCTTTGGGGCTCCTGGGTGGCTCAGTCATTAAGCGTCCGCTTGGGCTCAGGTCATGATCTCGGGTTCTGGGATTGAGCCCCGCTTCGCTTTGGGCTCCCTGCTCAGCGGGGAGCCTGCTTCTCCCTCTCCCACTCCCCCTGCTTGTGTTCCCTCTCTCGCTGTGTCTCTCTCAAATAAATAAATAAAATCTTAAAAAAACAACAACAACAAAGAAGTGTCCTTTTACGGCCTACTTAGAGCCACATTTCTGAAATCTTCTGCCGCTGGTAGATGCTTTTACTGTTGAAAATGGCCCCTAAATATGGTATTGACTTTCCTAAGTGCAAGCAGGCCGTGATGGGTACTATGGAGAGTGTTCTGGGTGAGATCTTCGTGAAGGCATGAGTTACAGTGCTGCTGGCCACGGCTTCCGTATCAATGAATTAACAATAATGAAGGAAAGCATCTTGAAAGAGAAGCGCACGTAAAAGGAGATTTTATATTGATGATTGATGAAAATGTTGTGACTGGAGCTCACAGGAACCTCATATTTCCTTTAGGAACAGCCGTTCAGTATTTGCTAATTCAGTGTCCTCGGTGACTTTATGGAACATGACAATCAGGAATGACAGGACTTGACAATCTACTTCGAAGGAGTGTTGAGAAGCTTACATGAGATAATGTCTATCGAACACTTAGCACAGGGTCTGGCCCATAGTATGCGCTCAATAAGCATTAGCTGCTATTTTGTTGTTAAAGGCACAGTGGCACTTGCTGAGGGCCAAACCAGGAACAGGATACAAAGAGGAGAGAGGAGTCTTAGATGGACAGAGAGGAGGACCTCAAGTAGGTGGTTAGGCAAGGGCAGGGCACCTAGGTTGGCTCAGGCAAGAGAGAAGAAAGCATTTCGGCGGGGTGTGGAAGGATGAGGCGAGGAGGCAGAGGCAGGCAGGGTTGGGTGCGTGGGGACCTAGTGCCACACTGAGGGGCCGGACCTGGCCTCACTACCCCAGGCTTACCAGGGCAGGTGCCGCAGTAGTTCACAATTCTAGGCAAATATTGAGTGCCAGGAAGAATGAAGGCAATGGGCAGTCGTGGCCTGGCTTGAGGAGGGGGAGATGCAGACATGCCCCATTTAAAAGGGAGCTTGATAAATAAAAGCTAATAGAGTTTAATCATTTACCAGGCCGCAGTCTGTGGGCTGAGTGCTTCACATGGATTAACGGCTCATTTCTTGTCCAAAACCCTCAGAGGTTTTACTATTACCAGCCTTTACGGTTGGGGAAACTGAAACTTGAAGAGATCAAGTCACTTGCCAAGAGTCACCCAGCACAGAAGGGATGAAGCCAGGATTCAGAGGCATTTAGATTCCAGAGCCCTTTTCTGATCCTTCCTTGTTCATCAAGGGCCAAGGCCTCTGTGTGGCATGACTGATGTCCGTGAGATGTATGAGGGGAGGGGAAGAAGAGGAGAGGCTAGGGAAATGAAAGAAGATGGGAAGGCGGGGTGCCTGGGTGGCTCAGTGGGTTAAAGCCTCTGCCTTCGGCTCAGGTCATGATCTCAGGGTCCTGGGATCAAGCCCCGCATCGGGCTCTCTGCTCAGCAGGGAGCTTGCTTCCCCCTCTCTCTCTGCCTGCCTCTCTGCCTACTTGTGATCTCTCTCTCTGTTAAATAAATAAATAAAATCTTTAAGAAAAAAAAAAGATGGGAAGGCACTGGACTGGGCACTCAGACACAGCTCAAGGCCTGCCCTCAAGGAGCGCACCATTCACTATCACTGTGGGTCCCTGGTGCCCATGGGCACGAGCCCTGGTGCACAGTAGACATTCTGGACTGAGTGCCAGCCAAAGTGGGGACAAAGTGAAGAGTACCCAGGATCCTCCCCCCTTGCTCCACGGGCCCCAAAACGCCATCTGCACACTCCCCACCATACTCATTCCCACCCAAGGGTCTCTTAGGAGGTGCAGCCGGGCTACTTACCCACTGTGTGTTCATCCTTTCTGTGCTTATGCTCCTTGGGGGCTTTCCAAGGTGGAATCTACAAGGGAGAGAAGAAGGCAGGGAATTTTCCCAGAAAGTCATAGCCTGCCTCTGATCCCATGCCAGTTCTCAGCTTCCTCTCACATCTCAGAAATGCAGAAATTTCCTCAAAAGACCTAGACCCTTCCTCTTCCCCTTGTCTCTTCAAGGTCCCCTCCCCAAGAAATGAAGGCCATGTCCCCTTATCCACCATCTCTGGCTGTCTCTCTCTCTTTCCTCCACCTGGGCCTTATGGGTTATTCTTGCTTTTCCAAACAGGCCTTCCAGTCACCTGGACCAAAAGGACATGAGCAGAGGCCAAGGCTGTGATCAGGACCCCCAGAGGCCATCCCAGCACAATCCTCCTGGTTCCTAAAGCTCTCACCAAAAGCGCTGACTCCAGGCTTCCCAGCAGGGACCCCAGGAACAGCAGAGCCCTCATGGCGCCTCTCTGTTAGTCCAGCTGCTTGCCCAGGAGTCCAGATCAATAGAATTGGTCAAAGGTTCCTGAGTCCTGGGAGGCAGAGATTGGTCAAGCTGCCCTCCTGGGCCTCGCAGGCCACAGGCTGTTTGTGGAAAGCCAAGCAGAGCAGCTTCCTCGCTAGGCTCCCAAGGGTGGAGGAGTTGGGATTTGGAGTATGTGGATAGAACGATGAGGAGCTGGTCTCCCCATTTCTTTCACAGATAGTGGGACTGGAAGCAGGAAGAGGGATTTTATGTTTAAGGTCCTCCTGAGGGGAAGTTAAAGAGATCCAAGAGAGTTTTCCTACTTCAGGGATCTTAGAGTCCATGGGAAGTAAATTCGTATTCTATTGCTGCCTAAAATTAACCACAAACTATGCAGCTTAAAAATTTATTCATGCATCTGTAGGTTGAAAGTCTGGCATTGTGTGCCTGGGCTTTCTGCTCAGGGTATCACGAAACTGATCAAGGCCAAGTTCTCTGGGAGGTCTGGGGTAAAATCCACTTCCAAGGTCATTCAGATGACTGGCAGAATTCAGTTCCTTGCATTTGTAGGACTGAAATTCCAGTTTCTTTGCAGGCTGTAAGTCAGGGGCCAGCCTCAGATCCTAGAAGCTGCTTGTATTTTTGCCATGTGCCCCCCACCTTCTTCCCAGTCAGCAACAGAGAACCTCTCCCATGTTGACTCTCTCTCACATTTTGTTTGTTTGTTTGTTTGTTTCTAAAGATTTTATTCATTTATTTGACAGAGAGGGAGAGACAGCGAGAGAAGGAATATAAGCACGGGGAGTGGGAGAGGGAGAAGCAGGCTTCCTGCCTAGCAGGGAGCCCAATACGGGGCTCGATCCCAGGACCCTGGGATCATGACCTGAGCTGAAGGCAGATGCTTAACGACTGAGCCACCCAGGGACCCCAACTCTCTCACACTTTGAATCTCCTTTGCCAGTTAGAACCCCATTCCATTTGAGGGCTCACTTGATTAGGCCAGGCCCACCAAGGGTAATCTCATTTTAAGGTCAGTTTATTTGGTACCGTAATTATTTTTGCAGCATTCTTCTATTGAACATCTAGATTTGTGTTGGACTGAATAACTAGGAGAAGGTATGCATACACTATGGATCCTCGGCACCATCTTAGAATTCTACCTACCACAGAAAGGGAGCCAAGAAAGTAAATAATCCCATGAGAAAAATGCTAAGCCAAGAGCTACTACTAAGATGTGTGCAGTTGGAGCACAAGGGAGGGAGATGGGGTGGCGTTATTGTTTCTCCTGCTCAAAAACAATTTACTGTGGTTAGGAGTGACACCTGATTTTTCCTTTGGGAACCACTCCACCTTCATCCTCTCTGTGAGTCTCTAGAGCTTCCAGCTCTACCCTCAGTTCTAGGACTGGCCTATCAGAGAGCATGGTAACTTTAGACCACAGCCGTTAGTTCAGGGATAAGCATATACATGTTTGGCCAATCAGAGTCAGCCTTGGGACTTTTGCCAGAACTTTTGGGAAAGAGACTCTTTCTTCCCATTGGTGTCACCAGGAATGCAAGCCCGAAGATGTTGTTGGCCATCTTTATCACTGCTTGGGGAGAGCCTGCCTGAGAATGAAGCCTACACAAAGGAAAAGCAAAACAAACAGGGAAGGAAGGAGGGAGGGATGCTGTGGGAGTCAGATGTTCCCTCTCGCTCCTCACCTCCTGGGATGCATGCTTTGTATAGTCTCTTCCCACACCAAGTCAGAGTCAGAGCTGTTGTGTCCAAGAGAATATGGCGGAAACCCAGGTCATAAAAAGGATTGCAGTTTCTGCCTTGGTTTCCTGGATTGCTCCCCCTAGGAGAAGCAACTACCATGTTGTGAGGTCACTCAAGCAAGCCTACAGAGAGGCCCATGTGAGGAGAAAGTAAAATCACCTGTCAACAACCAAAGCCAGTTTGAATGGGCCACTTTGGAAGTAGACACTGCAGCCCCAAACAACATCTGCCCTGCAGTGTCATGGGAGACCTCAAGCCAGAACCATTCAGCTCAGTTGTTCTGAGTTGTTTTTTGTTTTGTTTTGTTTTGTTTTTTAGGTATAATTGATTCTTGAACTTCAGAAACAGTAAGAAATGATAATTGATTGTTGTTTTAAGCCATAAGCGTTAGGGTGATTTGTTACCCAGCATTTGATAACTGATACAGATGGATTGATTCCTAATGACTCACCCCATCCCTCAGCTGAGGCAGGAGTGGGAATGTGATCTCTACCTGGCCAATCAGGACACCGCCTCTCTCTGGCCTCAGTGATTGGTTCAAAATGAGCAGCTGACCCAAATCAGACCAATCAGAGGCCACCTCAGGATTTTTGCTGGAATCTTCAAGGTAGAGGCTTTCTCCTTCCATAGAAGTTGCCTCATTGGGGTGCCTGGGTGGCTCACTTGGTTAAGTGTCTGCCTTCGGCTCAGGTCATGATCCCAGGGTCCTGGGATAGAGCCCTGCATCAGTCTCCCTGCCTGGCAGGAAGCCTGCTTCTCCCTCTCCCACTCCTCCTGCTTGTATCCCTCTCTCACTGTGTCTCTCTCGGTCAAATAAATAAATAAAATCTTCAAAAAAAAAAAAAAAAGTTGCCTCATTCGTAAGAAGTGAGCATGGGGCTGCTGGCAGCCATCTTTAACATCTCAGAGAGTAAACCTGCCTGAGAAGAAAGACAATGCAGATTAAAAGCAAAGTCAGAATATGGGAAAAACAAATTTTGAGTGACACTATTTGAGACCTGGGATCCAAAGGCACACAAAGTCAGAACCACCACCTCTTCTTTTCAGTTATTTGAACCAATAAATTCCCTTTTTTTTGACTAAGCCAGTTTTAGTCATAACCAGAAGTCCTAACTGTTGCAAGACTTCATGTATTGTTACCAGGAAGTTCCTAAAACAAAACAAAACCTCTCACGATCAATCTGCAAGTCAGTAGCTTTAAGTAGGGAAATAATGACCTTAGAAGCAGGGACTGGAAGGAAAAAACAGCAGTGAACTTGAATCAGGAAACCTTCAATTCCATCTTGGCCACTGACCGCACCCTCCCTCCCCCCCACCCCCCCCACCCCAGTGTGACCATGGGTCAGGGGCTCAGCTTCTATGAACTTTTTTTTTAAATTCAAGTTAACTAACATGTAGTGTAGTATTGGTTTTAGGAGTAGAATTTAGTGATTCATCATTTATGCATAACACCCAGTGCTCATCACAACAAATGCCTTTGAGCCCATCACTCATTTAGCCCATCACCCCACCAACCTTCCCTCCAGCAACCCTCAGTTTGTTCTCTATTGTTAGGAGTATCTTATGGTTTGCCTCCCTCTCTGTTTTTATCTTATTTTATTTTTCCTTCCCTTCCCTTATGTTCATCTGTTTTGTTTCTTAAATTCCACATGTGAGTGAAATCATATGGTATAATCATATGGTATTTATCTTTCTCTGACTGGCTTATTTTGCTTAGCCTAATACACTCTAGTTCCATCCATATTATTGCAAATGGCAAGATTTCATTCTTTTTGATGGCTGAGTAATATTCCTGTGTGTGTGTGTGTGTGTGTGTGTGTGTGTGCGCGCGCTGCTTAGGAGGAGTGTGTCTATATGGGAAAGTTTCTTTGCAAATTTCTGTAGATTGAGTCCTAACCATATGCCAGGCTTTGCTTGCTCTTTCTTTCTTTCTTTTTTTTTTTTGAGAGGGAGAGAGAGAAAAAAGGATGGAGGGGCAGAAGGAGAGGGAGAGAGAGAACCTTAAGCAGGCTCCACGCCCAGCGCATACCCTGACGCAAGGCTCAATCTCAGGACCCTAAGATTATGACCTGAGCCAAAATCAAGAGTTCGGGGCTTAACCAACTGAGCAACCTGGGCGCCCCCACATCTTCTTTATCCATTCATCAATCAATGGACATTTGTGCTGTTTCCATAATTTGTCAGCTTCTATGAACCTTAATCACCACACCTCTCTAGGGAGGGAGGGACACTCACTCCCTGGCCAGCTTGCTGAGATAGCTGAATGGGGATGCATTTGAAAGGGCAGAGCCTAGGGGCACCTGGGTGGTGCAGTCCTTAAGTGTCTGATGCTTGAGTCTTTTAAGTGTCTGAAGCTTGGGTCCAGCTCATGGTCCTGAACCCAGTAAAATCTGCTTAAGACTCTCCCTCCCTCTCCCTCTGCCTCCCCACAACCCTGCCCCCAGCACTCTCTCTCTCTCTCTCAAATAAATAAATAAGAAAGAGAGAGAGAGAGAGAAAGAGAGAAAGAGAGAAAGAAAGAAAGAAAGAAAGAAAGAAAGAAAGAAAGAAAGAAAGAAAGAAAGAAAGAAAGAGCAGAGCACATATGGCATATGGTTAGGACTCAATCTACAGAAATTTGCAAAGAAACTTTCCCATATAGACACACTCTCCCTTCTCAGCAATTTCTAGACATCTGCCCCAGTTCTTCCTGCACATATGGATGTCTTCCAACAACTTTAGACTAGAGCAGAAAGGCATCATCCTCTTGCCCTGGCTTCTGTCTTTCTACAGCTGGGGTATGGGTCTATGAGATGAGAAGTCAGAAGCCATCAAGTTCTTGCTCACAAATGTCTGAATACCCACACACAACACCCCACTTCTCTCTAGCAGAGACTTGGGGCATAAATTTCAAAAGGTGGCAGAACTGCCTGTTCAAAGACAAGTTTAGGGGATCAGAAGGTATGCAGACTACCATCCTTCACTCCTCCTCAGTTGGTGGCACCGTTTTTCTCCGTTATCCAGGCTGTCACCATGGAACCTTTGTACAAATGGAAGCCACTCCTTCCTCCAGACTAGTGCTATCTGGCAGAACTCTCTGTGATGATGGAAATATTCTCTGCATTGTCTAATACAGTAGCCACACATGGCTGTTGGATCTCCTCAAATGTCACACCCTGAGACGATTCTCCCCTCACACTTTAGTATTTTGTCTTAATAGCACTTATCACTCTCTGAGACCATCCTGTTTCATCATTTATAGTACTAACCTTTACCATCCTTCTAGCATGTAAGCAGAGAGCTTGGCTATCTTGCTGACAGTACTCTATTCCCCAGCACCTGATTTAATGCCTGGCACAAACCGAGGGTTCTGTATTTTTGGATGAATGAACGGATAGAGATCAGAGAAACCTAGTTGAATTCGGCTCTGCCTTACTCTTACTCGCTGAGTTTGGGCAAGTCTCCGTTTTCTGTTGTGTGAAGTGGGAGTGGAGGGAGTAGGATGTTGGCCTTGTTTTCTTCCAAGCTTCTGGCCTCTAGCCAGCCGCTGGACTTCTGGCACTTCTGTTCTCCACCTGTATAATGGGTGTGAACTCACCCCAACGATTCGGGGTGGTAGCGCTGCCTTATAAGGCAGCAGAGCCGAGGGCGGGCGAGGCCGTGTGGGTGGAGAGAAATCACAACATCCGGCTGCGGGGGCGGGGCGGGGGCCGGAGGCCCGGGAGCCGCTGGGGAGGCCAGCCACCTCCTCGAGTCCTCTTCCCGCTTCCGATGTGCGCTCTCCAGAATAGGCCAACCCAAAGGAATACGGCTGAACACAGGGCTCAAAACAGTTCGAAGCCGGCCCGCAGGAAGCCCAAGACAGCAAGTGTATCCTCTACAAACCTTTGAAAAGCCCAGAGTAGTCAAACGGACCTGGGCCACACCCCCATCTGATGGCCCAGCTAAAGTGCAGCGATGAGAATGACTGACGCTCCTTTTATCCAATTAAACATCCGGCTTCCAGGGCGTGACCCAGAGGACCCACCTCTGTTGTCCCAGCAGAAGGCTCGGCCCTAATTGGCAGTTCGCTATCCTACGAAGGCCCAGAAATTCGAACCTAGGGGCTGAACCCCACCGCAGACCAACCAGGAAGAGGTGACGTATGAGGTCCCGCCTCTCTGCTCCTTTGAGCGAATCCCTGGCTCGGAAGGCGGGGGTTAATAAAGAGGCTGTCTAATGGGAAGACGGCGCGGGGAGCGCCCGCCTGGTTATTGGCCGCGTAAAGTAAACAGAGGGCCGGGCTGGGCGGGCCGGCGCCGGGGTGGCCCCCGGGAGGGGGCGGAGTGTGCGCGGCGGGCGGCGGCGGCCGGGGAGGCCCGGGAGGCCGCGGCGCGGTCACTGCGAGCCGAGCCGAGCCGCGCCGATCGCCATCCGGCCCCGGCTCCCGCGAGCGATCCCGGCCGGCGGCGCGGCCCGGCGGGCCCGGCGGCGCCGCAGCCCATGGAGCTCGAGAACATCGTAGCGAACACGGTGCTACTCAAGGCCCGGGAAGGTGAGGCGGCCGAGCAGGCGGCCGGGTGCGGGGAACGCGGGCGCGCGGCCTCCGAGCTCGGCTGGGCGCCCCAGTCTCCAGATCCCCCAGGGCAGCGCGCTCCGCGCCCCGCACCCCGCGCAGAGGCGAGCCCTTCCGGCCGGTCGTCCTCCGCACCTGCCCCGGGGTGCCGGGGCCCAGGAAGGGGCGGGGGTCAGGCCACCGCCCTCGCGGCGCGGGCGGGGGGGGGGCGGTGCGGTGAGGGAAAGAGAGAGGAAGGAAGAGGGAAGGGTGGGACCTGGGTCCTTGGAGAGCCTCTCTGAGGTCTCTCCCAGGTGATAGGTGAGATGCCCCAAGAAAGGGTAGCCCCACGTGCCTCAGGCCCAGACCCTGGCGCCCCGCCTGGATCCGCACAAAGTTGGTGCAGGATAAAGGTTTGGAAAATGAATGAGCGGAGCCACTGTGGTACCACAGCCCACCCAGTTTTGGGGAACTGCTGGTCACATAGGTTGCTCTGTGCCTGAGGATACTGGGGACAGAGGCGAATGGGTCATGATTTTTGCCCTCACGAAGCCCACGGTTTAGTGGGCTAAACAGGCACAGAAATAAGTGGGAGCTGTGCTTTGAAGGCAGAAAGCATGTGGGGCTGGCAGGACGGTAGTGCAAGGCCTGGAAGAGGGAGCAAGTCTGGTGAGTGTGTATTGAGCTCCTCACGGCTTCCACCCCAAAAGTTAGGAGGCACCTGCTCTCTGAGGGTTCTGGGGGACACAGAGGACCACACCTGGTCCTTACTGCCTTCTGGTCAGTCACCTGCCATTGTCCACCTCAGTAACATAATCATGGAACACTCATTTGTGCCTTGTCCCATCTGGGGTGCTGGGGACCAGCGGTGAACAAGACCCACCATTTTTTGAACTGTAGGGCAGGGAGGTCATGACATGGTCATTTTCCACCCTTTGCTGGGCTTCCAGGCTTAGTCATCTGTTTCACTTTTCTGCTCCATTTTACAGGTGGGAAACAGGCTCAGACTAGGGACTAGCCCCCAAGTCATACAGTGAGACTGTGGTTGACCCAGGCCTAGGACACAGGATGTCCCCAGTAGAGTCTGTAGGCAGCCCAGAGGAGCCCTCAGATGGCACTGCATCTGGTACCCCTGCCTGCCTGGTGTGTGTTGCCCCTGGGAGGTGCTGCCTGCAAGTAGGCATGGCAGGCTGGGTCCTTAGTGCCCAGAGCCTTCCTTATCTCCTGCCCTTATCGAGTCTCAGGGCTGGGCCTTCCTCCTAGCCTCTGGGGGCATCTGCCGATTCTGTTCTGCCTCGTCATCTAGCCAGCTAGGGAGGAGGGGTGGGGAGAGCCTGGCCAGGCCTCCCTCCCTAGGGCTGTAGCCAGTTCGGGCCTCAGGCCTGCTGGGAGCACTGCCTTGCCCGGCCGGAGTGTGGCACCTCCCGACAGGCTTCCTCAGGCCACGGGTGAGGTGTCGTGGGGTATGGCCAGACCTGGACTGATGCCTCCCCTGGGGAGCCCGTACCCAGCCTGGTCCTGCCCCTGCCACCTGCATGCTTCTAGACAAGTCTCTTCTCTCTAAACTTTAGTAACCTTTTTTGGGGAATGGTTGGGGATGGGACATGAAAACTAAAAGAAATCCCTGTTGTCACTGAGCCCTAAACCCTAGCCCGTAGACTGGCTGCATTGGAATCCCTTCATCAGCTGGCTGACAGCTTGGGGCCCAGCCTTTGCCACCTTCCCAAGGGGTCTGAGGCCCTGAGTGGTTTGGGAGTCCTGGGGTGGCCAGCATGACATGTTCCGGGGTTGGGAAGAACCATGGGTTGTGGTCCTAGGGAGCTGGGTTTGAATCCTGCCTCTGGCACCTCCAGGGTTTGTGATCTTAGACAAATTGATTCCTCGTTTTGAGGCCTCCATTTTCTCATGAGTTGTGCCTAGTGTGGCAGCGTTGCTGTGAAGATGAAGTGGGGCAGCACTGGGTGGGGGGAGAAAGGGGCGAGCCCTTGTTTAGTCCCCCTCCTTCCTTGCCCAGGCACCCAGAGGCCCAGGGAGGGGGCCCACTGACTCTGGTGGCAGTTCCAGGACAGGATATTTGCATGTGACTCTTGCTGCTGCCTTGATGTGGCTGGGAGGAGGGGGAGGAGGAAGTAACTGGTGGGGGGAGGCCAGCGGATGGAGGGTTGGGTGAGGGACCTGTGGGGGTGGGGGAGGAGTTCCCCTTCTGGGGAGGCCTTGCCCTGGCTTGGGGGTGGGGGTCTGTTGCCCATTCACAGTGGAGCAATGACTGGGGTACACCGGGTGCAGGCTGCCGCAGGGCTGCTAGCGGGTTTCCCAATGGGTGTCCTGCAACATTTCCTCCTCCAGGCGGCTTAGGTCACAGAATCCAGGGAGGCGCCCAGCTCTGCCCCATCCCTGGAGCAGCCCCTTCTCCCGTGCCACCTGCCTTCAGTCAGGCCAGATGGAAATAAGGCTGGCTAAACCGAGGGAAAACTGAGACCAGGCAGGGGAAAGTGGCTGCCTGAGCTTGCCATGAGTTGTTGGAGCTGAGACCCACCTCTTGCCCCAGCCCTGCAGAGTACTAGACACAGACCCTCCCAGTCACCCTGACAACACCTCTGGAGGCAGCTTTGGATTCAAAGTACCTATGAGGATATTGAGGTTCATAGAGGGCAAGTGATGGGCCTAAGGCGTGAATTGGAGATTCAGACCTATGTCTGGGGGGCTCCAAGACTTGGGCCCTTCCATTTTCAACCTCCTGGCCCAGGGGCCACATCTGGCTAGCTCTCTAACAGGTTTAATTCATTTGGCTGCAGTGGGTTTTTACAAAAAATACGAAAGAGTATTTCCCGTAACAGTCCACATTCCCAGCTGGCCACACTGAGCCTCCATTCCTGCCTGGCAACAAAGAAGCCGCAGCCTCCCCTATCGGAAGGGGCATGCATGGCCCAGTTCACCACACTCCCCACCACTCCCTATTGTCTCCCACCTGGCCCACATTTACCATCCCGTCTGGCTCTGTAGGCACCTGGGCTGCTACTCTAGTCTCAGCAGCTACAGGTAGGGATTCAGCTGGGTAAAATGAGGCCGGTATTGGAGCCATGGAAGCCCTTGTATACTGAAGTGGGCACCCCGAATGCCAGCCCTCTTGCCACCACGTTGTTTGAGTCTCTGATAGCTCTGGTGCAGGGCCAGGTAATAGAGGCCTGAAGCCTTCCCAGGGACCCAGGCTGCCCTGTGCCTCTGGCATGTCTCAAGCATGTCCCACATGTCCTGGAGTCTCTCCCTTCTGTGCCATGATTTACCTAGTTCCCACCGCTATCATGTCCTCTGCTTTCTTCCCCTTGGAACCTCTTACCTGGTAGGAAGCAGCTAAGGCTTCCCGGAAGCCCCCCTCCATACACACCACCCCCATCCCCCACTCCGGTGGCCTGTCCCTGCCACCCTTCTTGGATCTTCCAGCCCAGGAGCCCTCCCCTGCCCGCCCCGGCAGGAGGGCCCAGGGGACCGTGGGTGTCCCAGAGCCCAGCAAGGGCATGCTGAAGCATGTGGGACGAAGTCCTGAGGTGCCTCCTAGAGTGGGCTGTGACTGGGCTGAGCCCAGAAGGCCTCTGGATGCCCCGAGTGGTGAGGGAAGCAGGGTGGCGGTAGGACTGGAGACCCAGCGCCCGTTTGCTCCCACAGGTGGTGGTGGGAATCGCAAAGGCAAAAGCAAGAAATGGCGACAGATGCTGCAGTTTCCCCACATCAGCCAGTGTGAAGAGCTGCGGCTCAGCCTCGGTGAGGCCTGGGTAGAGACTTGGGGGTGCTGGGGGAGCCTCCCCTGAGACCTCAGCCCGGGGCAGGGAGGGTTGGGGGGGTCTGGGGAGCAGGAAGATCGAGGCTGCACCACCTAACCCAGTTTCAGTTCCTGGGCTTGAGATGGGTGGAGAGAGAGCACGGTGCAAACTGGACAGCAGAGGTGGTTGGGTGGGTGGATGGGGGGAGTAGGGCAGGGTCAGATTTGGGGCAGTCTGAGAGAAGCAGAGGAAAGGAGGGTTGGGCCAAGGGCTTGAGGGACAGAAGGCACAGTGGAGGCTGGAGGCAGCCCAGAGGGGGACTGTGCTTAGCACAGCCCACCCTGGAGCGGGGTGAGTGGCAGGTGTGTGGGGGGGGCAGCAAAACCTGGACCAGAAGGGCCAGGACCCCAGTTCCTGCTTATCTTGGCTGAGGCCCCAGGTCTACACAGCACCCAAGGTTACCTGGGCCCCTCTGACAGCCTGCACGTGGGCAAGGAGTATACTGTGGCTGCTTCCACGGCCTGGGAAGGAGGCCTAGCCTCGAGCTCGCCGGAAGCCACAGCTTCCTCCTGCACTTTCGCCAGGCAGGCAGCAGGTTTGGGCCTAGCTTGGGCCGGGCCGGAACCTCACAAACCACACCCAAACCCAGCACTGTGACGTCTGTAGGTGGTGTGAACCAGGAGATAGCAGGGGGAGGTGAGGGCCTAGCTCTGGGGCCATACTCCTGGCTGTGTGACCTTGAGCTAATGACTTGGCTTCTGTGGGCCTCAGAGTCCCAAGCTATGACGGAAATCAGAGTAATGTCAGCATACCTGGGTGGCTCCGTAGGTTAGATGTCTGCCTTTGGCTCAGGTGGTGATCCCAGGGTCCTGGGATGGAGTCCCACATCAGGCTCCCTGCTCAGCGGGGAGTTTGCTTCTTCCTCTGCTTGCCACTCCCCCTGCTGTGCTCTCTTTCTGGCAAATAAATAAATAAAATCTTTAAAAAAAAAGAGTAATGCCCACCTCAGTAATGGCTTCCATACTACAGGGCTGGAAGCTGCTACTGGGGCTCAGGGCCTGGCGGTATGGACAGGAGGGCCCCGCTGGCAGGCTCCAGGTCTGGGAACCCAGTAGCTCCTACCCCTGCTTGCAGAGCGTGACTACCACAGCCTGTGCGAGCGGCAGCCCATCGGGCGCCTGCTGTTCCGTGAGTTCTGCGCCACGAGGCCCGAGCTGACCCGCTGCATTGCCTTCCTGGATGGAGTGGTGAGTGTGGCCCAGGCCAGCCCTGAGGGTGGGCAGAGGTCCCCCAGCCAAGTGCGCTCCATCTCCCCACACCTGTTGTTCCACCCAGACCCCAAGCTTCCCTGCCTCCCACCCTGCAGGCCGAGTATGAAGTGACCCCTGACGAGAAGCGGAAGGCCTGTGGGCGGCGGCTAATGCAGAATTTTCTGAGCCACACAGTGAGTGAGCAGTGACGGAGGGATGACAGCAGTGGGCAGAGCTCAGTGATGGGGAGAGGAATGACCACAGCCTGGGCAGAGAGTGCCCTGGAGCTAGTCCAGGTTCACCAGGCAGACCGTGGGCAGGGAGCCTAGGAGGGTGGGCCAGACCGGGCAGCCTGCCAGTGGCTCTGCTTCACCCTGCCTCAAGGGTAGCCGTGGAACTGAGTTCAGCAACTGGGCAGGCTGGCGCACCACTAGCCCACAGCGGGCCAAGGGAGCCCCCTGCACTGACCCCTTTATTGCCTGTCCCTAGGGTCCTGACCTCATCCCTGAGGTCCCCCGGCAGCTGGTGACTAATTGCTCCCAGCGGCTGGAGCAGGGACCCTGCAAAGACCTCTTCCAGGAGCTCACCCGGTAAGCCTCTCCCTGCCCACAGGCCTGGAATTGCGTCCCGAGGAGGGGGCTTCTGTGGGCCTGGAAGGCTGTGAACAGCTCAGCAGCTGGTGAGGGAGCTCAGCCTCCCACCCTGGCCTTGCACGTGCTGTGTGAGCTAGGCAGGTTGCCTTCCCTCTCTGTAGCATCTTCAGCTTCTGCAGGGGTGCATGCCTCCCGCCTAGTCGGGTTAGCAAGAGGGATGGCCGATGATCGCTGCCTTTCAGGCTGAGTGTGCACATAACAGGGGGTCTGGCCTGACAAGCCGAGAACCTGGGGGGGGTCAGGGGCTGACCCACGGCCTGGGCCCTCTTAACAGGCTGACCCACGAGTACCTGAGCATGGCTCCTTTTGCCGACTACCTCGACAGCATCTACTTCAACCGTTTCCTACAATGGAAGTGGCTGGAAAGGTGAGCGCCTTGAAGGCTGGGCCAAGTTGCTGGGACTCTCACGGGCCTCGGGGCCCCTGCTTAGCTTGTGTTTGCTCTGAAACCCCTTGTCCACAGGCAGCCAGTGACCAAAAACACCTTCAGGCAGTACCGAGTCCTGGGCAAAGGCGGCTTTGGTGAGGTGAGTGGCCGGGCCAGAGCCCCTGATGGAGTGGGGAAGTGGGGTACAGTGGGCCCTGGATCAGCCCCACCCTCCCCGAACTCCTGTAGCCCCAGGAAGGGCACAGCTGGTCCCTATTTTTCCATCTCCTTGGCTCCAGGTGTGTGCCTGCCAGGTGCGGGCAACGGGCAAGATGTATGCGTGCAAGAAGCTGGAGAAGAAGCGGATCAAGAAGCGGAAAGGGGAGGCCATGGCACTCAATGAGAAGCAGATCCTGGAGAAAGTGAACAGTAGGTTTGTAGTAAGTACAGACAGGAGACCCCTCCCTTGCCCCTGGCCATGCACTTGCCCTGCCCTCCCCACTCCCCAGCTAGGTCTCCTGCCCTGCCCCGCCCGTCCCCTCCAGGCACTGCCTTCCCTTCCAAGATGCCTGGGAAGGGCGGGTTTGGGGAGTTGACACCAGGCCTGGGGAGCAGGCTGGGCCCCAAGGACTGGCACTGAGAAGGATTATTTGGGCAGCTGGTGCCAGCCTTTTCGTGGGGTGGCCGCTGGCCCCTGCTTGAGGGCTCGGGTCCCCTCGGCCGCAGGTGAGCTTGGCCTATGCCTACGAGACCAAGGATGCGCTGTGCCTGGTGCTGACACTGATGAACGGAGGAGACCTCAAGTTCCACATCTACCACATGGGTCAGGCCGGCTTCCCTGAGGCGCGGGCTGTGTTCTACGCTGCGGAGATTTGCTGCGGCCTGGAGGACCTGCATGGCGAGCGCATCGTGTACAGGTGCTGGGCCTGGGCCTCCCCGCAGGGGGCGCTGCTGCGGGGCGCGGGCGGAGGCTGCCACGGCAGGCGGGAGCCGGTTTGAGCCCTGCTGCACTTGCCCGTGCCTGGTGCACTGGACCGCCTCTGGGTCTGGCTCACTCCCATGAATGCTGGTGTGGTCACCCCTCTCTGTGTGACCCTGGGCTAGTCGGCTCCCTGCTCCCTATGCTCTTTCCTTTTCTGGGAAGCAGAGACTCTAATTCCTGCCTTGCAGGTGGTTTTAGGGACCAAATGAGATAACGTGGTAAAGTGCACAGAGCCCTGCGTGGGGGGCTTGGCAGCAGACGGCTCTACCTGTCCTTACGGGCCGTGATTTCATTTGAACCTCACAGTAGCTCCACGAAGAGACAGATGAGTAGCCCCATTGGACAGGAAAGGTTGTCAGCCACCAAAGCGGGTGATGGAGGGTAGGACCCCCTCAACATTAGTGGTGAGCAAGGCTACTGCTGCTGTCCCCCCAGGTGGGAGCTGCTCTCCACTTGCCTGGGGACTCCCAGGAAGTGTCCTAATGGGACAGATCCTGGGGTGCGCCCTCAAGTCAGGGCTGCTGCGGGAGAGGATAGGGCCGCCTCTCAGCCCGCCAATCAATGGCTCCCGCGCCTTCCTGCACATTCCGTCCCAGGAGACAAGTGAGCTAGGAGGTGGTGGCGTCAACATCTGACCCTGCCCTTCTCTCCCCACAGGGACCTGAAGCCGGAGAACATCCTACTGGATGACCACGGTGGGTGGGGGGGCCCTCAGAGGTGGGGTGCTGTGGAATAGGGCAGGGTCTGGCCAACCTGCCTCATGCCCACCCCCCCACCCCCCCACCCCCCCCACCCCCCCTTCTCCACCCACATCCAGGTCACATCCGGATCTCCGACCTGGGGCTAGCAGTGCACGTGCCAGAGGGCCAGACCATCAAGGGTCGTGTGGGCACTGTGGGCTACATGGGTGAGTCTCCCTCCGCCCTGACTCCCTTGCCTCTGGGGTCCCCTTGCTGTCCTGGCTGGGCTCCACCACTTCTGTTCTGGAGTCTTCTATGTCTCGGGGACTAGAAAGAGCTGATAGTCCTCTTGTATAAATTATGTCCGAGACTCAACCAGGGCCCCCCAACACCTGCGAATACATGTTCATTCACCGGATACTTACTGAGCTCCTGTTCTTGGCTGGGCTTGCCGGGGGCTACCGAGAAGGATGAGAAGGGGCTAATTTTAGGGTCCCCGTCCTGCCCTCTCCTGAACTGCCCAGGTCCTGAGAGGGAGCGCCCATCTGCAGTGCCAAGATGATCCCCCATATTTCCCTTGGGGGCCGTGGGACATAGCAGACAGAGCCCCAGTCACAGGGCCCACCTCTTGTTTGGGCCACATACTGCTCCTCCCAGCCTCTCTTGGCCCAACTGTAGAGCGGCCGCACTGGCTCCCAGAGTTGCCTTGAGGACGCAGAGAGGTAGGAGGGGCAGAAATCCCCGTGTGCCCTGCCTGGCAGGTGTAGGTACATTGGCAGGTGAGTCTTCTTTCCTCTTTCTATACTAAATCCCAAGATTGCAAACGTGTCATCACACAGGCCTGAGGTGGCCTACATTTGTGTTTAAATAAAAGTGTTTTTAAAGCAACTGGAATAGGCTGCCAACATTTGCTAGGCCGGACAGCTTCACGTTAAAAACACGGATTTCTGACTTCTCTGGAACAGTCAGCAGACCTGGCCTCCTGCAGGGGCACATCAGCTCCCTTTGGTGGGGCAAGAGCTGTCCCATGCGCTGAAGTCCCTCCTAGGCTGTAGGGGGTGCCCGCCAGCAGGCAGCTGTCTCAACTGATGCCTCACTTGATGTGTGTCGGGCCTTCCCCAGGCCCCAGGGCTTGGTTCCTGCCTCGCGCCCAGCCCTCACTCCTCTTCCCCCCTGCTCAGCTCCGGAGGTGGTGAAGAATGAACGGTACACATTCAGCCCAGACTGGTGGGCGCTGGGCTGCCTCCTCTACGAGATGATTGCAGGCCAGTCCCCCTTCCAGCAGAGGAAAAAGAAAATCAAGCGAGAGGAGGTGGAGCGGTTGGTGAAGGAGGTGCCTGAGGAATACTCCGAGCGCTTTTCGCCACAGGCCCGCTCGCTCTGCTCCCAGGTATGGCGGCCATCAGGAGGCGGACCGGGCAGACCTGGGGCCGGAGGCGGTGGCCACCTCTCCCAGGCACCCTGACCGCCCCTGCCCCACTGCAGCTCCTGTGCAAGGACCCCGCTGAGCGCCTGGGGTGTCGTGGAGGTGGTGCCCGCGAGGTGAAGGAACACCCCCTCTTCAAGAAGCTGAACTTCAAGCGGCTGGGAGCCGGCATGCTGGAGCCGCCCTTCAAGCCTGATGTGAGTGCTTCCCACTCCGGCTGAGGGCGGGCCGCACTGCGCCGGGGCGGGCGGTGGGGGGTTCGGGACTCTCGGAGGCACGGTCAGGACATCTTCAGTGCAAGTGTCAGAAAACCCAACTCAAATGGCTTGGGCGACAGAATTCAGTGGGCTCACACAGGTAGAAAGCCTCAGGGTAGATGTCGCTTTGGGCATCCCCTGGATCTGGGGCTCCAACAGCGTTGCAGGGATTCTCCCTTCCTCTCCCTCCCCCCTGTGCTGGCCAGCGTGCCGTCTGTACTCTCTGGCGGCTCTCCCGAGGGCATGGCAGCGGTAGACCCAGCAGTTCAGGTCCACGTCCTACCAGCTCAGCCAGCCCAGGACACGCAGGGTACCTCTTGCCCACTAATTTCAAAAGAAGTCCTAAAAGGGAGGGGAAAAAAAAGTCCTAAGGCTAGTGCTTATTGCCACTGATGGTTAGGAGGCCCCTCAGCGGCCACACTTGGATCGCTTGCCCACCCGACCCACTGCCAGTGGGGCAGTTCTGGTTCCTGATGGAAACCAACATGCTGTTGGCAGCAGGGGTCAGGGGCTGAATATCGGCGCCCATCATACCTGGTGGTGCTGACTTCATCCTTGCAGAGTCTCACCCATTTACGGAGCATCTCGGTGGGTCAGGCGTTCCGTGGGCAGAGACATCCTTGAGTCACCATATTCCAAGTGGCAGAAGCCCAGCTAAAGCTTATGTCCAGCATGGAGCTCATTGGCTCATTTGGCCAGAAGGTCCTAGTGTCGGGTCCACGTCAGGGTTTCATGCCGTGTTGCCAGGACTTCATCTCTTGGCTCTGCTTCATCCTGTGAATTGTCCTCCCTCTGAATTCAGGCTTCTGTGTGTGAAGTCACAGGGAAGGTTGTGAGTGGCCAGGATGAAGTTACGTGCTTGCCCCCCTCCCATGTGTAAGAGGACTGCGTCCTGGCATGGACGGGTCACCAGCAGGCCAGACCGATGGCTGCCAGCCACCCAGGGACTGTTTATTCATTCAGCAAATGTCTGAGTGCCCATAAGTGCCAGAGCTCGGAGATAAAGAGGTCAGCAGGACCCAGTCCTGCCTTCCTCTTATAGTGGGGAGCATGGCGAAGTAAAGCGCTAAGAGAAAAAGAATAGCAGGTAATGTCAAAAAAATAAATGCGGCCAAGAGGGAGATAAGGAATGATGGGGGTGGGAGTATTTTTAGATTGGGTGGTCTCTGAGCACCTGACGGTTAAGCAGAACCCTAAAATATGTGAAGGAGAGAGCTGGGCCGAGTTTTGGGGTGAGAGCATTCCAGGGAGAAGGAGAAGCCTCAAGTGAAAGATCAGCGAGGAGGCCATTGTGGCCGGAGTGAGAATGGGCTGGGAGAGGCACAAGGTTGTATTCTAAATGTGACAGGCCTGTGAGGTGTGGGGGCAGGGCCAGAGAGGGTGAGTAGAAGGAGGAGGCCAGCTAGGAAGGATTGTGCCTTGTCGGCCTCACCAGCACCCTGGGGTGTGGGCCTTGCTGTGAGTGATTGAACTGAGAGCAGCCTGCCTCGGGGCTGCCCCCCGCCCCCCCATCAAGTTTTCCCCTGCTTCCGGTGCACATCTTCTCAACTAACCTCGAAATCATCCCACCGGTCCTGAGTCTTCAAAGTTAGAAAATCAGTGCTCTGGAATTTAACTTTTTAGACGCAATGGAGGAGAAGCAAGTTTGATGCTGATACCTTTTTTTTTTCTTTTTCTTTTTTTCTGATACCATTTTTAATAGCTTTGTTGAGATTTAATGCATATACCCTATAATTCACTCGTTTAAAGCATGTAACTGAATGGCTTTTGGCATATTCAGAGTTGTGCAACCATCACCCTAATGAGTTTTAGAACATTCACATCACCCCTTTCCACCCACCCAACAAAATGAGTGCCCATTAGCACTCATTCCCCATTTTCCTCTCCCCGTGGCCCTGGCAATCACTCATCTACTTTCTGTCTCTGTATATTTGCCTGTTCTGGACATTTCATGCAAATGGTGTTCTACAATATGTGGGCCTTTGTGACTGGCTTCTTTCACTTAGCGTAATCTTTTCAAGGTTCATTAGTATTATAGTCTGTACTTTGTTCCCTTTTTTTTTTTTTAAGATTTTATTTATTTGAGAGAGAGAGCACATGAGTGGTGGGGAGGCACAGAGGGAAAGGGAGAAGCAGACACCCACCTGAGCAGGAAGCCTAATGTGGGGCTCGATCCCAGTACCCTGGGATTGTGCCCTGAGCCGAAGGCAGATGCTTAACCAACTGAGCCATCCAGGTGCCCCCTCCCCCCCCGCCTTTTTTTAAAGGTTTTATTTATTTGAGAGAGAGCACAAGCAAGGGGAGTGGCAGGCGGAGGGGGAGGGAGAAGCAGATCCCCGCTAAGCAGGGAGCCCGACACAGGGCTCCATCCCAGGACCCTGAGATCATGACCTGAGCTAAAGGCAGATGCTTAACTGACTGAGCCACCCAGACCCCCTGCCCCCCGCCTTTTTTAAAGACTATTTATTTGAGAGAGAGCACAAGCAGGGGGAGGGGCAAAGGGAGAGAAAGAGGCAGACTTCTGCTGAGCAGGGAGCCCAATGATGTGGGACTCAATCATGACCTGAGCTGAAAGTAGACACTTAACCAACTGAGCCACCTGGGCACCCCTTACTTTCTTCCTTTTTTATTACTGAATAATACTTCTTTGTATGAATACGCCACATTTTGCTTATCAGTGGATGGAAATTGGAGTTGTTTCCACTTTGGGTTTATTACGAATAATTCTTCTACCACGAACACTGGCATGCAAATGTTGGTGGGGACATACATTTTCATTCTTCTTGGGTATATACCCAGGAGTGGAACTGCTGGCTAATAATGGTAACGCTGCATTTAACCTTTCGGGGAAATGCCAGATTGTTTTCCAAAGCAGCTGCACCATTTTACATGACGATGTTGTTTTAATTGACCTCCTTAATAGTAGGATTTAGAAAACGATACAAAGACGAAAAAGACAGTGGCCTTCTGGAGTGAGGTGGGCTCCCAGGAGGGGCCCTGGGGGTGCGGGGAGTTGGGAGGACTGTTCTAATCCTCCAGTTGGCCATGAAGCCTGAGGGGATGGAGCCAGGCCACTGGACATCCTGAAACAGAGTACCTGTCAGTGCCAGGCCCTGCATGGGGATCCCCAGCTGAGAGGACCAGCTCAGATCCTGCCTGCACAGTACCCCCAGGCGGCCATGTGTGGGTAGAGGGGGTGCCTGTCACTGATTCCCTAAGGCACTGCGGGGGCTGCTTGGCTGCAGCAGGTCAGCTCCCATCGACAGGGAGAGGTATGGCCTTTATGTAGCCTCACCAGTCAGAAGCAATGAGGAGTAATGATCCCCAGTTTCCAGAGCGGAAAAGACCTCAAAGAGAAGGGACTGCCATGCTTAAAAAGTGCATGCGGTACCTAGCTTCTGGCTCCGAATCTGAGAGCTGCAAGGGTTGGGGCACAACCAGGCCAAGGCTGGAGTGACTTTCAGGGCTGAGCTGCCTGCGTGCAGTACATGTGTGCCTGCTCGTGAGTCTCTTGCTGCCGTCTGACCGCTGCTTCCATCCCCACCAGCCCCAGGCCATTTACTGCAAGGATGTTCTGGACATTGAACAGTTTTCCACAGTGAAGGGCGTGGAGCTGGAGCCCACTGACCAGGACTTCTACCAGAAGTTTGCCACAGGCAGCGTGCCCATCCCCTGGCAGAATGAGGTAAGGAGCTGCCCAGCTGGTGGGCTGGGTTCCAGAGCAGAGGCCCGGAGCCGGCTCTCACGGCTGCCTGTGCTTGGGCAGATGGTGGAGACTGAGTGCTTCCAGGAGCTGAATGTCTTTGGGCTGGATGGCTCGGTTCCCCCAGACCTGGACTGGAAGGGTCAGCCCCCAGCACCCCCCAAAAAGGGACTGTTGCAGAGACTCTTCAGCCGCCAGGTAAGCCCCAGTGGCGTCCCGGCCCGGCCCCTCGCCTAGCTCCAGGGGACGGTGGGTGGGAGGCAGAGCCGGTGCCCGTGTGTGCTGGGAGTGGGCCTCTTCCAACCGCGCCACGTGTGCCCAGGGTCTCTGGCCTCATTCCCGCCTGTCCCCTACCCCTGGCAGGGCTCACGGCCTCTTTTCTCTTTCCAGAGGTGAGCAGTGTGGGCTCCCCGTGGGTTGGCCTTGCTGCCGGGCCTCGGGGAGCCACGGGCAGCCCTTCCATGGCAGAGGCGAGATGTGGGCGAAAGAAGTCTGGTGCCCGCTCCCCCCCTCCCCCAACTACATCGTTCCCTGCACCCTGGCACCTTCAAGCTGCTGGCCTTGCTTAGCCATCTGTCTCCCCATGCTCTGCCTCCACCATCTCCAGGGGAGAGGGTCTGGACAGGGCCTTGCTCTGGCAAAGCCCGAGATCCGCCCGGACCCTCTTACTTCAGCCTGCTCTCAGTAGCCTCTGTGCTGATGTCCACACACGTCTGGCCCGAGCTGCTGCTCCAGGCCCCTTGCGGGGAGCCCCCAGCCCAGAGCATGGCTCCAGGCAGCTCCTGGCAGGGCCAGCCTGGGTGGTGGCACTGGTGGCTAATGGCACTCGCTCTGCCTCTCTCCCTCCGTGTCTTCCCCATCCCTCCAGGATTGCTGTGGGAACTGCAGCGACAGTGAGGAAGAGCTCCCCACCCGCCTCGAGCTCCCCACCCGCCTCTAGCCCCCAGCCTGAGGCCCCCACCGGTGGTTGGCGGTAGCAGCTACTCCGAGCGCTGTTTACAGTTTTGCACAGTGGTCTTCCCCATTGCCCATGCGAGTTGTGGCCTGGGGAACACAGCCCGAGCTGTCCCCGGTGTCCTCTGCCCCTCAGCCCCTGGTCTGGCTGAGTTTGGGCAAGGCCTGGGCTGTCCCTGGGACAAAGGTGCGTCCCTTCAGCTCTTGTCTGTGGAGCTCGGGGCTTTCTGTATTTATGTATTTGTACGAATGTATATAGCAACCAGAGCGTTCTTAAGACCCACCCTGGAGCTGGCAGAGGGGCCACTGCCAAACTCAAGGCTCCTTGGGCCCAGCTTGGACAGGCCGAGACTGGGCCAGGCAAGGCCCTTGAGCCCCCAGCACTGTGCTCGCCACCGCTGACCTCCGAGTGAGACTCATGCCTGCCTCTGCTGCCCTGGGCTCAGGCCACCACCTCTGGGGTCCATTGCTGTCCCTTCTCAGCACTTGTCAAAGCTGGATCTGGGGCCTCTGTATCCCCTAGGCCTGTGCCAAAGTGTGACCAGAGATTGGGCTGACCCTGGGACCCATCAGTCCACTGCCCAGGTTGTCCCAGATGGGTCTGCCTCTGCCTTCCAGCTCCCAGGGCGCCTCGTCCCTCATGCTGGGCCCTGTCCCGAAGACACCTCTTGCAGAAACGCCCCAGCCCAGGCCGTGGGAACAGGGGAGGAGGTTGTCCCTGGCTGACTCTCAAACATTCCAGACTCCCCTCTTAACAATAGACACATGTGCCCAGCAATAATCCATTCCTCCCTGTGTGTGCCTGTGGGGTGTGTATGTGAGTGTGTGCGCGTGTGTGAAGGGGGTAGGCCGAGGTGTGTGTGTGCCTGCACCCCAGTCCCCAGTTCTGGTCCTTTCCAGATTGTGATGGCCATCCTGGTCCCAGTGTTAGGGTAGCATGGGATTACAGGGCCCTGGTTTTTCCATATTTAAAGCCAATTTTTATTACTCATTTTGTCCAATGTAAGCTGCCACGTGTCTCTGAGTGAATACAGTCGAGCACAAACCTGGCCAGCCGCCCTGCCTGCCTCTTTCTTGCTCCTGGTGTTCCAGGGGTCTTTCTGCTTCCCTCACCCTGCTGGAAGTGGGAAGGGATCAGAGGTGGGCCTGGTGGGGGCTGCCCTTCCAACATGCTCTGGACCCCTCCCCTTACTCCCGCAGCTGATCTCGGACTAGCCTCTCCAGGGAGCCAGGCCTCAGTGGACTTTGGGCTCACCCACTGAGTTTCTCAGCTTCCTAAATGGGGTGAGGCCTGCAGGAAAAAGCCTTGGGTCCCCACTAGAGTATGAGTCTGGCTCTACCTGGACTGGGGAGGCAGGTTTAGCTGGAAAGGTCCCCTCTAAGGCCAGGGTGGTCTGGTGACCAGCTGTGGGCTTGGAGTAGCCTGGGGAGCGAGGTGGAAGCTGGTGTTAGAAACATCCGCCAACTCTGTCCTACCTAGACCGCTGTTGTGTGCGCAGCCCAGGGTCAGTGAACTAGGGCCATCCCTCTGCCCTGGAAGCAGGAAACGTGGCCAGGCAGAGGTGAGACCGTGGTGATGCTGGGAGTTAAGCTGCAAGGGTGGGTGGGGACCACCCATGAAGGCATTAGGCAGGGTTCTCTGAAAAGTTGAGCTAGGTCTTAAAGGAGACTTATCCATCTGGGGACAGAGGGGTTGGGGAGCATTCCATAGCATGCCGCCTATGCAAAGAAGGAGAAGACAGTCCGTTGACAAGTCTGTCCCAGACTTCATAGATCTGTTGCCGCACCATAGTCTCCCAGTGCCCCCAGCCCTCCAAGGATGCTCTGTAACCACAGTAAGGGTTTGTTCCTTGCCTCTGGGCTGGGCGCCAGTGTCACAAGTCCATGTGCAGTCGGAGAGTTCTGGGTTTGAGTCTCAGCCAGGCCGCTTTTCAAGCTGGCTTTGCATAGGCCCTTCCCTTGTCTAGAAAAATGGGTGTGATACCCATCCCCTCACAGGGTAGCTATGAGAATCTGTGAAAGCAGCCGGTCACCTTTTGCCCCGGGTCACTGACAGGACGCTTGACAAGGGGAGTGGGTGCTGGGTGCCAGGCTGACAGCTATCTCAAGGGCATCCAGAAGGTTCTGAGCACTGACTTAGTAGAAGGGGCCTCTCTGGTGATGGCCCACTTCTTGATGGTCTACGGAGCATGTGCTGCTGCTTCGGTTAACTTGAGGGAAACCGGAAAGGGCCATGCCCAAGGTCTTCCAGCTGGTGAGCCGCTGTTGCATGGTGACAAGGAAGCCAGCTGAAGATGAAGCTGGATCCTACCCATGATGTGTAAAGTTGGGACCTGAGGTGCATTTGTCCTTCTGTTTTGGTGGGAAGGCAGTTAGGTTATCAGTTGGCTGAAGCCCAGCCCTGAGCAGGTGTACAAGGGCCAGCGGGTACCAGTTGGACCAGTAGGTCCCTGGAATACTGTCTCTGTGGGTGGGTCAAGACCTCCCTCTAAGCTCCCCCCCCACCCCCACCCCGGGCTAGAGAGGCATCCAGGGAACTTGTTGGCTACAGTTCAACTCACCTAGAAGCTCTTGGCACAGTGAGTCCAACTCTATGGTGAGAGCTGGGGACCCAGATGGAGACAAGGCCCCCATAGTTTGGAGCTCAGCCTGGTAGGGAGACAGAAATGGGAACAGTTAAGACCCAGTGTGATCAGGACTATGGCGGAGATGATTCTAGAGCTGGTGGGGCTGGGAATGCTGAGGGGCTCGGGCTGGGGGTCAACACCAAGCAGGGAGGCCTCTTGGCCACAAAAGTCTCAGAACCAATGCCCTCCAGGATACAGAACCAAATGTACCTGGGTGGAGGAGCCAGATGGATGGTCTAGGACCTCCAGTGGCTTAGGATGGCTTGGGGTGGGGTGGGTGGTGATGGGTGGGTAAAGGAAGCAACTGGAGCCAAAGTCTGTGAGCGCCATGCAGGGCTTTGGAAGCCATGTTGAGGATGTGGGGCATCTAGAAGGCGGGGGCAGCCCTAAAGGATTTCAGCTGATTGTGTTGGGATGTCTGCCTAGTATGTACAAAAAGCACCCCATGTTTACTTTGGGGAACCTCCTGTCTAAGTCCATGTGGTGTTGATGGGGTTGGGTTTGCACCCCCTATATACATAGACACTTAAGAGTGTGTGACCCAGGTGAGGCTGTTAGAGATCTTTGGTTGCAAGTGACAGAACATCCCTCCAACTAACAGAGTGTTAAAAGGATATGGGGGAACATGAAAGGAAGAGCCAGGACTGGGGCACCCCAGGGCTTTAGTCACAAACCCCATTCTCATCAGGATACGATCCCCAGGAGCAAGATGCAACAGCCATGTCTGCATTGTTGAGCCTGACTGCAAACCCAAGGAGCCCAAAAGGCCTAGCTGGAAATCTGCTCACTGTGCACTCAGGGAGAAGGACCCTTGGGTTCAAAGGCCCAGCCTGATGGCACCCATGGCATGCAGTGAGTCCCCCCGATGAAACAGGGTGCTTGTACCCAGAGAAAAGGAAACATACTGGGTGGTTGAACGTATATCCCCTCTCCTAGGCATGTTCAACTGGATTGGTTCACCAATGGACACTAAGCCAAAATGAGTCTGAAAAGAGTCTTTTGGGGGGACTTGCTAGAACTATTGGGAAAGAACTGAGGTTTTGGGGTTGGGTGGCAGGATATACGCCTAGAACCATGGGATCATCCTTGCCACCACCTGGGAATTTTCAAAAATGATGCAAACAAGAATGCAGAGTGGAGAGAAGAGATATATGTCTGACACCATTGTTGGGACACCTGGAACCAATTGTTTGTTGTTTTTTTTCCCCCAAATACTTTTATTTTATTTTTTCAGTGTTACAAGATTCATTGTTTATGTACCACACCCAGTGCTCCATGCAATACGTGCCCTCCTCAATACCCACCACCAGGCTCGCCCATCCCCCCACCCCCTCCCCTCCAAAACCCTCAGTCCCTTGTTCTGAGTTCACAGTCTCTCATGGTTCTTCACCCCTC
>CM052895.1:75702196-75736602 GCA_028534135.1 Potos flavus | reverse complement strand
GGGTTCCCCTTTCTCCACATCCTCTCCAACATTTGTTGTTTACTGTCTTGTTGATTTTGGCCATTCTAACTGGTGTAAGGTGGTATCTCAGTGTGGTTTTGATTTGAATCTCCCTGATGGCTAATGATGATGAACATTTCTTCATGTGTCTGTTAGCCATTTGTATGTCTTCTTTGGAGAAGTGTCTGTTCATGTCTTCACCTGGAGCCAATTGTAATCACAGCTGAAATCTACCTGTGGACTTTTCAGTTAGATGAGTCGAACACCTTTGGGCTCAAGTCTATTTGTTTTGGGGTTCTGTCACTTGCAAATCAAAATGTCCCAGATGATACGGTGGTGGAGGGTGTTTTTGGAAGACCACCATGAGTGTGATAGAGAAGTGGGACTGGAAACAGAGAACCCAATTAAGAGAGACTGATAAACAGTCAAGTTCAGACTCCGCCTAGACAGTGGGGCCCTTACTTGGCCTCACCTCTATTCCCTGGGGATGAGCGTGGTCCATGAAGACCAGGGCTATGGATCCAGCACTGAGTTCTTCCTGTGCCACTTCTTAGTAGACATGTGGTGATGTATGTTCACTGGGGACACACTGGGAGGGGCCCTGAGTTGGGAGGGGGCCGTGTATTGGTGAGCTGGAACAACACTGGGGGCCTGCCTGCTCCAGCCTGGCCCACTGCATGTGTGCAGTGCCTCTCAGGATGTGCACGGGGCGTGGACGTGTGTGTGTTTTCCGGGTTGAAGTGTGTGTGTGTGTGTGTGTGTGTGTGTGTGTGTGTGTGTCAGGGTCCTTGACCTTGGCTGCTTGGCTTGAGCATCCTGTGTGCTCAGCCAACTGTGTGCACCCCGTCTGCCTGCGTGCGCCCCGTTCCGGACAGCCTGTTGCCAGGAGCTGTGAGACGTGGCGCGTGCATTCCCTGTGCAGGGTGAGCCCGGCGCCCCGCGTGCGAGTCTCCACGCGGCAGGTGGGTGCCAGGTCCTCCGCCTTCGGCTCCCAGGACAGCCTCCTCGGCGGCGAGTGGCTGGGGGTGGGGGCCCTCTGCCGGCTGCCGCGCGCGCGCGCGCACGCCGGGCTGGTACGCGCCGTGTACGCGCCCGTGCGCGCGCCCCACGGCTCCAGCCCAGCGCTCGCAGCCGCCTTCGTGCCACAGTCAGCTCCCCGGTGCCGCCGCCGCCGCCTCCCCCACGGCCGGGGGCTCCGTCCGCGGGGCCCGCGCCACTCGCCCCGAGCCAGGAGGACGAGCTCGAGGAGGATGCCTGGGCCCGTGAGTACCGCGGCGGCGGCAGGCCGGGCGGGCCCGGAGCGCGGGAGGAAGATGATCCCGGGCTGAGCCCCTCCCCGCGGGCCGCTCCGCGCTCTGGCCCCGGGTCGCCGCCCCGGACCCCCGCCCCGGCCAGCCCCTCCCCCAGCCCACTCCGGAGGGAGGGAGGAAGGGAGAGAGGGAGAGAGAGGGAGGGAGCCAGTGAGCGAGGGAGCCAAAGCCGGGCGCGAGCCGCCACCGGTTCGCTTGGAAACGGTTGCCACAGCAACGGGGTTGCGCTCCCCGGCAACGCGGCTGCGGGGCGGCGACGCCCCCTCCCCCCTCCCCCACTCCAAGTGGGGCCGCATCCTAGGGACGCAGGGGGAGAGGGGGTGCGGGGACTCCCCCTGGAGCGGTGGGGGTAACTTCGCCAGTCTGGGTGTGCCTGCCTCCACAGCTCGTCGAAGATGGGGGTGGGGGGGTGAGCGCCCCGTGGGCACGAGCTGGCTCCCACGTGGCTGCAGTCGTCGCAGCAGGGCTCCTGGGGTGGCTGCAAACGTGGGGGCGGCCCAGCCCCTGGGCCTGCCGCGGGAGGAGGAGGCTTGGAGGCTGGGTCCGGCGTCTGCACTTCGACACCCCCACCACCTCTACCACCTCTCGCCAGCGAAATGGCCTGACCCGAGTTGGGTGCCACAGAGGCGATGTTCCTTACCCAGGGAGAAGAAGGAAGCTCACATCCACCTGCTCATGGCCAGGGCATGAGCCAAATCGTGGCTAGGGCCGGTTGTGGGCTTCTGCTCGGCGTTCCAAGCCACCATTCTCCCGGGAGTGGTGGGAGCAGAGTGGGCAGGAGCAGAGGAAAGGACATTGCTGACCCAGAGAAGATGAAGCTCAGGCCAAATGGGAGCGCCTGGCCCATTATCTGGATCACAAGTGTCCCTTTCTTGTCTGAGCACAAAGCCCAGACTGTGCTGGGTGGCATGCAGGTTGGCTAGCAGGCAGGCCAGTGCCACATGGAGATGCTCTGTCTTCCAGGGGAGCTCCTCTGGGAGGAGAATGGCCGCTGAGTCAGAGGAAATGACCTCTGGCTCCTCTCCCAACCTCCCCCAGCTGGCAGCGGCAGGGTGCTGGGGAGAGAAATGGTCCTCCTGCCAGCTCTCCCAGACCTGACTCAGCAGACTCCCGTCTCCAATCACAGACCTTGCACTCAACATCCCAGTGACCACAACCACCCTTGGGTTTCCTCTCCCATCCAGGAAAGTGTCCTGGGCACCAGAGATGACCATCATCCCAGGCATTTGAGGCCTTGGCATAAGATGCCCTTAGATGGGTGGTGCCCTGAGTCAGTCCTGATCTCCCTCTTGCAGGCAGGAATGCCTTTGGAATTATTCACAGGCTCCTTTCATTCTGTCCCTGCTGTGTGTGAGATCTGTGTTGAGTGTTCTGCATCCATTATCCCTTAATCCTTTCAACGGTTGTACAAGGTAAGTTTATTTTCCCCATTTTAGAGATGTAGACTCCCGAGGCTCAGGGAGGTAACGTGATTTCCCCAAGGTCACACAATCAGTAAGTGGTGGAGCTACGTTTCCAGTGAAGGTTTTCTGCTGGCACAGCTGCTCTCTGCCTGCCACACACCATCTCTTGTGACCCAGGCAGAAAAGGACTGGAGGACCTTTGGAGGAGCATCCTTAACTTTCTTTCATATTCTTCCAGGGAGGAAGTTCCCCGTGCCTTTCTAGCCTTAGCACAGCTTTCCTTCTAGCAAAATCAGCTAGATTCTTGCTCATCCGGATGCTCTCTGGGACTGTGATGCTGCTGGGCTGGCTCCCTTCCTCCATTTTCTCTCTCTGGGTGAACCTGAGCAGTGAGGGCTACCTCAGTTACCTGGGAAACACCCAAGGCCTGAGTTCTTGGTTTTGGGGCTCTGTCGCCTGATCAGCTTGCAGCCTTGGCTGTGGTCAAATTCAGCAAAGATGGGTCTGTGTAGTGCTGGCTGCTGTGTGCTCGCGCTAGCCCAGGGGCTGAAAACCCAAATGCCTCTAGGGCCCAGGGAGCCATGGTATGAGTGAGGTGAGCCAGGGAGCTACTCAGCAACAGTCTATGTCACTTCATGAGAATGTGGACGTGGAATGACCAGATAATTTTCAAGATGAACCAAGAATCTAGATTTTTATGTAAAATCTCCTGGGTTTTAAATTTGGCAACTAATCAGAATATTTTAAAAATTGATTGTGGGCCAACAAAACATGCCCATGATCTGTGTCCAGCCTGAGAGTCACAAGGCGATGACCTCTGGTCCGTGGTAAAGTGATGGCAGTTTTTACTGGGCCACTCCCGGGCTTGTGTAGATGTAGTGCCATGGGCTGGTTTCCATATTTGAGCCTCTTGAGGCTGCAAAGTGCTGGCATTTGGTTTGTCACGTGCGGCTGTGTACACCAATCTTGAAGGATTTTCACTTCCTTCATCAGTTTTGCTCCTCCCTTGGCAATGCTAGGCTGATCGCATCATCCCTATCTTATAGGCAAAGAAACTTCAGCTCAGGCGTGGGAACAACTGGGATGGGGCCACACAGCCTGATCAAGGCAGAAGCAGGATTTGAACCCTGGGCTGTCCCTTCAGTGCCCTGTGTGTTACACATGCTACCTCTCAGAAGAGGGCATCCTCATCTCCCCCCACACACACACCCTGGCCCCTGAGATGTGGCCAACTCCCTTGGAAGGACAGATGTGGGTCCAGTAGACACTGAGCTACATAGGGCCTCTCTGCCTACGAGCTCTCTGAGACCCCAGTCTCTGTTGTCCTGTTTGCAGTCTCCAAGCTCTGGGTTCCTGGCCTGGTGCCAGGGTGGGGTCACAGAGGTGCTACCTGTAGGCAAGGGTGCCAAGCCAGTACCTTGGCTGAGCTGGAATTGAGGCTCTGGTCAGCTCTATGCCTGGCTGACTGTGGCGGCAATCCTCTCTCTCTGGCCTCAGTTCACAGGTCGTGGTGTGGGAGGAGTGTAAAACTAGCACCAGGCCCTGCCTGAAATGCCCTCCCTGTCAGGACCGTGGGTTTTGCAGTCACCTGGGCGTCACAACCACCTGCCTGTGTGGGCCTGGACTGGCCCCAGCTCCTTGTTTGGAGAACTGGGATGGCAGCAGACACCTCCTGGGTGTCCCTGAGATCATGAATGTGAAGAGGCCAGCAGCAGGCCTGGCATGTGCTGGGCATGCAGGACACATTAGCAGTAACTTCTTCCACCCCATCCTCACTGTGTACCCCACATTCACCCTCTCTCTGCTGCCCCTAGTCTGAGTCCCTGTCCCTTCACTTGACCAGCAGCTCTGGCCTTATATCTGGGGAATGTTATGACCCAGAGCCCTGCTGTCTGGGATTCCCTCCGTTCACTCCAGAGTCCCTGGCATAGGCTTCCATTTCCTCTTCACATGGATATATGGATCCTCATCTCGTTTGGAAACCAGCCTGCAAGGGCCAAGAGCTGGGTGATGGCATCTCTCTCAGTGACATTCTGGCGAATGGCTGACCCTTCCCAGGAGTGAGTGGGTTGCAGACCCAGCTCCTGAGGTGTTTCCTGTCCTATGGCTAAAAGACCAAACAGGGAACTGGCATCACCCAGTCACCCCAACAAGTGGTGTTGGAGCGGCTGCATGCCAGATGACAAGACAGACGCAACCTCTGGAGTTGCACACAGGCAGCTAGAGCACACTGTCCTATCCCTGGGCTTCTCATCCAATCCGGGGGAGTGAGGCGGCCTGGACTTGTCCAGCAAAGTGACAGTGAGGCCATGAAGTTGAGAAGTGTGGGGGCAAGAGCACTGAGGCTGTGTTGCAGGCCCCTCGGGGGAAGAAAGCAGGACTCTGAGCAGCTAGGATGGGAACACGGGCTGGTTGCAGAGGGAACGGCACTGAGAGGTGAGGTTGCAGAGGCGTTGGCAGGAACTCATCCCAGAAGCCATGATCTAAGTCAGTTCTCAAAGTGTGCTCTCTGGACCACAACATCAGTATCTGCTGGGAATTTGTTAGAAATGCAAACTCTTGGGTCCAACCCCAGACCTACCGAATCAAACAGTGGGAGCAGAGCCCAGCACTCCGTTTTTTTTGTTTTTTTTGTTTTTTTTTAAGATTTTTTATTTATTTATTTGACAGAGAGAGAGATCACAAGTAGGCAGAGAGGCAGGCAGAGGGAGAGGGGGAAGCAGGTTCCCTGCTCAGCAGGGAGCCCGATGCAGGGCTCGAGCCCAGGACCCTGAGATCATGACCCGAGCCAAAGGCAGAGGCTTTAACCCACTGAGCCACCCAGGCGCCCCCCAGCACTCTGTTTTAACGAGCCCTCCCTGTGGCTCTGATGCTCATTCAAGGTTGAGAGGCACCCATCTCAACTGTCTTAAAGAGCTGGGCTGCCTCCTGAAGTGGTGGGGAGTTGCCAGAGGGTTCAGGCAGAAGAAGGCCCGGGGGAAATGGGTGACGTGGAAAGTGGGCAGGCTGGGCAGGGGCACAGCATGGAAGTAGAGCAGTGGCAAGCATGGCAACAGGGGCCCAGGTGAGAGATGATGGTGGCTTGGCCAAGGCAGTGGCTGGGGGACCAAAAGTAGTAGACAGACGAAGGCACAGTCCAATGAGGGTAAAAAGAACAGGATTTACTTTTTTTTTTTTTTTTAAGATTTTATTTATTTTAGAGAGAGAGAGAGCATGAGCAGGGGGAGGGGCAAAGGGAGAGAAGGACTCTCAAGCAGACTCCGCACTGAGCACAGAGCCCAATGCAGGGCTCAGTCTCAGACCATGAGATATGACGAGAACTGAAATCCAGAGTTGGATGCCTAACTGACTGAGCCGCCCAGGCGCCTTGTAAAAGACCAGGATTTAGTGGATGGAGTGAATGGTGGGCCCTTTACTGAGATCTTTGGGGTCTAAGACTGGAATGCTGGGGTTCTTCATGCAGAGGAGCAAGGTGGGAGGTGCCCCCAGCAGTGTGCCAGCCCCCAGAATAAGAAATCTGTGTGACTTTGGGTACCACTGAGTCCCTGGGAGCCAAGTGCTCTCATCCGTCAAATGGGAGGAATGCTAACCTAGTTTGTAGGATGCCTGAAAATGATTTGTGATGTCCGGCCCTCAGGCAGAGAGTGCCATAAGGACACACATATCTCTATCCCCAGCTCAGAAGCCGTCATTGTCCGCATTCATGTTGTTGGGCATCTCTAAATCCTTTACATGAACTAGCTCAGTTTTCACCATGGTTACTGACAAGGAGACTAGCATTATAGAGCTTAAGAAACTCACCCCCAGGGTCTCGTTTTTGTCCTCCCGCTATACTCCCAGTGAGTGTGTGGCCTAAGAAAATCATACAAAGGGGCGCCTGGGTGGCTCAGTGGTTAAGCGTCTGCCTTTGGCTCGGGTCATGATCCCAGGGTCCTGGGATGAGCCCTGCATTGGGCTCCCGGCTCAGCCGGAAGCCTGCTTCTCCCTCTCCCTCTGCCCTTGCTTGTGCTCCCTCTCTCGCTGTCTCTTTCTCTGTCAAATAAATAAAATCTTGAAAAAAAGAAAAAAAGAAAAGAAAAAAAAAACCTCATACAAAGCAATACACCCACAAATTCTACAAATAAATCAAGATGGAACCCTAAAAAATGTTCAAATAACCTGCAAGAAGGTAAGGAAAGAGAATGAAGAGACGAATCATAAAATGGCAGGCTTAAGGATGAGTCCATCGGGAGGCACCACGCCTAGCACACAGTTGGAGCTGGACAAGTGCAGCATTGGCTCTGGACAGTCTGGAGGGGATGGGGAAGGTGTATGGCTGTGAGTAAGAGACTGCAGGCAGGAGCATGCACAGAAGCATGGAGGAAGCTTAGAGAAGCCTGGCCTGTCAGGAAGAGCCTCTGGAAAGGTCTGAATGACTCTCTTGACATTTATGTATCGAGCACAAACTGTGGATTAGATGAGATGTATTGAGCAACTCCTGTGGGCTAGACAAAGGCAGGCGGGAGGCCTCAGGCAGGATTCATGCCCTCTGGGCCTGCCAGAGCACCGCAGAGTGAAATAGCAGCCCAGGAGGGAGTGTTTAGCATCAAACCCCTGCCCACTCAAGTTGGGTATTGGCACCAGTGTGACATCAGAGAGCCTTCCTTTCTCGGACCTGCAGCAGCCTAATCTGTAAAATACGGCAACGGGTCCTGCCTCCGGGCTGAGGAGCCACACTGGCACCTGGGGGGTCCTGGGTGTGGCCTTCTACCATGTACCCTAATGCTCTGTCAGCTGAGCTGGGACCCTCAGGGTGGTCTGCCCTTTGTTCCTCGTTAACTTTGGAGCTGCCATCCCGTTTCTCCACTTTTCCTATTCTTGAGCTGAGGGTCGGTGGCCAGAAGCGCTGGGGCCTTGCTGGGAAGGAACAGAAAAGTGTGTTTTGCCTACAGGTTGGCCGGTTGGCCCAGTGTCTCCGTGGCTGCCAAGTCTTCACGTACTAAGTGCTCACATGCACCAGGCTCTTCATCTACACCCCAGTGGCCACATAAGGGAAGGTATCTTGACAGACTCTGGACTCAGAAACAGGCTAAATCCTAGCTCCTCCCCTTATTAGCTGTGTGACCTGGGGCAGGTCATTTCTCTGTCAGAGCCTGTCTCCTCATCTGTCAGATGGGCCGCTGCGGAGCAGGTGGTGTTACATATCACATGAGATTCTGAATGGAAAGGGCCTAGAACAAGGCCTGACATGCAGTAGACAGTTCTTGGCAGGTGTTTCTATTTCTAATTCAGCTAAACTCCATCACCTCCAGCCCCAGAAGTACCTTTTCTGATCTGGAGCTGTTCCTGCTGTGCAGGCCAAGGGGCTCCCTAGTCAGTGCCAGCTTCCTCAGAGCATTCCTGAAAATTCCTGTGGGCTCAGGAAAAGGAGAACAACAGATTTAATTAACTCCCAGTGACTGGCAGCATCGTGTTTTCATCCAGGCTGCGTCGCCATGGCAGCCTCATGGCAGGGTTGTGGAGGGGGCGGGTGGAGCTATTGTTCTTGCCATTGTCTGTTCTGGAACACAGGCCCAGGAGAAAGGGACTGGCACGGGGACCAAGTGGTACATGGCACAAGGCAGCCACAGAGTCAGACAGGAGCCATCTGGGGAGAAGTGTGGGGTGGCCCCTTGCCTGGCTTCCCCCCAGCTTGCTGCCAGAACAGTCTGAGACAGCTTGATATGGAGCCCCCTGCTTGGGGCTCAGGCCCACTATGGCCCCCAGAGCTAAATGTGTGTGTGCGTTGGATGTGCTGAGGAAGGGAGGGGGGTCCATGGGGTTCCTGGAAGAGGCCCACAGAGTAACTCGAGTCGCAGCACTCTCCCACCCCTGGTTAGGGTTTTGTGGCCAGCCTTGGGTTCAAATTAAGGCACTGCCATCTGCCATTTACACAGCTAATTGCTTCCCCCTCCCTCACCTGTAAAATAGGAATAACTATAGTTACCCCAAAGGGTTGTATGTGAAAGCCCTGGATAGTTAGAAGGCATTCAAGAAGGGCACACTTCTGTTCTGCGGGGGTGGTTAACAGTCGCCTGCCACCCGTCACTCTGCAGTCAGGGCTCCCTCCT
Organism: Potos flavus; assembly: GCA_028534135.1. Taxonomy (NCBI): domain Eukaryota; kingdom Metazoa; phylum Chordata; class Mammalia; order Carnivora; family Procyonidae; genus Potos; species Potos flavus. The sequence goes on along the minus strand of CM052895.1, from coordinate 75,727,800 downwards.
ACATACCTCTTAGGATGCAAGGTTCCCCTCTAAACCCTGGCTGTGGAGAGGAGGAGGCAGAACTAGACGTGCCCATCTGGAATGATGAGAGACCAGGTGATAGAGTAAGCAAACGAGCTACTTTTCCTACCCTCTGCAGAAACGGAAAGGGATTGAGGGGAAGCGAAAGGCGCACAGAAGCTAGGAGGATAGGGCCAAGTGGGGCTGCGCATTGGTAGGAAGCTGGGGAAATGCAGACGGAGCTGGGAGCTGGGATGTGACAGGCGGAGGCGCCTAGAGGAAAGGAAAAGAGGGAAAGGCCCACGCCTGGCGGTGCAGAGGAAGGCAGGCCAGTGACACGCAGTAACATCAGGAATGACCCCGCCTGGGCCCCCTCTAGGAGAGCGGCGACAGCCAGGAGGCTGCAGTGCGGGCCTGGATGTTCCATGCTTTGGGTGGCCAGGGGTAGGAGCGGATACAAGGCCTAGAGTGCCAGGGGCTGCCAGGCATATGCACTGGGCTGAAGCTGGGCGTCAGTGGGCGGACTGTGGTGCTGTAGGAGGTGGGCCACGAGCCGAGACGCCTCTTCAGCGCCCCGGGGGTCCATCCACGGGCCTCTGAAACCCTTTCCGAACTGGGGTACCCTCTGGAGTGGCGAACCTCCGTGTGCACGGAGGCTGAGCCTGGCTTTTGCACGCCCTCTGCTGGCCCGCCTGGAGTCCCCTCGGCTCGGCGGCGGCGGCGGCGGCCGGGTCTCAGATCCGGGAAAACCCTACCGGGGAAACCTCGAAGTGTGACGTCATCCTCCTCGATGACGTCACCGGCCCCCCGGGGAGTGCTGGGGTTCCCGCAGAGGAGGCTTCCCCGGAACTGCGCAGGGCACGGGCGCAGGCAGGGAAGTCGTACGGGACTGCAGCGCGCCTTCACCGCGCCCTGTGTCTGTCCTACAGGTCCCGCGCGGCCCCGGGTGAGGCCCGCCCGCGCGCCCACCGGCGCCATGGGAAGAAGCGGGCGCCGCTGCTGCTGCCCCCCGCCGGCGCGCCCACGACTTGAGCCCCGCCGCGGGCAGCCCCCGGCCGCAGGTCCCCGAGTGACGCTGGCGGCGCCTGGGAGCGTGGCGCGGGCCCGGGGCCACGTAGAGGAGCCCAGTGTCCAGTGAAGCAGCCGAAGACCCGCCGCCCCGCCGCCGCCGCCATGGTTATGTCCCAGGGTACTTACACGTTCCTCACGTGCTTCGCCGGTTTCTGGCTCATCTGGGGTCTCATCGTCCTACTCTGCTGCTTCTGCAGCTTTCTGCGCCGCCGCCTTAAACGGCGCCAGGAGGAGCGACTACGTGAGCAGAACCTGCGCGCCCTCGAGCTGGAACCCCTGGAGCTCGAGGGCAGCCTGGCCGGGAGCCCCCCAGGCTTGGCGCCGCCGCCACCACCGCAGCGCGGCCGCCTCGAGGCGCCGGCGCACGCGCATCAGCACGTGCACGTCCACCCGCTGCTGCACCACGGGCCGGCGCAGCCACACGCACACCCGCACGCACACCACCACGCGCTTCCGCACCCGCCGCCGGCGCACCTCGCGGTGCCGCCGCGGCCTTGGAGCTACCCGCGCCAAGGTAAGTCCCGACCTCCGCCGGGGGACGGGGGGCAACGTGGGCCACTAAGGGTGGACGGGTCACTGCTGACCAGCGAGGCTTCCACTGGACAGCCTCGCCGAGAACCTTGGAGGGAGCGGGCTGGGCCTGGGGTTGGCGGCTGGGGACGGATGACCTCACCCTTCGGACCGCTTCCTACTCTGCAGCGGAATCCGACATGTCCAAGCCACCGTGCTATGAAGAGGCGGTGCTGATGGCCGAGCCGCCGCCGCCCTACAGTGAGGTGCTCACGGACACGCGCGGCCTCTACCGCAAGATCGTCACACCCTTTCTGAGCCGCCGCGACAGCGCGGAGAAACAGGAGCAGCCGCCGCCCAGCTACAAGCCGCTCTTCCTGGACCGGGGCTATACATCGGCGCTGCATCTGCCCAGCGCTCCACGGCCCGCGCCACCCTGCCCTGCGCTCTGTCTGCAAGCGGACCGAGGCCGCCGAGTCTTCCCCAGCTGGACCGACTCCGAGCTCAGCAGCCGCGAGCCGCTGGAGCATGGAGCTTGGCGTCTGCCGGTCTCCATCCCCTTGTTCGGGAGGACTACAGCCGTATAGAGGGGCGCCCGGCGTTCCGGGCCCCACCCGCGGACTCGTGGCCTGACAGTGGGGCTTTTTAAATGCTTCCCTTGGACTGCGGGGGGGTGGGGTGGGGAGGGAGGGATTTCTTACCCCGTTTGTTACATTTTGAGGATAATAAAGGTGTGTGATCTGGTTTGGTACAAGCGGAGGGGATACCCACTGCTTGCGCCCAAGGTTCTGGTAGCCAGGCGTGCCTGGGCCTCGGTGGGACAGAACCTGAGTGCGCCTTTTGGCTACTAACTGGCCCGAGGGTGCGGATCCTAACTTCATAGGCTGGTTCCCCTGGGAGCCCCAGACTCTACGTTTCCTGCCCCTCAGATCACGGTGAGGGCGGCCCTGGTGACCTTGGAGATGGCAAGAGTTGGGAATCGGGGTCAGGGCAGGCAGCACACCCCAGATCTGCCCCTAGAGGCCCGGAGCAGCAGGCCCGAAGGGATCTGGATTTCTTTATTAACAGACATGAGCACGACCCGTTACAGAAGTTTGTGCTTTCCAAAAAACAGTTACTGAACGTGAAAAAGGAACCCAAGCAAAGAGGGAGGAGTTGGGGAGGGGCCATTAGGCCCCGGGCCCCACCGATAGCCCTGACCTGATCCGCGCCTAGGGCCTCCAGCTTGGGACCTGCCCAGCAGGAGGGGGCCAGGAAAGGGCCTGGAAGCTGAGGGGCCCCAGCTGGGCCAACTTCCTTTGGGCCAGGCAGGGAGGGGTCAAGAGATGGGCGGGGAGGGGGTCCCAGGGAGCCAGAGCCCACGAGCCATTTATTGCCATGTTTTAAAATTCGTGCAAAATATCTGAAGCCCTGGACAGAGAATACAAAGTGATATTTTTCCAAGAAACATAAAACTAGGAAAAGAGGTGGGACATTTTCCCACCAGAGCTCCCCCGACGCCAGGCCCCAAGTAGGGTGAGGCCTCCACCCCCGGCCAGCTTGAGTGAGCAGGGAGGACTAAAAGCTACAATCTGGACCGGGTGGGGACGGGGTAGAATTTGCAACAGCGTCTCAACTACCAACGGGAGGAAAACCAGTCAACTGTACAAGTCTCCTATCAACTTTAAAAAAAAGAAAAGCTGTAAAAGTCGGGCCCTGTGGGTAGGGAAGCGGCCAAGTCCCGGGCCAGGGCCGGAATCCGGAGTGGGTGCCAGGCGGAGCTGCTGCGAGTGCAGGCGCGGTGGGCCGTCTGGCCAGAGGCCGGCACAGGTGGGCGGCCTTGGCAAGGGCAGCCTGAGGGCGGGCGCCACCGCTAATCACCGCCCTCGAAGCCCTCCTCCTCTTCTGGTACTGGGTCTGCATCCCAGCAGGTGATGTCGATTTCTGTTGATGTTGGGAAGGGAGGGGAGTTAAGGAGAAGGCCCAGCAGATCCATGGCTGTGTCCCCCAACCCCTGGGAGCCGTGGCTGTGTGTGTGCGTGCAAACACTTGAACCCAGCACCGCCAACTGATTGTGTGCGTGTGCGCGCGCGTATGTTCACATTGGAACCCAGCCCCCTACCGGAACTCCCCCCATCTCCCATCCCAGTACTACCTGGAGGTTTGTTGTAGAACACAGGAGGCGGGGCCTTTGCACACAGCTCTTCCGATTGGGCGAACTCCTCCTCCTGTGATTGGCTGAAGTACCCTTCACTGGCCTGCAGGAGTAAAGCTCCAGGTCACTGGGCCCCACCCAGGAGGACTAGGGCTGACCTACCAGGCCTGAGCTCGTTTCCCCAGCAACCAGTGATTCCATCAGTGGTTTCCAGGGAAACACATGCCTGCCTTGGACAAAAAAACAGAGCAGGCCGAAGGAGGAAGATTGGAATGGAGCTTCCCTCCAATAACGTGGGTCGCAGAGAAAGGGGGTACCCCCTGCTAGAAGCCCTCCCACCATCCCTCCCACCAGGCTGTCCCTGCCCCACCTGGGTCCCCTCCTTCTGGGTGGTCTCGCCATTGGTCAGCAGGTGGGGCTCTGGCTCTGGCTCCAGCTCTGGCTCCTGATCCAGCTCCTCTAGAGCCGAGGGCAGAGTTGGGACCTGGGGGGCAGCTAGGGGCTCCCCTTCTATTTCCTCCTCTGGGTCACAGAAGGTAGCTGGCGGCTCAGGCAGCTCATCGAAATTGAGAAGGTTGTCACAGCCTTTGCCGGCCAGTGGCAGTGGCTCCTCAGCCCCCTCGTCTAGCAGGGGTACCTCTGCCAGAGTGACCTCGGCACCCGAGGGAGGTGTGGGCACCCTAGGCTCAGCCTGGGCTGTGGAGGCCTCTTCCCCGTTGCCAGGCCATAGGTCAATGAGGCTGGCAGCGGCGGGGGTGACGGTGTGGGCAACAGCGGTGTCAGCAGTGGCAGCAGTGGCAGTGTCGGTTTCAATGGCATCAGCAGCCGGGGCATCAGCTGCGGCGGCGCTGGCCACGGCAGGCTCCAGAGGGGCAGCCAGGACAGCCTGCTCCGGAGACGCCGTGAACATCAAGTCCTCCATGGGGCTGCCTTGCCCCTGGGGAGGCTCCGGTGCCTGTGGGGGCTCCTCCGTGGGGCCGGCCCAGGCCTCAGGGGCTGCTGCTCTGGCCTCTTGGCTGGTCTTTTCACCATCTAGGCCGGGCCTGGGCTCCTGGGTTTCTGTCATAGGACACGTGGAGGACAGGCATGGGGTCAGCATCCCCGGGAAAGGACGCAGGCCTGGGGCAGCCACCCTCTCTACTCCGCCCACCCGCTGAGGAGTGAGCGGCTTCCAAGATTGAAGGCTTCTACTCAGAGCTCCACACAGAGCACCTTCCAGCACACCCCCTGGGCCCTGCTGCCCCTTTATCTTCTCGGGTCTTCAATCTGCTTGGCAGCCTTGGGAGGAAGGCTCGATCCCCGTTCCAGGGAGACCCACTGAGGCCGAGAGACAGCAGGTCGGACTGCAACACCAGGGCTACCCCCAGCCACAGCCACCGGCAGCGCAGGACACTCTGGGTGGCGGCGGGATCAGACCCCTGAGGAGGTGTCACCATGGCCACGTGGGGACTGGTGGGAGTCCCGGGGCAGCTGGGGTGTAGCCCCTCATTCACCTTGAGGGGGTGGCGGTGGCAGCGGTGGAGGCTGCGAGGACGTGACCTCATCCAGAGCCCGCTCAATCTGTTCGGTGACAGGGGTAGAAGCCGTGCTGGAGTCCGACGGGCTCCGGGTGGGGATGGGGGTAGGGGCCATCCTCCGGTGGCTGTCCAGGTGGCTGCCTGTGGAACAAAGCCCAAGGCTGGTCAGGGAGGGCCAGGGAGCCAGGTGGGACCAGGACTGTCCACCTTGGGGTCTGGCCAGCATCTCCTGTGTGGAGTCTGGGTAGGGGCTGGGAGCCCCCCCAAGCCCCTCAGGGGCCAGACCACAGCTCCAGATCCTATAAGCCAGGCCCCTTGGGGCCAGAGCCCCTTCAGGGCCAGGGGAAAGAGGCAGGTAGTACCTGCTCTGGGGACAAACACCAGAGATCAGCGGTCAGGCTGGGGGAGTGAGGGTAGGGGCACTGCTGGGAAGCGGGGCCCTCCTTACCCCTCCCACTGAAGCCTGGGGCTGCTACCTACATGGGAGGGAGGAAGAGAGGTTTGGGGTGCGGTGACAGGTGATATAGGGAAAGGGAGTCCGTGGAGGGGAGGAGGAGGAAGAGGAGGAGGAGGAAGGCCCACTGTCCGATGCCTTTATGAAAGGGCAGTACGGACGACCTGCCGAGAGAGACAGACAGAGAGAGACAGAGGACAAGAGAGGGTCAGTCTCCCCCACCCCGCCCCGAGGCCTCACCCACCCCCAGCACTGGCCCTAGAAGTCCAAACTGCCTTCAGCCAGGGCGCACAATCAGCCACGCTAGGCCACAGGCTCAAGCCATCAGAGGACTCCCATCAGCACCAGGCACGCACAGCAACGAGCCTGCCACACCAAGCCAGCCTCTAAGCATCGCGGGACTGCAGGCCCCACCCCTGGAGCCCCAGCACGGGGCCAAGCACACAGCAGGGGCAGACACGCAGAGCAGCGAACGGAGCAGAAGGGTGCTTTGTAGAGGGAGGTGAAGCTGCACCGGGCGCTGGTTCCAGGCTGCTCAGACTCAGGCCCAGGGTCAGAGCCCGCCCCACATGCACCCGCAGCCCTTCAGGCAAGACCTAGTTCAACCCCAGCAGGGCAGCTCCCTGCAGCCAGGGGGTTGCCTCAGCCCATGCCAGAGCTGCCCAGACGATCTGCAGCACTACCCCGGCCTGAGCCCCTCAGTCCTGCCACCGTGGAGCCGGTGGGTGAAAGCACACTCAGTGAATGGCCTTGCCTTCTCCAAGGGGTCCTTGGGCAAGGCTTCCCTTCCAAGAAAGAGTCGCAGAGAGGCTCAGGCCCCAAACCTGAGGAGTGGGGGTCAGGTGGGGGTGGGACCTGGGACTACCTGGCCTGTGGTTGAAGGGCGAGGGTGCATCGCAGCTGCCTGCAGAGGCTGATGCAACTCGTTCCTGCTGCTTGAAGAATTCCCGTGGGTTGTCAGGCCGCTGGGCAATAATGGCCGCTGCCTCCTAGGGGCACAGAGGAAGGGTCAGGGCAGGCCCAGAGGAGGCAAGCCCCACCCACACCACTTGGCCTCTTCCCAGCTCTCACCTCTACCTCCGATTCGGACTTCTTCATCTGGGTCTCTTCCTCTTCATCCCGCTGGTCACCCTGGAAACCAAAGGGACAGTGTCCTGGGCACCCCACTCCCCCTGAGCTCTTGGCCTTCTTACAGGCCCCATGTTTTCTCCACAACCTGGCAGGAAGGGGCTTGGCAGAGGCAGTGGCACCTCTGCTCCCTTCACCACCTGGTCACGTAGCTCCTTCTCTCCACCTGCAAGGCCCCGGGCCACCTCGTCTCCAGCTCAGACGGGTCCCTGGGTACCTGGCTCAGCTCCTCCTGCTCCTTCGCCCCCAGATCCAACCAGGCATCCAGGACCATTCAGGAGTGTTCCCTGCTTTGTAGCTAATTGTTCCTGGGCCTCCTACCCCAGCACCCAGTCAACCACACCCCCATCACCACTGCCCTGATTCTGGCATCATGACCAAGGGCTTCTCATTAGTCACCTGTCTCCTTGTTCTCCTCTCGTACAAGGATCTTTCCAAAATCCAAATCAGACCAGGATTTTTTCTAGCTTAGTATCACCAGTATAGTGAGTACTCACTGAGTACGGCCCACAGATAGCTTTTGTTTTGCCAGTATGGTATTTTAAAAACATATTAGTTGCTACCACTTAAAAATCAGGAGTTTCATACCAAAATCAGGATCTCCAGTTTCTTTTAAAATGCCAGAAGCCCTGGCCACGATGGACACGCCCCAAAGCAACTATTGGCCAGAGCTGCGCTGCAGGGACCCTGACCCCAGGCACGCGCTGTCCTGCTCGCTGCGGTCCCCACCATTCCCTATTGCACTGCACTAGTAAACTGCACTGCCGTTTTGAGGCTGCAACCCCAGGAATAAAGGTAGATGGGGCCCCTTGTTTGTCCCACGTCCCCTTTCCCCATTTCAGATCTAGCCTGTCACTTCTCTAACATGCGCCTCCCACCCTGACTCACCCACATACCACGTAAGATGTGGCCACAAAGTCTCAGCGCGATGTGGTCGCAGTTCCCAGAACAGGCACGCCATTTCCCCCCTCCACGCCCTCGCACGGGAGCTCAAGCTCTCCTGCCCCAAATGCCCATCTCCCACGCCAGGGCCAACTCTTCCCACTTCCAGCCTCCGCGTGGGCACTGCCTCCTGGGGAAGAGGTCCCTCGCCCATTCGGGTCATTTCTGGGTCTTCATGAGGTGGTCCAGGCACACACCGCAGAGTATACTGTATCCTAACTTCCTTTTTCTGGGATATCTGTCCCATCCTCCATGGGTGACACGAACCGAGCAGTCAGATCTGTGAGCGGCCGGCACAAGGTTCAGTTGGCATGCGTTTGCTCAACCGAACTTACTAGAGCCAAGCTTCTGGATCAGTGCTGCTCCTGCCGCGAGTGTGGCAAAGGGGGCACGAGGGGCTGAGGCCGAGGCGGGAATAAGCTGCAGGTAAGGTGGGAGAGTCGCAGGGCTTCTTTGTTTTGCACACATAACCTAAAACTTAACCTTTTCTCTCAGGATACATTAAGAAAATGGCCCTTCCGAGTACCCGCCTCGAGAGGGTTGTCACTGCAACCACAGCTCTGAGTCTTCCAGAATGAGATCTCAAGTCCTCCTCTGACCTAGCTCTCTCCTTCCAATCCAATTTCCCTTGCCCCTCAGCCCACTGGGCTCCAGTCAGGCTCCTTGACTTCCCATAGGTTATATCCCACCAGCCTCTGCTGGTGTTCCAGCCCTGCCTGGGGGACCTCACTAGATTCCTCTGTCTCATTCAGAAAAAGGACTAGAGGTAAGCTCACCACAAAAGCCTGAACTACCAACAAAGTGCAAAACATCAAAACAAATTAGGGCTACGGGTAGGGAAGTGAGATCAGTACACTAACCATAGGGTCAAAAGCCCTGCTGTGCCCGAGCATTTTCAGATACATGGGAGCTCTCTGGCAGCCCAGGCAAAAAGGGAACTCAGGCAATTCTTCACAGAGAAGAGAAAGCAGAACAGCAGCTTAAGCAAAGGGAAAGCATTTTATGGTTCTAAATTCCAAAGTTCTCACATGGGACCTTCTTGAGAGTGTCTGAAGTTGTAGGGTCACCACAATGACCTGCTAGAATATCCACTGTCACTGTCATATGAGCCACACTTGAAGGGCTGGATGAGACTAATGACGGCGCGAGACTTTAAGACTTTGCCTGAAACTCTGACAACTGCTGAAGAGGAGTGATCACTTCCGGGGCCTCACCGTACTAGTCTTTCTGTCAAACTGTCAAAATAAGCTTTCTCAAAGTGACCTTGCTTTGAATGGATAAACAAAATGTGGATATACATACAATGGAATATTATTAGCTTTAAAAAGGAAGACATTCTGACACGTTGATGAACCTTAAAGACACTGTACTAAGTGAAATAACCCCGTCACAAAAGGAAAAAAATTACAATTCCATTAAAATGAGATACTTAAAAGTAATCAAATTCACAGAAAGCAGAAAGGCAGCTGCCAGGGGTCTGGGGGAGGAGAGAATGAGGAGTGAGCGTTGAATGCGGACAGTTTCAATATGCGAAGATGAAAAAAAAATTGGAGATAAACAGTGATGACAGTTGTACAACGTGAATTTGTTGGGAATCTTAATGCCACTGAACCGTACACTTAAAAATGGTCAAGACGGCACATTTTACGGACATTTTGGCACAATTCAAAATAAACTTGCTTCATCAGTTACTTTTATGAAAAGTCCTGCCCCCCCCAATGAACGCTTACAGCTAGAGCTCACTACCTGCCCATTGTCCCCACCCCCAGGGCTGGTGCGATTGCAGTGAACTGTGACAGCCACCTCAGGCCAGGGGCTGCAGGGCTGTCTGGCCCCCGCCCTCCCAACCTCCTGTCTGGGTCCTCATGGCACAACTGCCCACCTCCCAGTAAGAACTATACCGTGCTCCAGCCTGAATGACCTCAGCTCCGAAATACAAAATTCCATTCAAAGCATGAAGACTCAACTCCAGTATGACTTTGTGGGTCACCCCAAGGTGTGGAGGCCAGACAGCACCCTTGGAATGACACACACGTGTGCACAGATGCTCCGAACGCTGGCCCAAACTCAATCATGTGGCTCTGCACCACAACTGCGGTGGGGGTCAGGCCTCCAGCCCCCCAAGTGCAGGAAGCGTGTCTAATCCACCCCAAGCCTCTCAGGCTCCACTGGGAGGCGGGGCGGGGGGGGGGAGGTGGCCTGGTCAGTGAGGGTCTGGGTCAAGGTAGATTTTCTCTTTCAGTCTACAGAATAAGCTTCTTCAAGGAGATCTCTTTCCATAGCCAGGGAATAGAGACCCCCATGGTCGGGTGACCGGCCTGATACTCTGGGACACTCCGTGCCCATGCAGAGGTACTCTGAACACCCAGAACTGTCCCCAAGCCACTGTTAACCACCCTCCCAGATGTCCTCCCAAGGCCCAGGAACACAGGGACCATTCTCACTCCTCCTCACCAGAAGATCGGGAGCCCTGGCTAAAAACTTACAAAGATAGACTGCTCCTTCAACCGCCGCTTGGCCTCCTCGGCTTCTAAAGTCTGCTGTTTCCTCCTGGAATGATAAGCCGGCATGCACACCTTAGGGTGGGGCCGCACGAGGCCTGGAGCAGGTGGCCTAGGGTGGGGCAGGGCCAACCTGTGCTCCTCGATCTGCTGTTCCCGCTCTCGGTAGCGCCGTTCCCGCTCCTCCTGCTCCTGCCGCTCCTGCTCCATCCGCTCTTGCTCAAACCTGAGTCTCTCATCCAGGGCCTTCTTCCGCTCCTCCTCCTTCCTCAGCTCCTCCTCCTTCTGCAACCCCCCACGCCAAGGCAGTGCAGGCCCTGAGCTGGGGCCTGCCCCCGCCCCTGCCCCTGCCCCTGCCCCTCCGACCCATCCCCAACCTAGGACCGGGAGGTTATGGGAATTATGCCTTATGGGCTAAGCCAAAAGGACTCCCTCTTTCAGCTGGGGTAGCACACAAGGTGGGACACCCTGTTTGAGCGAGGGAGTTGGGGACAGAGGCGAGAGCTATGCCTTTGGGATGGGATCAGGGAGGGGCAGCTCAGCCCGAAAGCTGGGGCCAGGGTCCACACCTTGGCCTGCTCCCAGAACTGTTCGCGGTTAATCCGCTTCATTTCCACAGCTGCATCAGTTTTCTGATAGGTGGTGCCCTGCAGAGTCAAACAGCTTGGCATGAGTGAGGAAAACCGGCTGAGTGCTCTGGGAGCTCCTCTTCACAAACGGTGAGGATGGACAGGAAGGGAGGGAGCGGGGGAAGCCCTGGCAGGGCCAGCCTGCCCCAGGCACACACTGACCACCGGCTCGGTGTTCTCATCCTCACGCAGCCGCAGTCGGTGCAGCACGGGGCTGGAGAGCCGTGCCAGCCCGTTGGAGAGTCGCTGCCCGATGGCGCCCGCATCTATGTCTTCCACGCTGCTGGCATTCACAATCACATCGACACCCTGCAGCAAGAAGGCGTGTTCAGGCAGCACGGCTCCATCCCGCCGCCCTCCGCGGCCACCACCACCAGCAGAGAGACCCTGCCCCTGGGGGTCTGGCCCCGCCCCCACGAGCCCTGGCCCCATTCGCACCTGGAAGAACTCAGCCACCTTAGCCACGTGGCTGGCACAAGCACATTTTCGGGCATCAGGCACATCTTCACCAACCTGCAAAGTACCCAGCAAAGAGGGGGTTGGGAAAGGACAAGAGGGGGCAGCAGCCTGAGACCCTGGGCTCCCTTTCCCAGGGATTAGCGGGGCTCTCTCTGGTGGCATCAGTAGGTGAAGTGGAGAGGGGGGGCAAGTGTCCTGGGGCCTTCCCTCCCATCCCCAGCCCACAGCTGCATACCCAGTTGATGAGCACGTATTTGGGCAGAGCAGCCTGGGAATCCTTGACGCTGCAGAAACCGTACATCACCTTCTGGTTCTCAAAGTGGCCGGAGAGCTCCTGCAAACCCCCATCTGGGGGAATCAGGAGGGTATCAAGCAAGACTCCCCATCTCCTGAACCCTTGCCCTGCAAAGGGCCCGGAACCCGAAGACTCCTCTCATGGGCTCTGCAGGCACACCCAGAGATCTGGAGGTCCCACAGTTCTGTGCTGCTGTGACCCAGGGACAACAGGCAGCAGCAAGCTTTGTCTTTGAATCCCCCAGGGCCCGATTTAGGACCGAGGAAGTGTCTGTCTGTTCTTCACACATCCCATGTCTCACTCTTTGCACATCATCACCTCTCACACAGTGCTATGCCCAGTGAGGTAAAATAAAACTCCTGGGCTCTGGAGAAAGCGGATGTGATCTGGGCCATCCCTGCCAGGCCCCTTCCCTCCCAGCTGTGTGACTTTGGGCAAATCACTCTCCGTCTCTGAAACTCAGTCTTCTCATAATCAAAGAGCAAGCAAGGCTCCCTCCCTACCCTAGGGATCTTTGGGATGGCTGGAGGAAGGACACAGGCAGACAAGTGCTGGTCGGCTGGGTGCAGGCAGGGAGACTGGCCTGGAGCCAGGAGGGTGGGAAAGAAAACAACCGGAGGAGGGGGCGGAGAGGAAGGCAGAGGAATGGCTGGAATTCTTACCTCCTGATGCTGCGAGCTTGAGGTCATCTGAGCCATCCTCATATGTGTATAGAGCCCTGGGGGGAGGGAGGGGTGGCTCAGAGTACTGACAGGGCCCAGGCCGCCAATTTTGGGTGGGGATGGCTCCGGGGAGGAGGGACCCAGAGGAGGCAGGACAGGAGTAGGGGTTCTGGTCCAGCGCCGCCATGTCAGCATGACAGCAGGGCTAGGCCCCAATTCTGGCTGAAGCCCGGTGGGGGGGCAACCTGGGACTCTGTAGAGGGAGGCCGGAGTCAGGTGGGGAGTAGGCAAGGGGGGCAGAAATCGCTGCCTGGTCGCTGGCTTTGAGGGAGCCCATGTGTCCCGTTCTCAGAGCTCGGGCCCTGGCAGCCTACAACCCAGTGAGCGGGTGTGAGATGGAGACTCCAAGGCGACGGTTCCTTGGTTACCGTTCCCTGGCTACCAGGATCCTCAGCCCCCATTGGCCGGCGCCGGGAACCTACCTGGCGTGTTCTTCAGTACCCACCGCCCCTCCCCCCACAGCAAGGGAAAGGGGAGGAGAACCTGGTGCTATCTTCACTGGGCATCCCTCGGTAACCATGACAACCTGGCAACTGGCACAGGACGAGCCCACCCTAGCCACATTCTCCTGAACACAAAGGACCCTGGGGACATGCCCTTGGCCTCAACCTCTGCCTCTCAGAAATGGGGATGAGGTTACCGCGGTCACTCTTGTCACTCTTGCCCAGCCTCAGAACCCTGGTGGGCATGTTCTCCTGGCCTCCCAGCCCCTAGGCCTCTGCCAAAGCTGAAGAGGCCCTGGCCTCCTGGGAGTGCTGGCCTTTCCTTCTGCCTTAGTTTCACCAGAAAGCTGACCCTAGCAGCCTTTCTCCTTCCTCCTCCTCCCTAGCTTTTTCTGCCTTGGCTTCTCCGCCCCCTGCCACCCACCCCCTCCCCCGGAGCAGCACTGGCACAGCACCCATTTCACAGAAGGGAAGGCAGAGACGTCTCCTCCTGAGAACCCAGTGGAGCAAGGGAGAAGGGCCTTGTCCCAGGGGCTCAGGAGGTCTCAAGCCCCTTCCCCATGTTTTCCTTTCCCTACTTCCAGGGCATGCGGAGGAGGGTGGGGGTTAGAAGAAGGGGAGACAGGGTGAAGGAGAAGAGAAAAGGAGGGACAAACTGGGAGAGAGGACGAAGAAAGAGAAGAGAAAGGAAGGAAGTGAAGCGATGAAGAGAAAAATGAAAGGGAGAGAGAGAGGGAGGGAAGGGGGAGGAAGGGAGAGCGGGAAGAGGAAGGAGGGAGGGGGTGGAGAAGGAGGAGGAGGGAAGGAGGGAGGAAGGAAGGAGGAGGGAGGAGAGAGGGAGGAGGAAAGGAAAGGAGGGCCTGGCCCAGTCTCATATGAGGTCAGCACAAGTCATTGCCAGGGCCAAATGGTCCCCAACCCCCACCCCACCCCCCTTCTCAGGGAGCCCTCCCTCCGGAAAGGGACACAGGTGGGCTGTGGGGCTGGGAAGCTCCTGGTCCAACTGTTGCCTGGGCCCCAACCCTGGCAGCTGCCTCTCAGCACAGCTGTCCCACCACCTGTCTGGCTACCCTAACCCACCACTGGGAACAAAGGGCCCTCAGAGAAGCAGGGGTCTGCCCTTCTCCATTCCACAGACCAGAAACAGAGGCAGAACTCAAACACCCTGGTTGCCAGACACTGCTCTAGGTAGCACACCCCCGTGGGACAACTTATCAGCCTCTCTGAGGGACAGGAACACCAGCCCTGCCAAGGACCCCTTGCATGCTCAACTCTTGCCTATCCACCCCTGGCCAACTTTACCTGCTAACTGCCACAGCCCTTGCCTGGCAGAAACAATACTAAGTTCAAAGCCTTTAGCAGGCCGTCAAACCCTGACCTCTGCCCCCCCTGCCTTTCCAACCAGACCTCCAGGTCCATACCAAACACTTGGGATTGCTGGATGGTTCCCTGATCCCAAACACAATTTGAGATGTTTCCTACCCAGGAGCCTCTGCCTATGTGATTCCCTCCAGAGGAGGGCCAGACCTACTTCTCTACCTCCCGGCCAGCCCCCCGCTGAAATCTCTACCTCCCGGCCAGCCCCCTCCCACACCCAATACCAGCCCCCAAGGAAGCCCTGCCCTAAGCTGCCCCTCCCCAGAGCACTCACCATACCCCAGCGGGGATGGCAAGAAGCCTCTGAGCCCATCCCAGATCTCATTAGATCTGTGCTTTTCAAACACATCAGAGGCAGCCCGGGCCTGAATGGGTGGGAGCTGGTGAAACCTCAAGGTATCAGGATGGGGGGCCAGGAATCTACGATGTCTCTCCAGTTTTAACCCCCGGAGACAGACAACGCCTCTAACTGTAAGCTGTGTGAAGCGGAGACAGCTGATTCAGTCAGTCAACACCTCTTACTCGCTGGGTCCGGGGTCCAGCACAGGGCAGCCCCCGTATCTGCGATATCGACGCGAACTCTGAGAAACCGCCCAGGCCAGGGACCCTGGGCGAGGGGGAGGTGGGGCTGGAATGCAGCCACTCCAGGGAAATCCTGCATTCAGCTGAGGTGGGGGGACCAAAGGCAGGTGGACCCCTCAGGACAATCCTACTCTCAGCATGTTGGAGCTGGATGGGCCCTGGGGGTCCCAGATATGGCACAGTCCCATCCCTGCTTTCTCTTTTCAAGAGGACCAGAGAGGAGCAGACCCTTGTGTGTGGTCAACACAGTGAGTAGTGTCACATCCAGGGCAACGGTCCACTTCAGAGGCTCTGCCACCTAGGAGTGAGCTCCCCCTAGGTAAGGTACGGGATGGCAGTGCCCAGCCCCCTGACCAAGACAGCAACTGTACCCAGGATGCCCTTCTCTGGTCTCTGAGTGCAGGGTCTGCCCCTGCGTCTTGAGCCTCCACTGTACCCCTGGGGGTGCTCATGCCCCACTCTGTAGGATGGGACCCTCACACCCTTTTTACAAAATGCTATCTAGGCCCTTGGGATTGAGCAAATGTGTGTATGTGCGAGGGTGCATGTGTATGTGTGTGTGTGTGCGTGTCCCACACACAACCCAGATGGGGGGGGGGTGACGCATGCCAGTGATGAATAACTTGCTTTGGGCACATGGATGCTGCTGGGAGGGGGGAGCCCAGGCCCCAGCTAAGCAGGAGGTGGCCCAGCAGTGGTTGTGTGGCACGGCCCTGGGCTGCCCGAGGTTAGAGGGAAATGGGGTGGTGGTAGACAGTAACCACCAGACCAGAGGGGAAGAGGGGGGTTTTAAGGCGGGCTGTGCCTCTCTGAAGGCAAGGCCCCTATCCCAAGCCTAGCTCCTCCACCAGGCCAAGCCGGCCACTTGCCCTGAACTCCTCCCATGATCTCAGCCCCCCTGGGGCAGGGCTGGGACAATGGGTGGGCCGCCTGCTGGCTTAGCCTGTGCTGGCCTCTCCTGTGACTGACCCGCAGGACATGAGAGCTTGTCTCCCTCGTCCATCCCTCCAGGCCTGGCTGTCCGCCAGTGCTGCAGTATCGTGGCATGGACGCCTGGCCATCTTGCCCCGGCTCCAGCCCCCAGGTCAGTGTCCCTACCCAACTGCCCTCCTAGGATAAGGGTGAAGCCAGCCCCAGTGAGGTCCCTCACACCTATCCTCACTCTGTGCCTCAGTTTCCCGCCTGTCAAGAGAAGATCAGGCCTAGAGAACAGAACGGGCACCTGTCTCAGGAGAGAGTATTTTGGGGGAACAGGATTCCTGAATGGGGCAGTGTGGGACCCCTTTGCTTTCCTCCTCCCCCCACCCCAGACTCCAGTCCAAGAGCAGGGGTCCATTCCCTCCCACAGCTCAGGGAAAGACAACAGCAGGGGAAGGGGGAGAGGTTAGCTCAGCTTTTCCCCCACCAGGGAGCGGAGAGCCTCTGGCCACTGGGCCACGAGGCTCATGGACTCACTGGATCTACTCACTCTGTCATGCCTCTTTCGGGGCTCCCTCCACACTTGTGCGCCTGAGAGCTCCCCCTCAGCGACCCCAGCTGGCCACCTAGCCAGGCAGTTCACTCCCCCTGGCATCTCCCAGCCCTGCTGTCTAGTCCCCGCAATCCCCTTCAGGGTCGGGGAGAGGAGGACTCATCTCTGCCTCCTCCGCGACCCCTGAGGGGAACAGGAGTCGCTTGGTGGTTGCTATGTGGCAATGAACGTCTTTCCATCACACCCAACTCCGAGAGGCCCCCCGGTGGGCGGGGCGCCCCGGCCCCCAGCCCGCTCCGCTCCTCCCCCGCCCTAGCTTTCCTTTGTGCTGTGGCCGGGCCGGGCTGGGCCAGGCAGGCTGCGCTGGCTCCGCTGGGTCGGTCCCCGCCTCGTCCCCGCCCGATCCTCGCCCGCTCGAAGGTGGCGAAGGTGCCCTTGGCCGCCCCGTGCACACCTGTCCCCCGGGCCCAAGGCGGGAGGGTAGAGGGCGGGGGATGGGCTCCCGCAGGGCCATGCGGCCCCGGGCCACACATCTGGACCCTGCGTCTCCCCGGCCGGCGTCCGGCCACCGCTCCCACTACGCGACTGGGACCGCCTGTGGGCGCTCGGGGCCCGGCAGTGCCCCGCCTGGCCCGGCCCCTCCCCCGGCGCGCACAAAGGCAGCCCCTCCCTGGCCCTCCTGGGCCGCTGCACCATTTCGGGGTCTCCCCCTCCCTTCCCGGCTGCAGGGCGGCGGAGCCGGGTGGAAACAAAGGCGCGGCAGCGGCGGCGGCGCGGGGACAAAGGGGCCGGGGGGCGGGGGCGGGGGGCTCACCAGTCGGCCGCGCTCTCCTCCCGAATCACCTCCTCGTACGCCGCCAGCAGCTCCAGGCGGTGGCCGCTGAAGCTGACGCCAGCCATGCTGCTGGCCGGACCGAGGCCGAACGGACAGACGCACAGACGGACGGACGTCCAGAGGAGGAGGGAAGGAAAGGAGTCGCCGCCGCCGCCGCCTCGAAGCCTCTGCAGCGTTGCGAGCGGAGCGAGCCAGCAGCCGGGGGAGGGGAGCCGGCCGGCGGGGGGCGGGGGGCGCAGGCTCCGCCCGGCTCGCTCCCTCCGCGCGCTCGGTCCTAGCGCCGCCCTGGCCCGGCCCAGGGGGAGGGCCGCCCCCCCTTCCCGGCCTGCCCCGGGGCGCCCCCACGCCCCTCACCCACCGCCCCTGCGCGCCGCGCCCCGAAGCTGATCTGCCCTTCCGCTCCCTGGGCGCGTCTCACCCACGTCCCAAGCCCTCGCCTGCCGTGTTCACAACGTGGGCGCTCACCCTCTTCCCCAGCCCCATACCCCGCGGCGACCCCACCTCACCGCGATTCCCGTCTGCAGCCACTACCCAGGGCCAGCTTCACCCCTCTTCCTTTCCAGCTCCTAGTCCCAGCCTCAAATCCACTTCATTACAATCGGGCCCAGCCCCACTCTGTGCTTAGTTTCTCCCGGTCCCAGCCTCGCCCCCATCCCTGGTCCATCCCAAACCAGGTTAAATCCTTTTCCGTCACAACCCCCAACCCCAACCCAACTGCACCAGCCACAATGGCCCATCTGCAGCCCATACCCACCTGTGAAAGGTCCACTCCTGGTCCATCCCCATCACTATCCACTGCCATCTGTGTCTCCACCCCACAACCAACCCATTTCTTTCCCAGCCTACTCCCAGCCCCATGCTCAGTGTGCACCTCCACACGTTCACCATCCGCCTTCGCCTTCGCTAGCAGCACCCTCCTCAGTCCAGCCTACCTGATTCCCGTGGGGTTCCCAGTTTCCAACCACACCCCTCCATCCCTGCCTCCTTGACCATGTGCCCAGCCCCAACCCAGCTCAAGGCCCCAGCATTCCCAACTTCTCCATCCCTGCCCCACCCCTCTTCTGGGCACCCCCTCCCTTACTAGCTGCCCCCAGGGCTGTCTCAGATGGGGCCAGCCTAGGAATTCCTTTGCCTTCTCTCCCAAGCCTCAGGCCTCTCAGAGGAATCCCAAGTACAGTTCCAGAAGCAGCATCTAACCCCAGACTCCCAGGGCAGGGTTCCTCCAATGACACTACAGGGCCAGCCTTCTGCACCTTTATTTCCCAAAGCTGGGAGCCCAGCAGTCCCCTATTAGGGAGTGAGCACCACTGCCAGGGCCTCCTAGAACATCTCCGCCCCTTGCTGAGGTGGGACCCTGAAACCCTCCCCAGCTCTACGAAGCCTTTTCCAACTCCTACAAAGCTTCCCAACCCCATCTTCTGGGGGGAGGTGCCAGAACCAAGCAAGCCCAATCACCTAATCACCAAGGGTGATACTTGGTCCAGTCTGGGAGATGGAGGAGGAGGCGATCCCCAGCTGGGGCTCTGGGTTCTGAGTTGGGTAATCAATTACACCAAGAGGAGGAGATCAGTGTGCGTTGATCGGCAGTGAGTCCCAGTGCTTTAGGGTAGGAATAACTTCTTCACACCCCCTGAATTTCACAGACACTTGCCCAGGGAGCTCTGCACCTACTATGCCCATGGATCCCTGACCCTGGCAGTTTCTCCACAGCCCCCACTTGGAGCAAGGCCCAGGCAGAGTCAGCAGGATTCTGGGGAGGGAGGAGACCACAGTAGGGCCGAGGAGTGCCTGGGAGGGGCAGGTAGAGGGATCTCAGGCCTCATTCCCCTCCTGCTTCCCTTGACCGTGTCCCAGCTCAGAACTCCCCATCACCTCCTCCTCTCTAGCCTCCTGCTCACTCAATTTCACATCCAAAAAACAGAAGTCCAATGAGCATGCTCTCCCTTCCTCAAATTCCTGCTTCCCCTCAGCCACCTACAAACTCTCTCCAGCCACCCCACTCTCACCTCTTTGCCATCTATATTTTTTAAATAAACTTTTAATTTTAGAACAGTTTTAAATTTACAGAGAAATTACAAAGATAGTACAGAGTCCTCATATGTCCCATGCCCCGTTTTCTCTATTTTCAGTGGAAAAAAGAGGGTTCCCTGCTTATAGGTCCTGGAGCCTACCCCTTGTGGTCTTCTTACCCTTCACCCCTCCACATCATCTCCATGCTAGAATTTGTAGATCTGCAATCTGTCTCCTCCTGCTTCTGTTGCCCCTGGTACTGCTCCAGCCAAGGGCACTAGGGACCCTTAAGTTGCCAAATTTAGTGGCTCCATCATAGTCTTGTTTCCTTTTTCAGTGGGAGGAAGGCGGCCACTAATCACCCTCTCCTCTGTGAATCTGCCTTTCTTCAGCCACCTGCTACCCCCAAAACAAAACTGTGTTTCCAGCCTTGGTGGGTGGGTCTCAGTGCCTCCTTGGAGGTCCTCCCAGGCTTTCATGTTTCCCACTCCCAGCACTGATCACCCAAGTCACTGACATATTGGGTCTCGGTCATCCCTAGAGTGCAAGTTCCCCTCCACACTGGGAGGCTGGTCTAGTGGGTTCTAGAGTACAAAGGCAAGAAAGAGGGAGGATTCATATCCAGAAGCTGGTCACTTGCTGTGTGACCTTGGCTAAAAGGCTTCCCCTCTCTGAGTTTCCTCTTTGATGACTTCTTTTTTTTTATTTACTTGACAGAGAGAGAGAGAGAGATCACAAGTAGGCAGAGAGGCAGAGCAGAGAGAGGGGGAAGCAGGTTCCCTGCTGAGCAGAGAGCCCGATGCAGAGCCTGATTCAGGCCTCGATGGGGGGGCTCGTTGTGGGCTTGATCCCAGGACCCTGAGATCATGACCTGAGCCGAAGGCAGAGGCTTTAACCCACTGAGTCACCCAGGCGCCCCCTCTTCGATGACTTCTAAGGATAAAATGGACTGAATGGGGGCTTAAAAAGTGAGAAGCCCCTCCCCTCCTCCTCGGAGCCTGGCTCTCCCCACCTCCAATGCCCATCTTCCCATTCTGTGCTTCTCCACAACTCTCAGGGAAGGTTTCAAGGCTGACATGTTGGCCTCAGCACTCTTTCAGCACCAGCTGGTAGAGCCTTCTCTGCCCTCGTCCTGCCTCTTGTTCCAACCAAGCACGCCTTCAAGAGTGCCCATCATTATTACAGTGCTCACCGCATTTCCCAGGCAGCGGCCACTGGTACGGGGCCAGCCACCCGACCACATCATCAGCTCTGCTCCTGGTAAGTCCATTGCTGTCATGGCATAGACTTTGCCAACCGTGTGACCTTAGACTCCTTGCTGGACCTTTCTTGTCTTCCTCCTCTTCAACTATAAAATGGGGATGATCATGATGGTTCCTATCACACAGGGTCTGTCTGAGGATTTAAAAAAAAGTAGCAAGTGCTTAAAATGCCCAGCTACACATCGTAGGTGCTATTGATGTGTTGGTGGCTGTTACTGTTTCACAGCTGGGAAAACTGAGGCTCAGAGAGGGGTAGCAACTTGCCTTAAGGTGTGCAGCTGTCCCCTGTCACTTGACATCACAGGCTCTCCCTGCTTCCCCTCCTAGCTCCCTCATTTCCAGGGGGTGCGGCCTAGCCTAGAGTTGGGTCCGAAGTTGTTCTTCAGGCTACAGCTGTGGAGGCTAGGGGTGGGACTCAGGGGCGAGGCTCCGGGGCTTGGAGGGGAGGAAGTGTGCCCAGTGCTGGGGATGTCCACGGTTAAATATCCCTGTCCCTGTCTTCTGGCTGCTCTTCCACGGCAGGCTCCAGAGGGCAGCACGTAGTCCAGGCCGGTTGTCCGATGCAGAGACTGCTTACGGGATCAACATGTCTCCCAAGTTGGTCCAACGGGCATCAGCTCTGAGGCCATTGCTGGAACCATCAAGAAAGACTCTACTGGGGCTACTGGGCAGGCAAGATGTGGGTCTGGGGCTGGTCGAGGGGCATCTTTGCCAATAATGGCGAGACCCACCTGAGAATACAGCCAGCACAAAGAAAACAGAGTTGAGAGATAGTGAGCAAGAAAGCAAGCTCAGAGAGACTCCCACTGTCATTGACCTTTCCAGTTAAATGAGACAAATCATCCCTGTTTTTGCCAAAACTAGTTTGAATGGCAGCTGAAAGAATGGCTTCCTAATCTACCTAATCCCCAAGTAGTAGTCATTTTTGTCCTCGGCAGAGACATGAGTGAAAGCTGAGCTGGCCTTTTAGTGCCCCGCCCTGCCCCAGCCCGGAGAGGGAGGACCGTCCCTGGCCACTCTGTGGTGACCTCACCGCACAACCTCCCAGGGCTAGACCCGCCTGCCCCCTCCCCCGCCCCCCGCCAAGTTCTTCCCAGACTCCCAGCAAGCTTCTTACTCCACTGTGGCCCCTGGGGCCCTGGCCCCCACCCCCTCTAGGCCCCATTAGGGAGAAGCCCTTCCTCCACTCACAGGGTTGTTGGAATCCCAGCCTTGCGGCTGGTCCCTGCCAGCTGTGGGGCTCAGCCCTTTAGCCCACGGCCACAGCTTCCTTCCCCTAGCAGGGCTGCTTGGAGGGGTCCACAGGACTGTGAATGTTCCAAGACCACGTGGGACCTGGCACTGAGGAGGCAGCCCCAGAATCATCAGTTCTCTG
Organism: Potos flavus; assembly: GCA_028534135.1. Classification (NCBI taxonomy): domain Eukaryota; kingdom Metazoa; phylum Chordata; class Mammalia; order Carnivora; family Procyonidae; genus Potos; species Potos flavus. Next base: position 75,706,083 of record CM052895.1, on the reverse strand, counting down.
TACTCTGTAGGCCAGTGAAACAGTCCCTCGCCCTGCACCGCCTCTCTCCCCGCTGACTTCAAATGAGCTCAAACCGCTCAGAGCAGGCAAAAGCCCCTCCCTGCCCGCCGCCTCTCCAGTTGCCCACTCATGCCCCTGCTGTGAGCTCTGCCCCCTCGGTTGGAGACTGTACTCTCCAAGGGCGCTAATGGCCTCCCCTGCCTGGCACGGGGACATTTCCCAGTCCCCATAGCCTCCACCCGCACAGCCTCACACCCCAACTTTGGAACACAGTGATCCCTGCAGCTCTTTGCAGGGCAGGGGGGCAGCCGGGAGGTGCGGTGGGGAGCACCTCAGCCTTTGATCCTTGGAGCAGCAGACCCAGGCCATTCTGGCGGGGTGGATCTAGACAGGTCACTTTCACTCTCTGAGCCTCGGTTCCCTCCTCTGAAACACGCCTTTAATGGCATTTCTCAAGTGATTTTCTATGATTAAATTATATATAAGGTATTGCTCTGTGGTTCCTAGCAGAGGGAGGGGGAATTCAGAGTGGGTACCCCATGTTTGTGTTTATTTCCATCTAGACTAGCTCCTCTTTCCTGAGATTGGGGGGGGGTGGCAGCTCTCTGCTCCTCACCCTCCCCTCCCTGCCCACCCCCTCCCCCAACTTCCCCTTCTTCAACCACCTTCCCTGGGCAGAAGCCTCCCAGCTTCCTCCCTCCACCCGTCTGGGCTGCCCAGCTGACCCTGGCTGCTTGTGGCCTGGCCTCCTCCTGCCCACCACAGCCAAGCCTCTTAAGAGCTGTCTACACTCTCTCATCTCCTCTCATTCCACATCTCGGCCAACCCTCCCCCTTGTTCCTCTCACCCTGGCGGCTGCTGCCCTAGCTCTCTGCTAAACTGATCTGGCAAACCTCGTTGCTTTGTTGCGAAATGCAATGGGATGGGGACTCCTTGGCCTTATCTGCCTGGATGACACTGTTGGCAACTTCTGGAAACACTCCTGCCCTGCCCCTGCCTCTCTGCCCAGAGCTCTCCAGAGGCTATCGTCTGTCTGCTTCCTCTGCCCACTGCTGGGAAGTTGCTGCTTCCTGGCCTCTTCTTTCTTCCCTGAATATCCTCACGCTGGATTTGTTCCATGTTTATTTTTTTTTTAACAGGTTAAAAAAGAATCGAACTTAATTGCCAACATCCAAAAGCCAGATTTCATGTAAAAGTCTGACTCTCTGGATGCTGTTGGTAAACTGTCGGGTTTGGTACAGCTGTGCCTTCCTACACAGTGGCCCTCGCTTGGGGCTGAGGGTGGCTGCCCCCAGAAGCCTCCCCCCAGACTGCTCCCAGCAGCACTCCCCATCCTCCCCTGGGCTCTTGCTCACCTGTATCCATGGAAACCAAGGATGGACTGAGAAGGCTTCACGGTTCAAGAGAAGTGGGAGAGAGTACATTTCTTTGTGGAAGTGAAAGATACCGTGTTTAATATGCTAAGGATGTCTCAGTTGAAAGGAAACCGCATCTTACCTGCTTTACTCCTGGTGTGTGACCTGCCTGGGCCCTGCTCCTCAGGTCTCTCTCTGGGCCTCAGTTACAAGCATCTGTGACCTCCCCGGCCCTGTCCTAAACTCATTCCTGAATTGAATCTGACGTGAATATGGACTTGAATCTTCATCTGCTCTCGGATCACATAAATGTCCCACAGGCACCCCATGCAGTCATTCAACATTCACTGAGCCTCCACTGTGGGCCAGGCACTGTTCCAGGCTCTGGGGAGGTGTGATGAAAATAACACAGGAAGCCCCACCCTCATGCTCCAGGGATCCTCAAGAGAACACAACGGAGAGCCATCTCTTCTGAGAAGGATGGGCCCAGGGACCTGCTGAGAATGCCAGCAACTTCAGACATGCTAAAGGTCCTCATGCCGGGTTGTCCAGGCCCTATTCTGGGCCTCTCCTCAGTCTCTCTCCAGTCCAGGCTTGAGATGGGAGGGAGAGATGACAGTTCTCCTAAGGTGGGGGAGGGCATCAGTGGGAAGCAAGAAGCCCCAGAGAAAGATGGGGCCACTACCAGAGCCTCCAAGTTTCAAGACAGCAGGCAGGAGGGAGTTTCCAAGGGGCACTCACTGAAGGGTGCCCAGCTTCAGGCTTGGCGTCCACTCTGCTCATGGCTCAGGAGCTGTGAGACCTCGACTGGGTCTCCTAACCTTTCAGCTCCACAGTGAGTGTAGACCCCTCCCAGGGCGCCTGGGAGGATGGCTGAGATAGTGTGAGCAATGACTGGTGTATTCCAGACGCATAGCAGAATTGCCTTCCTGCCTCTCCTCACCCCTCCTCCCTCAGGCCCCCACTCTAGGCTCCCTGGGACTTGTCACTGGGTCCCATCTCTGCCAAGTCACTTTCTGCTCCTCCCTTTCCGCGGCTCCTCCTCTTAGTCTCCCCTCCTTCTGTCCACCTTGCTCGGAGCTCTTTGGCAGGTTGCTTCACTATTTCATACTCTTCTGTGCCCTGACACCCCCACCCAGCCCTCAAGATGCAGTCCCAGGTCCTTGGCTGGGCACTTGTGGCCTCCCAGGCCCCGGGGGCTGGGCTCTCCAACCCCACCCTCTGCTGTGGCATTCGGCTGACACCTCTGGGCCTTCGCTCTGGCTGTTTTCCACTTCCTATCTCTGCAGACGTACCTCCAACTCCTCTTCTCTGACCCCCAAGCCAGTCCCAATCAGGCACCCCCCACATTCCCCCTTGACCTTCTCCTGCTGACCATGAGCTTTCTAAGCCCCCATCACAAGGATGACCAGGACGGCCAGCCCTGGGAAAACCATCTTAATCTGCACCCTGGTGCGGGCCTCCAATCCCACCCTTCCTAGTGCACAGGCAGGAGCACAAGCCGGACATGGCTGGATACAGGTTTATTGTGGCACTGGATGTGAACAGGGGCTGGTGTGGCCAGCACCGGTGTGTGATGGTGGTGGAGGGAGTGGGAGGAAATGGAGGGAGTGTGGGGAAATGGAGGGGGGAGGGCAGGGCCCAGGAAACCCCAGGCTCAGGCCAGGAGTCAGGGCGGGGGTGACCTCTGCCAGCCCTACCCAGAAATCTGGGGCAAGGCCTCTGGAACCAGCTCCCTCTGGCTGGGCTGGATGAGGTGGCCGTGGGTGGGAGCAGCTCACACGTGGGAGAAGGCGTGGCTCTTGCAGAGGGGCTTGTCCTTCTTGGAGTAGAAAGTCTTCCCTTCCAGGTTGATCTGGCATATCTGAGGATAGCCAGGGTCAAGCCACATGGGGTTGGGGATGGCAGGAGAGTCCCCTTCCTAGCCTCTCATGAATTCCAGAGGCAGGGAGAGGGAGGGAGGCTGCTGAAGAACACTGGGCTGGGCAGGGGTACCTGAATCCAAGGCGGGGGGCACTCACCGCACACACGAAGCAAGTGTCATGCCAGCTGAAGCCCAGCGCCTCTAGGAAGCGGTCCCCTGCGTCGATCTTGAAGTCACAGCCCCGGCACTTGGTGCCAAACATCTTCTCATAGTCTGAGGATGGAGGCAGAGAGGAAGGGGACCCTGGGTTCTTGCCTGCCCCCTCCCCACTCCTTACTCACCCCCCCTCCCCGGGGATCCCTACCTCGCTCGCAGTAGGGGGCGCCCTCCTCCATGTAGAAGGCCCTGTTTCGAATGGGCGTCTTGCAGGCCGCGCAGGTGAAGCAGTGCACGTGCCAGGTCATCTTCAGGGCGTGCATAATCTCCTAGGAGGATGCGACAGTCACCAGGCAGCTTGGCCCCTCCTCTCCAGAGCTGGGGACACAGGAAGGCTGGCCGTGGGCCCTCTTCCTTCCCATGGTAAATGTCACATCTGCACACCCACCATCCCCACTCTACCTCCAGCCCCAGGGTCTCCCCACGGATGGCCACTGTGCCTGTCGGATCTG
>CM052895.1:75602236-75702096 GCA_028534135.1 Potos flavus | reverse complement strand
GGGCTTCACATGGGCTGTCCCCTCCACCGGACTGTCTACCCCATCTATGTCCCAGGTCTCACCCCTCACTGCCTTCCAGTTTCTGCTCATGTCACCTTCTCCAGAGGCCTGTTCTGACAACACCAGTTGTTACTTCCCATCTGCTTTTCTGAACCCACGTTCCCAAGACCTTTAACTCTGTCTCCTCAGCCCTAAGCAGCTTTTACTAACACAGTACCAGGTGACGTACTTATTCTGTCCATTGCTTAGCATTTCCTCTTCTCCCTTCCTCCTGCTCCAATGTAAGGTCCAGGAGGGAACAAGACACGACTGTTCTAGAAGCTGATATGCTGCAATAGCGCCCATCCCCATGGGTGTTCATCAACATGTGTTCTGGAGTTAACCTGCTCCAACGGCCTGGGGAGGAAGCCGAGGCCGCGCCAAGGGGGGTCCGTGATCTCACTGGGCCCGGGCTATCAATCCTGGGAGTCCAACCAGACCTTGCTTCTTAGCTGGGCAACTTAGCCAATGGCATTACTTCCTCTTGACACTTGGTTCCTTCCCTTGTGAATGAGGAACCTGATCTCAGCCTTGCGGGTTGTAAGGATGGCCCCACATGTGAAGCTGGGGCTCTCAGACCCCATGCCTGCTGGGACCAGTGCTGAGGAGTTTGTGCAGGAGTGCCTGGAAGGCTCAGGTTGAAATCGAGGTGTTAAAGTGAAATCTGATTTTCAAATATTGCCCATTAATTTAAAATGCAGGTGCAGACCAAGCAAGACACGTGGGCAGCACCTGGCTCTCCGATGGCCCCTCGGTGCCCTCTGCCTCTGTCACATCTCACATATACCTCGCAACCACCCTGGCCAGGAAGTGACTGCCACCATTTTGGTGAGGCCTGGGGAGAGTGACCCGCACCAGGTCACAGAGTCACTAGATGGCAGGAATGGGTTCATGGCCAAGTCTAGCTAGCTCCAAAGTGGGCTCTTCCCACTGCCTCTGCTGCCTCTTTTCAAGAAGCAGACAAAGGCTCCAGGGGAAGGAACTTGCTGCGAGCTGGGAGGACAGGGGGCTTGGGCAAGAGCGGGGGTAGCCCAGAACTGGGTCCAGTGTGTGTGTGAGCAGGCAGGCAGCTTTCTGCTGGTAATCACAAGGACCTGGAAGCCAGTTATCACTATTTATTTTAATGCCCTAGTTTCCTCAGTCTGCCTACCTCTCCCCTCTCCACTGCCCTGACCCAGGCCCCAGCAGCCTGTTCCCCGCTCCAGCTCGGTCTCCCCTTGCCCAGAGGAAGCTTGCTGCAGCAGAGCTGACCTCATCAGCCCCAGCTCCAAACTCCTAACACGGCCCCCACTCACCTCTTCCGCCTCATCTCACACCCTTCCCAGGTGTTACCTTGTGACACAAGCTATTCCTTCTGCTTGGAGCGCTCTCTCCTGATCCTTCTCCAAGCCAATTCCTACTGATTTTTAAAGTTCGGCTTAGAGGCCACTTCTATCCATATCTTCAAACATTTACTGATCACCTCCTATATCTAAAGCACGATATAAAGCAGACCAGCCATGGTCCCAGCCCATGGAGTTCACGCCTGGGGAAAAGACGGGACAAAAGGACTGGAGAGTAGTGAGCAAACTGTGGGGACCTCGGTCTGGTGGGAAGGGTGGGTATCAGGGAAGGTTCCTGAGGAAATGACAGGAGTCCCAGATGAGAAGGAACAAGGTAAAGAGGGTGAGAAAATAGTATTCCTGGCAGAGAGGACAGGCCGTGCAAGGGCCCTGTGGTAAGGGAAACAGCACATGGGGAAAATGAAATGGGCCACATGGCTGGAGCACTGGAGATAGGAGCATAGGGTTTCCGATGGCTCCCAAACCAGGGTAGATCTCCTCTCATGTGTCCCTCACGCTGTGCAGCTTCCCTCCAGCTCCACTAAAACAATCTGACTGCCCTCTGTTTCTCTCCCCATGCTCCATACTGATCTCCCGGGGCAGGCACAGTTCTGAGCTCTGGGCACAGACAGGAACGGAGGCCCTGGCAGGTTGGAGAGGTAAGCCTCTCCCGCTCCCCCCCCCCCCGATGAGGTGGGGGCTTCCTAGAGCTTGTCAGACCCTGAGTCCCTGTAAGAGGGGAAGCTAAGAGCCTCTGGGCCTCTGTGGAACATTAGCCTGGGCAGGAGTTCCTGGGCAGGAGAGGGTTTGCCACCCAAGGCTTACTCCAGCACCTGGGAGCCAGCCAGGCCCTATTCGGCTTGGCTCCTCCTCTGTGGCCTGGGTGATAACCCTGTCCACTCAGAACAGGGGTGTAGTAGGACAAGAGTGCAGGGTAACGTAGACAGAGCAGTCACTGAAAAGCATGGCCTTGATCTGTAGACACCCAGCTCAAGAAAGGTCCTGGGATCCAGCCGAGGCTGGCAGGGAAAGGACTGTGATGTGGGGCAAAACTCCCTCATCGAGAAGATGGGAATCACCACGCCGACTTCCTATAGTGAAGCGGATGCCCCACAAACTGTAGGTGCCCGACAACACAACCTGTCACCACGACAAAGACTGTGGTTATATCCATTCCCTCTTCCAGTCTACTGATGGAATCTCCGTTTTCGTCGCCGGGCACATGGCTGCCCCAGACTGTCTTTCCCAGCCTCTCTTGTAGCTCAGCATGGTCACGTGACCAAGGTCTGGCCAACGGGATGGAAGCACAGGGGTTGGGTGGCAGCATCTTCTCGAGATGGCTGCCATGGGCCTTCCATCCCTTCTTCCCCTTCCCGCTTCCCGCTGGCTGAAACGTGGCAATTTTGGCCGAGGCTCGAGAGTCATCTCGGACTACTGAGTGTTAAGTAAGTGCTGCGAATGGCCGAGAAACAAGACACAGAAGCCTAGATCTGCCCATTAGTCTCAGACCGCCCACCCCCGGACTTTCTCAGGTGGGAAAGCAGCTGCCACGATTTAAATTTTCTACCGCTCGTGGTCAAGGTAATCCTTACTAATGTGAACATCACCACAAAGGTCTCTGGCCACATCTGGCAACCCTGCCTCTGTATCAGAAATAAGGAGAAGCAGGAAATGTCAGGAAGAGCCCAAGCTGGGAGTCGATAGTGCCTGGGCTGCTCCAACTTAGCCCTCTTGCTCTGCAGCCTTGGGCAGCTTCTGCTGTCTCTGGACTTCGGTTTCCATACAGGTGTGACAGGAACCCCAGCTTTTCACCCTGCCTGTTCTGCCCCCTTTTCCTCTGGCTGTGCCCTTGACTCTAACACCCTCTGAGCCCTCCCCGCCTAGTATGAGCTCCTGGGGGCAGGGTCCAAACCTGTTACTTCATGAGGTGTCCTCCAGCACGGGACACACTATCTGGCACACTGTCCACACTAAATAAAGAGAATGTATGGGTGAAGGTAGATGGCCCATCACGCTGTGCCCGTGACACACTGAGCCAGGCCCCAAGCCTGGCTCCTGTTGGCAGCAAGGCTGTCCTGCAGAAAACATGGCCAGGCTCTGCTGCGTGTTTAGCCTCAATGGGAAGAATGGGATTTTGAATCACAAATTTGTGTCTGGGTTCAGAGTTTCTGTCCCCTCGTGCCCTGGAGGTGGCAGACACTGTGGGTCAGCCTCCTCAAAGCCTGTCACGACCCCCTTCCTTTTTGCTTTCTTCTCATGGAAGATGAAGGCTAAAGTACTGGGTTTGCCAACTTCCCCTGCAGCCCAGGTGCTCACAGGATAACAATTCCAAACACTGAGATAAAGATGCAAGTTCCTGGTTTTTCTTCCAGAGTCAAAAGCAAAAACCTTGTTAAAATCATGCCATTTGGCCTTGCCCTCTCCTTCCCGCCTGCAACAAGAACATAAGGCCTGGGGCTTGAGTAGTCCTCGGGGAACCGTGATACAAGAAACGTGGGGACAAGGGGATTTTGGAGCCAAAGGCAGGAAAAACCTAAAGGCATCCTGGAGCTGCTGTTTCAGCCCTGGAATTCTTGTGAATGAAGTAAATAACCCCTTCTGCTGAAATCTCTGTGGCGGGGTTTTATTATTGCCGCTGAACGCAACCCCGCTGACACAGCCGCCAGGATCCGCGCGGACCTCCCCTCTGTGGGTGAGGCCATCTTGTTTTACTTCAGGGAACCAATCCTCCCTCAGTCTGTCTGTGGTGCAGGTGGGACTGCCCGACCCCTGCTCTGTGGGGTATCACCCAGGCCCGGCTAATCCGAGTCCTGCGGCTCGGGCCAGAGATGGGCCTGTGACACAAGCTAGTCCAATGAGCATCAGCACTGGGACCCCTGATGGGTCGGCGGGCACAGGGGCGCACCTCTCCTCTCTGTGGCGCGAAGCCGGGACGCCCTGGTGCCTCCGTGGCGCCATCTTTGCCACCTTCTAAGGAAAAGTATGCAGAGAACGAAACCAACACAGACGACGACAGAGGCAAGGGTGGGGGGAACGTCCCGATGACCCCAGGACCTGCCTTCAACCGGGCCTGAAGCTAGTGCCCCTCGGGCTTCCTGAGTGTTTGAGCCGATACACATAACCTCCTACTTTGCAGAAGCTAACGTTATACCACTACTTTTATGACAGACCTGCTAATTGAAAGAAATCCAAAAAGGAATTCTGCTTTCACAAAGAAAGGCGAAGAGTGAAACCGAGCGTTCAGCATTTGTTTCGTAGAGAGCCATTACAGAGGCAGCACACAGCCCTCACCCGAGCGAGGGGCCCTGCCCGGCTCCTTCCCCGGGAGCCACGCTCCGCATCCGGGCACCAGGCCGCATCCTGGCACCAGGACGCCACAGCTCTGAGCTGTGTCTGTGAGCATCTGCGCTTTATCTCGATTTACTTTGTGCATCTGTTAGCAAGATGTGTCCGAAGGTACCAGAAAAGCCTACACGAGGTTATTTTTTGGGTCTGGGAACGCTCACATTTTCTTCCACATAAATTAACAGTACTTGCTTCTTCACTACGCCATCTCGGCTTGTGGAAGTTTTCACAGGAATGCTCTACTTTCAGAGAGCCGGGGAAACCCATACCACTCTTGCTTGCTTGAGCCCCTCAGAATAGGCCTTTGGTCATCACTGAAGAAGATCTTGGCTAACTCGAAGTGAGGCTAACAGAGCATCCTGTTTATTAAGATGCTAAGGGTCTAAAGGACTCCTGAGGGGTGAGCCCCCAGGCCCAAGAGTTCCTCCGTAGTACTCTTCCACACTGACAGGGTCAGATTCGCCCTCCCCTCCGCCCACCCACCAGCCCCACTCACGCCTGTGATCTTCTTCTTGCACTTGGCACAGCTGGGCGCATAGCGCACATCATAGCAGGGTGGGCAGAAGATGGCACCCTTCTCCTCAAAGAAACCGCCCTCTTCCAGGACCTTCCCACACTGGCTGCACACAAATTCCTCGGGGTGGTATGCGTGGCCCAGCGCCACCAGGTAGCGGCCCCTGAGGGGGAGGCGAGGGCAGTGAGAGGGAGCGTATGCCTGGTCTGCAGACAGGTTAGTGAACACCTACTCTGAAGCCTGGAAGGGAAATTCATTCTCCCCATCTTCCTGATAAAGGAGAAATAGGCTTGGAAGGTGACCCAAGTGATGACACAGTGATGAAGCCGCCCTGCTCTGATGACAAGAAACGGTGCCAGGCGGTGTTGGGATGAGGAGGAGGTTACACTGGGTGGGGGCTGCTGACCTGGGCCCCGTGAGACAAACCAGAGGGACTGGTGCCCTGGGGGCAGGAGGTCCAGAGTGCCCAATGGCTCTGAAGACCGGTGGGAACCTGAGCCGACCCTGATGCCCATCCTGTCCCACCTGCCTGGTCCATCTGGCCTGGGGAGGGGCCCGCAGGCCCCACATCAATGTCTGAAGAAGGGGGATCTTCACAGAGCCTGAGAGCTGACAGGAGTCAAGAGCAGTGCAGGACCAGGGCTGAGAACTAGCAAGGTTCTAGGGAGCCAGCATGCTGACTCTAAGGGTGCTGTGTGACCCTGCTGGGCCCCAGGGAACAGGGCAGGGAGGGAGGGGCCTCGGGTCTGTCTGCTCTGAGAGCAGAGGTTTTGGCAGGGACCAAGTGAACGGGAGGGAGAACAGGGGCTGGGAGGGGCAGGCCCTTCCCTGCCCGGAGAGTGGCCTTTCTAGGGGTGCAGCTTGAGTGTGCTGTGGGCACGTCCCTCATGTCAGCAGGGCAAACGCTGACAGAGGCTGACGTGGGGTGGGGTGGGGGAAGGGGAAGGGATGCAGGATGCAGAATCTGAGGACCCAGGTCAGTCCCTGCCCCCACCGCAACTGAGAATTGCATCCTTATCCACCCACAGTGACGGCTGAGATGAGTAGGGAGACAGGCGGGGGTGCAGAGGTCAGAAAGATGCCAGGGCCAGGCTTTAGAACGGGAAAGGCCAGAGTAGGAAAAGGAACAGGGCCACCCACCGGATGACCTTGTGGCAATGGTGGCACACGGGGGTCTTGCCATTGTTGCCACCACCTGCTCCCGGGCCCCCTCCAGCAGCTGCCTGCACGATGGAGGTGCGGTTCTGCAGAGGCGTGGGGGTGGCTGGCTGGCTGTGCCGGGTCAGCACCGTGCTCGTCTTGTCCGGGGCGTAGCGCTCGGCAAAGGCGGGGTCCACAGCCCAGGGTGGGCGGCTAGTGGGACTGGGGGTGGTAGGGCCTGCCGGAGCTAAGGAAAGTGGCTCCAGGGAGGTGCCCAGGGACCCCAAAGGTCAGGGGGTTGAGCCTGGGGCAGCCTGGAGGGGTACCCCCACCCCACATGCCCCTGGAGGCTACCCACCCTTCCCCAGGCCCAAGCCCACTCTCTCTCACCAAGCCAGGGTTCCTGGGGTGTAGCTGAGGCTGGGGCTGGGGCTTCTGTCCTGGGCACCTGGCTGCAAGATCTGCTATTCAAGGCCTTGTATGGTTGAGGCTCCTGGTGTGGCCCCACCCCCCAACCTTGGTCCTGCTGGCCCCACGGGAAAGATGCCTGGGTGCATGAGAACTGCTGGGCTGGACTCCGGGTCCCACAGGGGTAGGTACGGGCAGGGCAGCTCCTCCTAGCCAGGTTCCAGCTAGCAGATCTGTCGTACAGGGCTGGGCGGTGGAGCAGGGCGCGCTCCCTGCTGGGGTAGTTCTTGGGGCTTCCTCAGCCAGGGATCAAGCTCTGACGGCAGGGCCCCCTCTGCCAGGTACCACCTCTCACTGAGACCCAGACTGGCACGGCCCACACTGGGTCTGAACCATCTCACACCCCCATACCCAGAACACAAACCAAGCCCACGAAGATAGAAGGCAGAGGCAGAGGAAGCAGGGCTGAGAATGTTTATTTCCATGCTCCAGCACAGACCTGGCAGAGAGTTAATACCACAGGGCAAAGAGGGAAGGTGGTGTCAGACAGAGCCAGGCCCTCTGCCAGGCCAGCAGGAGGCTCAGTCCAGGGGCAGGAAAGGAGAGGGCGAGGTAGGTGGAAGCTGCAGCGACCAAGGGGGGTGCCCTGGGCAGGAGGAACAGAAAGAGAGAGGCAGAGAGGGCAGCCGGCCGGTGACGGCCGAGCTACGACTGCACGTTGAGCACATGGGCAGAGCGCTGGTGGTGCCAGTCCCGGAGGCGGGTGTAGCGTGGGCTCTGCAGCTCCAGGACATACTTTTCCCTGGGAGGGGCAGAGAGAGAAGGAGGAGGAAGTAGGAGGAAGGAGAGATGGAAGGGAGGCAGGGAGGGAGGATGGAAGGGAGGAAGGAAGGCAGGAAAGAAGGAGGGAAAACAGAGAGCCCTGGCTGGGGACCCTCAGGAGCAGACACAGGGCGGTGGCCGGAATGGGTGAGGCAGCAGGTGAGAAAGAGGGGCTACTGCCCATCCTTTTACCTTGATTTCTTCAGGTGCTCCTCATCCGGGTCTTGCACTGAGAGGGCAGAGGCAGGCATTGACCAAGAGAAGACAGAGGGCCACCCCAGCCCTGAGCCCCGGCAGAAGGTCATGGGGCACCAGAGCAGGCTCCAGCGGAGCCCAGGCCCAGGCTGGGGGCCAGCAGGACAGTCCGCCCTGCCCTGGGCTGCCACTTACTGAACTCGGTGCCCGTGAGGTGGGCAAGGATGCGGAAGGAACGGGACTGGCCTGTCCCGGGCCGAGGCCGCCAGTCCTCCGTGTCCTCCATCAGCCGCTGCTTGCTGGCATCTGGGACCAGCGGCCGGAGCGGCTGTCTGTGGGGAGGGTGTGGCTCAGAACCTCACGCAGGGGGTGGGCCGTGGGGGCAGCCCCTCCCGGGATTGGTGCATGTGGCTTATGGTGCTGGGAGAGTGGGGGAGCGCAAGGCCAGGGCCCTGCTCGGTGAAGGGGAGAGAGTAGCTAAGTGAGAGGAAAGGAGGGTGGCTGGGGTGGGGAGGGGCCACCGCCCAGAATGCCAAAAGGAAGGAAGAAAGGGACAGGCAGAGGGGGCTCACTGACTTGTCAGGGATCTGCACCTGTAAAGGAAATAGACAGATGGACAGATAAAGGGACAAAGGGACAGACACAAGGAAGAAGAAAAATGGCAAGGGGTCAGAGTAGCCAGGGGCAAGGCTGCACTGAGTGTCTGGGGCTCAGTCGCCCGACACCACACCCCAACCCCGGGCCACCAGTTGGGGGGCGTTGCCTGGCTCAGAGGGCCCAGGAGGGCGCAGGAGCCACACCCTCGGAGGGACCCAGTGCCTACAGCCCCGCCCCGGCCGCCAGGGGTCGCTGCCGCACGGTTCCAGCCAGGCTGGGGCGCAACGCAGACTGAGCAGCAGCGGGCAGCGGGGGCGTGGGGCCTCAGACAGATGGCGTGGGTGTGGGCGGTGGGCTGTGGGTGGGCAGGACTGACGTACCCATTCTGCTGCAGGGCGCTGTCAGCGGGCAGGGGCGCCCCGAAGGGCCGGGCCGTCTTGTTGAGGGAGGCGCTGGGTGCAAAGGTGTACCGCGGGGGGTCCGCGGCAGAGGCCAGTGCCTGGGCGGAGACAGAGCCGGGCAGGGGAGGCAGGGGCGGGGACGCTGGGCCGGAGGGGGATGCCCCCCCTGGTGTGGAGAGGACAGCGGTGCTCCGGCCCCACACCTACACATCTGGCCGGAGGCATGGGGGCGGGGGGCACTCAGGTTTCAAGAGGCCCATGTGGGAGAGATGATCTCAGCCCACGCGGGCCAAAGGGCAGATGAGCGCGGCTTGTAGCACAGGCCAGCGGAAGGCAGCGGACAGACAGGCAGACATGCGTGGTGCCCAGACCGTGCGGCAGCTCCCGGCCCAACTCCCAGTTTCCCAGACTCTCCCAGCTCTGGCCCCCACCCTCCATTTCCGGCCAAGGATAGGGGTATCAAGGGTATCAAGGTTCCTTGCTGCAGGGGAGGGCTAGTCAGCTCAGCAGTCCAATCCCACCCCTCCCACCGCCCAGATGTCACCCTCAGACATCCTAGGCCTACCTTCTGCGGTTTGCTCTGAGCCGGCTGGGCCCTGGAGAAGAAGCGGAAGGGGTAATAGCAGGCCAGGCCTGAGGGTGCCCCCACCCGCCAGGCAGGCCAGGGCCCTTGTACCTGCTGAGACCCAGGCTGAGGCGCTCCCCGCAGGCACGAATCTTGTTCTGCGCTTCAATGTGCGTGAGGCCCCCCGCATTCTCCCCATCGATGCTCAGCACCCAGTCACCCACAGCCACACCGGCCTGTGCAGCTTTGCCTCCAGGAGTGAGCTGTGGCGAGATGGAAGGTCATGGCGGCCCAAGCCTCTGCAGACCAAACTGAGGCCAACAGTAGTCAACCCTGTTTAAGCTGCCCCACTTCTAGAACCCAGAGGCCTCTTCATTCAACGCATTTCGGAGCAGCTGCTGAATAATAGAACAACCTGGTAGGGTGAGGTTCACCTGAACTTCACAAACAGCCCAATCACCCTATTTATTTAGTTGTTTGCTCACCTCCATGACCCCCCTCCCCACAGTGCAGAACTGCTGTGACAGTCACCAAGCAGCCAGCTGCAGGTTAAGCCCCAAGCTTCCCAGCTCCAACCACAGCCTTTGAGGCCTCTGCTGGCCTCCTGCCCAGGCTGTTTCACCCAGCCGGTGGCTTGTGCATATGGCCACTTTCTCCAGGACACTGCTAGGTGCTCTCACTGACCTCCTACACTCCCAGCACCCTATCCTGGGGCCATCTGCAGGGATCTGCCAGGAATAGGCCCCCGTCACCTCCAGGTACCCTGTGAAGTGACTGAAGGGGGCCCAAGGTGTCAGCTGGGGCTGTAAATGAGTGTCACCCCGAAGCCTTCAATTGCCACATCACCCTCTCCCCCAGTTCTTTGGGCTCTGTCTCAGGAATCCCTGGCTCCTGTGGCAAATGAGGGGTAAGAGTGGGCTGGCAGTAATGGTCACCACCAGCATGAACTGAGACAGTCATGAAGGTAGCAGGACTTGGCCTTGAGGTTCAGAGGGGCCATCAGCCCTTGGGAAGCGCCAGTGGGGTATTTCTCAAGTGCCCTGATAAAGGAAACCCTGACAAACCCCACTGGGCACTCCCAGCCCTCTAGCCCCTCAGGGGTGATGCAGCTGTTCATGGGTCCAAGCTCACAGAGCTGCCTGGGCATCTGGCACGGGGCCTGGCATTAAGTACACTTCTACGGGGAAGTGCTGGAAGGCCAATTCACATTTCATAGGTTGGGGGGTAGGACTGCGAGGTACTGGCTGCCCGTGGCCCCAGGAGGCTCCTCAGGTGGGCTGATGCACAGACTGAGTTGAGGCAGGGAGAGGGGAAGTAGGGGGTTCTTGAGAGATCGCCAGAAGGCAGAGAGACCAGATGCAGCACTGGGGCAAGAAGGGAGAGCTGGCTCTATTTCAGGCTTGGGAAGTTAGAAGGGCAAGACAGCTGGGTGCCTCCTCCTTCATCTACTAAACGGTAAGAAGAGCAACTGACATTTATCGAGCACCTAATACTGTCACATGCTAATACTGACTCTTCCAACAACTTGTGGAGTACAGTCTGAGCTTATATGCCTTTTACACACGGGGAAAAAAAGAGAGTTTATGTAACTTGCCTCAAACCGCTCCGTTAGTAAGAGGCAAGGCCAGGTGTGACCCTGGCCCTAAGGCTCCACTACACTAGGCTACCTTTGCTGAGTGTTGGGACCCAACTCAGAGGTCAGCCTACCTAGAACAACTCCCTAAACCCCTGGCTGGGTCTGGGGCCTAGAGCTCCTCTCTCGCTTTTGGTTCAGTCCAACAGCCCCTTATAATGAGCATAGAGAAGTGGCACCCTTGAAAGGAAGTGACTTACTCAAGGTCATGGTGAGTCAGTAGAAGGGAAACCTGGTCCAGCCACTCCCTACCCACACAAGCTGGCTCCTGGGATGTGTGGGCTAAACCTGAGGTAGAGGTCTTGGGGGCGGGCAGGAGCAGCTGGCTCCCAGGGAAGGGTGGGATTTGGGGACTACTTCCTTTCCTGAGTGAGGAGGACAGGAAGCACAAGAGGGATAGAGGAGTGGTCAGAGAGGTGGCGAGGGAAGCAGGAGAAAACCCTGGGTGTGGGGTGGGGGGCTGGAGAGACAAGCAAGGAGGCCTGAGGAGTCAAGGAGGGAGAAAGCCAGAGAGCTGGACACTGCCTAGGGTGGGGGTGAGTAAGCCTGAGGGCTCTAATGAGCAGCCCAGCCCCCGAGTCTCAGACATTACCTCATCTCCCAGGCCTGGGCCCACAGCCAGCCCTAGCCCCTCCCTCCTCCCTGGGGTCAGGGGAGAGGGAGGGACTGGCCCAACTCAGAAAAGACCACCCCACCCGCCCACCCACCAGCACCTAGGTCCAACTCCAGTGCTGGGCTCAGCTTGTGGCCCCACCCACAGCTAGGGCCGCTGACAAGGGAGCACAGAGCCAGAGTGCCCCCAACAGGCCACATCCTAAAGTCCATCCCTCAGGATTATGTTGCCCATCCCCTCCAATGAAGAAACTGAGTCTCAGAGTCCAGCCAAGGCCTACAGCTCCCCAGCCACAGCTAGTACTTTCCCAGAGAGGGGAATATAGAATACGTTTTCAAGGCTAGCAAAGCTTGACAGCTGTGTAGGGGTGGGTTTGTGTAGTAGGGGGACCTAAGCTACCCAGCTGGCAGGGCAGTTTCCAGGGGAATCCCACGGAAAGGTCCCTGGAAAGAACAGTGACCACCTGCCTGCCCTGGCCACCAAGCCCAACTCCTGTAGACAGACCTGGCCTTGGGGCCCCTCTCAGGCCGGGCAGTGCCTGGACAACCTCTGGCTGCCTCCAGGCTGTGCCTTCCTTGGGCTTCCTGCCAACAGCTGCCTGCCCAGTGGGCGCCTGGGTGGGCCTCTCTGGACAGGCGGATGTGGGGGCAGGAAGTCCCCGCCCCCTCCTGACCCCCAGGCCACAGACACCAGTCCAAGAGCTGGCCTCATTCTCTCTGGGCACCCTCTTTGTGTCCCACAACTGATCCTACAGTTGGAGCCATGTCCTCGTGGTCACAAGCTGAGGGGCCTAACAATGGCATTTAGGGGTTCAGGCCTCGGCCAGCTTTTCTCAGCTCTGTGGACTCTAGTCACCAGTTGGCCATCCCAGCATGGGGTTGCATTCTTGGGCTTATAAGGCAATCCCCCTGCCACAGGGAGGAGTCAGCCCCAGCTCCACCCCTACCAGGGCAGGCCCTCAGGAGCTGAAGTTAGAACCCTAGAGCTTCATCCCATACCCCTGCTTTGGGTCAGAGGCCAGTGCATCTCGAATAGGACCAATGGATGAAAAGGGACAAATCTCACAGAAGTTGGAAAGTGCCTCCGTCCCTTTCCCCCACAAAACTGCAGATCATCCCAGTGCCTGAATTCAAATCCCTGCTTTGCCAAGGAATCACTGTAAAGGCCCCTCTACCTCTCTGAGCCCTGAGTTCCCACATCTGGAAAAACAGGATGACAACTGCTATTCCCTGGGTGGCAATGGGGCTGAAGTGAGATCCTGCAGTCAAGAGTGCCCTGGCTGGGGCTTGGCTCCAAGCATTGCCCCTTCAAGCAGCTTAGATACTTCCCAGAGACCTCAGGCTCCCATCCTACAAAATGGGCATCCCCCTGGGGCCTCAGACGTGGCCCCAGGAGCTTTGTGTAATGGCATCAAGTACCGGGCAGTGCTGGGGAACTGTGGGTGCTCCTCTCCCAGTACCCGCCTAGTTGGGAGCCTTTGCGACAGGTGCCCACCACATCTCTGGACCCAAATACCTTCTGCTCTACTGGACCTGGCTCACTCCTGCTCAGACTCCTCCCATCACTCATCAACAACCTCAGCACCCAAAGACTCCTGGGGGAGCCCCTCCCCCAACGTTGGCTCACCCTGGAGATGGAGAGGGGCACATTGAAGTCCTTGCCCCCCTGAAGCCGAAAGCCCCAAGGTGCTGGCCCCTCCAGCACCACCTTGAAGGACTCCATGGTGCCTGCTCCTGGGAGGAAAGAAAAGGTGAGTGGACACCATGGTGGGGGTGCAGGCAGGCCCAGCTCTGGACACCAGCCTTGGACTGGTGCCAGGCAGGCATAAGAAGCCGCTGAACACAGCCAGGACCCTGGCAGGCCGGCACCTTGTCAGGTGTGGCTGTGTTTCTGGCTGGCAGACCTCATTCTGGAAAGGCAGGGGAAACCCCCCTCCCCTAGTGACTGAGATGATGAGGGGTTCCCCTCATTCAGTCTTGAGGTTCTTTTCATTCAGAAATGGGCCGCTAGGCTAATTTGACACCGCCCCCCCCCCCCCCCAAGCCAGTCTTAAGACTCGGACAGACGGCTGGTGAGTCAGGGGCCGGCGCTCCTCTCCCCCGCCCCCAGGTCCCGACAGGCAGGCCGCCCTGAAGCCTACTCGGACTATATAAGGCGTGTAAGCTGACACTGTGGAGCCAGCGGAGGGAGCACACAGGGGCTCGGGACGCGAGGGGGAGGGGTGGAAAGGAAGGCGGCTGGAGCGGGTCCTAGCCATTCCCCGACGGGTCGAGGCTGATGAGGATCCCCCGGGCGCTGGGAGCGACCGGGCGGGGCCGTCGACCCTATGGAAATCGGTGAGGGCTAGGACCCCAAAGCCTGGCCAGGTAGGGGATTCATCCTGTGGCCCAGTTGGGGTGCTGCCTCCTACACAGGCCTAGTACCATCCCAACGTGACTCAGTTTCCCCCGTCCCCCGTCCGGGCCCCGTGCATTGGCCGAGTCCCGGGCGCAGGAAACAGCGCAGGCGCCAATCGGCCCTGCCGCAGCCAGCTTCGCCGAAGGAAGGCGGGGGCGGAGGCAGGGGCCCAGGCTCGCAAGAGGAAGCGCAGCGCCGGCCCCGACCCCAGTGCCCTCCGTGGTCCCCAGCAGGCTCTTGCCCTCAGCCTGGCCCAGCCCGAGACGCCCCGCGCGGTCACCAGTACCTGCTCGGCCCCGCCGAGGCGCTGCTCGGTGGCGGGCCCAAGTAGCCGCGCTGGGATCGGCCACCCGTGTTCTGACCCCGCCCCGCGGCCGCCGTCCGCTTTGAGCCCGCGGAAGGGGGCGGAGACAGAGGCCACGCCCCGTCAAAGTCACGCCCGCGAGCGGCCTCTCTACGACGGAGAAGCCCCACCCAATCCTTCCGCCCCGCCCAATCAAGAAGTTCCATTTTGCTTTGAGCTGGAAGGCTTGGCCTGCCCGGGACCTCTTGGTGGGGCGGAGCCTGGGCGGGGTCTGGGCGGAGTCTGGGCTGCAGGTCGACTCTTCTGGGAGCCCGCTAGAAGCTCGCCCAGCCTCTTGCACCTCCCACTGGCCGAGCCGAAAGAAAGCGGCCTTCGAAATCAAACCGACCTGGACATCCTGAATCTTAGTTTACTCCTCGGAAAAATGGGACAATAATACTAACCTTGCAGGTCCATCGTGAGGATAGGCATTGTTTGGCATAAAGTGTAAGCCATCTTCGTCTCCAGAATTTCTAGATAGGAGGGACTTGCGGGTGTGGAACACCTCGAGGTGAAGTTAGTTGAGGTGGGGACAGGAGATCTTGAAGTTAGGTTTGTAGAACCTCTACAGACGGCAGAAAATAATGGCAGGAGCGACAGAGTTGGAGGGCCCCTGGCTTGAATCTGAGCCTGACCCCAGCCAATCAACAGCCCTCCGCCCTGTAACCACTCCCCACAGTTGAAATGGTCTATTGCCTAGTGCCCTACTCCAGAGAAGGCAGCGCCTGCAGTGGGGATGTAAGAGGGTGACTCTAGCAGGGGTGTCGGAGTCCCCACTTTGTCTCTAGCGGTCATCCTGGGCAGCTAGCACAGGTGACAGGGGAAATTGAGCAGAAAGGGCAGTGTGTGGCTGAATGAATAGGCATCTATCCCTCAGCTCTTTCTAGGACCTGGCTGCTGCTCTTCTCCGCCCTCTGCCATCATCACATTTCCCTCTTGTGCATCTTCCCTCACTACACAGACTGCTGTAAGAGTTATCTTTAAAGAAATCCTCTCTTGGGGCGCCTGGGTGGCTCAGTGGGTTAAAGCCTCTGCCTTCGGCTCAGGTCATGATCTCAGGGTCCTGGGATCGAGCCCCGCATCAGGCTCTCTGCTCAGCGGGGAGCCTGATTTCCCCTCTCCCTCTGCCTGCCCCTCTGCCTACTTGTGATCTCTCTCTCTCTGTTGAATAAATAAATAAAATCTTAAAAAAAAAAAAGCAAGAAATCCTCTCTTGACCCCACCTCCCCTCCAATTATTGCTCTTTTATTCTACTTCTTTTTTAAAAAAAAAATAGATTTTATGTATTTATTTATTTGAGAGAGAGAGAGCATGAGCAGGGGGAGGCGGAGAAGGAGAAGCAGACTCCTGCTGAGCAGACTCCCCGAAGGCAAGATTCCAGGATCCTGGTATCATGACCTGAGCCAAAGGCGGATGCTCAACTGACTGAGCCAGGTGTCCCTTATTCTGTCCTTTTGAGAGTACAATTTCTCAAAGGAGTTGTCTATAGCCCTGTCTGCACTTGCTTTCCTCCTTCTCTTTCTTGGACTCATTCCACTCAGGCCATTGTTTCCACCAGTCCTCTGAATTAATTCCCTCTTCTCAGGGTCTCCAGTGAACTCCAAGTTATCAAGTCAATGGTCATTTGTCAGTTTTCCTTTTACCCTGCCTGGGAGTAGCACTAGTTCAGGTGCCTTCCCCCTTGCCCCTGGCTTCATGTCTCCTCCTGCCACTGGTTAGTCCTTCTCACCTCCCTCGGCAGCCCCACGTCTTCCTCCCAACATGGCCATGAAATGTGCCCCGACTACATTCATTTGCTGGGACCTCATTTTGTCCTGTAACTATCGATAACACCTATGTGCCAAGGACTGCCAGGTTATATGTCCAGTTCTGACCTCCCCTCCCAAAATTCCAGGCTCTATTATCCAACATCTTATCCAACCTCTCTTTGGAGGTCTACTAGATAGCTCAACTCATCATATCCCAATTTAAACTTGTGATTTTCCACCTCTCTAACTTCTTCCTCATCTTAGTAAATGATATCGCCATTCATCCACCTGATCTGGTAAAAACTATGACATTATCCTTCCTTTCTCTGTTATACCCTAAATTCTGCAAATTCCACCTTCAGAATATGTTCCACATCTAGTCACTGCTGCCACTGTTGTCCCAGACATTCGTTTTGTGTCTGGACACCTTAACAGTCTCCCAACAGATCTTCCTGCTTCTACCCTTACCTAACCCAGAGTCTCCATGCAGCAGCCGTGACATTTTTTAAGTAGAAATCATACCACATCACCCTCAGCTTTCAGCATTCCGGTGGGCTCATGTTGCACTTGAAATAAAAGTAAGGTCCTTAAGATGTATATGACCTTAATAAGCTGAGTCTACCTTCCACCGCTCCCCTCCTTGCTGAGTCTGCCTCCCACTGCTCCCCTCTTTGCTCACTCTACCCCAGCCACTCCAGCCTCCTCACTGTTCCTGCAACACATCAAGCATATTCCTACCCCAGGGACCTTGTACTTGTAGCTCCTTCTGCTTGGAACAGTTTCCCCTGCTACCTAAACAACAGGCTCTCTCACTTTGTTCAGATCTCTGCTCAGCTGTTGCCTCCTCCAAGGGGCCTTCCCTGCTCACCCTATCTAAAACGATAGCCTCTTGACATGTCACTCACATTGGGCACGTAGTCCCTTACCCTGCTTTAATTTTCCCCATAGTACTTACCACCATCTGACATTATATTAGGTGCTTGTTTCTTCATTGCCCTTTGTTCTCATTACAATGGGAGTCCCATCAGAGCAGGGATTTATCTGTCTTATCCACCGTTTCCCCAGTGTCTGTACACAGTGGATGTGAATGAAGAAATGAAGGAAGGATTGAGAAAGTGAAACAGCAAACGAGTAAAGGAACAAGTGGCAGCCTGGGGGTCCTGGCAGTTCTCCAGCAGAGGACGCCAGGGTCCATTCCTTGGCCTGTGCAAGGCTCAGGCCTGGATGAAGCCACTAGTGTTCCCTGCAAAGGCAGTCCAAGGGAGGAACAGGCCCCAGGCTAGGATACACTGCCCCCTAGTGTCCAGGACACGTGAAGCTCCAGGGCGAGGCCCTAGAATCCTGAAGATTTGCAAAGACTTTCTCTTTTACAGACTGGTTGAAATCTCACAGAAACTGCCACAAAGCAAAGAGTCTTAGATTTGTAATAAAAAAAAACATGCCAGAACAGAGATCCAGAGTCCTAGGTTCCAGTTTTGGCCATGACCCTAATTCTCTGGGTAACCTTCAGTGTCCTGGGATTTGCTGAGCTGTCAAGGGCTGGCTTGCCACTGTGGGGTGGAGGGGTCCTTGCTGCAGCCAACGGGACTGGGGAACCTCCTGGCCTCAGCTTGCTTTATGGCCGGCAGCCTGATCGATCATGGGAAGACTTTCCCTGTCATAGGGAAGACATCCCCCCTCCCATAAGCAGGAGTGTAAACCTACCTCCTCCTGCCTCTCCTTCCAGGCTTTTCTCTCTGTGGCACTGCACAGAACCACTGCCCAGAACCTCCTTTCACACATTGCATTTGGAGATGTCTTTCAGACATCTGGGTGTGTGGTGTGCAGTTGGATTCTTAAATCTGGAGTTCAGGCGGACAGGTCTGTGCTGAGATGCAACTTTGGGAGTCGTGAGCCTTCAGATGGTCTATGCGATCTGGAGACAGAATTGGCTCACTTACGGTGGTGGTTCTCCACCTTGGACTCCACTGAAATCACCCAGAAATTGAAACACTGGACACTGGTGCCAGGCCGCACCTCGACTGATGAAATCTCAGCTCCTGGGTGCAGGACAAGGCAGGGGCCTTTTAAAAAAGGCTCCAGGTGATTCAGTGTGCAGCCGGGGTTGAGATGCACTGTGTGTGAGGCTGGAGCCCCAGGCAGGACTCTGGCAGACAAGGGGCCAGCAGAGGCTGGGAAGGAGAGATCTGTGAGGAGGGAGAACCAAGATGGTTCTTTTAAGGAGGGATGTCAAACGCTGCTGAGAAGTTGGGGAGAACATGTTGCTTTTGTTTTGGGGAACAAGAGGTTGGTGACCATAATAAGAGCAATGTAATGGATCAGCAGGGCCCACAGGGAGACTTGGGTTGGCTTGAGGGAGAATAGGAAAAAGTGGAAATGAAAGTAATCGATAACTCTTTTGAGGAGTTTCACTGTGAAGGGGAAAAGGGAACGAGGAGATGGCTGAAGCAGAATGAGAGGTCAAAGGTTTCCTTTGAAGATGTGAAATTAGGGAGCATTTTTGCCTGTGGCTGGAAAGGATGAGGTGACGGTGGAGTTTGTGGGCTGAGGAGAGGGGATGGCTCAGTTTGCCAAGCTGTGAGGGGAGGGGAGCTGGGGTCAGAGAGCGCAGGTTGGGGAGCAGACACTTCTGTCACTGTAGGCCAGGATGGAGATGGCATGGCTTCTTCACTTGTCAGTGAAGGGCTGGGAGGCTGAGGGGGTCCTCTGCTGTCCCGCTGTCTGCTGCCATCTCTCCAGGACAGCTGTGAGATGAGAATGAGTAGGGATGGGGAGGAGAAGGTGAGAAGGTCTTGGGATGTCGGATCTCTGCGGAAAGCCTCTCTCTCTGAGCTTTGAGATCACATGGTGAGAGAATGTGGTCGGCCTGGTTGTGTGAATGTCTCTGGGCCGTGGGAGCAGGCACGGAGGGGAGTTGGGTTCACCCGAGGCTGGGCACTGGGCCAGACAAATAAGATGGAAGAAGAGAGGAGCACGAGGGCTTTGCTCCATTGGTGGAGCAAAGACTCCAAGTTGGACAAGGGTGGCGTTGCAGAGAGCAACGGCACAGATGGTGAGGAAAGGCTTCTGTAGGCCAGTGTGGCTGGAGGGAGCTTCGTGGGCCACACCAGAGGAAGTGGGCTAGAAGGAGAAAAGGAGATGGCCAGAGGTGGATGCTTGGAAGTGAGATTGCGAAGAGGGAGCCTCACAGTCACAGAGGGATGATGTGCCGAAGGCAGGGGCAGCGGAGGCAAGGCTGAAGTCAAGGGGCTAGGGGGCAAAATTCTTGGGGCATGAGGTTTTGTGCATGGAAGCCTCAGGCATAGTGACAGGAATAGCATGGGGGCACCAAAGTCTTCAAGACACTTGCTTTATCTCCCTCTGGAACGTGAGGTCCTTGAGAACAGAACCCCCCTGAATTATGGGGCACCTGGGTGGCTCAGGCAGTTTACGCATCTGACTCTTGATTTTGGCTCCGGTCATGATCTCAGGGTCGTGAGATCATGCCCCACGTTGGGCTCCATGCTGAGCATGGAGCCTGCTTAGGATTCTCTCTTCCTCTGCTCCCCCCACCTCACACATTCACACCCTCCCCCATCCACCACCATTACCTCCTCCTCAGCTCAGGCTACTTGGTCTCCAGTTGGGCTCTCTCAAATTTGTTTTCCACACTCCTCCTTCTATAATCTGACTGCATCTCTCTGCTGAGGATGAGACCAAGCCCCCTGCAGGCTGGTCAGGCCTCTCATGCCTGGCCACCAACTCCCTGTCAGCCTCACACTTTTCGCTTCATCTCTGGGCCAGTGCAGACCCACCTGCAGCCGGGAGAGACCTGGGGCTAGCTGCCCACCTGGTAAGCCCCCCCGCCCCCCGGTCCTTCCCACTTAACTCAGAGAGCACCTCCCTCCTGCCTTACTGTCCCCGTCATTTTTGTTGCACAGGACTGACTACATGCACCCTAATTATCTGCATCCCACCCTTCTGCTCGAGTGGACCTGAGCCCACGGGTCGTGGAGGTCAAGTCCAGGTTAGATGTGTCCCCAGCACCCAGCACGGGGCGCTGCTGTTTGCTGCAGGGTGCGTGAGCGAGGGTCTGTGTGTGTGTGTGTGTGTGTATATGTGTGTGTGTGTGTGTGGCTCGGTGAGTGCCACTGCCGAGAGCTAAAGGAGGAGCTGTACGCTATGTGCTACAAGTGGGACCAAGAGTAGAGCTGGGAGGTTTTATTACCAGCAAATCTGTACTCTGTACACGGCGGTGGGGGGCAGCAGGGGGTCCTCCCAGCCTGCCTGCCTTACCCCGCAGGCCAGAGTGGATGCAGGGGTGTGTCCCAGATGTCCACTGGTGGCCTGGCCCGGGAACAGAAGAGTGCCTTTCTCTCCTCCTGTCGAAGAGCCACACAGGGCTTTCAGGGCCGGTCACAGGGGGCTGGGCCCTTCTTCCGCTCACGGCTCAGCAGCGTCACCAGCTTGGCCTTGAAGCCCGTGTGAGCACTGGGGCGGCCAGAGCCCACAGTTTCATCACTGTCGCCCAGCTCCAGTTCCAGCAGCCGCCGGTACTGGGCCTCCAGGCTGCTGTCCTGGGCAGGGCCCGGCCACCCCAGGTCCTCGCTGTTGTGGTAGATGGGGCTAGCCAGGGAGCTGTGGCGACTGGGACCCTCCTGATCGGGGTCCCTATCCCTGGGCAGTACGGGGCCTGCCTCCAGCATGCATAGGTTCTCATAGAGGTGCTCGGCGTTGGCTGGGGGCCCACTGGCCCGCTTGCACACTGATGCATAGAGCCCAGACACCGGCTCATCATGGGGCACCGGGCTCAACAGTGGGGGCAGGCTTTGGGGCCCGGGCTCTGCCAGCCATACCCTCCGGGAGCTGGGCGGCTCCAGCCCTGGAGGCACCTCCCGCAGCTCTCCTGGCGGGTCCAGTGAGGGCAGGGAGGTGGCCCGAGGCAAGGGACAGGGCCGGGCCCTAGCCAGCTCTGGCAGCCGTTCCCGCTGGCGGGCAATGGCAGCGGCCACGGCCCTGCACAGGTCGAGGGCTCGGGGGCTGCTGAAGGCAAAGAGACCTTCACCCGAGTCACAGCGGCGTCCAGCTTCAAAGGAGAACACATCCTGGACACGGGGTTGGGGGTGGTATGGGTGGGTTAGCGGCAGAGGGACCTGAGCACCCGTCCACCTGCCAGCCTTCCCAGCAGGGCATTCCCTGCCCCTCACCTTGTCAGAGCCGAACTTGCGCAGGAAGCAGTAGGGCCAGGTGTAGAGGGCCTGGGGGCTGGAGGGTTCCTTCAGCTGGATGGTGTCTTGGCTTAGCACTAGGAGGTAGGGCCCCTTCAGCTGGCAGCGGTTGGAAGCCTCGGTCCTCTGCACCACCACTGGAAACTCTCCTGCTGCAGGCAGGAGGGTGGCGAGGGCATCAGGTACAGCACTCCTGGGTCTCCCAAAAGTCCCAGCTCTGGGTGGAGGATGGCTGAGGCTGTCCCTGCACCTCCCTGACTCACCTTCCTGCCAGGAGGAGTAGATGGAATTCTCCTCCATGGGGACCAGGCCCCTCTTGGAAGCTTCCATCTCCCCTGGACCTGAGGAACACTCCCCTGTGCCCTGGAGAATGAAGAAAGGTCAGAAGTTAGAGCCCTCCCCCCAATTCCTCTTTCCACGTCCTTTCCCTGGGGCCAGTAAGCCAGGACTTCAGACCAAGCAAGAACATCCAGGGACCGGGGTGCCACTTACAGCTCTGTCCCTGACACACTGCGCCACCCTGGGGACCCCTCTGTTTCCCCACCTGCAGCCCCTGGGCGCCCCCTTGAGGGTGCTGAGAGTTGTTGTAAAGCAGCGGCACATGAGAAGAGGTCCCCACTGCACTTGCACTTGGCCAGGGACTGGGCCTGCCTGTGTGTGTCCCTAACAGCTTGGAGTGATCAAGGGGCAGGAGCTTCAGGGGTGGGACACGTGTGTGAACTGGCTTCTCCAGCCTTCTCCAGGCCTCTTTTACTATCTCCCTCATATCCTCTGAGCTCTGTCAGCACCTCCACCACAACCGCCTTGACCCATGGTGGCACGGCCACGGTCACATGCAACAGCTTCCTCACTGGTCTCCTTGCTCCCGGCCATTTCCTTTTTTTTTTTTTCTTTTACTTTAAAATATTGTGGAAGGGGTGCCTGGGTGGCTCAGTTGGTTCGGCTTAGGTCATGATCCCAGGGTCCTGGGATTGAGTTCCACGTCGGGCTCCTTGCTCAGCAGGGAGCCTGCTTCTCCCTCTCTCTCTGCCCCTCTCTCTGCTCATGCTCTCTCCCTCTCTGTCTGTCAAATAAATAAAATCTTTTTAAAAAATAAAATATTGTGGTAAAGTACAAAATATAAAATTTGCCATTTCACTATTTTAAAGGGTATAATTCAGTGGTTTTAGTGTAGTCACAAAATTGTGTAATGGTCACCATTCTCTAGTTCCAGAATTTTCTCATCATTCCACATGGAAACCCATTAGCAGTCACTCCCCACCTTCCCCAGCCCCTGGCAACCACTAAGCTGCTTTCTGTCCCTATGGATTGGCCTATTCTGGATGTTTCAAGTACATAGAATGATACTAATGTGTGGTCTTTTGTGTCTGGCCCCATTTACTTAGCATGATGTTCTTTTTTTTTTTTTTTTAGATTTTATTTATTTATTTGACAGAGAGAGAGAGATCACAAGTAGGCAGAGAGGCAGGCAGAGAGAGGGGGGAGGAGGCTCCCCGCCGAGCAGAGAGCCCGATGCGGGGCTCGATCCCAGGACCCCGAGATCATGACCTGAGCCGAAGCCAGAGGCTTTAACCCACTGAGCCACCCAGGCGCCCCTAGCATGATGTTCTCCGGGTTTATTTATGGTGTTAGTATATATCACTACTTCATTCTTTTTTTTTTAATGATCAGGTAATATTCTATTGCGTGGCTAGACTATGTTGGGGGTATCCGTCAGTTAGCAGACATTGAGGTTGTCTGCACCTTTGGCTATTGTGAATATCGCTGCTCTGGGCATTCTCATACAAGTTCTGTTTGAACACCTGTTTCAATCTCTTGGGTATACACCTACGAGTGGAATTGCTGGGTCATATGCTAACGCTATGTTTAACTTTTTGAGGAACTGCTAGGCTCATTTCCTTTTGGTCCATCATAGACCCTGTGAAGCTTTAAAGCTCTCAGTCCCTGGCTCCCCAAAGAACCCTTCCCCCCCCCAAAGGCATCTGTCTCACTCAGACTAAAACCCCAAACTCTGCAGGTAGCCCAAAGTAGTTTCAGCTGGCTCCCACCAAACTCTCCACCTTTGCCTCCTCCTAGGCTCCCTCCCTCTCCTTACCCTCCAGCCACAATGAACTTTCTGCCCCTTTAACACACCAAATTTTCCCGTGCCGCAGGGCCTTTGCCCATGCTGCTCTGTCTGTTCAGGACACTCCTCAGACCTCAGTGTCTGGATCACTCTTGCCTCAGATTTTTGCCTGGTGGATTCTTATTTGTCCTTGAGGAGTCGGCTCACTGTCCCTTGCTGAGAGGCCTTCGCATCTAACATCCTGCCATTCATGCCTGGTCCCTCCAGCCTTTCATTTTCTCCACAGCATGAATGGCCATCTGAGATTCATTCTGTGGACTTTGGGGCTATTTCCCCGAAGGCTCATGGGTGGCTTGGCAGGTGCTTGCTGAGTGACAGGGTGTGAGTGAGCATGGAGATGAACAAGGGTCAGGTGGCCCACCTCTGGCCCCTGGATGCCCCGCCCACCCACCTTATGCTCACCTGGAAGGCCAGCTGGCAGATGGGGCCCATCCATTCCTGGCGACGCTGTGCTGCCAGCAGGTGGCTTCGCTCTGTCGTGGTGAGCAGGAAGGCGCCGGTGTCCTTGGGGCAGCTCTCGCCGTCAGCCGGCAGCACAGACACGCAGTCTGCCAGGCGGATGACCCGCCGTTCCCCACGCCGGCTGGGTCCTGCAGGCCTGTCCCCTGCTGGCCCCAGGCCACCTTCCCGGACCTCCCAGCTCTCCAGCCGTGCCACGCCTGATGGGCTTCCTGCATACAGCAGACCCCATACCTTCCGCCAGGACTTCTGTGGGAGATGAGGATGGGGCAAAAGACCCTTGGGTGGCGGTTCTCCCTGTAGCTCAGCTCAGCACCAGCAAGGGCTCCTGGCCACCCTGGCTGGCCTCTGCTTCCCCCAGATCCTCAGGGCCCCAGAGAAGGAGGCCCTGTCAGGGCCAGCCCAGCAGGGGCAAGAATCTGTGCTTGGGGCCAGTCAGCTGTGGGTTCAAATCCACCCCACCAATTGCCTCACCGGGACCCCTATGAGCACTAGTGCCCTCGTATCTCAAAAGCCATGAGAAGGCAAGGTTGGGGCTTCTACTGGATCGTGTCTCTGATGCAGTTCAAACAGACCACCTGACACTACCATCATGTTGGTGCCCCCTACACCCCCTCCCCTAAAAAAAGGTCATGGGAAAAGGGCTGGGCCATGGGACAAGGGCTGAGGCAGGAGGGAGGCCTCAGGCTCACGATGGCGAGGAAGGAAACATGCAAATAGCGTCAAGCAAAGGAAACAGACTGTTTATCTCCCTGGGCAGCAGCTGCAGCCGAGCTGTGAGGGTGTGGGGCCTACTGCCCGGGGAGAGAGGTGAACTCCCCAACTGTGGCCCGTAACAGGGCTGGGAGGAGCTGAGCCCTCTTCTGCAGGGTGGGCCTTCTCTACAGGGGCCACAAGGCGGAAGGAAGGCTGCTGGGTCAGCCGGCCTCTTAGCTTGGCCCTGCCCTGACGTTGGGATTCTCAGATCCTCCCCACTCTTGGCTTCCCCATCCGTAAACAAGGCAGGCTCTCAAAAAGGCCCACTCAGCCCAGCCCACTCAAGCTGAGAATGGGGCTCTGTTCTACTCCCCAGCACCTCGGTTGGGTCCCCCACCCCAACTCCCTTCCCCATTCTCCCAGCTCCAGGTGGGCTGAGGCTGGGGCCGACGCCTACTCTTCTGGCCAGCGCCTGGCAGCCAGGGTCCCCACCTTGCCGAACTTGACGTGCTGTTGGTAGAGGATGCCGTCCTTGACGGGAGTCTCCAGAGGCTCCATGGCCGCTGCCAAGCCCCAGGACTGCCACTCCGAGAGCCTGAGGAGACTGGTGACAGGCCCGAGGGGAACTCCTCACACTTCCCCTTCTGGCCACTTCCCCCTCCCTCTGTCCAGAGAGGCAGCTGCAGGGCTGGGAGGGGGGGAGGGGAGCCCGTCTTCAGTAAAAGAGCTCGGATAGGGGGTGGGGACATCACATACTTTTTCCTCGGGGTCCAGCTGGCCCAAGGTGCCCACACGTGCCCGGCAGAGGCCTCAGACCACCGGAGGACACCTGACCTCTGCCTGCACCTGGGTCAGCTGGCTGTGAGTCAGAAGCTCCGACCTCTCCTCTGTGCAGGGCAGCGGTACGCCCCAGCACCTGATGTTCCTGCAGCCCGGTCCCTGTCCCAGGACTTCCTCTAGCCAGCCTGGCCAGCTCCTTGCTTTCTTACTCTTGAGCCCCGGTTGGTAGCCTCTCAGTGCCACTCTGCTTGTCTTTATCTTGGAAATATTTCTAATATTCACCTGCTTCCCTCTGTCTCCCCAATCCCTGTCCATTACCAGCCTCTTAGCTCCCCTTTGAACCACTGTCCCACAGGGCCCACTGTGATCCTTTCCACTAACCCCTCCGACTCCCTCTCTGCCCGGACGTGTATCCTGGGCTCCTCAGCCCTGCACTGAAGGTGCCCTGTTCTGGCCTCCACCTCCCCTCAGCCCAGTGCCTCCAGAGAACCCCTTACCACGGTGCCATTTGAGCACTGGGCTGCCTCTTCCCCTGGGAGGCCCCCCCTTGACCACCCCACGCTGAGCACAAGGGCCCCAACAGTAAACCTGTCCTCATGGCACGGCCCAGTCACATGAGCGTGGGTGGCATGCCCCCAGTGGGTCCCTGGAGAGCTCACATGCTCTTTTGAAACTTTGCTTCTTGCTAGGCACCTATTTTTTTTCGTTTGCTTCACCTTGCTGGAGACTACCACTGGGGCTCTGAGTGTGTGTCTGAATTCTGGGGATAGCCTCCTGTCACTCATTCAATGCCACCTTTATTTAGGAAGGCATGTGTAACCAGGCTGAGCAATGCCTTTTGGGGTCACATATGGGGTGTGGGCAGGAAGTTTTTTTCCAAGGGCCTCTCCACCTGACTTTGTATCCCTTGTGGCCTGGGCAGCCCCAAGCTCCGGCAGCCGGACACCCTGTCCTTTGCATTCTCATTGCCATTTCAATGATGAGGAAATCGAGGCTCAGAAACATTAAGTAACCCGCCCAAGGCCAAACACCAAGCGACAAACAGGACTTGAGCAACGGCTGTCCTGCCGGGATAAGCATGTGGTCTCGCACATGAAGTGCCGGGCCCAGAGAAATTGCTGCCTGTGCTCTTCCTCTGCCTGTTCCTTGCCAGATGCCGAGATCCTGTGCCACCTGCCATCGTTATTCCCAACTCCCGTCTCTCCCACTTACCTAAGAGCCTCCCAGCAGGCGTTTGCCCGGATGGCCTGGATCCTAAGCCCAGCAGAGAGCCAGGCACAGAGTGAGGCCAGTGAGTGCTAGCGGCCTGAGTGGCGGTCCTGTGGCGTCTGCAGCCCCGTCAGCGAGGGGAACAGAGGGTTCCCCGCTGGGAGTCTGTGTGGGCAGGCAAGTGGGCAGGGGGCCTGAGGCAGGAAGTCGCCTCCCAAGGGGCCCCAGGAGCTTCATACAACTGACAGGAAGAGGGAGGCTGGGGCAAGGTTGGAGATTATAAGAGCCAACCAGAGACCAGAAACCCCCCCCCCCATTTCCCCCTGGCCCACCAATGCGGTCTCTCCCTGAGTCACAAATCCAGCTAGTCCAGAGGAGATACCCAGAGTCCCCACCAGGGGGCCCCGGCTATAGGGCTCTCTTCACAGCTAAGGCCCAGCAGGCCGCGCGTTGGCAGTAGCGGTGGGAGATGCCAGCTCCCCAGCCTTAGGGGGGCTATGGAAGTCCGAGTGTGTGGCCTGTCCAGGAAGCAGGGATCAGGGAAGGTGAAACACAGAGGCAGGGCTGGGCTGAGACCAGAGAGGCTTGTGCTTTAATGACAGCAGGGGTAAAGGGGAACAAAAATAGTAATTCTGGGGGACACAGGGAGCAGGCAGCCAGGCCCAGCCTGGCCCAGCCCAGGCCAGCTGGGCGGAGGATGCTGGCTGTTTGCCCAGGGGGCTGGTGCGTACAGGAGGTGGCTGGAGACTGAAGTCTCTTGGAGACAAGGGACGACAGATGGCTCAGAAGTCCATGGAGCTGTGGGCCAGGTAGTCCTTGCGGCCGATGTTGCTGACCTGCTTGGTCTGCATAGCCTCAAGTTTGGGGCAGTCAGTGATTCGATGGCCCAGGCCCCCACAGAAGGCACAGCCACGCTCTCCTGGGGACATGGGGGTGAGAGTCAGCATGACTGCAGGACCAGGCTCCACAGCCCCGACCTTGGCTTCCCATTAGACCCTGCCCCCAAGTCCTTTGATGCGCCACCCGGAGGTGTTTTGTGGTGCTCCTGTCATGCTTCCCCCCCTGGCCCAGCCCGAGTCCCCTGCCCTGCAGTCACCTCCGATATCCAGCATGGACTCATCCCCGCAATGCAGCACCTGCAGCACGGGGGGCACCTTCTGCTTTGCCTCCAGCAGCAGAGCTTTCAGGTCCATCAGCACTGACTCATCTGTGGGGGGAGGAGGGAACCGTCAGACCCAACCCTGGGGCCTGCAGCCGAGACCTGGGTGACCACAGCAGAGAACCCCGGGGCCTGCCGAGGTGGCCCTGGTGGTAGCCTTACCACAGGCCTTGTTGATGAAAGTGGTGGCGATGCCTGTGTTTCCTGAGCGCCCGGTGCGGCCGATGCGGTGCACTGTGGAGAGGGAACAGAGCCTCTGGCCTACTGCCCGGGGCTGGGGCCTAGCCCACACCTGACACCCCCCAAGCTCCCCACCGTAGTTTTCGATCTCCTCAGGCATGTCATAATTTATGACATGCTGGATGGCAGGGAAGTCCAGGCCCTTGGAGGCTACGTCTGTGGCCACCAGAACATCCTTCTTGCCCTCCCGGAATGCCTCAATGGCCTTGGTCCGTTCCTCCTGGTCTGGGGAGAGTTAGGCAGGAGCTGTTAGAGGGACAGGAGTCTGGGGAGTAGTGGCGGGCCCACTAGGAAGGGAGAGGGATTAGGAGAGGAGTGGCAATGGCCACTGAATCCATGCCTATGCGGGCACTTCCCCCTGACCTTTGCCCCCATGGATGGCCACTGCCTCGACCCCCTTGAGCAGCAGATACTCATGGATGGCATCCACATCTGCCTTCTTCTCTGCAAAGATGAGCACCTGTCCAGGAAGGCCCATTTCAGTCATGGGGGCCGACCCCAATCGGGCATCCCCAACCTTCTCCAGCATGCTGCACCCACCGCCCCCTCCCCTTCAGGCTGGCGGTCCTGGGCTGGCCTGGTGGGCTACACTTACGGGTGGGGGTGTCTTCTGTAGGCATTCGAGCAGGTATACCATCTTGGCCTCCTCCTTGACATATTCCACCTCCTGCCATCACAGGGGCCAGGTCAGGTGGGCCTGCAAACGGGCTCACCAGCCATGGCCCTGCCACAGAGCCTGGGCCCCCAGTCCTAGCCGTGAGGAAATCAGAAGCCTCTTGCCATAAAGCACTGGCCTCCCGAAGAATGTTTCCTGCTAAGGGCTGGGGATTTGAATGAAACCTTCAGTGCCCACAAGGTGGCCCCTTAACCCTACTGTAAGAGCTTCAACGTGGCCTGGCCAGACCCAACCCTCGCAAGTGAGACCCGGCTCATCAGGAGTGCCTGCCCACCTGGATGACATCTAGGCTAGCAGCCCCGGCGCGCCCCACGTTGATCGTGACCGGCTTTACCAGGGCGCTCTTGGCAAAGTTCTGAATCTTCTTAGGCATGGTGGCACTGAAGAGTAGGGTCTGCCGCTGGCCCTGAGGAAGAGCAGGGCTAGGACTGAGGGCATGCTGAGGCCTGGGAAGGCCAAGTAGCTGGGATGTGGCCCCCTGAAGCGGGGCCAGTGGGCAGGCAGTGCCAGGCCTCAGGGCCTGCCACAGATGAATGGGGTGTGCTGGGGAGGGTGGCAGCAATGCCCTAGACAGGCAGGGACAGGCACCTTAAAGTAGGAGAAGATGGTGCGGATGTCGCCCTCGAAACCCATGTCAATCATGCGGTCGGCCTCGTCCAGAGCCAGGTAGCGGCAGATGTCTAGGCTGACCATCTTCTTCTGCAGCAAATCCATGAGGCGCCCAGGGGTGGCCACCATCATGTGCACACCGCTGGGTATCAAGAAGAGGACCTGAGGTCAGGGCTACCTGCCCATCCCTGCACCCAAGGGTTGGCAGTCTGCTTATTCTGCCCTCTTTCCTATCTCTCCTCACCTGTCCCCTCATCACTTCTACCACCCTGCCCTACTTGTAAAACATGTCTCTTCTGGAAGGTGCTGCAGCCTTCCTGACTCCTGCTCTGCTCCGGGGCTCCTCCGCAGCCATGAATCAACTCTGCCTGACATACCCTTCCCTCTCTAGAAGATGGCAGTCCTGAATCTCCAGCTAGACCTCACTATGGGCTCCCACAGCTCCCTCTGTAGGCGTTGATGGGCTCACTTTTCTGGAATGCTAAATTAACCTTTTCTGTATCTGACTCTTCCCTGAGACTGGGAATGCGTTGAAAGAAGGTCCTGGGTGTGGCCTGTCCATGACCCCAGAGCTTGATCCAGGTCAATTAGCATTGTCTGCTGGGGACCGTGTGACGTGGAAAGGCCACAGATCTGGCCCTGCCCTAGTGTCTCAGCCTCCATGCTGGACCACACTGAAGGACCCTGACCTTCCTGGACACCCTGGGTCCCCTACCTCAGTGTCTTCTGCCCGGAATGCCCTGACTTCCTGACGTCCCAGATGCCCCCATTCCATCTGTTGTGCTCCCACAGTACCTGACCACATCCCTCTGTCCCACCCCAACTGATCTCCCCATTAGACGAGGAACTCTTTGAGGGCAAGGAGGCTTCTGTAAGAGTCTGCAGGGATAGCTAAAGCAAAGGGCCCTTTAGCTTGTCACGTGGCTCTGGGGAGGCCCACAGGGTGGGGGTGCCTGTGCTCACTGTCGGATGGTTTCCATCTGCTCTTTAACAGACATGCCCCCGATGCAGAGAGCGCAGCGCAGGAGGGGGGAGCTGTCCTCCTGCAGTAAGCGGCAGTAATACTCCAGGATGCCATGCGTCTGTCGGGCGAGCTCCCGCTGTAGGCACAGGGCGAAGGTTGGCACCAGAAGGCAGTCCTTTCTCTGCCCTGCCCTCCAGCCTGGTCTGTCTTACCGAGGGGCAGATGATGAGTCCATAGGGCCCTTCACGCTTGGAGAAGGGTAATCTCTTTTCTTGTTCCAGGCAGAACATGATGACAGGCAACGTGAACACCAGTGTCTTGCCCGAACCCGTGAAGGCGATACCTATCATGTCACGGCCAGATAGACTGTTGGGAGAGGAAAGCCCTAAGAATCAGGTTCAGTAGAATGTAGGGAATGAGTCTCCAGATGGACACTGAGTGACCACTCCTCCCCATCACCGCCTTCTCCAGGGCCCCAGGTCTACACTCACATGGTGGGGATGCCCTGGATCTGAATGGGTGTCGGGTGGTGGATGCCTTTCTTCTTCAGGCCTCTCAGGATGGCTACGGAAAACAACCTCAGCATCATCCTTGTGTTTCACAGATACTTTATCAGGCACCCAAAGCTGTAAAATTCGCACTACTCCCTTCAAGTTACAAATGAGGCTCAGAGAAAAAGAGAGAGAAAAAGAAAGACTTGTCCAAGAGCTCCAGGATAACTGGAGGCAGGATTTGCACCCAGGTCCGTTTCAAGTGAAGCTCCCTAATGGCAGAGGATAGTGAACAGGTATAGCTGGGGCAACTGAAATTCAGACCCAAGTCCCTCCCTCTGCATTGGCTAGACCCATCACTGCAGATGCTGAGCTCAGCGGGGGCTGGGACACAACCAGTTGTTTCACTACTAAAGTTCCCAGATACCTGCAGGAAATTTCATTTCCTTGAAGCTCTTGATGGGTGGTGGGATACCATCTCCTTCTACCAGGATGTGGTACTTCTTCCGGACGCGTTCATGCCGCTCTTCAGACATGCTCAGAACATAACGGGGGGGTGTCCAACTGTAAGTGGGTGGTGGGGGTCAAGTGAGGCCCCAGGCACAGCTGGCTCTGGGGTATACCTGCCACTCTCAGCCACATACCATTCCAAGTAAAAGTGACTGCCTTCCCGCAGACTGAAAAACATACCTGGTTTTGATTGGATCATCGTATGTGATTCCCTTGGCCATTTCCTTCACGGACATCAAGGCTGAGAAGACAGACGTGGCTCAGGGCTGGCTCTTGCTTTCCAGAGGCCAGGCCTTTAAGATATAACCTGCCTGGGATTGTGGGAGGAGAACCCAGTCCATCACCCACCCTGACCTGACTACAACCATACCTCGGCCCTCAGCCACACTCTCCAGGATCTTTTCCTCTTCTTTAAGCTGCTTCTCCTTGGCAGACTCCTTGCGGGCTGAGGAAAGAAGATGTCAGACACCAAAGCACTGCACCAAGCTGAGCCTCCCCGCTGCTTTCCAGCCCACCTTCAGCCTTCTCTTTGAGGTGCTGGTGCTGATCCAGGAGGCTGACGTTGGACTGAGGGCCCAGCGGGATATCGTCTTCATCTCCTCGGGGCTCGCTGCCGCTGTCCTGCTGCTCCTCCTCCGCAGCTCCTTTGCGCCTTCGTTGCAGTAGCTTCTGGAGCTGAGGTTCCACCAGCGTCCCTCAGAGCCAAGCCCAAAACAGAGCGGCGCATTGGGCCCAGAGGGCCTGCTTCAGAATCTTGGCTTTTGGAAGAGGGACCTGTACCCTGCGACGCGGAGCTGGCCTGCCCCTCCTATCAGGTTGCCCGTCCCTCGTTCACCAGAGGCCCACCGTCCCGAGTACTGGCAGCTCGCTCCACTGGCGGCCACCTCCCCCCACCACCCCTCGCTCCCCGCCCCCCGATCCCACGCCCTCATTCCTCTTCCGAACCGGGGCCCTCACCAGCAGTTGCCGGCGCTGTCGCAAAGGCACGTAAGGCACGTAGTCTTCGTCGTCTTCATCCTCCGTCTCGGAGCGGCTTCCTGTGGCAGTCGCCTCGTCGGTGCGAGCCCGCTACAGATACATGGGAGCCAGGCTCAGGCCCCCGCTTTCACCGCCGCTCTGCCACCCGCGCGGACCCTTGCCTCGCTCCTACCTTCCGCTCGGGTTCCGAGTCCTCCATCCTTTGCTGCACGCATGCGCGCTACGGTAAAACCCCGCCTCAACTTTTGAGTGAAATCCAATCAGATGTGAAGAAGCGGAACGTGGGCGCCTAGCAACGACCTCTGAGTGCCGGGTCGCGCAGAGGGACAAACTTTCCTCTGAGACCCTGTCAGGCCGCGCGGGCGTCAAAGTCCCTTGGGCGGCTGCGCATTTGTTGCCAGGGGCAAGGGCAAAGCGTCAGACAATGCATTATGGGACGCTGAAGGACTTGGAGCATGCGCTAAAGGCTCAAACTATGTCTGGTGGAAGGTCCCCAAAATCGAGACCGCTGATCCCGGAGAGGCCGGCTTGCCAGCTGCTCAGCCTCGCCCAGAGTATGACGTCATCCGGCATGTTCCGGGACGGGGCCAGCTGGGACCCCGCCCGGACCTCCATCCCAGCGCGGGGACGGGTGTGGCTTGCGGAAAAATGAATCAACTTACACTGCCGCTCTGACTGGCGTCCTCATCTATGTGAGACCACACGTATGTTCAGAGTGGTGAGGGATAAATAAAATGCTGGTGACAAGTGTTTCGCTGAGAGTCTGTACATACATAAGGAACGATTATTATTGTAAATGCTGTAATAGAGCTTAGAGTGACTCACTGCCTGCGGAACCAGAGAAGCCTTAGAGGAGACCTGCATCTGAGCTTCCAGAGGTGTAGACTCTCAGAACAGGGAGTGGGGGAAAGAGAAGCTTTCTGATTGAGGATCCTGCAGGAGTGAAGGCCTGACCATATGCGAGTACAGATTCCTCAAAGAACAAACCACGTGGGCGGCTGCTGTGGGGTGGGGGTGGCCAGAGCTTAAGCTGGATAGGTAGGCTGGGTAGGCCCACAGTATGCAGGGCTGTGACTGTCAAAGTAACTTCAATTTCACTGGGTACTTTTACTTATTTATATTTTAAAATTTTATTTATTTTGAGAGCACACAGGGGGCGAGGGACAGAGGCAGAGGGGAGAGAGAATCTCAAGTAAACTCCATGCTGAGCAAGGAGCCTGACCTGGGGCTAGATCCCACAACGCTGAGATCATGAACTGAGCCGAAATCAAGAGTCAGAGGACTGAGCCACCCAGGTGCCCCTCACTGGGGACTTTTAAAGAGGAGTGATGTGTATTATTTTTTTCTTTCATTCATGTATTTATCATCAGCACGTGCTGGGCATTGTGCACAGTGCTGAAGCAGATAAAAGATGAACAAGACACAAACCTGGCTTGTGAGTTTATGGATTAGTTGAGGAGACAAAAATATAATAGGTCTTGAGGTTAAGGAGAAATATTCTAAGACAGATAAAGTAGTACTTTTTGAAGCATCACAAGGCAGGGCAAACTGATTCTCCTAATAAAAGCGGCCTTTCAGCTGGAATGTAAAGGATAAGCAGGACATGATGAAGGAAAGGTAATTTGGGAAGGAAACATGTGAGCAAAAGTTGGGAGACCTGAGGGTGTCAGGCCTGAGGGAGACTGAAGTCATCTGGTGTGGCTGGAGTGAAGTGCCGGGAGGCAGGGACCAGGCACGGAAGGCTCTGAGTGCCATCCATAGGTATTTCTCTGTAGGTGAAGCGGCTCCTTGACCAGATAAGCAATTTTTGAATGATGAAGCAGAATTTTAGGTAGCTATGCCAGTTCAACTGCAGGGCAGGAGCCTAGTGCAGGAGTTGAAGGGAGAGAGGAACACAGATAATACGTATACAGAGATAGGTTTCATAAGGGCATATGCAAACTTCTTTGGAGATTAGGAAGGGCCAGGGACCAGGAACTATGAGCCTGTGGGTGATGCATTTTAACTTCTTTATAAGTGGAAGTTGGCACTGACTGCCCATGGTGGGGCTGAACCTGGGAGGGGAATGGAGAAGGAACGGTTTCTGATCCTGGTTTCCAACACTCTATAAAGGGCTCTTAGTGACTTGTGTGGCCACAGCCTCCACTGCTCCCCATGCAAGCTCAAGTTAAGTGTCAGCTTGAGAAAATGACAACAGGGACAAGGAGTTGGAACACAGGTGTGTGTGAGGCATTTTTTTTTTTTTAGCAAACCTATTATATTAAAATCTGAATTTACGAACCAGATCTACAGAGGGTGGGAGATAGGAATGAGGTAGTTTGCTTTACTTTACAGAAGGGTTCATTATCCTCAACTCTCAGGTACTTAGGCTATATGTGTCATTCCCATTGGAAAGTCAGATCCACTTTATAGAAACTCCATTTACTCTACTTCCCTTGACCAATAACCCAGGCTACAGATGCATAGTCTGTAAAGGCCTGAAGCCTTTCCCAGACCTCTTCTCACAGCAGCTGCACAGATGCCGAGTCTCACTCCACCATCTCACAGAGGGGGAAACAGGGCACAGGGAAGCTGTTCCAGGTCGCACACCAGAGTCCTCCCAGCAGAAGAAAGTGCACAGACGCTGCTGTTATACAGGCCTAGGCTCTAACTCTGCTCAGCCAGACTGAGTGCACTAAAGTCATTTTCCTGTCTTGGCTTTAATTTCCTCATCTGTAAAATGGGATAACAGTCCCTCTTAGAACTGTTGTGAGAATTAAGTGGAAACTACCAAACTGCTGACACATAGCATGTGCTCAGTGAGGCTAATGACCAAGGCAGATCCCATGCTTCTGAGTACATTCCTCACCTCACCCCTGCCCCAGACCAGCAAACCACCAACACAGTGACTCTGTGTCCAAATGACGCTTTATCTTTCGACAGGAAAGATCTTCACAGTATCAAAAGTAAAGAATTGAAAAACAAGAACAAAAACAAAACCAAACACAAAGAGAGCAGTGTTGGGCCAGCAGTACCATCAGCCCCCGGCCCACAGGCCAGTCCAGCCCCCAGGCTCTGAGTGAGGAGGCTGCGTAGCACCAGGAAGCGGCTCTGCGGAGGTCCTGAGGGGCCCCAGCACGGCACAGCATCCATTCAACTTTTGGTTGGTCCAGGACGGCGAGGAGCAGGGAGGATCTTGGGCAGGTGGGTAGGGATGTGGACGAAGAACTGTAGACCTTCAGCTGGCAGTTGGGGGGTCTCAGGACACCCTGAAGCAGCTCGACCCGGCAGGGGGCTGAGAAAACAGAGCATGGCCATACTGTGAGTGAGCCTTTGCCCTAGCCTCCCTGTGCGGGCTCTGGGTTTCCATGGGTCCCCTGGGTAGGAAGAGCTGCCTGCTATTTTTGCTCCCTGGGCTGAAAATACTGAATAGATGTCCTTGATTACCTTCAGCAGAGGATGCAGGTTAAGACGCTGCCAGGGGACAGCTCCCCGGGAGCATGTCTATCCCAGCCAGGGTGGGGTAAGAGCCCCGACTCTGGCCTTTGCTCTCCTGCTGACAGGCGGGGGAGAGGCAGCATATATGCACTCTGATTCCTGCCTCACGCTCCAGGTACACAGCCCAGGCTAGGTCCTGAATCCGTGCTGGCACTGCTTTTTCACACACTCTCCGGGCTCCCTAGCCCACTCTGAGGAGGTGGAAAAGGTCAGTGGAGAGCCCTTATGGTGGGGTGGGGCAGGGAGGGAACATCCCCCGTCTTGGGAAAGAGATCAACCAAAGAGGGAGTGCCTGAGAAAAGATGGCCGAATGAGGTTTCTTGGCTGAGAGGGGCACTGGGCTGTGGGAGGAGGTGTGCCCCTTTTTCTCTGAGAAGAGACAACAAATGAAAGTGCCTGGGGTCCCCATAACTCCTGGATTCTGTGGAAGTGGACAAAAGGGGCAGGGGGGCACCCTGGCAGAAGCTCCCGAGAGTATGAACGTTTCAGTTTGGCAAAAGACCAGGGAGCCTAGCCCCTTCAGAGAGAGGGGCTAAGGTGAGTCTAAAGACAGTCCTGACTCTGGGCAGCCCAAGGTGCCATAGGGAGCCCAGCCCCAAGGGTGGGGAATCTGGACCCAAAAGAGAAGGAGTAGGACAGGTGAGGACATCCTCCTGGGGTTCCCTGAGTTCAGCTCACCTGCCCTAGTTTCCTGTGCTGTAAAGGCAGTTGTGTGATCAGCCAGAAAAGGCCTGATCCCAGGGACAGAGCACAGGGTTAAGGTAGGGCACTGCACAGCTATCAGGCCGCAAACCGGGCACCACGGCCTGCCTGCCAGTCACCCTTCTCTCCTGCACTGTGGTGCTCAGTCCAGAGCATCATCTGATATGTCAGCATTTCACACAAAAGGACCTGTGTAGGTGGTTGGGAGAGGAGCCCCGAGCCCAGCTGGGGCTAGGTCTCTTCTTCAGGAGGCAGCTTAGCTATTAATTTCTTCATGGGGTTTGCCCCGTTTGGTGAGAGCACTTACCAACTCCTCCATGCCTAAATGACCTCACTGAGGCCTTGGTCTAGCTCATCTGCCCTCTCACTGGTCCTCTGGGGCTAGCCCCTTCTTGCATGGCTTTAGCTGGAAAGCACCCTAAATGGTAGCCTACCAGGCTGGCAAGTGAGATTTAACCCTGAGGCTAATGATGTCAGGGGTGGGGGCGGTCCTCTGGGGATTAAGGCTGCCTCGGCACTTGAGAGGCAGATGGTGAGGGAAATAGAGGCCCGGTGGAGAGAGC
This sequence comes from Potos flavus, assembly GCA_028534135.1. Classification (NCBI taxonomy): domain Eukaryota; kingdom Metazoa; phylum Chordata; class Mammalia; order Carnivora; family Procyonidae; genus Potos; species Potos flavus. Next base: position 75,665,169 of record CM052895.1, on the reverse strand, counting down.
CCAGGGATGGCAGTGCAGGAAGGGCCCTTCAGGAACATAGGCAGGAGGGCTCCCAGGAGGGTCTGGCCCAGGAGGGAGCAATGAAAGGACAGAGGCCTAGGCGTGAGGGGCCACAGGAGAAGAGATGGGGCCTGTGTCTTCAGAGCACACAGCTGTCACTGTGTCACTGCAGCAGCCAGGGCTGGCAAGCCACTAGCCCAACTCCGTGTGCCCCAAAGCATGAAATGGTCTGGTGGGGACACAAGGTGACAGAACTTGGGGAGAGGGAGTACATGCAACACTTCGGTGTCTCCATACCTCACTGAGCTGTGCTGGGAGTGGTTTTCTTGAGGCTGAAGTTGGTCCAGTTCACAGCAACTTTCTGACGAGTTTGCTTTGCAGAATCCAAACAGAACCTGTTAGATTTGAGAGACACCAGGAAAGCACAATCAGAGGTTCCCCCTCTCCCTGCTGGACCCCACTTCTAGACCCACGTGTCTTGGTCACTAAAGGAACCAAGTCAGCTCTGTACAACCCCTCTGGCTCCAGGGTATCGGGGTCTAGCAGGTTACGAGAGCTCTGCTGGCTTTCTGGACAGGGTGCCTGCGAGCCCTCGGAACAGCATATGAAGACAGTGACACTGCCTTGGGATACAGGGTAGCTCCTCACGCTGTGTTTTACTCTGGTTACACGGGGCTGCCTCCTGCTCCCCTAGGTACTGGGCATTGCTTTCAGCCTCAAACCTCTGTACCTACCAGCTCTGCTGTCACAAAGGCCCTGCTTGACCTGGCCCACTCATTCTTACTTCCCAGGTCTCAGCTTGGTTCCCACCTCTTCTGGGAGAGCTGCCCACCCCTATGTCTCAGCTTGGTCTGCAGCCCCACATCCTTACTCCTCCAAAAGCACTTATTGCTGGACTGTGTGCTTATGGCTCTCTCTCTCCATCTAGACTGTATCTGATTTGCCTCCAGCCCAGAGCTCAGCCCAGGCAGAGCAGAGAAAGTGCAACTGAATATACAAAGTGAATAAAGCTGGAGAAAGCACTGGTTCTTGGGGCCAGAAGTGCCTCCTTCTCCCTGTTCCTTACACCTTCCCAGATGCCGTCCTGCCGTGTGGCTACCTGGGTTCTACCAGAGAGACTGGTGGTAGCGAGCCTGGAGAGGCTCTCTCTGAGGGTGAGCCTCAGTGAGGGTGGGCGAGAAGGCATCCCCACACCTACCTCTTGAAGTACTCCACCTCCCGGTCAGTCTCATCCATCTCCACCCCATCCATGTCCTTCGGCAGGAACACATCGTCTAGGAAGACACAGCCAGGAGGGCTCAGTGCCCACGGCCAGGCCTCTGGGGTCATGCTCTCGGGGCAGCACTGCCCACACGCGAGGACTACCCTCCACCCTGTGGCCTGGCTGGGTGGGGGGGTCAACCACTCAGTTCCTGGTGCACTCACCCAAGGAGGCGGCCGTCTTCTCCTGCTTGTTGCGGCTCCGGCGGCTGCGGCCCTTGCCCTGTGGCAAGCTCTGTGGCCTTGCTGGGCCTGGGGGCTGCACGGACTCCTGCTCCAGAGGCCGTGCTTTGGCCTCACCTGGCCAGTTTCGCCAGGAGCTGCCCTTCTCGTCGGCTTTGGGGCTGCCAGCCCAGCCTGGTCCTGGCTGGCTCCCCCGGCTCCCCTCTCCAGCCTCGGCACAGCTGCCCACTTTGGGAGGCTCCGGGGCCTTGCCTGGCTGCTTGGAGCTGGGGGTCTGGCCCTTGGCACAGGGAGCCTCGAGGCTGGCTGGGGACCGGGGGGCTGGGCTTGCCTCATTCTTCTTGGCCTGACTGCCCTGTCTCTTGCCCTTCCGCGGCTTCCCACTTGAGGCCACAGGCTCGGGAAGCTCCTGCTTGCAACTGGGAACCTCCTTTGGGCTTGGCTCCTCAGGGCTAGGGTTGCCTGGCTTGGGTGTCTTGACCCAGATCACCCGGGAAAGGTTGGGCACGGTGTTAAGTCTCCTCACTAGCCCATTCTCAGGGATGATACCGGGAGGGGGCCCCCTCACCTCTGTCCATGGTGGGTGAGAGCCTCTTATTTCTGTCCACGGTGGGGCCGGCTCACCTGGAACTCGTAACGTGTGGTTCTGAGAGGACCCCAAAGTCAAAGGGGATAGGTCAAGGTTAATGTCAGGTCGTTGTTCTGAGGAGCCATTGAGGTTTGAGGGGGACAGGCTCTGGGGCTCTGGCTCAGCAGCCCCCTCCTTAGAGAATCCATTGCTGTCCATATTGAGCTCACACACACTGAAGCTGGCACGGATAGAGTCCTTGACAGTGTTCTTGATCTCTTGCAGACGGCTGCTCAGGAAGCTGTTGACCCGATCCAGCTCCCGGTCAGGCCACTCCAAGAGCCTCTCCCTGGCAGGCCTTGGCTCCTGGCTTCCAGAAACACTACGATTCACCTGCTTTAGAGCTGCTGCTGCCAAGTGGGCCTTCTCCTTTTCCTGCCAATATAAGAAGTAGTTTCAGCTGGGGCCTGGCAGCTGCCAGGCACAATGTGACACCTGACACATCAGCCTGGGGCCCGGCTTTGCAGCTAACTGGCTAGAGGCAGGGCCTTGGCCATCCAGGCCTGCTCACCCACTCTGCAGGAGTAAGGATGAAATGCAATCAGACCGGTGCATGTTCTGGGAATGGAGACGGACGCATAGAGGACAGGTTTTCACAGTTTGTTCATTAGAGCCCCAGTGTCAGTCCTAGGGCCTAAAACCACTAGGACTCAAAGGGATGGGAATGCAGCTAATCGCACCTTACCTTCCAGGTCTGAACTTAAGCAATTCATTCATTTGCTGAGTCTCAGTGGACTCATCTGCAAAAAGTAGACAAAAATTCTGGGGTGAAGACCGAAGTGGGGATGCAAGCGAGGGAGATGGCTGCTACAGAGGGATTCTCTCCAGTTCTGCTGGTAGTAGGGGCAAAAAAGCTGGCATCATGGGAGGCCTTTCAAGAAGTAAGACGGGCGGTGAGACCACCCTGGTAGGTCAGACTACCCTGGGTGGCAGGAATGTGTGTATGGGTGCTATGGAAGAGGGGGCCATTCTGTGTGAAAGCCACTCACCACTCAGCTGCCTCGAGTAACCAAGGCCAGGCCTAAAGTGTGCCTGAGGGCCTACAATGCACAGCTATGTGGGGCCCCACAAATAAAAGCAGCCCCTCTGCCCAGGTGAGAACTGGGGGGCTGGACTCTGTCAGTGTGAACGGACCCGGTTCTGGAGAATGGCAGTGAAGTCTGTGGGCTCTGAGTCACTCCATCCCTCTGCCCAACCTCCACACACCAACAGACCAAGGAGGCCTTTAGAGGGAGACGAGAGACAGACGTCAAAAGCCCACGGGAAGGAGGTGGTGGTGTTGGGCCAGGGGTTGGATAACTTCCACCATTTCACATATTTCTAGCTGATTTGGGAATGGAGGACGAGAAACAGGAAAAGGAAACTGGGGAGAGAAAAGAGGGTGTGCCACCACCTTGGAGTCAACTTAAAAAGGGTGACCCTGTGCCCCGGTAGGGCTCTGCGACGGACTAGTACCACCGCTGCGGGACCTTGGACAAATCACTTACTCTTCTCTGAACCTTACCGTTCCCCTTGGTGTATTTGGGAGAAAAACTGCCTACCTATACCTCAGTGTTGCCTGAGAGGGCATGTGTCCCCTTCCCCAGATGCTGATGAGGCTGTGACTTGGCACTGCGGTGCTCAAGTAGGGAAGCAGGTGCGCCTGGAGCAGTGTTTTCGGCCTTGTGCCATGGAGTTTAAGGCCATGGACAGAGCTCTGAGGCCACAGGGATGGACGAAGGACTGGAAGGCCCTTCACATCACTCCTCCCTTGTACCAGCCCAGCCTTTTCTGTTAGGAATGGAGGTTCCATGGAGGACTTCAAATTGCAAAAAAAAGAGTTCTGCCGCTAAACAAAGAAGTCTGAAAACAATGAGTTAGAGGGAGTGACATGGAACCAAGTGTGATTTGGTAATGAGAGGAGAGCACAGAACACACGCTTTCTGTTAAGTGCCACGGGCCTGATCCTTTCCTCACGTTGTCTCGTCTAATCCTCACAATTGCCCTTGTTGCGCCATTATCCTCAATTTGCAGATGAGGACACCTGACTTCGGCACGAATAAGGAACTGGCCCAAGGTTACACGGCTAGAAAGTGGCAGAGCTGGGACAGCACACCCAGGTGTGATCCGCAGTTCCTAGGCCTTTCAGTCCTGTTTGACGATCACTTCTTGACCAGTGACGATGAGGCACTGGGCTGGGCTCTGGGGGACTCGGCTGTGCATGAGAAGCCTGCTTGCGGAGTCTGCTGGGGGAGACAGACGTGCAAACAGGCTGTTTAATTCGGAGTGACAGTGACAAGAGCTACAGGGAAGAAAGCACGAGATGCTCTGGGAACTCAGACTGGGCCATCAGAGGTGCTTCCCAGGGGAGGCAGTAGCTCACTGGGCCCTGGAGGGTGACTGGGATCATCCTAGAGTGAAGACCAGCACTTTTTAGGTAGAAGGAAGAGCAAATGACTGGGGAACAGGCATATACGATCTTTAGGGAATGCAAACATTCACAGGGAGAACTGGTGCCCAGGTTTCTTTTAGGAGTGGTGGGGAGTGGTAGGCGGGAAGGCCAGGGAGGAGAGACTGAGATGAAGCTGGCAAGCTAAGCAGAGGCTGAAGAGCCCTGCAGGGCAGGTTCAAGCCTGGGTTTGCTGCTGAGGGCAATGTTCAGCCATTGAAGGCTTTTTCAGTAGCAGCAGTAGGGTGGAGAGAAGTGGGTGGTTTGAGCTATTGGGAGGTTGCGTGGCCAGGACTTGAGGACAGGTGGGGAGATGGGATGAGCCACAAATAACAGCCACAAATACTGATGACCACTGGCACCGCCGCCGCTTCCCTGACCACACGCACTCTCTTTTGAGCCTTTCTGTGCATCACTGTTTCATCCCCGCAACCATCTGAGTTAGGCTCTACTGTTATTCTCATGTTGTGGATGAAGAAACTGAGGCTTAGAGGTGAAGTGATTTGCCCAAGGTCATCCAGCAAGTGTGGCAGAGCCAGGTTTCAAACAGGTCCGATTCCAAGGCCCGCTGCTCTCGATCACTACAATGCATTCCTCCCAGGATGGCATCCTGGGTTCTGGTTCAGGCAACTGGGTGGCTGGTGGCGCCATTAACTAGACAGACAGTGGAGAAGGAAGAGCAGGCCTCCTTGGAAAGAGAGAACAAGCTCAGTTTTGGATGTGCTGTCTGAGTACCAGTAGGACGTCTGTGAGGAGGTGCCCCATAGCAGCAGGAGTTGTCAATGTCAAGTGCAGGGAGGAAATAGGTAGACATAGTGAACCAGGAACAACACTATCTAGATGGCTTCTCTTTGCCAGGGAGCGGGCCTTGAGGGAATGGTCAGAGGAAAGGAAGAGGAGTCCATGAAGGAGACAGAAGAGAGGTCAGAGAAGGTGAGAAATTTGGAGAACATGCACTCCCACTGTTCTTCCTCTCCACCACCTGGCTGAGGACGGGAGCCAAAGAGAACATGTTCGAAAAGGATAACCAATACAAAATGTGAGCTATTGCCTAGGGGACAGAGAAGATGGGCTCGGAGGGTATGATTTAGCAACAAAGATGTCACTGGTGGTTCTTGGTGGGGAGGGAGAGGAAAACAATTTGCAGTGAGCTGACAGGAAAGATAGTGAATGCAGACAACAGTTTTTAAGAAATTTGGCTGTGATGTGAGGAAAGAGATGAGGTGATAGAGAGAGAGAGGCTGTACACTCAAGGCACAGTATGCTTTCAAAAGAGAGAATAGCAGGCACAGTGAAATGCTAACGGGAGGCAGCCCAGGAGAGGCGGGGGCCAGGGCAGGAAGCCGAGCTTAGGCTGAGGTGGCGGGAAAGGACTGCACAGACTTAAGCAGAAGGGGTACCTCTTCTCCCATGACAAGAAGGAAAGTCTGCAGGTGGAATGGTAAGATGTTTGAGGGAATGCCTGTTCACTGGCTTTTTTTTTTCCTTATTGAAACAGGAAATGAGCTCATCTAACAAAAAAGAAAAGCAGGGTGGGGAAAGCCTGGAGATTTGAGAAGAATCTAGAGGTCTGACAAAGGGTCTGTGGTGAACAGAAGTGATGAAGAGCAAGCAGACCAGACGCCTGCTAGGCAATGTGAGGGCTCAGGCAAGCAGGAGACCATGTGGCCTGGATGCCATAGACAGATGTGATCCAGCTCTTTCCTAGAGGTGTGGAAGGGGAAAGGCAGGGAGGGGTCAAAGCCAGGGCTGCGATTTTTCTGAGTGAGTGTAATGGAAGAGAAACAGGGCAAGGAATTGAGAGTATTGGTAAGACAGTGAGTGAATGACGGTCAGGGGATCTCTATGGCCTGGGAAGAGGAGAAAGGGGCGGGTGACAGCCTTCAGTGGATGAAGAGGAGTGGCCAGGAGACTGTAGATGAGAGAGGCACGGTCAGTTTCAAAGGAGTAGGGGTTAGTACATGAGGGACAGACAGTCACGGTCTGGAAATGGTATGAGGGAGCAGAAAGATACTCAGCTTTATTGGTCTCCTGAGGTGGGAGAGAATGAGCAGTCTCCACTGGACGGCTCCCAGGAGAAGCTGTGTTTTCGGGGGATAGGCAGACTGTGGTTAAGTCTGAGAGGTAGACAAAGGACAGTGGAGAGGAGGCTGATGCATAAAGGGATAGTGACAATGACTGCCTAGCACATGACCTTGCAACTGCCTGGTGCCACGTTGTACTCTGGCCGCTAGACTGGACCGGGCAGACAGAAACTGTGCAGCCGGTTTCTGAATGAGTGCGTGGAGTGTGATAAACGGCAGGTGAGACAGATGTGCGAGGTACAGTGGCAGTACCGTGGAAAGAGTTACCTGAGGAAGTCTGAGCTTGGAAGGAAGTTGCCAGGAGGAAAAGGAGGGGAGAGACAAGTGTTACTGGCATTACTAGCAAAGGGGTAGGGGATGTGTGGGCACAGATTTATGGAAAGCACACCAGGCCCAGGAACTTCAAAGTGTGCCTGCTCGCTGGGACCTAGCTGGGAACCACTGCCTCAAGAAGCCAGGGAAGGCTGAAGAGACTGCTGCTGCCCACCGGACACTTCTGGTCAGGCAACATCGGATGGGAGAAAGTAAGTGCTGACCATTTTTTGAAGGCAGCGGTGGGACCCCTTGGCTCATTACTTCAGGCTGCAGGGAAAGGGTCCTGGTTTGTCCTTTGGGCTGGAAAAAGATGTAGAATTGCTGCTGCTTTCCAGAGCACTAGGGCTGTTTGACCACCCGGGACCTGGAGCTAGCTGGTCGTCACACCAACTCTTTAGCTGCTGGGCTCCCGAGTGTGGCGCTGTGCAGACGCAGCTGGGGGCAGGCAGGTGAAGACATAATGAGGTGGCGGGGGACGAGCTGCCAAGCCTCGGGGCTCGCCTGAGTGCAGGGCTGCCAGGAATAGCTTACTGGGTTCTCTCCTCAGCCCTCTGAGGAGCTTACTCAGCCCATGGGTTGGGTCACTCCCATGGCTTCAATTACATCTCCAAGCTGGCAACTCTCAGCCCCACACCTCCATCTCCACGTGGAGGTCTCCTGAGTCAATGTGCCCTAACTGAATTCCCTGTCTTCTGCCAATCCCATCCTTGCTCAGTGAAGGGCACACCATCCTGCCAGTCACCCAAGCAAATACCTGGAAGACCTCCCTGACTTCATCTCTGTTCCACACTCAGATGACTAAAGCCAGTCATGTCTGCTTCCCTTGCTCCAGACCCACCATCAATCAGCTTTCCCTGGGCCTCAATATCCCTTCTGGGAGTGTCACGCCTCCAGGCCACCTTCCACACTGCCACATAGTCACGGTGGCATACAGATCCGACCAAGTGCGTCCTTTGATAAAAGCCCTGCAGTGACTCCCCCTCAGCGACAGGACCAAGTCAGAACTCTTCAGCCTATGAGGACCTATGAGGCCCTTTCTCACCTTTACTAGCTGTCCTGCCTCTCCTCTATTTGAGCTTGGGCTACCCCAGACTGCTGTGAACGTGCTGCCAGAACACCTCTCCTGATGAAACGGAACTCGCTCCCGGAGACTCAGCTCTCCAGCCAGCCTCTTGGTAAGCCATTTCCAGCGTGCCCAGGCAGGATGGGGGGCTTCCCTCATCCCAGGGCTTGTCACATGCTAATGTGCTCGTCCAGTTTTGTGTCAGTCTCTCCACTGGACGGAGCTTCTCCAGGGTGAGAACTTAACTGCGTCATGCTTTGGCTCCCAGTATTTGCAGAAGTGTTTGCTGAATGAATAAATGACTGACTGACTGAAGCAAGTCCTGTGCTTTGAGGAATCCAGCAAGCAGCTTCTGAGGCCAGGACTCGTCTTTCCTCCAATCACTGGCCCCAGGCTCCCTGACCCTGATGCCTCCCAAATGCATTCAGACCTTCCCAGAGCAGTGAGCTGTGCCAAGGCTTCTGGCAGCCAACACCACTCATGCCTCACAAGTCTTGGGGGGTGGGGGTGAGGGATTCCTCAGGGAGGAGAGGCGGTAAAACTAGGCTCCCCCCCCACACCCACCTTCTTTTTCAGCTTGTGCCGGGCCCGCTTGGCGGCCCTGGCGCTGTTGGGGGCTTTGGGCTCCGTGCTGTTGATGAATTCCAGCAGCTCATCCACATCTCGGTGGTCCACGGCGGGCTCCCCAGGGATCCCGCCCAAGGCTCCCCCCTTCACGGGCAGCTCCTCTTTCCGCCTGGTCAGCCTCGAGCGGAGCTTCTCTCGGATCTCTGTATAATTCCGACTCGTCGGGGCAGCGGGTGGCTGGGGGAGGGGGAGGTGCTGATGTTACACCCTGGGCCTGGGAAGCCCGGAGCACTCCCACCCGCTGGCACCGAACATGTGGTGAGAAGCGAGACAACTGTTCTTTCTACCACAGCCGCAAAGGCCAAGTGGTTTCAGCCTCGGCCAGGCCCAGAGCTGAGGCAGCGGTGGGCGGAGGGAGTGGGAGGTACGGAACAGCATTGTGAGCACACTGCCTTGGGAGCCAGGAAAGCAGGTTTGAGCCTGGGCTTTGTCACTTGGAAGCTGTATGACCTTGGGCAGGTCACTGAGTCTTTGTGTGCCTCGATTTTGTCATCTCTAAAATGAGAATAATTACCCTTAGCTTAAAGGTGACTAACAATGTAATTACTTTCATTTCTTCTGTCCTCAACTGCTCTACCCTAGCCGGCGGCCCTTTCCTCTTCACTTGATGAGAATTCTGAGCTGCTTTCGCCCTCTGTCCGGAGACAGCATGTACTCTGTCCTGAGCCTCCTGCCGTCTGGGCTCACAGCCTGTCCCTCACTGGCTCTCACGCTTGGGGGCCTGAGAGCCTTTGCTTCCACTCTGCCTTCATCACACACAAGTGTTCGCTTCTCTGTGATGACACACGTATGCATGCTCATCAGAATCATAGCTTTCTCTCTGCCATGTCCTTTCCTTTTGCCTAAGGAAAAAAAGTCAATCTTAAGAGAAACCATGAAAAGAGCAAAGGTAGCACGGTGTTTAAAAATCCCTACCTCACAAATGTGCTGTAAGGATCAAGCGATCGGACACAGGCTGCAAGGACTCAGAGGGTCCCAGTGTGTGGTTATTATCCCCATGAGCGGGGTGGGGGGGTGGTCTCCAGGGAGAGCAGGTGCTCCTTTGGCTCACCTTGACTGGCCCCCAGCCCTCTCTGGCCTGGGCAGGCTCACTCACCGCATTGTGGCCGAAGAACTCACAGTAGCAGCAGTCACAGAACTTTCCATCTCTCTGGTGAGTGGAGGATGAGGTGCAGGAGCTGCGCTCTGAGCTGCTGTCCTCTTCCTCACCCAGGCCCTCATCTGCTTCGCAGGGTTGGGGCAGCTGGCAGGCCAGACCACTGTGTGTAAACTTGTGTCCCTTGCACCCAGGGTCCCTGCTGATGGGGGAGAAAGACAAGCCCACAGGTGAGGGAGGGCAGGGAAGGAGCAGGCTGCAGTAGGAGCCTGGGGAAGCATCCCCACCACTGCTGTTCCGACTCCCTTGCATCTGCCTCATCCCACAAAGGCCAAGGCAGTTAGGCCATATCAGTGCCTCTCACAAGAACAAAGCCAACACCCTCACTGTCCCTCAGGGCCCAGCTCAATGGCATTCTTCTGGAAAGGTGGGACCCTCATGCCTCCCCGTGCCTGCACCCACTGTGTGGCCCTCCTGGATGGTCACACAGTGGGTGTGTATACCTCTCTATCCTACTGTATATCCCACTTTACTCTGATGGTCTGTTTGCCCACCTGTCTCTCAGAGCAGACTGCATTCCCTAAGGGCAGGGACTATGCCACTTCTATATTTGGGTCCCAGTGTGGAGCATAACAACAGTGTACACAGCAGGTGCTCAGTAAGTAGGTATCCGAACAGAGTAGTGGGCTGATGGCTCTCCTGGAGCATCCGAAGGAGGCTGACAAGGTCAATTTCATCCTCTAAGGTTCTTCAATCGAGTCTGTGCCAGTGCGTGGAGCTGCCTTAGTGTGGGGCCTTAAAGTTAGGAAAGTAAATGTGCCATGTGGGTCAGAATGATTTTACTGTTTAGGTCTGGTACTCTATTTAGCATATTATTTCTAAGTGTCTCCCAAGTCCTGCAAAATAGATGTTGCTCCCCCCATCCTGCAGTGGAAGTAACTTAAGGGTTAGAGTGCTTAATTGCTTTGCTCAAGAAGTGGCTAGGACTCAGCCTGTGCTTTTGTGCAAAGCTCATGCTCTCCCATTGTACTGCTCTGCCTCTAGACTTTAGGACGCATGGGGGGCATCATGTAATACAGCCTATTTTTCCAGGGTAAGAAAAGACTTGGGCCCACAGAGTCCTATAATTGGAGCCAGAAGAGCAAAAGCCCTGGGTTGGCCATCAGAAGCTGGAGTGCCCTGGGGCTGGGGATGAGGTGTGGGAGCTAGGAGAAAGGGCAGGATGAGGAGCAGTGAGGAGGCTTGGCTCTCAGGACAGCCTATTGAGCAAGAAGTAGAAAAGGACGGGCGGGAACCATTATCAGTGGTACTCAGAGAAGCTTAATCCAAACTGACCATTATTCACCCATATTAGCAAAATTAAAGCACCCAGTGCTGCTGAAAATATGAAGAAACTAGCACCCTAAGACTGGTGGTTACATCAATTTGGAGAGCCCTTTGGAAAGCAATTTTTCAATGTGTATTAAGAATTCTTCTCAAAAAAGACATCCTGACATCCTTTAAACTGAGAACTTTTTTCATTCTGAGGGATCTATTCCAAGGAGAAAAAAAACCCCAAAAGAGGAAAAAGCTTTCGGCAAAGACATCTTTAGAGAGATTATTTACAGTGTTAAAATACTGGAAATGACTTAAATCATCAGCAACTGGAAAAAAAAAATCATCAGCAACTGGAAAACAGTGAAGTATACTATGGAGAATATTCTCCAGCCTTCAGCTGAGGCCAAGAAGACCACATAGGAACCAAACAACGAAAGCGGAGTGAAACAGGACAACGAAAAACTGCAACCTTTATAGACACCACCACCACTGTGTGGGAAAGACCTGGTGGGAAAACCGCCAACAGTGGTGGTACTGGGGTAGTGGGATTTTAGAATAGGAAAATATAAATGCATACTAAACACAGATCTGATTTATAATACAAAAATACACATTTATATTCTCCAAAGAATTTTATCTTCCACATCTACATTAATATAAACTTCCTCGGTACTTAAGAGTTACTTCAGGAAATCCTTAAGCCGATAATTCCGGACTCAAATACAGATTTGGGTGCAAGGATGTTTATTACAGCCTTGTTTTTAGTAGCTAAAACCTAGAAATGCCCAGGGGCGCCTTGGTGGCTCAGCTGGTTAAGCGTCTGCCTTTGGCTCAGGTCATGACCCCAGGGTCCTGGGATTGAGCCCTGTGTTGCGTCGGGACTCCCTGCTCAGCAGGGAGCCTGCTTCTCCCTCTGCCTGCCACTCTGCCTCCTTGTGCTCACGCTCTCTCTCTGTGTCAAGTAAATAAATAAAATCTTAAAAACAAGAACAAAAACTAGAAATGCCCCAATGTCCAGGAATAGGGGAATGATAAAATAAATTATGCTAGAGGTATACGGTAAGACATTTTGTGGTCACTTTAAAGTTTTTTTTAAGAATTTTAACTGGGAGGGATGCCTGGGTGGCTTAGTCGGTTAAGCAGCTGCCTTTGGCTCAGGTCATGATCCCAGAGTCCCTGGGATCGAGTCCCGAATCGGGCTCCTTGCTCAGCAGGGAGCCTGCTTCTCTCTTTGCCTACTCTGCCTGCCTCTCCCCCTGCTTGTGCTCTCTCTCTCTCTGACAAATAAATCATCTAAAAAAAAAAAAAGAATTTTAACTGGGGAAATGATCTATAATGTTAAAAGATAACTACACAAGAATGTATAAACATGGACCTAATTTATATACAGAGACATCAGAAGGAAAATATACTACAGTATTAGAAGTTTATTGTTAGTGGGCTCAGTCAGTTAAGCGTCCACCTCTCGATTTCGGCTCAGGTCATGATCTCAGGGTTGTGAAACTGAGCCCCGTGGTGGGCTCTGCTCTTAGCAGGGAGTTTGCCTGTGGATTTTCTCTCTCTCCCTCTGCCCCTCACCCTGCTTGTGCACATGTGCGCAGTCTCTCTCTCAAAATAAGTAAATCTCCAAAAAAAAAAAAAAAAGTGTTGTTAGGCTGTGAGGAAATTTTTTCTTCATTAGACACCTCTGAATTTTTCTAAGTTTTTTTAAAAAACAATAAACACCTGGGGCGCCTGGATGGCTCAGTGGGTTAAAGCCTCTGCCTTCGGCTCAGGTCATGATCTCACGGTCCTGGGATCGAGCCCCGCATGGGGCTTTCTGCTCAGCAGGGAGCCTGCTTCCCCCTCTCTCTCTGCCTGCCTCTCTGCCTACTTGTGATCTCTCTCTCTCTCTCTGTCAAATAAATAAAATCTTAAAAAATAAATAAATAAATAAAATGAAGAAATGTGTCTTTAAAAAACCAAAACAATAAACACCTATTTCTGATTGTAAAAACTATACAAAAGACATAGAGTCTACCCTTTTTTTATTTTCTAAGATTTACTTCTCTATCCTAGAGAGAGCGTGAGCGGGGAGAGAGGGAGATAATCTCAAGCAGACTCCGTGATGAGCCCGGAGCCCAATGTGGGACTCCATCCTAGACCCCGAAATCATGACCAGAGCAGAAACCAAGAGTTGCACGCTCAACTGACTGAGCCACCCCAGTGCCCCTAGAATCTACCCTTTAATTTCTACCCCGAAGGTATGCTTTGTAAAGTTTCTCAGAACTCAAGGTTGAAGTTATTAGCAGGGAGTACGCCCTTCATGCCACTCACTTACCTGTGAGTGCTGGGGAGCTGCTGAGAGCTGGGAGGTGGGAGGAGAGGCCCGCTGCAGTGCCCGCTGCAGTGCCCGCTACAGGGGTGGCTGCACCCCGAGAATGGTGGAGGCATCTTCAGGAGCGGCATGCTGGTGGAGGGCAGGTGGGGGGTCTGACATGCCCCTGGGGTGTGGGGGGCAGTGGCAGCGGCAACAGGGCATTCTGAAGCCTGGGCAGGGAAAGGCGCTGCTGGGGTAGCAGGCAGCAGGTGTGGGTGGGGTGGTGAGCCGAAGGATCCGGGGTGAGATGGGATCAGCGACGCCGGCTGGGGGTGGTGGCCGGTGGGGCTGTTAGGTGGAGCAGTGAGGTCTGAGTGCCGGTGGTGCTCCGAGATAGAGAAAACCTCACCTGTGGATGGATGGGGAAGAAGGGGGTCAGAGTGAGAGCCAAGACCCTGGGAAGGAAAGCCCAAGGGCTCACTGTCACAACATCCTGACTACTGTGACCAGAGGGTACCTGTCTGGGGACAGCCTCTCAGCACAGTGGATCATGTGAACTTTTGGGAAAGTCTAGCGGTACCTCGGGCTGGAGAGGTTTCCCTGCAGGGAGCAGCTTGGCTGGACAGGCTTGAGGAGCCCAGATCTGAGAGAAGGACCCAGGAATGCCCGCCCCATGGAAGGTCACAACACTTGTGCTGTGAAACAAATAGGGGATATGTGTCTTGGGGTCTCTCTAGGACTTGTGTGCTTGTAGGCATTCCTCAGGCCCAGGAGGACTGAGGCAGCCAGGGTATGCTGGACTCCCGGGTGGCCCCAGGTATCAGAGAAGTGTGAAAAGGCTTTGATGAGTCTTCTTTGGCTTATGCATCAAAATAACTGGACTTCTACTCAACTCTCACAGTTCTGGGAGCAGCACCCCTTTGGAGAACTCAGGCCCTCAATTTTGTTATTCTTCTTATGTACTTTAATTCCAATATAGTTAACATATAGTGTTACACTAATATCAAGCCTTCAATTTAGAAATAGAGAGTAATGAATATTTACATAGTACCTCAATAACCTAAGACTTTTTCTTTGGGTATCTAAAGGTTAACTCAGGGTGTAAAGAAGGCTTATATAGCTGTGACCTTGGCTAATAATCCTGGCAGTTTGCACCACCAACTTCTTGTGCTTTTGTACGTGTCCCTTAGGTGTAGAAAAGGAAGCCTAGGAAGACAAAGCACCTGGGTCCTCTGTGCTGCTGCAGGGGACAGGTGTTAGGTGGCTGACATCCAAATTCCTTAAGGACACTCCCAGACTCCACTTTCTGTTCAGCCAGTGTTTACCACGTCCCCTCCTGAATCTGAAGGGAAAGCTCTGAGAGCCAATGACAATATTTTTCCACTTCAGAGTTCTGGGGAAAGGAGTGCCATGGAGACAGCCAAGGGCTAGGTACTCCCTGCTTCCATCATAACAGTTTCTCTTTTACTTATTTTAATAACTGACCTGATTTGTCTAACGAAGTGGTTAGAAAAACATAGCTCTCTACATTTATGTGGCCTGGCTCTCTCCCGAGCTCAGAGACTCACCAGGGATGGTAGGAGGACTCCCGAGTGAGCTACCCGGCACGGCCCCACTGGAGTGCGGAGAGTTCCAGAGGCCCGAGAGCTTATGTGCTGACAGGAAGGAGCTGGGATCCCAGTCCCCTGAGTTCCCATGGCAGGAGGAGGAGGACGAGGACGATGAAGAGGAGGACGAAGAGGAATGAGAGTCACCCCCACAAGACTGTGATTTGCAGGATGTGTGTGACAAGGAGATCTGGAGAAGGGGGAAGAAAAAGGCTCATGGTAAAACAGCAAACATCAGAGCCGACCCTCTGCTGCCTTAGCTTACTCAGGAGCGCCTCCTCCTCCAGGCCCTGTGCCATGGCCAAAGTACAACTCCACAACTCCAGGTGCAAGGGCAAGGCCTTTGCCGGGAGGGGCAGTGATGCTCCCAGTAAAGTGAAGTGTGTGGATAGTGGTGAGAGAGACTATGGTAGAGATACAGACCGCCTGTCCACTGTGGGCCTTTGGGGAGTCCTGAGAGCTGCCAAGGAAAGGAAGGGTCTTTAAGTCAAAAGTCCTAAAGCTGACACGATCCAGGGATAAAAAAGAGGGGCTGGAGGGGAATGAGAAACAAGGAAATTTTGACTGCTGTGATTCAGGAGACGCCACTTAGATGGCTCCTGGGCATCTCGGAGGCCTTCTAATTGAGGCACATGGTGGACCCTCAAACCAGCCTTTGCCATCCATATCACACTGGTTGGCTTTCAAGCTGTCACGGGGCTAAAGGTAGCACAGTGACACGGAAGGGGCAGAATCTCCATTGACAGTACCTATAAGCATGCCCTCACGCTGCACAGGCTCCCCTAAGGGCCAAGGGGGCTGCCTGCGGCCTCTCCGTTCTTGCCCCGATTGTGAACTCAAGCCGCCACTGCTATGTGGATACGGCCCAGCAGCACCTCAGTGCCCGGGTGCAGGGGCTGCTGGAGGAAAGCCACCTGAGAGGGCAGGGAAGGAGCAGCTCAACAGCCTGATCTCTCTGGGCAGGCCGCCCTCCTGCATTCAGGGACCCCCTTCTCAGCCGTTACCTACCGCCACTGCATGCTCTCGACCTGTCTGCCTTTCATCCTCCTCCATGCTCTTTCGGCAACTCTGGCAGACCCACAGAGGCATCTCGCCTAGGAGATTCTTGACAAGCTTTGGCATGAAGTCAGGGGGCAGCTTCTCACCCTGCAACACCAGTCCGTTTTGGGAAGGGCCTTCTTCCCAGCCTTTGCGTTCCCGATGACATAGCAGGCAGCAAGTCTGCACAGACTGGGTGGAGGTGGGGGGAACCTGTCCAACAGACAGAAACAGGGTTTCCCAGGAGGGGAAAGGCTCTGCTTAGAAATAATATTAACCATACTAATAACTTCACTTATTATGTGCCAGGCACTGGGTTAGGCACTTTCTATACATAATTTTAGTCCTTGTAATAGCACTGCAAACTAGGTGTTATTCCTTTTTTTTCCTTTAAAGATGAAAAAAAGGATTTTGAGAAGTTAAGTAACTTGCCCAAGGATATGGAGCTAGTGAGTGGCTGAATTAGGAGTTGAACTCCAGTTGACTTCAAAGCTCATGCTCAAATGCCCTGATACCTCCAAATCTTGAAGGCTGAAGAAAGGTCCCCTTCCTTCTCTGGCATGTCTGGGAGAGGCCACAATTCTTGGGCTGTCTGTGTAGTCCACAGACTAATTCCCACCTTGGGATTGGGAAGACCCTTTTGGTTAATGCTGAGTTTGGGAGAACGTGTGGCTTTCCTGAAAGCTGCACAATTCCATTAGGAGCACAGCAGCATTTTGGAGGAGGGGTTTGCATAGCTAATCAGAAAGCATTAATTCAATAGAAAACTGAGTTGGAGAAAGGGTAAAACAGACCTTGGTGCTTCTGAGAGGCAGTGAGGTATGGTGAAAAGAACCTGGGCTTTGGGGGTCAGACTGACCTGCATTCTAATGCCTGACTGAGCACACAATAGCTGGGTGACCTTGAGCAATTATTTAACTTCCTGAGCTCCAACTTCCCACCTACTTTGCAGAGTTGATGTGAGACTCAGTGCATAAACAGGGAAAGTGCCTAGCCCGTGCATGCTCAAAGCATAGGCCCAATATACAGTAATTATTATTTGGACTTTTTTTTCCCCTCTAGGACAAATGGCATGGAAATATAAGTCTATAGGTTTTTATGTCATATTGAGGGGTACTGACTGGGAGACTGATTACATTTAATGATCCCAATTAGCAGCTTTCCTATATTCTGCAGCTTCGGAAGGCCCCTATGCTCACTGCTATTACCACCAACGCCACTGCTTCTGGGGCTATTCTGCAACTTTGTAGAACCCTCTCTTTCTGACACTGGTGTTGGTCATGTCACTTTCTTTGGCCAATGGGATGTTAGCAAATTTGCTGCCAGCATAAGCTTGAAAAGTATGTATGCATTTCTACGTGCTTCTTTGCATGGCTGGGCTTGCTCACTCTTGCACCTCTGCCTGCCATGAGAGCATGACTGGGCTAGCTGCTGGAGGGATGTGAGAGACATGTGGAGAAATCGGAGTCTTCCTCGCTGATTGGCCAGCGGATCAGATATATGAGTGAGCCCAGCTGAGATCAGCCAAGATGGCCCTGATCGACAGAAACACCCAGTCAATCCAGAGACTCATGAGAAATAATGAATGGTGTTGTTTTAAGCTACTAAATTTTGGGGTGGTTTGTTACATGCAATGGTTATATTAACTGATATACCTTCCAAACTTACCCACCACTAGGTAACAGGTGTTTGCAGAGGCCTAAGCAAAGGAATAAAGGAATCATCCTCATCCTACCAAGAAAATAAATGCCATCATCTTTCTCGAATAATATCACCTTCTCAAATCAATTGGCATAAGGGTATCCTTAAATCTGTAATGTTACAATTACACTGACCTGGGTCTCTGGTTTCTAGAAAAAGGAAGGAACCAAATAGTAGTATCAGGAGCATAATGAAACATCTGGGGAAGAACAAGGACGTTGGAAAAGAGTACCAGAGAGAGAGAGAAAAATCTTATATGTGGAACCTATGTGAGATACTGCCTAAAAGGTTTCTATCAAGGGAACGTTTCAGTGGACAAGACAGTTGTTTAACTGCAACTGTAAAAGGATATAGCTTCTAACCCACTGGCGGTAGCTCATGGAAAGGGTGGGAGATTGATGGAGAAGGATGGTATTCCGAGAAGTCAAGGCAAAGGAGGTGTTTTTGAGAAGTGTTCCCAGAAAACTCTTCATAGCTATAAGATGCCATAGCAACTCCAGAGGGAGGATGTGAGGCTGACACCCAGTCCCTTTCCCTGTGCTGATGGTGACCATATTCTTAAGGAAAACACCAGGACATGTAGTTTTACTACAACAGAGTTTCATTTCATTTGGGTATTAGGTTCTAAAGGTACTACATAAGAGGAAAATCTTGTCTGAGTAAAATTATTCTGAAATTTTTTGTATGGCCTGTGATGTACAGTATACATAGTTTGGGCACAACCAAGATAACAATTGTAAAACACATATGGTAATGTTCAATAAGTGGTTTTTTTTTCTCTTTTAAAAGCACATACAGAATTCTTATAGGTTAAACGTGTGATTAGTGATTGTACCTAGTGCCAAAGTACTTGTGGGAGGCACCAGATGCAGTGGAAATAACGCTGGCTTTGGCACTCATCTTGGGCCTCTACCACTTACCAGCTGTAGGATGCTGGGCAAGTTCTAGTCTCTGTATCTTCATCTGTAAAATGGGATTAAGTCCTAACTTGTAGGGTTGGCTGTGAACATTGAATGGACAAAGCACCTAGTCCAGTGCCAGGCCCATTAATATGTTGCCTCAACATAGGATACTAATTATGAATATGACGGGAGTGATGGGAAACATTTAAATTCAGGACCAGGGTTGAAAAATATAGAAAATATGGTCACTGTATTTTATAAGAATGCAAGCATCTTTCATGTGGAATGAATTTAAGGTGACTTTTAGACATCTTAATTTCCGCCCTCTACCCCATAGTCATTCTTTAAGTTCCCCAAATATTCTCTATACTCTCCTACCCCTACCTCATGCCTTTGCTAAAGGGGATCCTCTGCTTCAAACCCCCTTCCTTCCCAAGTTTACCAGTAAGTAGCTGGGCAGGGTTTAAACCCAACCTCATCCAAGCCTTCCCAGAGAGTCCCTCTTGCAATTCCCCTCCTCTCCCCATATCTGCATGGCACATTATGCCTTGCTTATAGCATCTGTGCCTTCCACTTCATTTCTTTACCTGCATTTCCTGTCCCTTCTATTAGGTTGTGCTCCTAGAGGGCAAGCATCAGGTCTGATTTTTGTCTGGATCTCTCACAGTGTAGCACAGGGCACGGGCTCAGCTGGGCACATAATGGCTAAATCACATTTGTTAAGTATCACCATGGCAATACAGCTTAGCAAGACATTGCTTGAAATTTTGAAATTTTTGCTTCTCACAGAGAAAGGCCTTCTCCCTACCCTGGACCTTCACCTGAATGGTTCCAATCTCAAGCGTGGAAGAGTGGAAGATCACATTCCTTGGAGATTACAATGAGATGGCCTCATTCATGGAAATAATGTGGCTCTTCCTAAAGCCAAACTGGTCCACATAATAAATGAGATTAGCCATCAATGGAAGTAAACTTACAGGACAGGCTGTCTTTCCAGTTAAAGGAAGAAAACACAGGGCCTGGCAAGCTAATTAGGTCCTAACTGAAGCAGGGATGATACCACCTACACTGCATAAGGTTGCCTAGAGAATTAAGTGACATTAGAGACGCAAAGCTTAGCCCAGGGTTCCATGCAAGACACTCCATCTATTACCTAGGCCCTTTGGCCGTTCTGTTCTTAATAAAAAGCTACAATGGAATTTACTTACTCACTGTCCTGAGTTTAGTATACCCGAGTTCTTCTTCTTCTGGGCCAGGCAATTCTTGGGGCTACCCCCAAAGCTGTTTTAACCCTAAGCCTTGGTGCCTGCCCCTGAATACAATGCCTGGTGGGGCCTAGGGACTTTTTTCTCTGACATTTTCATTTCTACTGGCAGAGAATAGTGAGAATCCTGAGACCTGGAGATGTTATATTCAGCCAATACTGCCAGTGTTTATGAAAATTTTTGCTTTGGGAGAGAAAAGCTCTTGGTTCAGAATTCCCTTTGACTGCAATCTCCTGTCATTTTTCAAATTCCTGGCAATCGTGATCCCTTATGCCCCGAAGTCAACTCAGGCTTTCAACTAGCTGTTCTCAAGATGCATTTTTAACGTCAGGCAGAGTATTCCCACACAAGAACATGAACAATAAATATTTATCGAATGAATGAAACACCCAACCATTTTTCTTGATCACAAAGCCTAGGGAACTGATCCTTAAACTCAGCAGCCCTGGGCAGCAATTATGCCTTCTCACTTCAGTTTAAATTTCAGAGCCTCTCCAGATAAAGGTCTAGTCCTAGCTAAAAGATGGGGGAAGAGCAAGGAAAGATTCTAGGGGTTTTCTAGATTTGGGATCTGCTCAAAGAAGCTCCAAGATTAAATTCTGCTTCACTCCAGGCAAAGCCAGCATCTCTTGAGAATGTGGAGTTACTCATACAGGGGATCCACATTTTAGCGTGCACATTGCCAGGGCAGTCAAAGAGCCAGGTGAACCCTAGACTGTGGCCACTCCCATCCCAGGGGGCTGGTGGGTGCAGTCATTACAATCATTATCTCTGCTCCTTCTCCTGACCAGGCCCAAGACTTTTCTATCTTGGCCTGAGAAACATTATGCTGTGGTGTTCTAGATTTTCCTGGATAAGAGTAGTTAAAATCAAAGGAAAAGCAAGCCAATTTTTCTCACGGAACATCATTTTTACTTTGACAAACGTAAATTCAGACTTGGAAACCGCCAGACATTTTCTAAAAAAATGAACAAAATGAGCCCGTCACTTCAAGGAAAACAAACTTTTTATTTGTGGCCAATGACAAAATTCAAGCTTTCAGGCAAAAATCAGAATTTTGGAAATTTGGAAATTAGAATTTTGTATCCATCATCATGAACTTAACAGCTTCCCAATACTTAAAAGACTTTTCTGGTGAAAATGGTGGTGATATTAACAAATGTAGTCTTTTGATACTGTAAAATGAAATGGAAAAACATTTGGAAGAGCTGCATAACTCAGGGAACCTATTTTCCAAATGAGCAAAGCATGATGTTTTAGAATTATGTATTAGTAAAAAAAATCCATTCAAAGTGCTAGATAAACCAACAGATTTTAATGTAAATGAGTACAAAGACGTCATTGATATGGTCTCACATTCCATATTGCAAAGAAGAATATCAGCAACCACCTGGAAAGGCTATTAAAATACCTTCCTTTTCCAAATACATTATCTGTTTGGGACTAGATTTTTAAAATATACTTCAAAACAATGTACTGCAACAGATGGGATACAGAAATATATACGAGCATCAGCTTCTTTTTATTAAGCCAGACAAAGAAATTTGCAAAAATGAAAATGAGACCATTCTTCTATTTTTTTTTGAAAATGTATTTTTCATTAAAAAATTATTCATGTTAACGTGATAGGCTTAATATTGTTATTTTGTTATTAAATGAATTAGTTAATAAAATATTTTTAAGCTTTCTCAGTTTTAATACTTAATTTGGTAACTATCAATAGATAAAACCAACAAAAGAAAGCCCTTTTGGGTCCTCAGTAATTTTTAGGAGTGTAAAAGGCCCCAGACCAAACACTTTGAGAACTGCTAATATAAAGCCTCTAAAGGTGCCTGTCATCTGGTGGCCGCACATTTAACAACAGTCATTATCAACAATGATATAGCTTATGGCATGTCTGGATAGCTCTTTGGGGCATGAATAAATTTTCCATCTCACCTTTCTGTCCATAATTTGGGAATTTCTGGGGAATAATCCAGGTCACCAGACCAGGCAGCTATCAAGGTCTGCTCTGAAGCTGGATCTAATATCCAGCACTAAACCTGCTCTCATTCCTCTCACGGATTCCTTTTAATCCCAAGAGTTTGTGTACATTTGTAGAGGATTCCCCCAAGACATATGCTGTATCTAACCAGTGGCCCTGCAATAGCTTTCAAATTCGATTCTGAAATGATTCCATTAGAGCACTCTATTCTCAAGGCACCCAACTCCAAGAGCCTCCCTGTCACCAAGGCAGACAGAGGACAACAGAAGCAGCCAAAATTTCCTTCTAGAAGCAGAGAAAAATGACTAATTCCTAGTCTAGCAAGACTCGTCAGCCCAGCCACTGCCACTTACTCTTCCATTCACCCATTCATTTCCTCACTCAATGAACATGCTAGAGCCCATTCTCATTGTGCTAGGTGCTGGGAAACATCAAACGATACAGAATCCCTGCCTTAAAGAACACTCGCTTAAACCAGGCAGGTTCATGCATGGGGTTGTCAATATTCCCAAACTCCTAGACGCTTCATTCTGGAGAATCAGGCAGGAACACAAATTAAAATAACACGCAATTAAAATTAATGCAACAAAATAATATACAAATTAAAACAACCATCCAATCAGGACTCTAGGCTTCTCTAGTTCATGTAAGCTTATTATATGCCTTCTCACATACTTATACAGTTTGAAGATCTCCTTCCTTTAGCTCCTCTTTCCTACCCTGGTCTCTCTTTAATCTCCTGGCTTCTTTCTGGTTGAGCTCACTACCTTGACACCTCCTGGCCTCTGCGTTTCATGTCTTGGCCCCAGCGGACCTCTCCATGCTTCGTTTCCATGTGTAACACCTGGCAATCTTAGGTTCTATTCATACTGCTCCTCCGACACACCTTGCCCTGCAAACCTCAGCATCTCAGTTCTACTCCAGCAAATTTGTACTCATGCCCTAAGATCTTGGTCAAAGGTTAATGCAGTTTTTGCTGGACCAGGCTAAGTAGAAATAATCCTTTTACTATAGCACCTATCACACTGTGCCACAGAAATATTCTGTCTGCCTCAAACCCCTGGCAGAATGAGAGCTCTTTGGGGGCAGGGAGTGCATCTTGGTCATTTAAATGTGTCGAGGAACCTAGGCTTGGTGGGGACCTGACGCATAGTAGGCATTGACTGAATAAATAAATAAATGCTTAAAGCCCACCCGGCTCCATTTCAGTTGCTCTACACAAAGGACAGAATCTAAAGACACCGCTGAACTAGCCCTTTCCTGGGTATGCTATGCTAACGGCAGAGCTCTGTCATTCTGGGTCACTGATGAAAGGCTATCAGTGCTAAAGTTAATTCTTAAGGAGGTGATATAACTGTACCGCAGTGCTCTGGAGCTTTCACCCAAACTCCCACTCAGGCTGTTGGCTCAGTTCCTTCCTGAAAGAACAGCTGTTTGACACCAGCTGGTTTGTGGAGAATCCTCTCTGGTTGTACAAGCTCAGTCAAGGACAGGGCAGTGAGTCTCTCTGACCCCAGTGGCCTTCCACGCCCCCAGGGCTGGCTCACCTGTTGAACCTGCTTTCTGGGTGTAATCAGCCACCGGAAGGCCTAAACTACTATTATTAACCTAGAACTTCAGGCAAACCGTATTACCCACTCTGCCACCCCAGTAGAGATTTCTCATGGGTGGAAGAGTATGAACTTTGGAGACAGACTGTTGCGAGTTCAAATCCCAGTTCTGCCATTTCGGTATGATCTTGGATTATTACTCCATTTCTTTGAGCCTCAATTTCCTCATTTATGAAATGAGAATAAAACCATACTTCACAAAGTTGTGAGGACAGAAGGAAATAAATTATGTAAAGTACCTGGCCTGGGCCTGGCACACAGTAGGTGCTCAATACCCGTTAGTTTCTTTCCTCTTCTGTCCTGGAAGAAATGACAGGGAAACTTACTAAGTGAGACTTGCCCAATCCAAAGTTATTACTTGAAGCACAGGACAGAGGACTAGACAGGTGACCTTCAAGGCCCCTTTGTACCCTCCCATCCACGATTTCTGGCTACAACTTCCTAGTAAGACACTTCAGTATTTTAGGGCCCTTCTTTTTGCCTCAGTTTCCCTTTATCCCTTTTCGGAGTAGATGAAGAGATCTATTCATTTCAGAATGGAGGGGGAACCACAAAGGGAACTGGAGAGCTGAGAGTCTTGAGGAGGGACTAAAGGGAGATGGTCTGGGACTGTAGCATGTTCATCTACCTATAGGTTGAAGGATGAGGGGGGAACCATGGGGACAGAACCAAAGGTGCAAACACAGGGATTTAAGACCTCCTCTCCTCAGTCCTTTTCTGCTCTGCACATCCTGCCAGGAAGAACCATTAACCACTCCTTTCCCTGATATCCGTTTCTTTCCTCGAATACATAAAGCACTCATACCTTCATTCATGCTGTTCCCTCTGCCTCTTCCTTTTTAGGCACAGTTTGGGTGTTACCTCCTCCAAAGTCCATAGGCAGAATTAACTGTGCTTTGCTCTGAAATGTCCTAACATTTCTTACGTATCTCTTGAATAGAGCTTATCATCTATGTATCCCAGTTTTTGAAATGTCTTCTCCAGAACACTAAGACACTGAAGGGCAGGACCTGTGCCCCATGACTCACTGCATCCCAATTGTTCAGCAGAGATGGCAGCACCAAATGGGCATGGGTAAGTGTTTGGATACACAAAGGAAGATTAGTAGTTGGAGAATGTTATTAATGGGGCAACAACTGGAGAACTGGGGAAAGTCTGTTTTGTTTTTAAAACTAATGCTGTTTCTATTCCTGCTTATGGAAAAGCTCCCCTCTCTGGGAAGCCCCATTCTTTGAAAAACATCCTAGGCTTCCACAAAGCTTCCCCATGCTGCCCTCAGCTCAGCATTTCCCAGACCTAGCCACACAACAGAATCACTTGGGGAAGTTTAACAACCATAGATTCCGGGGCTCCAGACCTAGAGACTCTGATTCTGTAGGTCTGGGACAGGGTCCAGCAAAGCACCGGGGATCTGATGATTAGTTAGGCTGGGGTGAGGGAGAGGTAAAATCAAGCAATTACAGCTGCTTCTTGCACTGAGATTGCTTCCTCTCATGCTATCAGAGAATTTACCCAAGAACATCATGTTCACTTTCTTATTTAAAAGCCTTCATTGATTCTTCACTGCCTGCAGGATAAAGCCCAAACTTCTTGGTGTGGTTTTGTAGAACCTTGCTAACCTCTCCAGCCTGACCTCATGCTACTCTGCCTGAGTTGGGCAGTTCTCACCTCTGGGTCTCTATATTGCTTTTTTTGTTTAGATACTTTCTCCTACCATCTCTTCTAAAGGAACTTCTACTCAACCTTGAAACATTAGTTCTGAGAAGCCTTCTCTAGACTATCATTTCTGTGCATCTTCAGTACCAAGTATCTGTAATTATCATGACTACCACTTGTGCTAAGTGCTTGACATGCAGTACTTGCTGCCCTAAAGGGAACCTGGCATCACTGTCATACGTGTGAGAAAACAAACTAAGGAGGCCAAAACTCTTCCGAAGGCCATGTACTAGGATCTAGGACTTGAACCTTAACTCAGAGGAAGTGATGCTCTTCTAGCCTAACTACAATTAATATATACATATGGGCAGGGACTGATTCACCTCTGCATCCCCAGCTAGCCCAGGGCCTGGCACAGATCAGGTGTCCATCAGTGTTTGCAGAATAAATTAATACCAGGTCAGGTGAGAGGGAGACTGGGTGTGGTGTGTATGTAATGGGCCTAAATGAATGAATGATGGCCAGCCTGGCCCAGCAGTAGAGGCTGGTAAGAACAAAGTGGAAGAAACCTCACTTTTACTTCTTTTATTATACTTTGGTTTAACAGCCACTTATTGAGCACATAGGACCATGCACAATAAATATCCCACAAATGAATTAAAACATAGCCCTTGCTCTCAAAATTTCTAGGTTCAGGATATAAAAGTGCCAGGATCTTAATAGGCTATTTAATACCAGATATTAAGTTTATAGCTCTGGGACATTTTAAGGAAATTAAAAATAAAAACTTCTTAAGGAATTTAAAAATTAAACTATCTTAGCAAGTAAGTCTTCATCTTCAAAGGTCTTTTAGCATTTCTACATAGTGAATCTCTACTGGCTTACAGAGAAGAATCAGAGGCGGCAGGGATTCCCCCCCACCCCCCCATATCATTTCCTACTACTTGCAATGAAAGTGTCCAGGCTGGGTGTGTAGTGATTTTAAGGGAGAGGTCCCTGGTTAGAGGGACTATCTTATTCATCTGTGTGCCCAAAATAAAGGTCATAATGCTTGCTGAGTGGATTAAACATAATGAGATGGTTTCAATAAAGATATTGACTGATCCTCTGCTCCAGTCTCTTAAGGGAGCAGGTTTAACTCTGAGCAGTGGGGAACCAGGTCTCTAGGGCCTCTTTAAACTGGGCTGGGCAGGTCTCAGTGGGTGCTGTAGAGAGACGAGAGATGGGAAGGGCAAGATGAGCTCAACTAGCTCCAACTGCTGGTTTCCAGTCTGGCAAGTCTCCTGAGGGTTTACTGAGTATGCACCTGGACTGCAGGATGAGCGGTCCAAGAGAGGCCAAAAGACAGACAGCAGAACTGGCAGGTGAGAACATTCAGGCTTTGGATGGCCATCTGGCACAGTTCCCGCTATATGTGACTCCTGCTCTTGCCTCATGAGCCTTGATGTACTAGGTGCTACGTGGGTTGCTCCACATTCTCTTATGATATTGCTGATGAGGCTTAGGGAGAGGAAAAAACATGCCCAGGGTCACAAAGCTAGAGACTGAGCTTGGGAGTTCACCCCAAGTCTGGAATACTAAGCATTATTTCTCACTACTGCATTATTCAGCTGCTTTGTTTTTTTTTCCCCTTTGCTAATAAGGTACTAACTGTTTTAGTCTTATTTAGTAAATGAGGATTTGGATTGTTTAAGTTAACAGATCAATATAGTTTAGTGACCTGAAACAACTGGAAGGAATTTTGGGATCCCAAATAGGCCAGCTCAAGGTTCTGCATTTAAATGTGAACAAGTTATGCAAATGAGCAAAGGGGACTGGATGGAACCAGAGTGGCCTTCAAAGCTGAACTCAGGAATCCTGGCCCTTCCAGCCTAACTGCAATTACTGTATACATGCTCTCTAGATCATGAGCCCTTTGTGGGCAGGGACCACATCTGATTCACTTCTGCATTCCCAGCAAGCCCAGGGCCTGGTACAGATCAGGTGTCCTTCATATCAGGGGCAGACACCATTCAGAGACTGCAGATTACTGTCTTACAGAAATGTGGGCCCAGCAACACCAGGTTTTCAGAGTTTTAAGAAATGGTACAAATCCAGTTTGTGGGAATCTTCTGGTTTTTAAAAAATTGGCTTAAATCAAAATAAAAATAAAACAATGTGTGACTTGTGACTTTAGAACCTGTCTGTGGACTATAAGTGGTCCTATTTGCTGTCGTTGGCTTCAGTTTGGCATGCAACGCTGAGTTCCACCGTACGTGCCCACTATGTGTACACAGAGAATTGTAAGTGGCAGTGGGAGACAGAAATCCTCACCAAAGGCACATTAGTGGGCAGAACAATGATCCCAATCCTTTCAGCGGGTGCTTTTCACCAGGGCACAAAAGCCTGCTTCTGGCATTGAGAAACCCCCTCCCCAGCAAAAAAGTGGGGTACAATCAGAAGAGAGTTTGTCAGTTTGTTTTATGGCTATAGTATTTAAAAAAAAAAAAGCCTTGTTAAATCCCTCACAGTACACAAGACTTTTTTGGAGGGGCAGGAGGCACCTAAGATCTATAGTGGGAGTTACTTGAGCAAATGTTTACTTGCTCTGAGTTTGCTTCTTCAACTGAAAAATGGGGAAATAGTATTTATAACCTTCAGTTCATTCATTAAACATTTGTTAATCACAGGCATAGGGGTACAATAGTGACTGACGTGGTTCCTCCACTCTCAGAGTTTATGTAGCAAAAGCAGACCAATATTTAAACCAATAGTTAACTCATCACAAAAATGCTGAGGAAAGAACAGGGGTGGTGGGAAGATCAGAAGTATGGTATATAAAACGTCTGGCATGAATAAATTAATGAATTGTCAGGTCAAGCAGTGGAGCAGATAATGAAGCTTATAGTTCTTAGGAAAGCTGTGTCCTAAATAAAAACTAAATAGTTAAACCATTATCCAAAATTCTGGCCGTGAGTACAATAGCCTAGCTAAGTGGCAGGGGACCCTAAAGTGTTGCTAGTGAGTGGGAAGGAGAAAAGAAAACAGCTCCCCTGGCTCTCCCTACCTTAATGCTCCCCTTTTGGATAACAGCATTCCCTGAGTGGCCCAGAGAAGAGAAAGAGGAAAGCTAGAGGGGGAAGCAGGTTCAGGGTTTAAAGTTAGACCAGGCAAGGGTGGGGTCCAACCTGGGAGTTGCATCCCAGGGTAGGGGGTGGGGGTGAAGGTGGGGTTTCTGACACTCAATAAGTGGTGACATTTTCATTAATTAAAAATCTTATTGCGATCTGAAATACAAAGGAGACCAGCATCAAAACTGGGTTACAATAAGCACAGGTTCTCAACGGATTCATTCTCTCTCTCATTCACCTAGTTATTTCCACTCAGTGTCAGCAAGGCCCAGGGCTAGGCATGGAGGATCAGAGATAGATGACATAGTCTGTGCCCCTGTGGAGTTCACAGTGCAGTGCAGGGAACAGATACATTAACAGAATGTCTCAATGAAGAATGGGGAGTGCTACCAAAGGAGGCACAGGGAGCTGTGGACACAAAGGGGCTGTGGGCACAAAGGGGGCACCTCACACAACTGGGAAGGTAGGGAAGGCTTTCTGGGAATGGTACCCCAAATGGCATCCCCACTCACATGCACAATTCCAGAGATTCTACTAGAAGGCTGTCAAGAGCCATGCCTTCTGGTTGCACCAGCCTCCCAGAGTCCCCTGCTGCCCGATGCAGTGTCTGCAGAGCCAAACGCATCTTCCGCCACGCCTCATCCTCATCCGGCGCTGCATCCGACCCTCCAAGACTCCTGCAGGAGCCTGCCTTCCTTGGCAGGCTCAGCCAAAAGACCAACTCAAAACTCTTTTGTCAGAGCAAGCTTAGGGCGAGCCACCCAGCCCCAGGTGCCACAACCCTCCCAGAGCAACTGTGGCTCATGCCACCCCGGGCTCTCAGTGAACACTGGCGGGGTACCTCCCATTATCTCCTTTGCTCAAAAGAAAGTGACCTTCTTCCAGGTGGCAAGCTGGAAGCTTTGCTGAGTCCTGCTACTGCTCACTCTTAGCAGGATTCACCAAACCCAGGGATCGGGGGGTTGGGGTGGGCCACCTTGTGGGGTCAGAGGTATAGAGGGAAGAAAGGGCAGGCTTTGCTAGTTGACGCTTTAGTGCAGGAGCCCCCACCAAATAATCTTCTGGGCAGCCTGGTTGCCTGCTCCAACTGCTAGGCTGGGCAGGGAGAAGCGAGAGGCCACAGGAGACATATGCTGGGGGCACACAGCTGCTCAGGGGGCAGTGGCTGCAGGCAGTGAGGGGAAAGGGTGGGGCCGCTCCCGGGGTGGGAAGAGGGTAGAGGCTGCAGCTTTCCAGGCCACAGCGCCCCAGGCTGGCCTGTGGGTAGGTGGGGGAGCAGGTGGCCCCAGGGAGAGGTGAAAGGCAGAGAGCTGAGCTGTGGCCTCAGGAGCAGAGCCCAGTCCCAATGTGGATATATGACCAGAAGGTTTAGCCCCTGCTCCAGCCCGGAGGCGACGGGAAAGGGCAGGCAGCCCTGGTCACAGGACAGGACGGACCACACTTCGGCTTGGAAAGAAGGGTCCAGCCTCTACTCCCGCCTCAGGGGAGATAACCTCAGCCCCAGCCAGTGGAGGATGGTCCATCCCTAAGCTCATCCCGGCCCCGCTCCCGGGAGGTGAAAGTGCCAGAGCAGCCGGACTCCCCTCGCTCGCTCCTACCTGCGGTCCGGGCGCCGACTTGGGCTCGTCCTCCTCCTTGGGGCCGTCGCGGTCCGGCTCCACGGGCGCCTCCGGGGGCCCTGCACCCGCTCCCGCTTCCAGGCGCGGTGGCGGGGGCTCTGGAGCCTGGGGCTTCTGTTGCCCCGCGGCCCGCATCCGCTCGCGCCGACCCGCGCCGCCGCTCGGCCTGCTCCGCCTCCGAGTCATGCTGCTGCTCGCGCCGCTCCCTCGCTCCACTCGCGCCGCCGCCGCTGCCGCCGCCGCTCCCCTCGCAGGACAACAGCCAATATGGCGGCGCCCGGCTCCCCCCTCTGCTGCTGCCAGCAGGTCATAGGGCGCGGCGTCCGCGCCGCCGCACTAGCCCTCGAGGCTGCCTGCGCCATTTTGAATAAGGTCACCACCTAAAGTTCTGCGAGTCTAAGAACGCTGTGGGCTCGCGGGATGCGACCTGCGCCAGGGAGGGGTGCTCGCTGTGGTAACCATGCTGCACGGCCCTGGGCGCTTAATAATTGTTAAATGGATGAGTGAATTAATTAATTTCTAGAGTAGTTTCACACCACCCTCCGACTCCTCGCACTCATGCGGCGAGGCAGGTACGGTCGTTCCCATTTTCCAGTGGAGAAAATCAAGGCTACAGAAGGCGAAGTGGTGGCTCAACATCAGCCAGCCCGAACTCAAGGGCTCGTGGACGGCCTGAGGTGAAAGGGATGAAGTAATGGTCTAGGTCTTTATTTGCGACGTGTGCTCGACTGGGGAGTCCGGCGTTCTGTGCTTGGGACAGCAGAGCTCAGACTCTGCTCCTGCCCCAGTCTGGTGAAGAAAGTGGACAGTTAAATGCATGGTTACAACCAGTGTGATGATGATGATATGACTGGGGCACATACAAGGTCAGTGTTTCCGCAAAAGTTGTATGTGCAGGAGAGGATTTTGAGTGGTACACCAAGGAACATTTTAAAAATGTGATAATTACGTATTTAATTGCAAAATGAGTTTCCCCCTCTTTTTTTTTTTTGAATATAGGAGACATGCACACTGTAAAAATTTTAGAAAAAATTTTGAGCGTAATCTCTCATGCCAGGGCCTGTGGTACCCTGA
Source organism: Potos flavus (assembly GCA_028534135.1). Classification (NCBI taxonomy): domain Eukaryota; kingdom Metazoa; phylum Chordata; class Mammalia; order Carnivora; family Procyonidae; genus Potos; species Potos flavus. The sequence continues at coordinate 75,634,303 of CM052895.1, read as the reverse complement.
AACTGTATGACTATTATATGTAGAGATGCTGTTGATATTATCAACAGGGCAGAATTATGACATTAATGGAAACAAGGACTATTTTGAGAAGGGCTACGTGGCCCTGGAGCTTTCCTTAACTACCAAGAACGTAAATGAAAAATACTTCATCTCATTATAGGGATTAGTGCCATCATCAAAGACTTAAAGGATGCAGAGTGATTCCCACTACGAGAACATTACTTCTTAGTTTGGCAAGAATAGAAGATAGATAGTATTTTTTCCCATTTATTTATTTTTATTGTGTTAAAATATGCCTAACATAAAACTTAACGATCTTAACCATTTTTAAGCATATAGTTCAGTGGTATTAAGTATATTCTCATTGTGTGCAACCATTACCACCATTCCTCTCCAGAACTCTTTTCTTCTTGCAAAACTGACACTCCATACTGATTGAATAACTCCTCATTCTCTCTTTCCACAGGCACTGGCAACCACTTAAAACAAAACAAAACAAACAAAACCCAACCTCTTTTTCTTCACATCCCAGCTTCTGGTAACCACTATTCTACTTTCTGTTACTATGAGTTCAGCTTTTTTTTTTTTTTTTTTTTTTTTAACATATTCCCCATATAAGTGAGATCATGCAATATTTATCTTTTTGTGACGGGCTTATTTCTGCAGAATGTCCTCCAGAGTCATCCATGTTGTTGGAAACGGCAGGATTTTCTTCTTTTTAGGAATGAATAATATTCCTTTAAAAATATATATATAATACACATACACTTTGTAAATAATATATATCCTTATACTTATGTATTTTATATATATTTCTTCATGTATATACGTATATATATGTGTTTGTGTGTGTGTATGCCACATTCTCTTTATTGATGGGGAAGATAGATGGTCCTGAAGAATGACAGAGCATTCTGGCAAACTTATTCTGGTAAGGACCCCAGGTGCGGGCACTTGTTCAGAGTGGTCATTCCTGGAACATATGGGTGCAGTTGTTGGCCTCTAATAGACAACTATAGGTCTGGTAAATGCTTTTCTTTCTATACCAAATTTTAGGAATAGTTTGTGTTCCTCTGGCAGGGTCAGTAGTAAACCCTTACTGTCTTGCTTCAGGGGTATGTCACTCTCTGAACACACTTATTTTATAGGAAGTTTTGACCAAATCACCATTCCATTGGCTACCAGGCTAATCTACTGTGACACTGATGACATCATCCTGATGGACCTTGAGAACAGGAAGTAGGAGATGCCCTAGATGACTTGGTAAACATGATGTGTGTACTGGAAGGCAGAAAATAAATCTCACAAATAGACAGTGGTCTGTCTGCGGGGGTGCCTGGGTGGCATAGTCAGTTAAGTGTTTCAACTCTTGGTTTCAGCTCAGGTTGTGATCTCAGGGTCATGAGATCAAGCCCTGCATCAGGCTCTGTGCTCAGTATGGAGTCTGCTTGGGATTCTCTCTCCCTCTCCCTCTGCCCCTCTCGCTCATGCTCACTCTCTCTCTGTCAAATAAATAAATCAAAAAAATATATATGCAGCGGTCTGGGGTGTGTTGAGATCTTCCCTATAAAATGAAGGACAAGTTGCTGTACATCAGACTCACTACTAATAAGGAGGTACCATACTTGGTGGGCTTCTTAAGACTTGAATGGTAAAATATGCTGTATTTAATTATCTTTACCTATTACTGGGTCACTTGAAAGCTGTCAACTTTATGGAGGACCGTATGAGGAGGGAAGGTTTTCTTATTGGATCAGCTTGCAAAGTAAGTAGTTCTATCTTTGGTCTTTATATTTAGGCATCGGATTTTGGAATAAAGGTATACCCTCCTTTGGCAAATTGTTATTCTCCTTTCGAGATGCTCTTGGCTTGCTCCAGGGGTCTGGTGAAATTGGTTGCATGACCATGGCATACCAGGTTATGTGACCCGAGCTACCATGTTATCTGATCTACCCAGCCATAAAATCAGGGGTGGTCAGCAGCACTCCATTGTCAAGAGGAGTGACATATATGTCTTGGGTCCCAGCAAGCCCTGAAGACACAAGTACAGTAGGTTGCCCGAGCAAGTTGTTTACATTCCTCTCCTGCTTCTGATATTCATGGTCTTATGGAGAATCATTTATGATGATTTGATGATGAGTTGCCTGAGGAAGAAAAGTTTAAAGCCCAATTTATAGATGGCTCTGCACAGTATGTGACTTCAGCCAGAAGTGGCTTCTGGGGGATTCCCATCTGCCTCCAAGAGGGCCTAAGGGACCTAGAAAAGGGAAGTGTGCCCAGAAGGCCTGAAGTACAGACACACTAATTCCTGGGCTTTGGATAATGGTTTAGTCTATTGGGTAGAGATTTGGAAGGAAACAGACTGAAGGTTAGTGACAGGAAGTTTTGAGGAAGGTAAATGTACATAAACTCCCCAGAGTGGCTTCAGAGCATAAAGTGATTTGTGTCTCAGATGAACATTCACCAAAAGGCCCTCACTATGGGAGAACCTCTTCTGCTTGGTGGCGGTATGACACCTGTGACTATTAGGCAGTCCCCTTCCGCAGCCGCTCTGGGACTTTCTCAGTGGCTTTATGACAAAACTGGCCCGGCAACACCAACTCCTCCCTCCCACAGATGGCCTTGCCACTATCACTGCTGAGTCCAGTTTGTCAGCCTCAGGAAACCAGCCTAAGCCCCCAGGGTGGAACCTTACTTTGAGAAGACTGGCCAGCTATCTTTTGGCAGAGATTACATTGGACTATGTATTCGTTAGGGTTGGCCAACCGCTGTAACAAACAGTCCCAACATGTTAGGGGTCTAATACCATAGTAGTTCTTGTTCATGTCACGTCCCATGCAAGTCCAAGGGGATTTGTTTCATGCAGTCATTCAGGAATCCAGTCCCCTCCTCTCTTGTGACGGTCCTTTCATCTGTGTTCTCTCCAGTCATCTAGGGGATGGGGGAAAAGATAGAGTGAGGGTTGCATGGGATGTTTTTATGAGCAATGCCCGGAAATGACTATCCATCATTTTCCTCACATTCTGTTGGTGAGATGTTAGCCACATGGCCCCACCTGACTGTAATCCATCCCTCCCACTCCATCCCCTCTCCCCAGGCAACTTTCTGTCTGCTTTCTGTCTCTATGTATAGTTTGCATTTCATATAGTATGAATTGTTTTTTTTTTTTTTTAAAGATTTTATTTATTTATTTGACAGATGGAGAGAGAGCACAAGTAAGCAGAGTGGCACACAGAGGGAGAGAGAGAAGCAGGCTCTCTGCTGATCAGAGAGCCTGATGGCGGGGCTCGATCCCAGGACCCTGAGATCATGACCTGAGCCGAAGGCAACCGTTTAACCAACTGAGCCACCCAGGCGCCCCAGTATGAACTGTTTTGCCTGAGTTCTTTCCCTCAGCATAATTATTTTGTGATTCACCCATGTTGTAGTGTAGACCCATACCTATTCTTTCTTACTTCTGAGTAGTAGTCCGTGGTGTGGAAGTACCGTAGTTTGACTATCCGTTCAACATTGGTGAGCTGTCATGATAAACATTTCTCATACATTAAATAAGCTTATTATGCTGCTTTGAGAACTGGAAGAAAATATATATATATATTTTTTTTTAATGCTTTTTTTTTAAGATTTTATATATTTATTGGACAGAGAGAGAGATCACAAGTAGGCAGAGAGGCAGGCAGAGAGGCAGGCAGAGAGAGAGGGGGAAGCAGGCTCCCCGCTGAGCAGAGAGCCCGATGCAGGGCTCGATCCCAGGACCCTGAGATCATGACCTGAGCCGAAGGCAGAGGCTTCAACCCACTGAGCCACCCAGGCGCCCCTGGAAGAAAATATTTTTGAGTCAAGTATACAATATACTGACATTATATCTTTTGCAACTGTTTATTTATATATGTATATTTTTATGTGCTAACTTAGAAATATATGAAGGCAAGGCCAGCTACATGGACGCCCGGTCTGGGCAGCCACTCAGGACACCATATTCAGAAGGGCTCTGAGCCTACCTTAATGCCCTGCCTTTGTCTTCTGGAAATTCTTTCTTTAAATTTTATTGATTTTAATTTTCATTCCAGTATAGATAACATACAGCATTATATTAGTTTTGGTGTACAATACAGTGATTCAACAATTCTGTCTGTTACTCAGTGCTCATCATGATAAGTGAACTCTTTAATCCCCTTGACATTCTTTTTTTTTTTTTTTTTTAATCCCCTTGACATTCTTAATAAGGTTTGAGGAAGAGGCCCACGTTTTCATTTTGGACTGTGTGCTACAATTTATTTAGTTGGTCCTGTGCCACAGGGTGTATAGTTTTCCAAACTACTTTTATGGGGGCATATAGTCAAAAGTGTGAAGGCCACTGACCTCATCACTCAGGTCAGTAAGGGCTCGGGTGTGGAACACAAAATCCGGGGTGGTTTGCCGGTTCTACCCTGTGACTTAGTTGCCCTCCCACCCAATGTGGTGGGTGCAGAACTAACTAGTTGCTTGAGTATAGAGAAGGGCATGGGAAATTCTAAGGGTGGTGCAAACTAGGTTACCATCTTGGCATTGTTTCCCATCCGCATGGGTGAGGTTGGGCCTTCTACAGATGCGGGCTTCAGCCAGTCCTAGTGCAGTTACTGAGTCCCACCCAGCTCAACACTGTCATCCTGGCCGACTTCCGGGAAGAAGTGGTTCCACCAGAGGAAAGAAGATCAGGGCCCCTTCCTACCCTTGAGTCTTGGAGTTGGACCTCAGCCTAATTAAGGACTTTCTTTAAAAAAAAATTTTTTTTTAATTTTAAAGATTATTTATTTATTTGAGAGAGAGAGAGCGCGCGCACAGGCCGGGGTAGGGGGAGAGGCAGAAGGAGAGGAAGAAGCAGACTCCCTGGTGAGCAGGGAGCCTGACTCGGGGCTCCATCTCTGGACCTGGGATCACAATCTGAGCTGAAGGCAGACTTAACTGACTGAGCCACCCAGGCAACCCCTAACTAAGGACTTTCTTTGCACTTTTTGAGGGAGAACCTTTTTGAGGGAGGGTCTCCTTCCTTCTCCCCTCAATCCTCCTCCCTCTAAACTTGAGAATGGGTTTGCACCTTTGGGCAGGAGGGCCTGGGACTGACTCTTCCCACTTCCCCTGAGAGGGAGAGGGGGTTTAGAGGAGAAGGAAAAAAGTTGGAGAGGATGAGGGATCGGGTCCAGTGTGAAAGGTCTTGAATCCCAGGTTGAATTTGGACCATCTGTGAAGGTGGTGGAGCCTTGGCACAGGGGAAAAATGAAGCAGGGAAGTCCAGGTGAGGTGTTCTCGGAGGGCAAGTGCGTTGCTGTGACCTTTTCCAGGCCCTACACTCATTGTTAGAGTGACTGTAGTAGAGTGTGCATGGTGCAGTTCTAACAGATAGTTTTTCTAGGTAGTAAATAGAAAATGGCTAGTTAAGTAGGTGGCTATATTAGAGCAATTGGTTATTGTTCCTAATCATTAATTGAGTAGGCAAGAACGATTGAACCTATGTTATAGGGCCCTGAGAGAGGACCATTAGGGGAAGGTGAGAAAACTTTGCAGACAGTATTGTAGAACCTGATTTAGCCTGGGGTGTTTGGGAAACACATCTCTCAAAGGGAGGAGAGACTTCCTCCTCCTCATCACCCTATCATCTATCTGACCTCCAAGTCTTGTTGATTCTGCTTCCAAAATATCTATTCTAGTAAGGAGGAATCTCTGTTCATGGATTCACCTGTGCAAGAAATATAATTAAAGTTTTTTTAATAACTCAACTTAATTTCTATTTTGAACTCTCATTCTGCTGGAGTGGCAGAAACTTCATCTCAGCTAATTGAGGGTTTTATCCCTTCCATGGGGCTTGTGTTTAAGGCTCTGGAGCCTCATCTAGTACTCAGGTGTGAGTGTGTATGTGTGTGTGTGTGTTGGGGGATCTAGTTCTCAATGTCATCTGTCTACATAGATATTCATGGAGATTTCATTGGTCCCATTGGTTGCTGCTGGGACCTGGCTGTTCTCATTCACACATCTGCTAGAGACCCCAGCTCTCTTCCTGTTGTGTGCCACTCTTGCCTGTGGGAATCTTGCTGAGCTTAGCTAAGGTCCTTTTTTTGGCTGGATGCTCCTCGGAGCCATCTCCATGGCAGGTGTCGCTGCTTCCCAGAGCACGGTTGCTCTCTGCTCCTGGGTTTTCTGCCCTGTACTCCAGCCTCTGTGAACTCTCATCACTCCCCTCCATCTTCCTCTTCTGCACTCCCTTTTCTGCAGGCCTCAGAAGCCCTCATTTTGGGGTCTCTGGAGGACCCCCAATAGTTGGCACTGTCTTACTGACGAGGGTTCTAAACATACTGGAGAATGAAGCAAAGGAGAGGCAGGTGAAGGCCAGGACATTGCCTTATTGCTGACAAAGGTCAGGGCAGAGCATTCACCCAGTGTGGGCAACTGAACCCCTGAGCTCTGTAGACACCCGCCCCGTCCCTAGTCATGGCAGTGCTCAATGGGTGGGCCTCCTTCTGGAGCCCCTGGCGGGTCAGGGATGTGGCAGATCCAAAGAGGAAGAAGAGCAGAATTGAGCAGAGCATGCACTGTATTCTTCCCAGAACCACAAATCAGATGACGTTTTCTTTCTCCCAGGTGCAGAAGTATCCTGCTGGCAGAGCCTCCTTATCTCCTTTAGCTTATGAAGTCTCTCGAAACTTTTCAGCTCTGTCTGAGATGTCTCTCCTTGTCCCTAAGTCCTTTTTGAAACCAAATCTAGCAATACTTAAAATTTTTTAAATAAAACTTTAAAAAGCAGACAAATGTAAACAGAATTCTATAACAAATCCCTTGCAGCCATCATCCAGCTTCCACAGTTATCAGCTCCTGGACAATTATGATTCATCTATAACTGCCCCCCCCCAACTCCTGTATTAATTGAAACAAGCCCAATATATCCTACCAGAAAGACTTGTTTTCTTTCTGGTCACATCCCACTCCTGAGGGGCAATGAGCACATAATGGACTAGCTATTTGAAAGGGGCTGGGGGATGAATTACCAGAAAAAGGAAAAACAAAGGGTAACGTTATAAAAACATTATCTACTAGAGCAGCAAGGCTGTTTCCATTTTCCTGACCACAGTTGGAGTTCAGGACTCATCATTTGTCTCGGGCGACAACCTCATAGTCTCCTTGCTGCTTCTCTCCCTCTGGATTACTGTACTGGTGTTTCTTCAAGCGATGACTCATATCGGAATCCCTTGGAAAATGGTAAAATGCAGATCCCTGGGCCTTTCTCCAGCCTGGCTGAATCACACACTTTGAGTGTGGGTTCCAGGTGTGTTTTATGAGCAGCCTGGATGATTCTGATTCACACCCATGCTGGGAACTGCTGTTCCAATTCAGCCTCCATGCTGTCCCCAGATTTCAAACACTGAGTCTGACTACATCTCCCCAGATGAGAACAACCCGGGAGCTCCCCCCAACCCCCTGGTAAGTTCCAAGACCCCAGGCTTGGTTTTAGGGCCATTTGTGAGCTGGCCTTTGCCTACAGCAGCCTCTTCACTCACCCCTGTTTCCCTTGAGCCCTGGGTTTCAACCCCATCTTACAAACTTGAGGTGCTCAGCACTGTATTCTCTCCTTTACTCCTCCTGGGTCTGATAAATTCATACTGATCATTGGAGGGCCAGTCCAAGGGTCTCTTCTTCTTTGAATTCATCCAGCTCTCTTCTCTGCACATTGTAGCAGAAAGTCATGGGACTCAGACAGACTTAGATTTTGCCACTTACTGGCTGTGTGACCTCAGGAAAGCCCTCAGTGTCTCTGGGTCTCAGTTTTATCATGTAGAGAATGGGGATAAAAGCAGTGTCCCATGGGATTGTGACATACAAACAGAGACTGTAGCACTGTAGGGAGGCAAAACTTTACCTCCATCCTCTTAGGGTCTCCAGCTGGGCCAGAGAACTAAATTGACATAGGACAGATTAATAGGAGAAAAGCATGGAGATTTTTATGTGTGCATGGGAGCCCTCACAGGAAAATGGAGACCCAGAGAAGTAGCCAGGCCTAAGTGTTTATATACTAGGTTGAACAAAGAGAGTCAATTGTGAAAAAATAACTAAAATATATGTGGAGACTAAAGATAAGAATTATTTTAACACCATCTATTTGTACAGATTTCTCTTGGCCTCCGCTCTCCGTTTCTGGTGATTATAACATTTCTCTCCTCCTGGGATAAAGAGACCATCTTTCACATGGGATTTTTATCTCCTGATTTCAGAAAGTAAAGGGGAGGTCAAAGTTCCTTTCTTGTACCTGCTGTTTTTCAAGTGACTTTAGCTCAATAATCCTTATGTCAAAGAGGTGTATTTTGGGGGTGGCGTATTCTGCTGCCCTTCAGTGCAGAGCCTGGCACATACGGTAGGGTGTTTGTAAACAAAGGTGTCCTAACAAGGCCTTGGCCATGAGAGAGTTAAAGGCCAGGGCCTCTTGAAATACTGTGATAACTACTACAGCCTGCTCTGTCAGGAGTCAGCTAATACAGTGATTTATTACGGAAGCAACAATGAGGTCATCACGGCAATGAGGTCATCACCACTCTGTTGGCCAATAAAAGCTCCACTGCAGCGTGCTATGACTCTGAATTTGCCCCTCCAGCCCCCTGCCATCCACTGCCCTATAATTTTTTAATAGGTATAATAGTGTTGTAACTCAGGGTTTTATTTTATTTTATTTTAAAAAGATTTTATTTATTTATTTGACAGAGAGAGAGAGCACAAGTAGGCAGAGCAGCAGGCAGAGGGAGAGGGAGAAGCAGGCTCCCTGCTGAACAGAGAGCTCAATGTGGGGCTTGATCCCGGGACTCCAGGATCATGACCTGAGCCAGAAGCAGACAGTTAATTAACCGACTGAACCACCCAAGCACCCCATAACTCAGGGTTTTAGTAATTTCCTTTTCCAAAGTGGCATCCCACATCTGTGCTTTTGACTTAGGCTCTTCCCGGTTTCCTAAGAGATAGTCAAACTGAAGTCATAGGAAGAGTTCTCCATCAACTGGAAATGAGGAAGGGTCTCATCCATATTCTTGAGAATATATAGTAGTGGTAGGGACTCATTCAGATTAGGGCAGAGTGTGGAGGGGGAGTCTTCAGGTGACAGCCCACTCTCACACTCCCTAGTCCCACTATTATTTCTTGGCTTAAAGTGGAGGCAGCAGACGAGAGGACTAGTAGTCTCTAAGGGATATGAACTCCAATGGCCTTGGAGCCCACACCCAGGGATCCAAGTCTGTGGTGAGTGGGGATCCTATGTTGCTCACATCCACAATGCCCATGACATTGGCTTCTTGAAGAGTAGTTAATGCAGGGCAGCTTCCATGTAGCCACACAGTGGGTATGTGATAGAAGCTTCTGCCCAGGATGCAGGCAATAAGGGGTGTGTCTGCAGAGAATTTAAAAACAATACCACCAATTAAAAGTTGGTCTGTAGGGCGCCTGGGTGGCACAGTGGGTTAAAGCCTCTGCCTTCGGCTCAGGTCATGATCTCAGGGTCCTGGGATCGAGCCCCGCATCGGGCTCTCTGCTCAGCAGGGAGCCTGCTTCCCCCTCTCTATGCCATACTCTCTGCCTACTTGTGATCTCTCTCTCTGTCAAATAAATAAATAAAATCTAAAAAAAAAAAAAAAAAAAGTTGGTCTGTAAAAAGGTGGCTTCTCCAGAGTAATTAATCTGTTTTAGTAACAAATTACACCAAAGCTTTGTGGCTTAAAATGAAAATAGATGTTATTTCACATCATTCCTCCATGGGTCAGGAATTTGGAACAGCTCAGCTGGGTGTTCTGGCCCAGGGTCTAGCATGAGGTGCAGTCAGGATGTCACTCAGGGCCACATCATCTGAAGGCTTTGATGGGGTTGGAGGATCTCCCAAGGTGGCTCACTCATCTGGCTCTTGGAAGGGGGCAATTCCTCACCATGTTGGCCTTTCCACAGGCCTGCTGGAGTGTCCTCCTGACTTGGGGGCTAACTTCCCTCAAGTAAGTGATCCAAGAGAGAGCAAGGCAGAAGTGTAGTGCCTTTATGACCCAGCTGTGGAAATCACATGTTCTCATTTCTGCAGGATCCTACTGGTTACACAGGTCAAGGCTGTTCAGTGTGACAAGGGACTATGCGGGACCATGAATACCAGTAAGGAAGAATCATTCAGGGTCATCTTGGAGGCTGGCCACTATAGGGCTGCTGTCTCATGCATCCTTGGATTACCAAGATGGAGAAGAGAAGAAATCCCCCACTCCAAACACAAAGTATTATATGAACTGTTCCACTTGAGAAGAAGGAAGGGGCATCTTCAGGGCCAGGAGAAAGAGGCACATCATTGTAGCAAGTAAGCCTTGAAAGCCTGTGAGCAACAATGAATGAATGAACTTTAGGGGCTAGAGTTCACACCTGACCTCATGTTGTCATAGGATATATCCGGTTTCTGGGCAGCAACTTAGTGCACGGCGACCTTGATCTACAGGGCATTATGCTGATCTACTAAATGGATGATGTCATGCTGACAGGAGCAGCTTAGATTCCTCCCCATAAAAAAAAGTTGCATGTCTTTTGATGTTTCTATTAATTGGCTTGAGGCCCTAGTCACCATCCCAAGAATGTCTTCCTTCCCATAGTAAGTCCACAACTCAGTTGCCCTGGCCAGTCTTGGATGCAGGTGTTTATAGGATAGGACCCTGGAAAGCTTGAGGAATCTCCAGAAGCACCCAATTTCTCTGGCTGCTGTTGCTGCCCAAGCCCCACTGTGTGGCCAGAATCCACCAGGGGTGAGGAGGTCTGTTCTGGTGTGACTGAAGTGCCCATAGGAAGCTGGGGCTCTGCCATCATCACTCAGACCATTTCCACTTCTGTACCATCAGTGGCTATGGGAGGGAGAAAGCAGTGGGAAGGTCCAGGATCTGGCTCACCCTGGCCCTCTCCTTGAGGAGAAAAGCAATTCTACTCCATTAGAGCCTCCAGAGACTCTGATGTTGGACTGGACCACACTGGTAGCCTTGAATTTGGTGCACTTCTTTTTCTCCATTGCAAAGCCCACCCTCATTTTCTAGCCCAGATGTGGGACATCCCTTGGGGAGATGAGAGGAAACAGCTGGCTACATTCTTCTGTGTAGATAAGTCTTTGCGGATAGTTACAAGGTTGACAACCTCCCTTCAGAAATCTTTTCTTGGAGAGCACCTTGTGGTAGAAATGCTCTATGCTTTAGCTTTGTCCTCTGGGGCTAAGGATTTCTGCATCCAAGATAGCTTTTCACAGAGCCTGGGTTGTGGAAGAGGCATTTTTCTCATTGCCTCATCTGGCAACTACTGCCTATTTTCTCGGCCTCCCTTATATGAGTGATACCCTTATCTCCCATGGGTGAGTCCCCTGGTTCACCCAGCTCCTCAGATACACCCAGGACATGTCAGTCCTCAGCTAGACCTCTACATATCACCCAGAGTGAAAGCTGAAACCCTCAGTGTGGTCTAGAAGGCCTTACTTCATCCTCTTCTACTTCTGAGCCCCTCCTCTCCCCCTTACTTGCATTGTCCCAGCCACTTGGCCCCTTGCTCTCCATGCTCCCACCCCAGGGCCTTTGCATGTGCTATTCCTTCTGCAAGGAATGTGGTGGCTGACCAAGGGTGGGTAATGGAAGCTTCTGCCCAGAATGTAGGCAATAAATGGTGTGTCTGCCAATAATTTAAAAACAGTAGCACCAGTTATAAGTTGGTCTGCCTTTTATCATCGCCATGCTGGCAACTCTAAATGATGTCACATAAGGTACTACCCCCCCACCCCTGAAAAAATATCTTCTGCCGATCTAAGTTCTAAACAATTGCTGTGGTTATTGACGAGTTTTAATGATACACATATGTGTTTCAAATCAGCGTGTTTGTATTACTTATCTTCTAATAAATATAAACAAGTTTATATTAACTTTATAGAAGTTAATTGAGAGAACTCCCAGTTAAACCATCACAATCATAGCCATCCTGCCTTGCCTGCCCCCCTCCAAGCACAAGCCCACAAGTCTTCTTTGCAACAGGAATACTGTAACTTTTTGAAATTGTTGGAGCTACATTCAAGAGCGGTCTGTGTTTTCAGTCCCTGTGGTAGTATATATTCTTGGGTTTAAACAGAACATTCCAAAGTAACAATGATAGCCTAATGATTTTTAAAGACCAACTGAATGAGAGTTACTTCATTCTGTCATTCTATGTGTAACCACGTTTATTTCTATTTATTATTATTATTATTTTTTATTATTATTAGTATTTATTATTATTTTATTATTATTATTCCATCAGTCTTGTATAACACCCTGTGCTCATCATATCACATGCCCTCCTTAATGTCCATCACCCAGTTACCCCATCCCCCCACCAACCTCCCCTCCAGCAACCCTCAGTTTGTTTCCTATCATTAAAAGTCTCTTATAGTTTGTCTCCCTCTCTGATTTCATCTTGTTTTATTTTTCCCTCCTTTCCCCTATGATCCTCTGTTTTGTTTCTTGAATTCGACATACGAGTGAGATCATATGATATACAAATCATTGACTTATTTTACTTAGCGTAATGCCTTCTAGGTCCATCCGTGTTTGTCACAAATAGCAGTATTTCTTTACTTTTATGGCTCAGTAATATTCCATTGTATGAACATATCACATCTTCTTTATTTATTCATCCATTGATGGACACTTAGGTTGTTTCCATGTCTTGGCTATTGTAAATGGTGAACATGAGGCTGCAGATATCTTTTTGAGATAAATATTTCATTTTTTTTCAATAAATGTCCAGTAGTAGAATTGCTGGATCACATGGTAGTTCTATTTTTAATTTTTTGAGGAACGTCCATGCTGTTTTCCATAGTAGCTATACTAACTTGCCTTCCCACCAACACTGTACAAGGGGTTCCCTTTTCTCCATATCCTCACCAGCACTTGTTCATTCGTTCGTTTTCTTTCTTTCTTTCTTTCTTTCTTTCTTTCTTTCTTTCTTTCTTTCTTTCTTTCTTTCTTTCTTTCTTTCTTTCTATCTTTTTTTTAACATTTAATTTATTTATTTGACAGAGAGAGACACAGCGAGAGAGGGAACACAAGCTGGGGAGTGGGAGAGGGAGAAGCAGACTTCCTGCTGAGCCTGGAGCCTGATGGGGGGCTCGATTCCAGGACCCTGTGATCATGACCTGAGCCAACGGCAGACGCTCAATGACTGAGCCACCCAGGCGCCTGCACCTGTTATTTCTTGAAGATGAAAATTCTATAGGGAAAGATGGGCATAAGCCAGATAAATCTGTTTTCCAGATGGCTCTATGGTCCTCTGGACATGCTTTGTCTTAGGTCATCATTTTTTTTTTTTTTTTTTAAGATTTTATGTATTTATTTGTCAGAGAGAGAGAGAGAGCACAGCAAGGAAGCTGCAGGGATTGGAGAAGCAGGCTCCTTGTAAGGAGCCTGATGTGGGACCCTGGGATCATGACCCAAGCCAAAGGCAGATGGGTGAGCCACCCACGTGTCCCTTAGGTCATCATTTAAAAACCTTGTAAGGATTTCTTCTTCGATCCTTGTCCTTATGTCATTGAGAATTATTTTGTTCAGTTTAGTCTGCCTGGATTTAGGAGGTTGGGTCTGGCCCTGGTAGGTGATGACTGATAGGTCTTTGGCCAAGTTCCAGAAAAATAGAGTTACAAATGCAACATCCTTTTGGACCATTCAGTTCCATGGCTTCTTTCTCATTTAAAACTATGGCTATTCCAGGTCAAACACTTCCTTCCTGCATGTTTTCTCACTCTAATACCACCAACTTGTACCCTTAGTTCTCTAAGTGGTACGATTTCACCAGTGACAGTTGGAATTGCAGTGGCCACTTAGGGAGATTTTTACATTGAAAAGATTGTTCATTTAGGACAAAAGATTTAGAACAAAGATTGTTCATATCTTAGGACAAAAAGCAAAAAGAAAAAGAAAAGAAAATGAAAAGATCCTCTTGCATATCAAAAAGTTAGTTTTATTTAATGTAGGAAGCACACCACTCTTTCATTTCCATACCTCGGAGATTAATAAGGGCTGGCTTTCTAACTGTATGGCTTGAGAAAATAGTCAAGCCCCAAGTTACTGTCTAAACCAGCTGTAATGTGGTTTCTTTTGTTTTTCTTTTCTTTTTAGAAAGATTTTTATTTATTTTGAGAGGGAGAAGAGTGTGTGTGTGAGCAGGGGCGGGGGGGGAGGGAGTGAATTTCAAGCAGATTCGACACGGAACATTGGAGCCCAACACAGGGCTCGATCCCACAATCCTGAGACCACGACCCTGAGACCACAATCCTGAGACCATGACCTGAGCTGAAACCAAGAGTCAGACACTTAACCGACTGAGCCACTCAGATGCCCCAAGGTTTCTTTTGTTTCTCTACATCTAAACTTTCTTCTCTCCCTTTGCAGAGGAAATATAAGTAGGCTTTTAAAATGACAATTTCATGTTGGTCTAAAAAGAGGTACTTCTCACTCTTTTCGTTCCTCTATCCTTGATTCTCTCTTTTGGGAAATTCTAAAGATTAGCTATTAAAAAAACCCTGCAAAAACCAAAACCCCCAGAACATTCTAAGTTATGTGCACACTAGAAATATCTAACCCCCCAAACAGTAAAAATACCTAAAACAAAGAAAGAAAAAGTTATCAATTGTAGTTTTTGATGTGTGTGTGGACACTCAAAAATTTACTTTCAGAATAGCCTTTGTTGCAAGATAAAAGCTTTAATTCCAAGCTAAAACAGCTTTTTGGCATGACTGAGTCTTTAAAAAGTAGTTTACCATATAAAAATAATGTTAGCACAATATTTTCGTTTGTACAAGACCAAGGTTAAATTTCTCATGAATTAAACTTTCTAAATTTCCTGACTGATTTTATGAGTTAAGTAAGTTACCACTGTTTCCATACCTTGTTTTAAATGAAAGATGATATGTATACAATTTTAACTAAATGATGTTATGATAATGGACTTTTTATTGTGGTAAAATATATATATAACATAAAATTTACCATTTTGGCCATTTTAAAAAAATATTTATTTATTTTAGAGAGAGACAAAGAGGGGAGAGGCAGAGGAGAGAGAGAATCCTAAGCAGACTCTGCACTGAGTTCAGAACCCAAAGTGGGGCTTGATGCCATGACCCCGAGACCACGACCTGAGCTGAAATCAAGAGTTGGATGCTTAACTGACTGAGACACCCAGGTGCCCTGATGTTTTTATTTGTTTATTTTTTAAACAAACTTTATTTTTAAAGAATAGGTTCACAGCAAATTGAGTATAAAGTGCACAGAGTTACTATAAAACTTCTGCCCCCACACATGCATAGTTTCACCCATTTTCAATCTCGTACACCAAGGTGGTGCATTTATTATAATTAATGAACCTACGCTCACACATCATTATTGCCCAAAGTCCATAATTTGCATTAGGGTTTGCTCTTGGTATTGTACATTCTGTGGATTTCGATAAATGTAGAATGATATGTGTCGATGATTATAGTATTATACAGAACAGTTTCACTACCCTAAGGATCTTCCATGTTCTGCTTGTTCATCCCTTCTTCCCTCCCAATCCCTGACAACCACTGATCTTTTTACTGTCTCCATAATTTTGCCTTTTCCAGAGTTTCATATAATTGGAATCATATAATATGTAGCTTTTTCAGATTGGCTTCTTTCACTTAGCAATATTCATTTAAGGTTCTTCCATGTCTTTCTGTGGTTTTGAGCTCATTTCTTTTAAGCACTGAATAATATTCCATTGTCTGGATATACCACAGTTTATCGATCCGTTTACCTAGTAAAGGACATCTTGGTTGCTTCCAAGTATTGTAATTTTGAATCAAGCTACTATATACATCAGTGTGCCTATTTTTGTGTGGATGTAAGTTTTTTTTTTTTTTTTTTAAAGATTTTATTATTAATTTGTCAGAGAGACAGAGAGAGAGCACACAAGCAAGGGGAGCGGCAGGCAGAGGGAGAAGCGGGCTCCTCGCTGAGCAAGGAGCCTGACCCGGGACTCAGGACTCGATCCCAGGACCCCGGAATCATGACCTCAGCAGAAGGCAGGAGCTTAATCGACTGAGCCACCCAGGTGTTCCTGGATTGTTAGTTTTCTTACTGCTGAGTTTTTTTTTTTTTTTTTTTTTAAGATTTTATTTATTTATTTGACAGAGAGAAAGAGATCACAGGCAGAGAGGCAGGCAGAGGGGGAAGCAGGCTCCCTGCTGAGCACAGAGCCAGATGTGGGGCTCGATTCCAGGACCCCGAGATAATGACCAGAGCCGAAGGCAGAGGCTTAACCCACTGAGCCACCCAGGCGCCCAAGGTTTTAAATTTTAATGAAAATTAAATTATTATCAATGATTTATTTCAAAGATCATGAGTCTGGTATTGTCTTTAATAAGTCGTTGCCATATCCAAGGTCATCTAGATTTTCTCCAGTTATCTTCAAGAAGTTTTATAGCTTTGCATTCTACATTTAGGTCTGTGACCCATTTTGAATTAATTTTAGTGAAGGGTGTAAGGCCTGGGTTAGTTTCTTTTTTTTTTTTTTTTTTTTGCATATGGATGTCCAGTTGTTCCAGCACCATTTGTTGAAAAGAATATCTTTCCTCCATTGTATTGTCTTTGCTCCTTTGTCAAAGAGCAGTTGATGGTATTTATGTGGGTCTATTTCTGAGCTCTCCATTCCATTCTATTGATATATTTGTCTATTCTTTCAGCAATACCTCACTGTCTGGATGACTATAGCTTCATAGTAAAGTTGGTTAGGGTCAGTCTTCCAACCTTGTTCTTTTCCTTCATATTGTGTTGGCTATTCTGGCCAGCTCTTTTGCTCTTCCATAGAAACTTTAGAATCAGTTGTTGATATCCACCAAATAATTTGCTGGGATTTTGATTGGGATTGCGTTGAATCTATAGATCAAGTTAGGATGAACAGATGTCTTGACAATATTGAATCTTCTTACCCATGAACATGGAATATCTGTCCATTTATTTAAGCTCTTGGATTTTTTCATTAAAGTTTTGTAGATATCCTTTTATAAATCTTGTATATATTGGGGTACTTGGCTGGCTCAGTTGATAGAGCATGCAACTCTTGATCTTGGGGTTGTAAGTTTGAGCTTTATGTTGGGTTTAGAGATTACTTAAAAATAAAATCTTGAAAAAATCCTGTATATATTTTGTTAGATTTATGCCTAAGTATTTCATTTTTGGGGGTGCTAATGTAAATTATGCTATATTTTTAATTTCAAATTCCACTTTTCACTGCTGGTATATAGGAAAGTGATTGACTTTTGTATATCCACCTTTTATCCTATAGACTTCTTATAATCATTCATTAGTTCCAAGAGTTGTTTGTTGATTCTTTTGGATTTACTACACAGACTCTATCAAAGTTCATTTGATTGAACAAAGTTTTATTTCTTCCTTTTCAGTCTACGTATTTTAATTTCCTTTACTTAGGGTGCCTGGGTGGCTCAGTCATTAAGCATTCAGAGTTCACAGGTGCTGCACATCTGGCAGCAATATGATGGGTAGAGAGGTACTTCTATGCAGTAGGCTGAGCATCCCCAGCTGATGCAGACAGCAGGGCATGGAAAGGAGAGCAGGAACTTTTTCTATATAAACCAAGTACTGATGAAAATTAGGATCAGGCTCAGCTTGGCATGTCTTCTGGTTATTAGATGATGCAGTGAAGGTGGGCACCCAGGGATTCTCGTTCAACATTCTCCTGGGGTTTCCTTCACTTTCCTCCATGTTGGATCTTTTGGTTCCATCAACCCATTTCTTCCTCTTTCTTGTTTATATTGTGTTTGGGTGAAGAACATCTCTCAGTAACCTTTCAAGAAAAGGTGTTTGGGAGGTCCATTTTTTTAGACTTTGCATGCCTGAAAACATCTGTATTCAACCTTCCCACTCAATGGATACTTTGTCTTGGATATGGAATTCTAGGATTGAAATTACTTTCTTTCAATATTTTGAAATGATTACTCCCTTGTCTTCTTATCTCCATTGTGGTCGTTGATAAATTTAAAGCCATTCTGACCTTGGTCTTTTTGTGTGTGTGACTTGTTTTTTCCTCTCTCTCTTCAGGTTTTAGAATTTTCCATTTGTCCCCAGTGTTCTGAAACTTTGTAGTAACTTTCTCTGTTGTGTGCGTATAGATTTTTGAAGGGTTCTTCCAACCTTCCAAGATCTTTAGTTCTGGCAACATTCCTTCAATTACTATTATTTGTTGTGATTGTTGATTATTTCCTCCCTTCCATTTTCTCATTTGGATGTTTGAGGAGAGTTGCTCTAACTTTTATCTTTTTTCCTCTTTTTTTTCCTCTATCCCTTTTTCTTTGCTCTACTTTCTGGGAGATTTTCTCAAATTATCTTGCAACTTTTACATGGCGTTTTTCTTTGTTTTAATTTTTATTTAATTCAATTTAGTTAACATATATACATTACATCTTTCCATTTATGCTTTCAGGTTTTATTTACTTATTAATTAATGATTTATTTATTTGAGGGAGAGAAGGGCAAAGGGAGAGGGAGAGGATCTCCAGCAGACTCCCCAGTGAGCGCAAAGCCAGATGCAGGGCTCAATCCCAGGACCCTGAGACCATGACCTGAGCCGAAACCAAGAGTCAGACACTTAATGGACTGAGCCACCCAGGCTCCCCTATGCTTTCAGGTTTTAAATTCCCTCAGGAAAACTGGGTGGCTCAGTTGGTTAAGCATCTGTGTTTGGCTCGGATATCTAAAGATATGTATCTTTAGGTATATAAAGATATATATATATATACACATACATCTTATATATAGATATTTACATACTATATATAAAATACATGTATCTTTAATATATATCTTAACTTATATCTTATATATATCTTAAATATATCTTCAAAGATATGTAATATATTAATAATATACTCAATAGATAATATATTAATGTATTTATATACATTTAATATTTAATATAGCTTAATATATTTAATATTTAATATAGCTTAATATATATAAATATATATTTAAATATCAATGATAGCTTTAAAACCTCACTCAATTTTAAAGTTTACATACAGTAGTATTCACTCATTGGGTGTTCAATTTGAAGAGTTTTAACACATGCATAAAATGTTCTTTCCCTGCATGGTGTCTATTTCCTCCAGGTTAGTTTTTTTCTCTTTTGTTTAAATGTGTTAGACATTTTTCTCAGATGTCTGGGAACTCCTGGTTCCCTGTTCATGATTAAAACTGGGGACTAAGAAAACATAATGGAAGCTTCACAGCGGGTGATGACGTGGGCCATTTGCTGGGGGTCAGAATCTCCAGGAAAGAGCCCTCCAATCTCCTGCCTAGAGGGAGGGGTGTGGCCGCCACCTCCTGGGCCCCCAAGGTGGGATTGGGGAAGTAGGGGGCATCTTTGCAGTCAGCATTTGAATGCATCCAGTTACTTAGCCGCCTGTTTTTGGTATGCTACCCTGTCTTATTCCCTTAGGTATATCTCTATTACCTATTAGCTTAGACTAGTATCTATTTACTCTCCTGCTGGGAAAGATGAGAAAGTCAGCACTCTTCCACTCTTCCACCACTTCTGAAGCCAGTTTCTTTAATTGTTTCTAAGTTTATGTTCTGAGCCACAAATGTTGCAGTTATCTTTGCCTCCGTGGCACACCTAAAGGCATTCAGTACACCACTGACTTGTTGCTGGTGTAATCGCTAGTTTTTCTGTTCATCTTTGGCCGAAAATCATCTTCTAGGATAGTGCTTCTCCAGCTTTTATGTTCATAAGATTCACCTTGGGATCATGTCAAACTGCTGATTCTTGTTCAGCAGGTCTGGGATGGGGCTCAAAGTCTGCAAGTCTGACTGGCATCTCCCAGGCAAGGCTGATGCTACAGATGACAGTGCAAGTAGTGAGATTCTAGCAGTTTCTTCATGAGTTCTGAAACTTTGAAAACATTTCTCTGTTGCCTTGATACTGGTGGGAAATTTGGGCATGAAGTTGGGTCATGTTTTTTTTTTTCCTCCATGACTTTGTAGACATTGCTGCACTATCTGCTGATATTGAAAGTTGGTTCGAGTTTCTGAAGGTAGCCTCATCTACCCCTTGCAGGTGGCTCGATTTTTGTATGCTTTTTGGCTTGGATGCCATGAGATTCTTGCTTTATCTTTGAAATTCAGTGTCTTTGCAGGCAACGTCGCAGCGCTGACTGATGTGTGAGAGCTGCTTTCTGGGATATGGTGTAGTGCCCTTTTGAATGTGTGGATTCAAAGTTTCTTCTGTTTGGTAAGAGTTACCTGATTTTTCTGTTGTTTTCACCTGAGTCATTTTTTAAAAACTAAGACATAATTCACATCCTATTATTATAGTATATTTATCCTTTTAAAATATACAATTCAGTGGTTTTTAGCACATTTGCAAGATTGTGCAACCATTACTACTATCTACCTCCAGAACATTTTCATTACCCCCAAAGGCAACCCCATACTGATTAGGGGACATTCTCCATTGCTTTCCTCTTCCAACCAAGGACAGTTTACTAGCCTGCTTCTGTCTCTATGGATTTGTCTATTCTGGACAGTTCACAGAATTGGGATCATACAACATGTGACATTTGTGTCTCTCTCCTTTTACCTAGCATAATGTTTACAAGGTTCACCCATGTCATAGCATGTATCAGAATTTCATTCCTTCCTGTGGCTGAATAATATTCTATTGTATGGAGAGACCACATTTTGTTTTTCTATTCATTAGCCGATAGACACTGAGTTGCTTCTATTACCTGCTATTTTAAAATCATTTTTGAGCATTTCTCTCTTTCTTTTGCTCCTCTTCTTCAGAATTCCAACTATGTGTCTAGTAGACCCCTTTTTGTCTAATCTTTTTTCTTATTCGATCTTTTTCAATTCATCTTTCTTAATTTTTTCAGTCCTCTCCTTTCTGTCCCTGCTTGTTATCCTCATTGCCTCTCCAATCTCCTCCTGGCCTCACATGTAGCCTTTATTTCAGTGACAGTCAAATTGTCCTCTTTCTCCTTCTCCTGAGCTCTGCTAGAAAAATTTGTTTCCATTGCTTTGTGCTATCCTATCATTTCTTCACTGTGCACTTATATTTCGGCTTTGAGATCTTGCATAATGGAAGTGATACACTTAATATACTCTGTGAGTTCTTGGGGAAAATCTTTGTTCAAGATACTTATCTTTACAGTAAAATATTTTTGAGAGATGTTCTTCACTTGCTGCTTTATTTATCTTCTATCTTCCTCCCTGCCCCCTCCCCCCACTACAGATTCTTTGCCTATTCATTTTGTGGTCAAATTCTTCTCAGATTAGCTGTTTTCGCAAGAATGGTATCGGGGAGAAGTCAGGGTATTTGCACTATCTCATGGGGAATCCTAATAAGAAGGTGCTTGTGCCTAAGGCTGCTAACCTCTCCTTTGCTGAGCTGATCAAGAGCAGGAGCTTTGGGGCTGTGACTTCCCCTAGATCCCTTTCTGCTTCCCGTGTTAGCTAAGGCAGTGGTTTGCCAGGTGCCCTATGCGGCCTCTTACCTCTCTGAGCATCGTGTCTCCTTCCACTCTACTGTACCAAATGTGCTTGTTTTCTTGGCCCCAAACCTGCCCTGCCTCAGAGGTCTCCCTGGATAGTTTGGTGTTGTCTGCCCTTGGCAGTCTTTCTCATTGATTTTAGAGTTTGGAGTTAGAGATTTTCCTTCATTTCGTCAAAGATGGGGAGTTGCTGTTTCTCATTTTCTATGCTGCTTTTCATGGATTTGGGGTTTGGGGAAGAGGCAGACAGGAAGTCGTGAAGAGTCATTTCTTATATGTGCTTCTTTTTTTTTTTTTTTAAGATTTTATTTATTCATTTGACAGAGAGAGAGAGAGAGAGATCACAAATAGGCAGAGAGGCAGGCAGAGGGAGAGGGGGAAGCACTGAGCTGAGAGCCCAATGCAGGGCCTGAAGGCAGAGGCTTTAACCCATTGAGCCACCCAGGCGCCCCTCTTATATGTACTTCTTGATACAAGAACTACCAAAAGCAAGCGCTTAAGAAGTGCTGAAGATTTGGAGCTACCAGCCCCTTCCTGATTATAAAATGGAGGCAAAATCGAATACATGTAAAGTCATGTATTTAGCTCAAAATCTTTACAGGGGTACTCCTCCTCTACATACGCTAGTTTATGACAATAAAAATATATGATATGCTCCAATGCCTTTACAACCAAATTTCAAATGTGTTATATAGTTCATATTTTAAATCAAGCCATGCCAAACATTGCTTCTGAATTTGGAGACAGTCCAGCCATCTCCATAATGTGGTAGCAAATAGTTGTCTTGTAGGAAGGCAGAAATATGACTTCATACAAAGGAGCAATGGGTGTAAAACGCTCGGCAAACTGTTGCTCCCTTTGAAATCAACATTGGGTTTTTCTCTCTGCCTCATCTTCTCAGATCAAATCATATCAGGAACCTATCCAGGTTGGACCCCTTTGGGGAAACGGAGCTCTCCATCAGGACTGGGTCCTTAGGATGGTAACTGGGCATCTCTTACCAGCTGCTGTGTTGGGCCCTTCCAGGGTCTGTGTCTACTTGGGTGTGGTTTGGGCCTCTCTCTTTCTGGAGCATTATGACCTGGAAGGGCCTACAGCTCTTTATGAGGCTGCTAGCGGCTCGTAATTCCCTGAAGTCACCATCACCCAGGCCTCTCGGCCTTGCTGTTTTCCAGCTCAGCCTTTAAAGCCAGTTCTCCAGATCATCTGGCCTCTGTCCCCACTGTTCCTAGTGTTCACCACCTCTCCCTACAGGATACTGCTGTGCTTCTGGCAAACTTCACAGCCTCCGCCTGGCTTAACTGAAACCTGGCTCCCTCCCTGATTGACCCCTCATTCTCCCTTGCCTGAGCCTCTCCGTGCTGTTAAAAACAAATAGCAGGACTCAACGGAGTCACTAAGCCCCACCTTAGCAAACCAAGACTTAAGATCCAACCTAATTGCAGTTTTAGTCCCTTCCAGGAATGTAATCTAAACTGGGAAGTACTAGTGCGTTAATCCTAAAGGAAGGTGACCTTGCCTGAAAACAATCCACTCATTTTCCTCTTCTGCCTGTAAGAACCTTCCATTTTGTGTAGCTCCTTGGAGCTCCTTTCTATCTGTTGGATGAAATGCTGCCCTATTCATGAACTGTTGAATAAAGCCAATTAGATCTTCTGATTTACTCAGCTGAATTTTTAAAAACAGTGCCTTAGCTGAGATTGGAGTGTCTCCACGCTGCAGCTGCCACCTCCCCGCAATTCTGTCCTGCATTCCCTTTGAAATCCTCACTGTTTGGGCTCATTACACTCCCCTATATTCCTTGCCACTACCCTGGCAGCTCTGGGGCTGTGGCTCTTGGCTTCTCCTGTAGGCCTGAGAGATTTCCAGGGCCCACTCTACTGTGAAGGGTTATCACTAGGCTTCCCCTGGATGCCCACAGCACATCAGTCACACACACACACACACACACACACACACACACACACACACACACACACCCCCGCATATGTCCCTGACGCCTGGGCCTGGGCGTAGTTGTGTTTATGTGAGTGTCTCTCCCAGTCCACTGGAAGCTCCTCTCTTAAACGAGAGTCTTACTCATGGGTGTCCCGTTGTCAAAGTTAGAGTCAAGCCCTTGATCAGCCCTAGGTCTGTTTTAAGAATAAACAAAAGACTGGAAGGAAGGAAGGCAGAGAAATAGTCTCTGCTCTCCTCTGCAGTCTGTCCTGCTCCCGCCCCCACCTGGAAGCCTTTCTCCATCTGCCAGCCCCACAGGACACTTCCTTCCTTCTCCTTCTTCTCTCTATAGCCCTTGTCCTCCAGGACAAGTCCTCCTGGCCCTGCTTCCTGTTCTCACACCTTCCTTCTGTTTAGGTTAGGAGAGGCAGCTGGAGGCCTGAGCGGCCTGTGGCCAGTAGAGGGCAGGCATCTTCCCATTTGTGTGAATTGCC
Source organism: Potos flavus (assembly GCA_028534135.1). Taxonomy (NCBI): domain Eukaryota; kingdom Metazoa; phylum Chordata; class Mammalia; order Carnivora; family Procyonidae; genus Potos; species Potos flavus. The sequence continues at coordinate 75,610,312 of CM052895.1, read as the reverse complement.
TGTCTCTCCCAGTGCCTGCGACAGGTTAGGGAGGCACAGGTTAGATTAAATAAGGGTGTGTTGGTGCTGAGCCCTCGGCTATCCTCGTGTCTGCAGCTGGTGCCTTGCTCAGCAGCCTCTGCAGGGAAGGATTTGACCACTGACTCATGGGCACCTACTCTCCTGAGGAAGCCTTAGGTAGGACAGGGAAGGGATGAGGCTCTGGAGAAGATGCGGTGACTTGACCCTCCACTGGTGAGAGACTCTGGGGACTTATGGAGAGGGAGGCCAAGCAGTGGTGTGGGAAGGGCTGGAGAGGGAGAGTTGGGAGGCCCAGGTTGGTGGTCCCCTCTGTGCAGGTGCTCATTGCTGCCTGCTGTCCACTTTTCTGTTCCCAAGTGTCACAGAGGGAACAGACTGCCTAGGAACTTTCCTGGAACTGGAAAAGAGTGGGTGGTGGGTCAAAGTTGTGTTTGGCCAGATTGGATTCTTCCACCCATTTATGACTTTTTTTTTTTAAAAGATTTTATTTATTTCTTTAAGAGAGAGCAAGAGTGAGAGAAATTGCAGAGGGAGAGGAAGAAGCAGACTCCCCACCGAGCAGGGGGACTGATGTGCACCTTGATCCCAGGACCCCAAGATCACGACCTGAGCTGAAGGCAGATGCTCAACCGACTGAGCCACCCAGGTGCCCCCCATTTATTACTTTTAAATTATTATGATGGGCGCCTGGATGCTCAATCAGTTGAGTGCCCAATTCTTGGTTTCAGCTCAGGTCATGATCTCGGGGCTGTGGGATCAAGCCCCGAGTTGGGCTCTGAGCTGATCATGGAGCCTGCTTGGGATTCTGTCTCTCCCTCTGCCCCTCCACCTTGCACCCCCACTTGTGCTCTATCTCTCTCACTCTAAAAAATAAAAATAAAAAATAAATTATTATAAAAATCTGCAAACATAAACAAGTACAGACATTTAACAGTGGACTCACATATACTCATTTTATTTTTAAGATTTATTTATTTTAGAGATAGAGCGTGTGACCAGGCGGAGGGGCAGAGGGAGAGGGAGAGAGAGAATCCTCAAGGAGACTCCCCACTAAGCACAGAACTTGAGGAGGGGCTCAATCCCAGGACCCTAAGATCATGACCTGAGCCAAAGTCAGTAGTTGGCTGTTCAACTGACTGAGCCCCCCAGGTGTTCCTATACTCATTTTTTAGATTAAATAATTACCAAGATTGTGCCATATTTGATTTGTCACTTTTTCTTTGTGTCTTAAGGCAATCACAGACATTTTGCCATTTCACCTTTAAATGCTTTGGTATATACATCTTTAAAAAATAAGACTATTTCTTTTATAACCATAATGCCATTATTACACTTAAATTAACATTGGTTCTTTCGTATCAACTAATATCAGTTCACAGATGAATTTTTTAAATGTATCTTTATGATTGTTTTGCATGGAATGCCCGAGATTTGGATGTGATGATAACTCTTTAAGCCTGTGTTTTTTTTTGTTTTTTTTTTTGTTTTTTTTTTAAGATTTTATCTATTTATTTGAAAGAGAGAGAGAGGGAGAGAGCACAAGTGGTGGGGTAGAAGCAGAGGGAGAGGGAGATGCAGACGCCCTGCTGATCCGGGCTCTACCCCAGGACCATGAGATCATGACCTGAGCCAAAGGCAGATGCTTAACCGATTGAGCCACTCAGGCACCTCTCCTAAGTCTGTTTGAATGGAAAGCAGTCTCCCTTTTATTCTGGTCAATGACCTGGGTCAATGACTGGTCATCCTGTAGAATGGCTCTCGATCTGTCTGTAGAGTAGACAATGTTGCTGCTCTGCCCAGCGCCCCTTACTGGCACATCCAATCCCTGGCTGCAGTGAATGTTGGCTGCTAAGGGCTCACAACTGCCCCCTATTCAGAATTGCTTCTAGAGAATTGCTTCTGGAGAATTGCTCTTGGCTAACCTGAGTTCACCTTCTTCACCATGGCCGGCAGCCAGTGAGACTGATACAGGGGTACTGAAGCTTGGGGCCGGGGTGGGGAGCAGGGACAATCCCGTGGTGGTGGTCATGCTCTAGAGCTTTGGCAGGGGCAGGGGGCATTAGAAGGAGCCTAGGCTTCAGCTGAAAACACTCATATTCTTAGCTTCTTCCCCTATCCTACTCTATCTCCTTCACTTCCTTGCAGTTTTCTTTTGAGAGTCCTTGCATAAGATTCCTGGTATCGAACTGTGCTTTTTAGAAGACCCAAACAGATAGTTTATTTGCCTTCTTAGAGTCATTTAACTTATACCTTGATTTCCTGAATACCTGTAATGTCATCATTGCCTGACTTAATTATTTTTTCTTGTGTAGTATATAATGAGATATTGTTAACTCTAGTCACCATACTGTACATTAGATCCACAGGACTTAGTCTTATTATAACTGAAAGTTTGTACTCTTTGACCTACCTCTCCCCATTTCCCCCACCCCAACCCACCAATCCCTGGCAACAACCAGTCTACTCCGTTTCAGTGAGTTTGGTTTTTAAGGTTAGTTTGCTGTAGTCCCACTTATGAGTTTTGGTTTCGTTGCTTGTGCTTTTGGTATCCTATCAGAAAAATTGTTGCCAAGCCCATTATTAAGGAGTTTTTCTCCTATGTTTTCGTCTAGGAGTTTTACAGTTTCAGGTCTTGCGTTTAAGTCTTTAATCCATTTTGAGTTAACTTTCAAGTGGTGTAAGATAGGGGTCTAATTTTATTCTTCTGCATGTGATTATCCATTTTTCCCAACACCATTTATTGAAGAGATTATATTTTTTCCATTGAATATTCCTGGGACTCTTGTCAAATATTAGTTGACCATAAATGTGAGGGTTTATTTCTCAATTATATTCTATTGGTCTAGGTGTCTATGCCAGTACCATATTGTTTTGATTACCATAGCTTTGTAGTATAGTTTGAAATCAGGTGGTGTAATACCTCCAGCTTTGTTCTTTCTTTCTTTATTTGTTCTTTTATTTATCTATTTTAGAGAGAGAGAGAGAGTGTGTGTGCACAAGTCGGGGGAGAGGCAGAGTGAGAGACTCCAAGCAGACTCCCCGAGGAGTGGAGTCCAATGTGGGGCTTGATCTCAAGACCCATGAGATCATGACCAGAGCTGAAACCAAGAGCTGGACACATAACCAATTGAGCCACCCAGGCCCCCGTGTTTTTCTTCCTTAGGATTGCTTTGGTTATTTGGGGTCTTTTGTTTCTATGGTTTCTATGAATTTTAGTATTTGTTTTTGTGTTTCTGTGAAAAATGCCATTAGAATTTTGATAGATATTATATTAAGTCTATAGGTGGCTTTGAATAGTATGGAAATTTTAACAAGATTAATTATTCCAGTCCATGGGACACTTGGGACACATTCCCATTTATTTGTGTCTTCTTCAATTTCTTTCATCAAAGTCTTGCAGTTTTCAGTGTACAGAGTGGATTTTTCATCTCCTTGGTTAAATTTATTTCTGAGTATTTTATTGTTTTTGATATTATTGTGAATGGAGTCATTGTCTTTATTTTTCTAGGTATTTTAATGATTTTGATGTTAGCATGTAGAAATGCAACTGAGGGGCACCTGGGTGCCTCAGTCGGTTAAGTGCCCGACTTTGGCTCAGGTCATGATCTTGGGGTCCTGGGATTGGGCCTCATGTTTGTCCACCTACTCATGCTCTCTCTCAAATAAATAGATGAAATCTTGAAAAAAAAAAAAGAAATGCAACTGATTTCCATATGCTGATTTTATATCCTGTGACTTTATTGAATTTGTTGATTAGTTCTTTTTTTAATTTTTTTTAATTTTTTAATTTTTTAAAAAGATTTTATTTATTTATTTGACAGAGAGAGAGAGAGATCACAAGTAGGCAGAGAGGCAGGCAGAGAGAGAGGGGGAAGCAGGCTCCCCACTGAGTAGAGAGCCCAACTCAGGGCTCGATCCCAGGACCCTGAGATCATGACCTGAGCCAAAGGCAGAGGCTTTAACCCATTGAGCCACCCAGGTGCCCCAGTTCTTTTTTTTTCTTTTTTTAAGATTTATTTATTTGAGTGAGAGAGAGAGAGGGAGAGAGAAAGTCTCAAATAGACTCCCTGCTGTGCACAGAGACCCACGTGGGTCTCCAGCCTACAATCCTTAGATGATGATCTGAGCCAAAATCAAGAGTCAGATGCTTAACTAACCGAGCCACCCAGGCATCCTGAATTTGTTCATTAGTTCTAACGGTTTTTTGGTGGAGTCTTTAGGATTTCTTTATATATAACATCTATAATATAAATAATATATAGCATATATGTAACATCTACAAAGACAATTTTACTTCTATCCAATTTGTATGTCTTTTTTTTTTCTTGCCTAATTGCTCTGGCTAAGACTTCCAGCACTATGTTGACTAGGAGCTGTGAGAGGAGGCACCCTTGTTTTGGTCCTGGTTTAGAGGAAAAGCTTTCAACCTTTCACCATTAAATATGATGATAGTTGTTGGCTTGTCATATATGGTCTTTATTATGATGAAATATGTTCCTTCCATACCCAATTTATTGAGAGTTTTTATCATGAAAGGATATTATATTTTGTCAAATGCTTTTTCTACATCTACTGAGGTGATAATAGGATTCTTATCTTTCGTTCTATTAATGTGATAAATCAAATTTACTGGTTTGCATCTGTTGAATCATCCTTACATCCTAGGTATAAATCCCACTTGATCATGGTATATGATCCTGTTAATGTGCTGTAGAATTTGATGTGCTAATATTTTATTGAGAATTTTGCATTTATATTCATCAAGGATATTGGTATGTTGTTTCTTTTCTTTAGTGTCCCAATTTTGTTTTGGTATCAGGGTAATGCTGACCTGTTAAAATGAATTTGGAAGTGAGTGTTCCTTCCTCTTTAATTTTTTGGATGTTCAAGAAGTATTGGCATTAATTATTCTTTAAATGTTTGGTAGAATACTCCTGGGAGAAGTCTGGTCCTGGGCTTTCTTTGTTGGAAATTTTTAATTACTGATTCAATCTCCTTACTCATTATTGGTCTGTTCAGATTTTCTATTTTTTTCATAATTCAGTCTTTTTTTTTTTTTCATAATTCAGTCTTAGTAAGTTGTATGTTTCTAGAAATTTATCCACTTCTTCTATAGTTCAAATCCAATGTTTTCTTATTTATTTTCTGTCTGAATTAGCTATCTTTTGTTGAAAGAAATATTGTGTATTTCTCCTTTCAGATCAGTTAGCATTTGCCTAATATATTTAACTGCTCTGAGGTTGGGTACATAAATATTTGCAATTGTTTTATGTTCCTGAGGAATTGATCCTTTTATCATTATATAATGACCTTCTTTGTTTCTTGTTACAATTTTTGGCTTAAGTCTATTTTGTTTGGTATAAATATAGTATCCTGCTCTCTTTTGGTTTCTACTTACATCGTGTGTCTTTTTCTATTCCTTCACCTTGAACCTATGTGTGTCCTGAAGCTGAAGTGAATTTCTTGTAGACAGGATATAATTGGATCTTGTTTTGTTTTTGTTTGTTTGTTTTTAATTTACTTATTTGACAGAGAGAGAGAGAGAAAGAGAGAGAGAGAGAGAGAGCACAAGCAGGGGGAGTGGCAGGCAGAGGGAGAAGCAGGATCCCCACTGAGCAGGGAGCCTGTTGCAGGGCTTGATACTAGGACCCTGAGATCATGACCTGAGCCAAAGGTAGACGCTTAACTGACTGAGCCACCCACGGGCCTCTGTTTTTTTTTTTTTTTTTCCCCTTAAATCCATCCAGCCATTCTTTGCCTTTTTTTTTTTTTTTAAATGCACTCCCGTGTTTATTTTACCATTCACAATAGCCAGGATTCATGCGAATAACCCAAGTGCCCATCAACAGATAAATGGACAAAGAAGTTGTGGCGCGCGTGTGTGTGTGTGTGTGTGTATGGCATTATACCAAGTGAGGTAAATCAGACCATGAAAGACAAATACTGTATGATATCACCTACATGTGGAATCCAAAAGATCCAAACTTATAAAGACCAAGAGTAAAATAGCGGTTACCATGGGCTGGGGTGTGGGAAAACATGAGAGACTGCTTAAAGGTCCAAATCTACAAACAGTAGGCAGGAGAAGTCCTGGAAATCCAATGCACAGTGTATGGACAATAACATTGTATTATATTAATCAAAATTGATAAGAGACTAGACCTTGGTTGTTGCCACCACAAAAAAGAAATGACAATTATGTGATATGATAGAGGTGCCAATTATCACCACAATGATAATCATATTACAATACGTAAATGCATCAAATCAACATGTCGTGCACTTCAAACTCACATAATGTTTTATGTCAAACATAATTCAATAAAAAAAGAAAGCTGATTTCCACCCAAGTTTCAGAAGTGTCTTTGTCCCAGCATCACCAGAACTAGGCAAGTAGTATATCCCAAACCTCAACCAACCCAAAGAATGTGGGTAAATTGCCATAAATCTCACCCCTGGGGATGCAGTGGAAGACACCTTTGGAATGGAAGGAGGGAAGGAGTCTGACCACAAGAAGAGTGAGTACAGTCTTGCTCCTAACAGCATAATGGTAATTTAATGCCTTTATCTTCCCAGACAAAGGTGAAGTATGTTTAACTTGAAGAGTCTCTTGCCAAGAGGGGCACCTGGGTGGCTCAGTGGGTTAAAGCCTCTGCCTTTGGCTCAGGTCATGATCTCAGAGTCCTGGGATCGAGCCCCGCATTGGGCTTTCTGATCAGCAGGGAGCCTGGTTCTCCCTTTCTCTCTGCCTGCCTCTCTGCCTACTTGTGATCTCTCAATCTCTCTCTCTGTCAAATAAATAAATAAAATCTTAAAAAAAAAAAAAGTCTCTTGCCAAGAGGGTAGGTGTAAAAAGTGAGGCCCACCCATGCGGTCCTACTACTAATCCAGAGTGGCCCTCTGGCCCTGCCGTGAGGATCATCTTGTTCCTCTGAGTCCTGGTGGTGGTTCTGTTAATGGTTCCTGGCTTAGGCAGCCCCAGACCTGGCTTAGGCAGCCCCAGACCTCTCCAGCACCTTGGAGCACATCCTGGATAAGCTGAAAGAGTTTGGAAACAAGGGCAGGGCAGCCACTAAAAGCATCAAACAGAGTGACATTGGTGATGTTGATCAGCTTTCACTGACGGGTCAAAGTCTTGTCTTTCATGAAGGTGATGTAGCCTCAAACATACCCAGCTATCACATATGCAAACGTATGGAGCTCGTAGTTAATGAAGTGGGGACATAGGTAGACTACATTTCAAGCTTCCATGGCTGCCAGGTAGCCCAGGGTCATTTTGGTAGTGGCTGTTGATGATGTTTTCTGAAGGAGAATCTTGTTTTCGATGATAACAATGGTGGATTTGATTCCCAGCCACTTCCTTCTCTTCCCACAGAAGGTCCTGGGGAAACCCACCTGCTGTCAGTGTAGACATGGAGTCAAGTCCACTATATGCCTTTTAATTAGCGTTTATGATGCAGTTAATAGAATCCGTGTTTTTTTAATGCCCTGCAGGAGTCCTATTTGCTGCTCTCCCAGCCCCAGTCATGCAGCTCCTGAGTCAGTACCCTGGATGGGGTGAGAGAGAAAGGAGCCTCTTTGGCAGAGTCCTGCACAGCTAGGGAAGCCAGGTGCTCACTCACATGCTCTCACTCTCCCCGCCGCCTTCCCCTCCCTCCCCTGCCCCGCTGGAGAAATAATGGGCTGAGAAGGTGATTTCTTGGCACTGAGATGTGCAGCTTAGCGGACAGGTAATATGGGCAAAGTCAAACTCTTCCTCTTACCTTCTTTGATGGGTCCAAACACACACACTCACACATGCATATACACACGCATATACCTTGTGCTGCAACTATGTGCTGGAATTTCTCTGGAAACCTGGTCTTATACAAAGGCTCTCTTCTATAAGAGCGATTGTCTAAGACAGTGATCCCCAGGAGCTCCTGGACCATGGCTGGTGGGGGCTAGATCTGGTTCATGGGCCAGTGCAGTCTCACAGGTGGGACTGAGGTCTATAACTGGATACATGGGTGTGTGAGACTTCTCTTGGGTCCCTTGCATATGGTGCTGGACCCC
>CM052895.1:75571596-75602136 GCA_028534135.1 Potos flavus | reverse complement strand
TGACCTTAGCCGAAATCAAGAGTTGGATCCTTAATCGACTGAGCCACCCAGGCACCCCTAGACTGGTGGAGTTATTTCTTTACAGCAGACCCTGTGGCTGAAACTGGAGTCACTTAGGGAGACAGATAGATCCAGTAATAGGAAAGAAGGAGAAACTCACCTGCAGGGCAGCTCACCTGTTTGCACCTAAGTCTTCTCTACCCTACTCTGGGTAGGGCCAAGGCTCTTCAGGGCCTGGCATGGGAATGGGCTGGGGGAAGATCCCGCCTCTAGATAATTCTGCCTTTTTTTTCCCTGGGCCAATCATAGCCTCCCGTCTCACCCCAGGTCAGAGTGGAATTTGGGGATTCCTGGAGGATGGGTAGTGGGAATATGTGAAGCTGCTTATGTGGCTGATGATAAGAGAAAGTAGGCATAGGACCTACATTCAGCTAACAACCCAGCTGTGGCAGGGACTCTGGCTGGAGCAAGGAACCCAGAGTCCAGGACCAGGGTGTGCCCATTGTTGGTGGGGCAGGCAAGGGCCACAGTAGGAGTGGGGAAAAATGGTGGAACCATGTGCTATGAGTCTTAAAGGAAAAAGACTTTTACCTCTGGGATCAGGGAGAATGCACATCCTTCTCTAGGCCTGGGAATCCAGGGCTGTGGGGGGAATGGGGAAGGCTTGCTTGAGAAGACACAGGGAAGAAGGCGTGTTAGAGAAGATCCATGTTGTGGTTCAGACAGGTGTGGAGGGAGGTGCACTGAAGAGGCTGAGAGTGCAGAGATTTGTCTGCTGTGGATCAGGGGATCCAGAGGCATGGCAGAGAGGTTGATGGGGAGAACAGCTGAGGGAGGCTGGATTAGGGTGGGAGGGGACAGGTGCTGGACTGTGCTGGGATAGGGGAGAAGGTACCATAGAGATCCTGAGGCAGTGGTGAGGATGACAAGGTTGAAGAGCCTCTCCTCTCCCCCTACCCCCATATGATTGTTGCTCTGGGTAATGTTTCAGCCAGACCTGTCATATGTCTCCAGGGAAAGATTCAAGATACTCCCACACAGTGAGTGGCAAGGGGCAGGATGTAAGCCACAGACGCCCCATAGGAGCTTGCTGGAACCCAAGAGCTTTCAGAGGGAATGCCCAATGATTATGCAAAGGGATCAACCAAATTGCTAACCTCAGCCTTGAAGGGATGTTGGTCTCTGCTTTGAATCTACAGTGGCCTTCTGCCCTATTGTCTGCCCAGGGTTGTAATGGCGGTGCCCAGAAACCCATAGGAGGGAGGGTGGGAAGGAGGGGGGTAGCTTGGTTTAGAAACTTCTGGACCTGAGAAGGTGGCAGAGGAAGGAAGGCAGGAAGGAGAGAAGCCTTCAGTAGCCCCAAGTTGCATAGGAGAAGGAGGAACCCCCAATAGGAAAGAATATTCTGGGCACTCCCTCATGGGGAAAGCCCTGATTAGCTGCTTTGTGACCCAGCTCCCAGTGCTCCATTCCTGAGACAGGACAGGGCTCAGAGATCAGATCCACCAGGAGGCCATCTGCAGGTTCTAGAACCATGAAGTTGGAAAGATACCCCTTTCAGATGAGTTCTCCATCTCTGTGAAGGCTTCAGAGGCCACCCAGGCTGAGAAGTTTGCTGTGTTTTGGCCAAACTGGGGTATGGGATAGTCTAGGAGAGGAGAAGGAAGATATTCACTGAGATACTATTATGTGCCTGGATCACCCTCTCTCCTCCATTAGGGGAGAATACAATTATACCTTTCAATCTGCAGTTGAGGTGATAGACCCTGGAAATAGAATATTTTCACACTCAAATTGTTAAAACTAAATAGAAGATACATGAGTGTAGGTTTTACTATTTTATTCCCATTCCTATTCATTCAGTAAAAAGTTACTGTGCATCTATTGTATTCCAAGCATAGTAAGTCAGCTCCAACACCTCTAATTTCTGGACTTAGGCTGAAGTGCAGAAACACCAGAGAGAAACCAAACTATGCAGGCACATTTAAAGCCTGCATACTTGTCACAACCACCTGCATTGCACTGGCCAAAGTGAGTCACAGGCCAAGGCCAAAGTATACTTTGTGGCTTGTGGCTCTGCTAAGCCACAGGAAAAGGGGCATGGATGTATTCTTCTATTGCTAGGAAGCTGTGCTCAAGAAGGGAATAAATAATTGTGAGCAAAGAATATAATCTATGACACTTGTGTCCATCCACTGAGCTTGGAATAATGACTTGCACAAAGTACATGTACAATAAATACTTGTTGGGTGAACAAATGAATGTATTTTCTTCTTTGTTTGGCTACTAGAATGGGTCAAAATAGTGGTTGCAAACTCAAATGCCAATAAAGTCCAAACATTCAAAAAGGGGAATGGGGGATAGTGGCAATTTGTGACTTGATGCCCTATTAATGTGTCAGGATAAGGTCTCACTTCCATGTAGGGGGATGGTTCCCCCTGCAAAGGGTGGTCTTCTGGGGTTAATCATTGGGAAGAGGCAAGTCCTAGACAGACAAAAGAGAGAAGGGGAGATGGTGGCTGTGGCAGAAAAAAGAACACCAAGAATTGAGTTGAACTGGCAAGGTTTTAGAATGGCCCACCCCCTCCTCACTGGCTCTCTTCTCTGGAGCTGGGACATGTGCATTTTCCTCTACAGGGACTGGGAAGGGCGCATGTGGAGGTGAATGAGGAGACTGACAGGAGGGGGCTCCATTCTACTGTGTGTGCAGCTCTTCTGTGGCCTTCTGTTGCTCTTTTGTAACTTGTTGACCTATTGAAGTGTCAGGATAAGGTCTCATCCCAATGGGTAGAGAACAGAGTTCCCCTGAAAAGGTTGATTCTCTGGGGTTAATTGGGGAAGAGGCAAGTCCTAGACAGAAAATTATAATTCAGAAGGCAGGCACCTGGTGGTCTGTTGATTGTTGATTGTTTCCTTTTATTTTGATGTATTCCCAATAGTTTATTTTTGCTCTTATTTCCCATATTTTGGGAGACACATCTAGAAAAATGTTGCTATGGCTCATGTCAAGAGACATTATCGCCTGTCTTCTCTTCTAGGATTTTAATGGCTTCAGGTCTCACATTTAGGTCTTTAATCCATTTTGAATTTATTTTTGTGTATGGTATAAGAAAGTGGTCTAGTTTCATTCTTTTGCCTCTAGCTGATCATTTTTCCCAACACCATTTGTTGAAGAGATTGTCTTTTTCCCATTGCATGGTTTTTTCTGCTTTGTCAAAGATTAGTTGACATATAATAGTGGGTTCATTTCTGGGTTTTCTATTTTATTTTATTGATCTATGTGTCTGTGTGCCAGTACCATACTGTTTTGATTACTACAGCTTTGTAAGTCCAGAATTGTGATGCCTCCAGCTTTTCTTTTCTTTTTCAAAACTGCTTTGGCTATTCAGGGTCTTTTGTGGTTCTATACAAATTTTAGGATTTTTTGTTCCAGTTTTGTGAAAAATGCTGTTGGTATTTTTTTTTTAAAAGATTTTATTTATTTATTTGACAGAGAGAGAGAGATCACAAGTAGGCAGAGAGGCAGGCAGAGAGAGAGGGGGAAGCAGGCTCCCTGCAGAGAGCCTGATGCGAGACTTGTTCCCAGGACCCTGAGATCATGACCTGAGCTGAAGGCAGAGGCTTTAACCCACTGAGCCACCCAGGTGCCCTGCTGTTGGTATTTTGATAGAGATTGTATTAAATATGTAGATTGCTTTGGGTAGTATAGACATTTTAACAATAGTTATTCTTCCAATCCATGAACATGGCACGCTTTTCCATTTCTTTGTGTTGTCTTCAGTTTCTTTCATCAGTGTCTTATAAATTTCAGAGTACAGGTCTTTTATGTCTTTGGTTATGTTTATTTCTAGATATCTTATTATTTTTGGTGCATTTGTAAATGGGATTGATTCCTTGAGAAAAGATGAGTTTTGATTGGAAAGGAATATGAGTTTTATTCAGGATGCTGGCCACCTGGGGTGAAACAGCTCCTGGTTTCATTGATCTATTGTTTTTTAGTTCCTATATCATTTATTTCTGCTCTAATCTTTATTATTTCATTCCTTCTGCTGGTTTGGGGTTTCGTTTGTTGTTCTTTTTCTAGCTCCTTTAGGTATAAGTTTAGTTTTTTGGGTTTTTTTGGGAGATTTTTCTGGCTTCTTGAGGTAAGCCTGTATTGCTATAAACTTTCCTCTTAGAACTGCTTTTGCTGCATCTCAGAGGTTTTGGACCATGTGCTTTTATTTTTATTTGTTTCCATGTACTTTTTGATTTCTTGGCTGACCCATTCATTGCTTAATAGCATGTTATTTAACCTCCATGTATTTGTAGTCTTTCCAGATTTTTTCTGGTGCTTGATTTCTAGTTTCATAGCTTTGTGGTCAGAAAAGATGCATGGTATGACTTCGATCTGTTTGCATTTTTTGAGGCTTGTTTTGTGGCCTAATATGTTATCTATTATGAAGAATGTTCCATGTACACTTGGAAAAAATGTGTATTCTGCTGTTGTCGGATGGAATGTTCTGAATATATCTGTTAAATCCATCTGTTCCAGTGTGTCATTCAAAGCCACTTTTTTTGGTGTCAATTTTCTATTTGGATGATCTGTCCATCAATATAAGTGGGGTGTTAAAAGTCTCCTACTATTTAAAAAAATATTTGTTTATTTATTTTAGAGAGAGAGTGTGGGGCAGGGAGGGACAGAGGGAGAGAGAGAATCTCAAGCAGACTCCCTGCTGAGTCTGGAGGCTGATTCAGAGCTTGATCCACAACCCTGAGACCATGACTCGAGCTGAAATCAGGACTTGGACACTCAACCAACTGAGCCATCCAGGTGCCCCAAAGTCTCCTACTATTTATTGTATTACTAAAGATTAGTTCCTTTATGTTTGTTATTAACATATTTGGCTGTTCCCATGTTGGGTGCATATATATTTACAATTGTTATATCTTCTTGCTCGATTGTTCCCTTTATTATTATGTAGTGTCTTTGTCTCTTTTTACAGAATTTGTTTTCTTTTTTCCAGACTTTGTTTTAAAGTCTATTTTTTTTAAGATTTTATTTATTTATTTGACAGAGAGAGAGAGATCACAAGTAGGCAGAGAGGCAGGCAGAGAGAGAGGGGGAAGCAGGCTCCCTACTGAGCAGAGAGCCTGATGCGGAGCTCGATCCCAGGACCCTGAGATCATGACCTGAGCCGAAAGCAGAGGCCTTAACCCACTGAGCCACCAAGGCGCCCTAAAGTCTATTTTTCTGATAAAAGTATTACCAATGGATGTCAAGAAAGCTAGAGTGACATTATAAATGTTTCTCTGTCCCCTCACTTTCAATCTGCAGGTGTCTTTCAAGACTTAAATGAGTCTTTTGCAGGGAGCATATAGAGGGTCTTGTTTTTTTTATCCATTCTGTCACCTACGTCTTTTGATTGGAGCATTTAATCCATTTACGTTCAAAGTAATTGGTGATATATATGTATTTATTGCCATTTTGTGATTTGTTTTATGATTGTTTTTGTAGTTTTTTTCTGATCCTTCTCTTTTTCCCTTTTATGGCTTGCTGGTTTTCTTTAGTGATATTCTTGGATTCCTTACTCTTTACTTTTTGTATATCTATTACTGTTTTTTGATTTGTGGTTACCATTCAGTTTATATATAACATCTTTTGAACATTTTTAAAAAAGATTTTATTTATTTATTTGACAGAGAGAAAGAGATCACAAGTAGGCAGAGAGGCAGGCAGAGGGGGAAGAAGGCTCCCCGTTGAGCAGAGAGCCCGATGCAGGGCTTGACCCCGAGATCATGACCTGAGCTGAAGGCAGAGGCTTAACCCACTGAGCCACCCAGGTGCCCCCTATATAACATCTTTTGCATATAGGAGTTTATATTAAGTTGTCACTTAATTTTGAACTCATTCTTTACTCCTCTCGCCTCCATGTTTAAGATATTTATTATCATATATATTTTTAAAAGATATTTATTTATTTGTTTATTTGACAGAAAGAGAGACAGTGAGAGAGGGAACACAAGCAGGGAGAGTGGGAGAGGGAGAAGCAGGCTTCCTGCCGAGCACGGAGCGCGATACGGGGCTCGATCCCAGGACCCTGGGATCATGACCTGAGCCGAAGGCAGATGCTTAATGACTGAGCCACCCAGGCGCCCCTTATTATCACATTTTATATCCTTTTATTCTGTGCTTCTCTTGACTGATTTTTTTTTTTTTTTAAGATTTTATTTATTTGACAGAGAGAGACACAGCCAGAGAGAGAACACAAGCAGGGGGAGTGGGAGAGGGAGAAGCAGGCTTCCCGCGGAGCAAGGAGCCCGATGTGGGGCTCGATCCCAGGACCCCGGGATCATGACCCGAGCCGAAGGCAGCTGCTCAACAACTGAGCCACTCAGGCGCCCCCTCTGGACTGATTTTTACAAATATACTTATTTTCACTGACTTTGTGCTTCCCATTTTCCTTATTCTTACTTATGGTTTTTGTTTTCCACTCACAGAGTCCCCCTTACATTTCTTACAGGGCTAGTTTAGTGGTCATGAATTCTTTTAACTTTTTTCTGGGAAACCTTTTATTTCTCCTTCTATTCTGAATGATAGCCTTGCTGGAGAGAGTATTCTTGGCTGCAGGTTTTTCCCTTTCAACACTTTGAATACATCATGCCACTTTCTTCTGGCCTGCAGAGTTTCTTCTGAAAAATCATCTTACTTTAGGGCTTCCTTATGTGCTCTATCCTCTGGCCAGAACAGTCGTCCTTCAGCTAACTCCTATTATGAGTCTTGGTTCTAAAAAGCAGCCTTCTTTGACCACCTAGACTAGGCTGGGACTCCTATCATGTGGCCCCTGGCCTGTGCCCTTGTCGGAAATAGGCATCACTCTTATGTCTTGTTCCACCTCCTGCCTCATTTGGTGTCAGCTCACAGGCTCTGTGGGCAAGAACGTGCCTGTCTGGGTCACTGTGTTTCCCCTACAGTGGAGAGCAGAGCACCCTACTCTCGGCTTCAGGTGAGGGAAATGGACCCTAAGGTCACATTCGGAGAATGTGATGAGATTCTGAACCTCTGAGATCAGAACCTTCTGAGATTGGAACCTCTGATGAAAGGTTACTCTCCAATGGTTTCCACCCCTCCCCTTGAGCCTTCAGGTAAGTCCTGTTGATATGTTCAGAGACCATTGTAGCTAGACCCACAAATAAGCAACATCCCCGAGGCTTGCAGTCATCTCTCAAGAGTATCCCAAAGGTGAGTCTATCTCAGGAGCCAAGAGCTGGGGCTGTCATGTCTCCCCCTCCTCATGTGGAATCTCCCTTTAATGACATCCTTGGTCTTTTTTTTTTTTTTTTTTTTTTTTTAAACAAGAAGTTTATTTAAGACATCCTTGGTCTTGACAATTGACTTGACTTCGTTGAGGGTACCAACCAATGAATTTCCTTATAATAGAGATCCTCTGTCCCCCTGCAAGGAGTAAGGAAGCCCTGTGGGGTTGGGAGTAGTGGGAAAAGGCAAGAGATAGACCAGGCTTGGCCACTTCCCATCAGTCAACAGAAGGGTAGTGAGTGGATGCTAGGTCTCTGGGGCCCATCTACACCAGCTTCTTGGCTTTAATGAAGCTCTTGAGGTGGTGCATCTGTCAGATGCCAATGGCCACAAGGACGAGGTCCGTAGAATGGGCCACATTGGCACCCACTGGCTGGTGTTCTTGCTGGTCTACCAGAAGTGCTCCTCTTGCCACCATGCTAGGGGAGAATGGAGAAGGTACCTGGCTAGGACTGAATCCCACCCCCCTCCTTCAAGAGCTGGAAGACTCGCTCCCTGGGAGGTTACACATTCCCCGTCCCAACTGGGGGAGCCAAGCCCCTCACCCTCCAGTACTCCTGCTCCTGGATCTTCTCTGTCTACCCCACCTGCTGCACCAGCTGCTGCATGCACAGATGCTGCAGGTCAGCTTGTTGTTGGCCGCAAATTCCACATAATCGTTGGTGTGTTCACCCATGTCCAAGTGAACGGTCTGAGGAACAGGGAAGCCAAAGGTGGGGGTGAGGGACCCTGGCTCCATGGACCTGCCAGAAACCCAGCTTCTATGCCCCAGTGTGGGCCTGAACTGGCAGTTCGGTTCCTTGCACTCACTGACTTGGGGCTGGCCCTGCTGCAGATGCTGAGCAACAGATCAGGACCTTGCCTGCATGGAGTTCCATGTTCAAAAGATAGAAGGATGGGGCAACATGTGCAGCGAAACAGAGGTATAATTCAGTGTTTGAGACAAGCTGTTACTAGAAGTTCTGTGTTGGTGGGAGGTGACAATGGAGAGTCTGGGAGCACTGAGATGCAGAACAGCTCTGAATTTCACATTACGAAACTTGGTCTTTACCCTAGCGATGTCAGGGAAACAAGGGATGATTTGAGGTCACAGTGATTCCCCCTTGGGGTTCCCTCTCATCCTCATCCTCTCATCCTCATCTCTGTACGCTTACTTCCTGTAGAGCCCCAGCCCTCCTCGGTAGGCACCACCTGCTGTACCCTTCTTACCCCAGGGACTGAAATGTTGAGCCCCTGAAATTGTGGACCTCTTGCCTGCCACACTCACGAGCTTGCCAACATAGAGGACGACGAAGTGGATGGACTTGATGTGAAGGCAGATTTGGTACTCTTGGGGAAACTGGGAGGTAGGTGATGGTAAAGCTGCCTGAGAGCAATACTGATGGACCAGAAGTTTCTAGAGGAATCAGCTTCCAGTGAGCACATGTACCTGTGTCTAGGAGAGGAAATCTGGGGGTATCCATGTCTAGACCCCCATAGGCCAGGCCAGAGGAGAGGGTGTGAGGGAAATGGCATCAGTTTGGGCTGGAAAGTCTCAGATCCCAGGATTGCCAATACACAATATTCTGTAGTTTACAAAGAGCATGGCCTTCATTGAGCTTTCTTGCCTGTGAGGAGACAGGCCCCCTTTTGAGAAATGGGGGACTCGGCATTGATGCTGAAGGCTTGGGGGCTGCAGGCAGTGAAGGCCCGCCTTTCCTTGTTCTCAGTGTCCTTCACAAATATGAACACATTGATCCACTATGGAGAGGCCTGCTACTTTTCTATAGTGGGGTCTTATAGCTCAGTCTTGTAGTTTCTTAATGGAAAAATAGTATGGAGTTTCCTCAAGAAATTAAAAATAGAACTACCATATGATCCAGCTTTCCTACATCTGGGTATATACCCAAAGGAAATGGAACCATTATCTGGAGGAGATACCTATACTCCCATGTTCATTGCAGCATTATTCACAATAGCCAAGGTATGGAAACAACATAAGTGTCTGTCAGTGGATAAATAGACCCAGAAAATGTGATACATGTATTCTCTCTATATGTAATGGAATATTTATTCAGCCTTAAAAAAGAAAGAAATCCTGTCTTTTGCTACAACATGGATGAAAGTGGAGGAGGTCATGCTAAGTGAAATAAGCCAGACAGAGAAAGACAAATCCTGCAGAGTATTACTTAGATGTGGAATGTCTAAAAAATAAAAAAGATCAAATTTATTGAAACAGAGTAGAAGAAGGGTTTCCAGGGGCCGTGGGAAGGAGAAACAGGGAGACTTGGGAGAGGAAGGAGTCCCGTACTAACATGCCTATGAGTCACTGCAAAGGAGCCTGAGCCCTGCTGTCCTAGAAGAGAACAAAACACACACTCTGGATGGTTTGGGAGATCCTAGAACAGAATGACATTGTGCTGCTTCCCCAGGTGGAGCCCCAGGGAGACAGGCCAGGACAGAATGGTGGTGTGGTGTGCCAAGGCAGGTGGGGCTCAGTGGGGTGTAGACCAGCAGGCAGGGTGCAGAATCAGCAGTTATACACCAGACCCGAAGGTGTCTTGCGGCTGGGGACAAGCAACAAAGGACACGCAAGTGACTTCTGTTATTTGACAACTGAGGATGAGAAACGCCTTCCCACAATTCCTGATGACTTGACACCCTTTAAGTCCTCCAGAATTTAGAAGCAAGCGTGAGGATGGACTAGGGGGCCCCTGAATTAACTGAGATTAGGTTAATTAGAGAGAAATTAAGTCCTGTGCATCTGTGGAATGCGAAATCTGTTCCTACCACCTGAGTTTTAAGTAGTTGTAAAATTTTTTCCTGCTCTATCATTTGTTACATATGTAATCATATATGCATCGAAAAATGCATATTTTTCCAATACTCTGTATGTATCTACGGATCTAGCTACCTAGTCATCAGCTTAAAATGTGTATTAGTAGGTTAGCCACAAGGTGGTACTAGAAAGCTATCTTTGGCTTCGGGTCCTAGGCTTTGACTGTGGCTGATTTTACTACACAACTGTGAACCGCTGTAATAATGGCAGTAATCATAGTAAAAGTTGAGATGGAAGCAATTGGGTTCATGCGAGGCAGGGTTTGTATTTAAAAATCATAAAAATAGACTCTCTGGAAGATGCTATCAAGGAGTTTGTACTCTTCCTCTTTTTCTTATCCGCTGTCATGTCATTATAGAATAATCTGATCATTACCCAAAGCATCAAACACGTTCAGTACTCATACAGAAAAATGTAAATAGACATGCTCTCTTAAGCCTTAGAGTTTAACATTTAAATGAGTATTTTTACAAGATGTGCCTCAAAAACATCTGGAACACTCTTAAACCATCTCTCAAACACGAAAAAGCTCCCCCAAATATGAACACAATAAGTTAACAGATGCATTGTCTAACTTCTGGAGCACTTACTCTCATGCTGCGAATGACGGAGAAGAGGAAGAGAAGCACCTCTTTCTGGTTTGTCTCTCTCTCTCTCCCTCTTTTTGTCCTTTGTTCACTGTTTTGTTTCTTAAATTCTTCACATGTGTGAAATCATATGGTATTTGTCTTTCTCTGATTGGCTTATTTCGCTTAGCATAATACAGTCTACCTCCATCCACATTGTTGCAAATGGGAAGATTTCATTCTTTGTTGTGGGTGAGTAATATTCCATTGTATACATGTACCACATCTTCTTGATCAGACTCTTAACAGAACAAACTGATGGTTACCAGAGGGCAGGGGGGATGGGCGAGATAGGTGGAGGGGATTAAGAGTACACTTATCTTGAGCACTGAGTATTATATGGAACTGTTGAATCACTACATTGTACACCTGAAAGTGATATAACACTGTATGTTGATTACATTGGAATGAAAAGTACCTCTTTTAGTCAGTCTTGATAGATTCCTCCCCACAAATAAATGTAATTTTATTTATTTTTTTAAAAAATATTTTATTTATTTATTTGACAGAGAGAGAGACACACACAGCGAGAGAGGGAACACAAGCAGGGGGGGTAGGAGAAGCAGGCTTCCTGCTGAGCAGGAAGCCTGATGCGGGGCTTGATCCCAGGACCCTGGGATCATGATCTGATCCAAACGCAGACGCTTAACTACTGAGCCACCCACGTGCCCTAGTAAATGTAATTTTAAAGAGACGTACAGTAAAAGGGAAAGAAGAGGTCTGGAAAAGCTCACAGGGAAGAACTTTCTAAATACAAGATTGGTAGAGAAGAGAAAGTACCATGTCGCCACATTGAAGACCACTCCCTGGAAACATGGTGAGGTAGGCTGAAGGAGGCAAGGAAGAAAGCAGTGACCCGACGTGATCCATGGGAGTCTAGTCTCCAGTCTGGTAGCAGGGGAAATTTACTTTCCCGGGAACTGGAACCACTGTATGGATTTAAAGATAGGAGTGGCATAAATATGTCAGCTGGCATATGTCCTTGCAGAATCTTAAGGAAACCATGCTGTTAGGATGCCAGTCAAGTAGGCTCAGAAAATCAAGTGTGGAAATGATGACACTTTGAGTATTTAACTGTGTTTGTAAAAAGGATCAGGTGGGAATCTGTGGGAGGATGCAGCAGAATTGGGGGAATGACACCCCTAGGTTTCTCCCTCAGGAGATGGCAAAAAGAACTGGGGTAGGAAGATGGGCAGTCTGTCTGTTCATGGAGCCCTCTGTCAGGAACCCCTTCCTGGGGTCCTCTGAAGAGAAGAAAACATCAAGAACCCACTGAAAGAAAAAAGGTTTATCCCTGAATATTTAATGTTTCCATTTTATTAAAGTATCTAGTTTTAATTTTTTTAATTAAATTTTTAATTTTACTTCCAGCATAGTTAACATACAGTGCTGTATTAGTTTCAGGTGCACAATGTAGTGGTTCAACACTTCCATACATCACCCAGTGTTCATCCTGACAAGTGCCCCCATCACCTACTTCACCCCTCCCCCACCCCTCCCCACTGGTAACCATCGTTCCTCCTCTATAATTAAGAGTCTGTTTCTTGGTTTGTCTGTCTGTCTCTCTTTTTTTTAACTTTGCTGGTTTGTTTTGTCAAAGAATTCCATTTTTAAAACTTAGGTCAAGGGATGCCTGGGTGGCTCAGTTGGTTAAGTGTCTGCCTTCAGCTCGAGTCATGATCCCAGGGTCCTGGGATCAAGTCCCACATGGGGCTCCTTGCTCTGCCTGCTGCTCCCCCTACTCTCTCTCTCTCTCTCTGACAAATAAATAAATAAAATCTTGAAAAAAGCTTAGGTCAAATTTACCCTTGCATGTAGTTGAAGAAGGATTAGCTATGTTTTCCTATAGTTTGGTAGTATATTTATATCCCACAAAGTAATGAATTTCTTTCCCCCATGGCAACTTACTACTTTGCAGATATAATACTTTGTCTCTCACTGCGTATTTTTCTTTAAAATCTTCACAAGCAATCACTGAATCTGAGTGGTGAAGATGTGGAGGCTCTTTACACTACTCTTTACTTTTGGAGCATGTTTGAAACTGTTGATAATTAAAAAAAAAACATTAAAAGTCTTTCCAACTTTTCCAACACATATCAAGTTAGTAAACCTATTTCACGTGTGGGGCAAATTCAGAGAAAGGCGTTCCTTTAGGAAATGCAACCACCTTGTTTGATTGGATCATCCAAAAGTAGTCAGAAAACTTCTCAGGGCATCTCAGGATGCTTCTAACAACAGCACCGGCTTGGTAGTCTCCAGGCGTGGAATAATGTTTAAGAATATTCCCTTGCCACATGTTTTGGGGACATTTCTTTCATACCTGATTTGACAAACTGACTCATGGCTAACCCTGGAAGGGAAGGGGGCCACATGATTAAAAGGAGACTGTATTCATCGGCTTGGGACTCCATGCCAAAATACCCACAGACCAAAGTTTATTTTTCTCACAGTTGTGGAGGCTGGAAAGTCCCAGATCAATGGCTGGCAGCACCCAGTTCTGGTGAGCGCTCTCTTCCTGGCTTACAGATGGCTGCCTTCTTGCTGTGTGTTCATGTGACCTTTCTTTGGAGAGCACGTGTGGCAAGAGAGAGAGCAATCTCTTTTGTGTCTCCTCCAATAAGGCACTAATCCCATCATGGGAACTCTCATAGCCTCATCAAGCCCTAATTACCTCTCAAATTACCCCATCTCCAAATTCTGTCAAACTGGGGCTTAGGGTTTCAAAGTGTAGATTTGAGGGGGCAGAGACATTCAGCCCTTGACACAGATGTAAGGAACTTTGGAGTCGTACTAAAACTCATGTAGACTGCAACTGAGTCAAGTTTCCCCAAACTATTCCCTAACTATTCCTTTCATATCTCCTTTCCTGTGCCAACTGGTCTGTCACTTGGGATAGTGGAGCCCAAGAAGTGCATGGGATTCACATCAGTGCCTTCACATTCTTCTTCAGCCCCTTCTCCTCCTACCCACAGGCCTCTCTATCTAATGGACTATTTCTACAAAGTTTTAAATCAATGCTAAGGGCTGAGTAGTCTTCCATGGGCATTTCCATTTTAATAGGGTGTCTTAAAGAGGAACCTCCAAAATGCAAAAACAAAACAAAACAAAGCTCTTCTACTGTAATTTCAGGAAATGCTATAGCTAGTGAAGAGTTTGCAAACTTGGGATTTCATCTCATTATGCCCTAAATCACCACATAGAAGTAGTCACGATTCTCTCTGCTTATGAGACTGACCCTTGTCAAGAATTAGGTTAACACATGAGCTGAGGACAATTCTACCTTACCAATAACTTGTCAATAATGAGTGAATGAAACTTTATGGCAAATAAATAATGGAATTTTAGAAATATCAGCCAGATTATGTTACAGTTGAGGAAATGAAAGTGTAGCCTGGCTGGGTGGATTGCCCAATACTCTATAGCTACTTGAAGATCCAAGACTAGAACACCTTTCTATTATACCATTTCATGTTAGTGCTCCAGTTCTGCCATGGATCTTTATCCATTCATCTACCAATAGACACTTGGTTTGCTTCCATATCTTGGCTATTGCAAATAATGCTACAATAAACATAGAAGTACATTTATCTTTTTGAATTATTGTTTTCATTTTCCTCAGGTAAATACACAGAAGTTGAATTACTGGGTCATATGATACTTCTATTTTTAGTTTTTTGAGGAACCTCCATACTGTTTTCCATAGTGACTGCACCAATTTACATTCCCATCAATAGTGTATGAGGGTTCCTTTTCCTCCACATCCCACATCCCCACCAACACTTATTTCTTGTCTTTTTGATTCTAGCCATTCTGACAGATATAAGATCACATCTCATTGTGGTTTTGATTTGCATTTACCTGATGATGAGTGATATTGAGCACCTTTTCTTGTGTCTTTTGCCCATCTGTATCTCTTCTTTGCAAAATGTCTATTCAGGTCCTCTCCCCATTTTTAAATTGGATTATTTGTTTTTATGGTGTTGGGTTGTGTGAGTTCTTTATATATTTTGGAGATTGACTCCTTATTGGATATATCATTTGCATATATCTTCTCCCATTCAGTAGGTTGCCTTTTCATTTTGTTGATGGTTTCTTTTGTTGTGCAAAAGCTTTTTATTTTGATGTAGTCCCGATTGTTCATTTTTTCTTTTGTTTCCCTTGGCTGGGGAAACATATCCAGAAAAATATTGCTAAAGTTGATGTCCAAGAGGTTACTGCTGATCCGGTTTTATGAAAAAAATAATAATAGTTAAATTTTGCTGGGCTCTTTCTGGTGATCCATGTAATGTGTTTTACCTGAAACATATCCTGGAATTTTTACAGTATCCCTATGAAATAAGTAATACCCCCATTTCACAGATGAGGAAACTGAAACTCAGAGAGGTCAAGTATTTTTCCAAGATCACCCAGGAAGTAACCAGTTTAGTCAGGGTTTGACCTCAGCCTATCTGATTCTGTGAAGATGTGCCACTCAATTCCCCTTTGAGAAAGGGCTTGTGGCTTCTGCCTTCTGCTGTCAGTGGCAGCCTTCATCTGTCAGACTATTTAGGGATTGATTCAGCCTCAAAGAAACTCCTTGACCAGAGTCACAACCGTCTTGGAGCAGGTTATATCCAGTGACTGGTTGAGATGGAGATATAAATGCCCAGCCATGACAGGCCAACATAAGACAACTCTGAAAGATCAGTTTAGCTCTAGAGCTCCGTATCAGATCATCTAAGATTATCATCAGGTCTGTACCAAGCTGTGCTTTTCTCTCTGTTCAGTCTTGCTTCCTTTCTCTTTTTTCCCACATTCTGTTCCAGCAGATTCCTTAATAGGTATTCTACACACCAAATTCTTTCTCTGGGTATGTTTCCCTGAGAAACAAAACTGTAGCAAGTGAAAATACTCCTAATGGGCAGATCTTCAAGTTGTCATCCACTTTGTATAGAGAGAAATGGCCCAAAGTTAGAATATATACAGATTCATAGGTAGTGGCAAGTGGCTTAGCCAGCTGGACAGGAACATGAAAGGAGGAAGAATGGAAGAATAGGGAGATAAGAATGACTGGGTAGAGACATCTGAATGGACATAAGACCGTGGACGGAAATTGTGTAGATCTTTCTATCACATATTAAAGTCGACCAAAGAGCATCCACCACAAAAAAGGCACTAAACAACCAACTAGACAACATGACTTAGCCATATGTCAGCCAGACCCTGTCATCAGCCACCCCAGTGCCAGGACAATGGGCATAGAATAAAGTAGTCTTGGTGACAGAAATGGAGGCTATACATGGGCCCAACAACATGGGGACCGGTTTAACAAGGCTGATGTCACTGCTACTGCTACCAAATGTCCAACCTGCCATTAACAGAGACTAATGCTGAGCCCCCAATATGGCACTGTTCTTTGAGGAGACTAACTGACCATTGGATGGCAAGTTGAGTACATTGGGTCACTTCTCCTCTGAAAGGGTCAGCAATTCATGCTCACACTAGATACACATTCCTGCTATAGGTTTGCCTTTCCTACCTGCAGGGCTTCAGCCAATATTACTGTCCAAATCTTACAGAGTGTTACTCATTGACAGAGATCCCATATAGTACTGTGTCAAATCTCATAACCCACATTACCTAATGTGTAGGAATGCTCATGATCATGGGACCCACTGGTCATACCACATACTGCACCACCAAGAAGGTGCTGGAAAAAGTGGAACAGCCTCCTGGAAGCACAGCTGAAGTTCTATCTTGTAGGTGTTACTTTATGAGGATGGTGAACTACCCTCTAGGGCACAGCATATATGTTGAATCAAAGACTTCATACAGTGTTCCATCCCCGATAAGAAATCTACATGGGTCTAAAAACCAAAGGGTGGAAGCAGGAGTGACCATACTTGCCTTAACTCCCTTTTGGGAAATGATCCATTTGGGAAATTTGGGCCTCTTGTCCCCAAAGCTCGTGCCTCTGCAGAATTAGAATTCCTCTTCTCTAATGAAAGACCACCTCCACCAAGGGAGAGCTATCAGCAGGCAAGAAGAGTCACTATCTTGGCTGAGGTAATTGACATTAATCATGAAGAAGAGGCAGTGCTATAATTACACAATAGAGGCAAAGGGGACTATATTTAGCACACACGTGATTTATTCGGGCACCTCTTTGTTCTCCCTTCAGTTCTAACAGTCAATGAACAAGTGCAGCAATCAGAGATGAGAATCTGGGTGGTGTCACCAAATAAACAGCCTAGACCAGCTCTTGAGGATGAGGGGATCTAGACTTGCTAGTAGAAGAGGGAGACGATGAGTAGCATTTGGGACCCTAGGACCTACAGCAGTAGGGGATTGTAATTTTTCCCCACTAAACGTTTTCTTCTAAGTTCCCCCTGAAAGGGAGGTCTACCAGAATCTTGGAGGAGAGGCTCCCCAAATATATATGAAGTCGATCCAGTAGCTCAAGGAGTGACCTGTGATGAACATGGAAATGGACAACACAGTTCTCCCTTCAAGACAGGACTTGTTGCTGGGCTTCTAAGCATGTTGTCAGAAGACAACCCTCAGCTGTCAGTCCATCGGGAACTGACTCTTTACTTGGGCACGCTACTCTTAAATTTTTTGGATTTGCTTCCTCTCACTTGCCACCCCCCACCCCATAAATAATGATGATAAATACCTTCCCTACTCGGTAGCATTAAATAAGGTATTTAAGCATTTAAATCAGTACTTACTGATTTGTGATAAGGGCTTAATAAGTTCATTGAGTTCCCTCAACTTTACCTTACTGTTTTCGCTCAGGAATTTACAACCTCATTTGATAGTAAATAATCGGTCCTGTGGGTAAGAAGGCAAATCACCATTAAACTATATGGTTCTAATGATTCTATCCTCAAAATGCGTGCTTCAAGCTAGGAGAGATCTGGAACATCACTGCGACCTGGGGAGGTAAAGGAATGCTTCTTGAAGGATATAGGAGCTTAGCTGGGCTCATAAAAACACCATACAGGAAGAAAGGTGGGCAGAGGGCACGGGGGGAGTGGGAAGGTGTGCAGGTAGTCCTAGTTTAGGTAAACAGAATTTGGAAAGGCAAGTACCAGGTAATTAAGTTTGCACAGCGTTGCAATGGTTTTATTTAACTGGTGAGTTTAGACATAGAGGACATATATCTTATAATGTATACAGAGTATTTTGAAATGTTCGACAAAAATATGAACTATTATAACCAAGAGGAATCTAAGAAAGAAAGAAAGAAAAGAAATCTGGATAAGGACGATGTTGAGCTATGTACTCATTTCAGATAAATACATAAAACCTTTGAAATTATGACATAACCAGTACTGTTAGATTTATGGCCTGGGTATTGCTCTCATTCCAAGCTCCTACTTTACATTTATCAACTTTATATTCATCTGGCATCTCTATTTTCAATGTCTTACAAATTTCTTCCTCTCCTAGTAACCTTTTCAGCTGGAATTTCATATGCTTCATATCAGCTCAGAACCAAATTCTTTTCTGGAAGGTTGAATCTATCTGTTCAGCCATTTCTGAATTACCCAAGCATGAGCAAATGTTGTTTAGGAAATTTGTCAAGATCCACATTTTGTGTGTTCATATTTAATTCAAGATGGTTTAAATTTAAACTTCCAGAGCTGTCATGCACATATTCTCTCAGGAAAAAAACATTCTTTGCTTTGAAATATAATTGGTTGAGGTTTACACTCGCTTTCTGTATATATGGAGTGCAGTTATGAAGAGATCTACTTGAATCCTGGAAAATCTTTGTGTTTCCAGTCCCTCCATACATATGTATTTAGAAAAATGCTTGCTTGCTTGCTTTTCTTTTCTTTTCTTTCTTTTTTTTTTTTTTACCCCCAAACCAATTGTTTGTTGTCTAGGAGGATTTAAGGGTAACAACTCCTGTCTGGCTATACTGTCAGACAGTAATAAAAGTTTTATTCTATGAAAAACTTAGAAAAATAAAGATTCTAAATATTCATTTTTTTAGAAGCTTGAACATTGGTCCTTGTTCTATTGTAGGCAAGAATATTTGTGTTGACAGTAGCATCTTTTAAGCAAATACTATTGGATATATTGACAGAATTTTTCTAAGATGACATCTTATTCATTGCATGAATTATAAGTGCCCTGAAGTCCTGGGAACTTACAGAATTAAAAAGAACTGAAGGAGGAAGGAGTGGGTGGGGCAGAGAGCGGAGAGAAGAGAGCAAAAACAGCTTCCTTCTGACCTGGCAGACGGTTTCAAGACATATGGACGTCTTCTGGTTCTATTGCTGCATGACAAATGACCTCAAAACTTAGTGGCTTAAAACCACAGCAATCCTTTTATTATTGCCATTGTATCTCTGGGGGTTGCCTGGGCTCAGTTGGACAATATTTGTTCAGGGTCTAGAATCATCTGATGCCTCTCTCATTCACTGAGGTCTGGCACCTGGGCTGGGAAGCTTCAAACAGAGGTTCCCTGGGCATCTCTTTCTGTCTTTACATGGTCTCTCCAGCATGGCAGCTTAGCGTGGACAAATTTCTTTCAAGGTAGTTCAGGGCTTCCAAGGTCCTTGTCCAAGGTGAGAGAACCACATGGAATCTGTAGTGTCTTTTCTAGCCTGGCCTCAGAAGTTAAGAGAATCATGAAGGCCCCCTCAGGTTCAGGGGGGAGACAAACAGACTCCATCGCTTGATGAGAGGTGCACCAAAGAATCTGCAGATGTGTTTTTAAAACTACCACAGGAATTCTCAGACCTCTGACAGAAATCTGGAACAGAATAATGAGTCATTCCCTAAACCACAAATTGGTTCATTGTGGTTCCCTTTCTGCTGTGGTGGAAGGATACTGTCGTGTTTAAGGGCTCCTGCTCTGGAGTTAGACTAACTGCCTGGGCTTGCCTCTGCCCTGACACTTACTAAGCCTGGAACTTTAAACAGCTCTGGGTGCCTTGGTTTTCTTATTTGTAAATTGGGGATAATAAGAGCTAACATTTATTGAGTACTTAGTAGGTGTCAAGACATTGTCCTAAGTGCATTATATACTATTTTATTTTATTACCAAGATACCCTATGAAGTAGTTACCTACCTCCTAAAACATAGGGTTGATAACAATAGAGACATCTTTCAGGTCTGCAATGAAATGAGATGGTCTATTACGTTCGCTCTTGATGTTATTAAAACTATTCGGTCAAATGCTAGCGATGTCAGGTCAGGAGCCGTTTCCAGAAATGGACCAAACGTGCACAACGTCACACAGGAGAGATTGTTTACGGTATAGTGTGGAAGACCAGTTGGAGCTAAGGAGGTTCAGATTTCTTGACAGGTGTTAAAAATGCACAAATCCCCAGCCATTCCGGGTCTCATTTGGGGGTTATGGGTACAGAATACAGCGCAGTCTTGCAGACTGAGACCAGGAGTACTGCTTTGAGTTTGCAAAAACGGGTGTGTTTATCTTTTTCCTGAAAAGAAATCCACGACTCCGGTCAGTTGGAGGAGTTCTGCCGGGAGCACACTCGCCTCTGCCTGAGTCCTCAAGTGTCAGGAGTCCGCGGTGTGGTCAGATACACGGAGCTGATACCCTTCCGGGGGACCTCCGGTGTACTCTGCCTCCCGTCGCGTCCCCTCGCGTCCCCTGGGCATCCTTGGCCCCCTGACTCCACGATCCACCTTCCCCTTCTCCCTCTCCACTAAGGTGACTACTCCCGCGATTGCAGAGCCCCGATCTTGCCAGCCCCGGCAAAACCTGGAGAGCTGGAATCCTGCGCCCGGAGCGCCCCGGCGGCCACTGGGCATGCTCCGTTGTCAGGCAGGTTCGGGGCTGCTTTTGCGCCTCGCGGATTCTTCCCGCGGCGGCTCGTCCTCCTCCTCCGGCGCAGGCAGCGGGCGCATGATGGCGGCGGCGGCGGCGGCAGGGAGCGCCAGCGGCGGTGGCAGCAGCGGCGGCGGCGGCAGCAGCAGCAGCGACACGTCCAGCACCGGCGAGGAGGAGCGGATGCGGCGCCTCTTCCAGACATGCGACGGCGACGGGGACGGATACATTAGCAGGTACTGGGGAGGTACGCGAAACCGGCTGGAGCGCAACCAGCCTCTCCGCGCTGCCCTTGACCCCTCCGCTGCCCCCTCGCCCCAACTTCCAGCAAGTTGCTCAGAAGCTCACGGGAAAAGTTGAGTGCGACTTTGAGAGCGCGTCGCCGGCTCGGCCACCACGGCCTGAGGGGCTGATCTGCTCGCCTTCTGGTGGTGCCAGTTGGCCCAACTTTTCCTAGCGCTGTCTTTGTCTGGGCGTTGGGAGACATCTCTTTAGGATTTGAGTCCTCCCGGGGTCTTGGAGCGTTCATGCCTGTGCGGAAAGGAGTTCTGGCCACTTGTCCCAGGCAGGAGGGGCTGCCCTGCAGCCTCTGGCTCCTGGGTGTCAAGATGCTATCGCATCATCAGTCCGGCTGCTCAATGGACAGTCCCGGGACCGGACCAAGATAGGGATGCGCTCCCAGTGACAGAGTTGGGTATGAAAACAGGCTGCGCAGAACTTTCGGGTGCTGCAGAGCCCCTGTGTTCCAAACTGCGGAACCCGCAGAATGGACATAGCTTGCCACCCAGTACTGATTGAAACCTGTTAGCTTGAGGGAAACCAAGTGCGCAGGCACAAACTGGGGGTTTAGAGGTGTGTCTGGAATATAGACCCGACTCCCTGCCTCAGCCCCGCAAGCTAAGCAGGTGAGCCTCCAGTGGGGTGTGAGGGCGCTTCTGCGTGAGACCACTTATAACCCTCAATGTGTTTGCTTCTGGATTCCCTGTGGGGGCTGTGTTGTGGCTTCAAGCCGCCGGGCTTGGCAAAATAATTACTTCTGCCCGCATTTTTAACACTTACCACACACAGATGGTGAAGAAGCCACTCGTAATGTTTTATGATATGCTTCTCTGAAGGGTTGACACAGGGCACTGAAGACCTTCCATGCTGAAATTTGAATTGCCTTCTAGGAAGGCCACCTAAGTTGTATATTACATGTTAGTTTAGCCTTTGTCTTGATGACAGTAAAGATCTCTGAAAATCCCAGGCTGCCTCCTGCTGATTGTCCTTGCCTACTTAGAGAAAGAAAGAGTGGGGAATTCCCCCCACCCCCAATTTTTTAAAAAAAGATCTCTAAAACAGGTAATTTGACATGTAAGATTTTGACAATTAAAAAAATAATTTAAGAAAAGAATTTACTTGGGATTCTATTAAATTTTGATGACTCTTGACTGAATTTTATTACTTTTCTAGAGTTTCATTGGGAGACATTAGAAAGATATCAGAAAACTTTATGGAGTAATTCTATTCTGAAATGAAAAAAAATGTATATATTTCTAGTTGACTCTACATAGATTTTCGTCTGGAAGTCTTTCCCTGTTTGGGTCCTGTGATGAAAAATTTCATCATATAGTTTAGATTTTTTTTTTTTCTGCTTGAATAGACTACTTGAATTTCCTACTTGAATGCCCATTATCTTATTTGTGATAATAAAAACAGTCTACATTCTTCACATTAGGATGCACAAAGAATTTAATTTCACGTGGGCAAGTGTGCATACAGAAAACTAGCAGAATTCTCTCCTTCCCTTCCTTTGATTTGGCTTTATCTGAAGTACACTTTCTGTACAAATGTTCATATTATTTTGAATGGTGGCCGTATCTC
This sequence comes from Potos flavus, assembly GCA_028534135.1. Lineage (NCBI taxonomy): Eukaryota > Metazoa > Chordata > Mammalia > Carnivora > Procyonidae > Potos > Potos flavus. Next base: position 75,579,741 of record CM052895.1, on the reverse strand, counting down.
CCCTGAAGGCTGATGAATTCTGTGGACATAATCCGAGGACTTTGTTTTGGAGGATGAGGCATTGTGTGTAAGGGTGTGTTAGTAAACAGGAGATTTCAGATTAGAGTAGAAACCTGCTAAGGCAAAAGTGGAAAAAACTATCCTTCCTTGAGCCATATCACTTTAATACATTTGCTCGAAAGTTGAAATGTATGTGCAATAATGCACCCTAAGCCGTAACTTTACCTGTGGACAGAGTTGCTGCGGAAGTTATTTTAGGCTGTGAAAAACTCCCATATAGGAGGAGTTCAGGGATGGCGATCTCATTGCAAGGAGGCATGAGGGAACCTCTCTAGAAGTATGTTTACATAGCAAGCGCAGTTTTACCTGGAATATATGTTTATTTGATATGGCTTGGGAAAAGAAGTTATGAACATAAGTGGTATTAAATGCCTCCATCTCTGGAGCTGCTCCTTTGTGCTACTTTTGTTAAATGACCTTTACTGACCGCTCTACGGTGGGTGATGAGGAGTGGAGTGCTATGAATTTTCTCTTTTATTTTTTATTTTATTTATTTATTTATTTTTTTAAAAAAGATTTTATTTATTTGTCAGAGAGAGAGATCACAAGTAGGCAGAGAAAGAGAGGGGGAAGCAGGCTCCCTGCTGAGCAGAGAGCCCGATGCGGGGCTCGATCCCAGGACCCTAGGATCATGACCTCAGCTGAAGGTAGCTGCTTAACCAACTGAGCCACCCAGGTGTCCCTGAATTTTCTCTTTTATAATCATGAGAGTTGGACTTTCTACACTAAAACCTTAAAAATCTTGGATTCTTCAAAAGGTGTTAAGTTTATGCTCATGGTATACCACTGTATCTGTTGGGATTTCAGGTGGCTATATAAAATGGAAAACTGGCGGGACAGTCAAATAAAGATGGACTTTCTCACCTAGAGGTCCGGAGGTAATTCATTCAGGCTGGGACAGCCGTTCTACAACAGTGTCAATGCCCAGCTTCCTTCCATCTTTCTGTATCACTATTCTTCATATAAAACATTCATTCTCATGGTTATCTCCTAGTCTTTTTTTTTTTTTTTAAGATCTTATTTATTTATTTGACAGAGAGAGAGAGATCACAAGTAGGCAGAGAGGCAGGCAGAGAGAGAGGGGGAAGCAGGCTCCCTGCCGAGCAGAGAGCCCGATGTGGGGCTTGATCCCAGGACCCTGAGATTGTGACCTGAGCCGAAGGCAGAGGCTTAACCCACTGAGCCACCCAGGTGTCCCAGTTATCTTCTAGTCTTAAAGCAATTGCTCTATTTCCAGTCTCATGTCCAGGTTCCAAGAAGGAAGGTATAAAAGGAAGCTGAAATGAGTAGTGCCTATATCATTAAAGCAGAGCTTTCCCAAATCCCTTAATTCAAATCTTATTGGTTAAACTCCATCACCTTACCATGCAGTAGTGTTCTTGCAGTAAAGTTCAAGGAAGCATATAATTCGATTAGTCACATTGCCTCCTAAACAAAATCTCACTTCTGTTACTAAGAGCAGGCAATGGATATTGAGTAGGCAAGTAGCAACCAAACCTATAATAAGACTTCCATGGGAATCCTCATTCAACTATTTTGGCTTTGGTTCTTGACTTGACTCTCATTCTCAAACAGGAGTGGGCTGGAGATCTCATGTTTGGAGGGAGGCTAGTGGAAGATAGATAGACTAAGACCAGGAGGGGACATGTCAGAGCACACGACCTCAGGAAGACGGAGAGAAAGGGTAGGGCTTCGAATCTTCAATATTCTCTTGGCCTGTACTTCCCCAGCAGGCTGACAAAAAAGGCACCAGCTACTGGAGATTCCTGGAATTGCTGCCTCTGTCCAGGAACTCCCAGCCTTCGCCCGACCCCAGAATCATCCCCGTGTATAGTTAAGCTGGAACAGACAACTACTTGTAGGTGGAGCCAAACTGCAGCTTGGACAGGTAGAATTAGGACTATGGTGGGACCATAGCAGGCTCTTCTGCTACATTTCATTAACTTTATGATCACTTAACTCCACGTTTTATAGTATTGAATTTTTTGGACTCTATTTACCATGGTATAGGAGGTGATGGGGTTATTCTATTTGTTGAAATTAATTTCCCTTTGGAATTTTAAAGCTTCCTCTTTTTACCTTTCAGTTTAAGAAACTATCTTGAACATTTGACAGATACCCAAAACCAACATTTACATTTATATCAAGTAGCCAAGCCTCAGCTTAAACTTTGGTGCCTTAGAGAGAGCTTCCCTGACCACTAAATCCAAGTGGGTTAGCTCTTCCGCACCATTATTCACTGTCATAGTACCAGGGGCTTTCTGCCTTGGTACTCTTTACAATCCGTAATTGCATTTCTATTTCCTACTTTGTTTGCCTGTTTATTGTCAGTCTCCCACTAGATGTAGCTTCATGAGGGTAGGAATCATGTTTATTTTGTTAAAACAGTACACTCAAGGGCACCTGGGTGGCTCATTGCGTTAAGTGTCTGACTCTTGACCTCAGCTTGGGTCTTGATCTCAGGGTCCTGAGTTCGAGCCCCACACTGGACTCTACACTGGGTATGGAGCCTACTTAGGAACAAAAACCCCAACCAAATAAACAAAAAAAACAGTACACTCAGGAGCTAGCACAGTATTTGCCATAAAGTATTCAACCAGTAAATTCTGATGAAGAAATGACCAGGCATAAACACTGGTATGTTTGTGTATTTTGAAAAATCTTCCAAGCATTTTCATTTTCAAGCATATTCCATATTTATAAGGTACTTTAAATGTGAGTGTATTTTATTAAAGAATATTTTCCTTTTAAAAAAAAATTATTTTTTTGAGAGATAGAGTGAGAGAGGGGTGAGGGACAGAGGGAGAAGCAGACTCCCTGCCGAGCAGGAAGCCCGATATGGGGCTCGATCCTGGTATCCTGGGATCCTGGGATCATGACCTGGGTGGAAGATAGATGCTTAACCGACTGAGCCACTCAGGTGCCCCAAGAATATTTTCTTTCAAAAAGAACTGTATTGGGCTCCCTGCTCAGCAGGGATTCTGCTTCTCCCTCTCCCTCTGATGCTCCCTCCACTTGTACTCTCTCTGTCAAAAATAAATAAATAAATAAATAAATAAATAAATAAATAAATAAATAAATAAATAAAATCTTGAAAAAAATAACTTCTTTCTGGTTATATAAAAGATGTTGAAAAACTGGAAAATGTAGAAACGTTTAAAAATAAAATAAAAATTACCAATTATCCCATAACCAAGGAATATCATTTCTATTTTCCTGGTGACATAGCTACATTATGTCATTCCTCTAGCACATTAAAAATGATTGGATAGGGGCACCTGGGTGGCTCAGTTAAGCATCTACCTTCAGCTCAGGTCATGATCCCAGGATCCTGGGATTGAGCCCTGCATCGGGCTCCTGCTCAGCAGAGAATCTGCTTGAGATTCTCTCTCTTCCTCTGCCCCTCACCCCTGCTCATGCTCTCTTTCTCTCATAAATAAATTTGAAAAAATGCTTACTTTCCCCCTTTAAAAAATGACCGGATAAAGGGAAAGACATCTCCTGTTCATAGATAGGAAGATTTAATATTGTTAAGATAGCGGTGCTCCCCAAAGTTGATCCACAGATTTAATGCAAACTTTCTCAAAATCCAAGCTGCCATTTTGTGCAGAAATTGATAATTTGATCCTAAAATTAATATGGGAATTCAAGGGATCCAGAATAGTTAAAACAACCTTGAAAAGAAGAACAAAGGTGGAGGATTCACACTTCCCAATTTCAAAACTTACTGCAAAGCAATAGTCATCAAGACAGTGTGGTGTTGGCAAAAGGATAACCTCTAGATGAATGAAATAGAACTGAGAGTCCAGAAACAAACCCTGTGTCTATAGTGAATTTATTTTCAATAAGAGCATGAAGACAAGGGTTTCAAAATGAAGGGTGAAATAGGGACAGGACTGACTTTTCAACAAATGGGACTGGGGTAGCAGCATAGCCGCATGGGAAAGAATGAAGTTGGATACTTCACATACGAAAATGTATATATTCCTCAATACAAAATGTATGTATTCCTCACATTCCTCATATACAAAAATTAACTCAAAATAGATCAAAAACTTGAATGTTAAGAGCTAAAACTATTAAACTCTTAGAAGAAAACATAGGACAAAATCTTTGTCGTCTTGAATTTGGCAATAGGTTCTTATATATGACACCAAAACACAGACTCCAAAAAAAGATAGATAAATTTGTCTAATAAAAATTTTTAAAACTTGTACTTCAAAGGACACTATCAGAAAAATGAAAGACCACCCAAAGAATGGGAAAAAATATTTACAAATCATATACTTGACAAGGGATTTGCATCTAGATTATGTAAGGAATTCTTACTACCCAATAATAAAAAGTTAAACCAATTAAAAATGGACAAAGGATCCCAATAGACTTTTTTTCAAAGAAGATATGCAGATGGCCAATAAACGATAAAAGTGCTCATCATCATTAGCGACTAGGGAAATGCAAATCAAAACTCCAGTGAGATACTACCATATATCCAGGAGGATGGCCATAATCAAAGTCAGACAGTAACAAGTGTTAGCAAGGATGTGGAGAAAACAGAATCCTCATACACTACTGGTAGGAATGTAAAAAGATGCAGCCACTTTGGAAAATAGTCTAGTAGATCCTCATAAAGTTAAACATAGAATTGACTATATTCCAGCAACTCTACTCCTAGGTGTATACGCAACAGAACTGAAGACATATGTCCTCACACAAACTTGTACACGAATGTTCACAGCAGATTTATTCATAATAGTCAAAGATGTAATCAACCCAAATGCCTATCAGCTGATGAATAGACAAGATGTGATATAGCCATACAAGGGAATATTATTCTGTCGTAAAAAAGAATGAACTGCTCTGAAACATGCTACAACATGGATGAGGCTTGAAAGTACTATGCTAAGTAAAAGGGTCCAGTCACAAAAGACTGCATATTATATGATTCTATTTATATGAAATATCCAGAATATACAAATTTATAGAGACAGAAAGATTAGTGGTCGCTTTAGGGCTGGGGAAAACGAGGGATTGAAGGAGGATAGCTGAAGTGTACAGGATTTCTTTTTGAAATGATGAAAATCTTCTAGAGTTGATTATAGTGATAGTTGCACAACTCTATGAATATACTAAAAACCATTGGGTCATACACTTCACTTGGGTGAATTTTATGACGTGGATTATATCTCAATGAAGCTGTCACCAAAATAAAGAAGGTTGGGAAATGTGATGTGTAATTATAATTATAATATTCCATCATTAATTTATTTAAGTATTCTTCTATTGTTGGACACTTACATTGTTTCCAATTACTTGCTTTGGAATTTCATTAAATCTAAGATGCTACAAATTGGGACACATCATTGTTTTCTGTACCAATCACACTATGATAAGATACATATCATTGAATAGATTTTTAATTTTATTTTTATTGAACGTTCTGCCTTAAACTTCTTTACTCATAGCTTTTATCATATTTTACTGTTGTGATACATAAGAGAGGAAAATAGGCTGATCAGAAAATAGGCAAATCATTTTTTGGTTCAGAGAATTGATGTTGGGTCTCAGCACCTGGTATCAGCCTCAATGGCATCAAACTATTCAGAGATGCAGCATTTCTTTAAAGGAGGCTCCACTCTTTCCTATAGGATCGTTTAAGATGCTGACATCTTTCTGTAATCATTGATGTTGGTATTTCCCGTGTTGCCAGATCACGTCAACGGAAGATTCTCAGACAATAGCCAGAACTTGTATTCTTGAGGAAGCATTGAGAGTTACCTAGTCACGGTACCAGGAATAACAATGTGATTCACGCTCCACATGCAGTGGTAACTATGTCAGTGCCAGGCCAACAGAATTATAAGAAATATTCAGAGTTCAAAATATTAATTCACTATGCATCTTAGAAGTTCGAAATACAGTATTTTATGTAATGTGAGAATAAACACCTTCATGGTTCCATGTACTGTAGTATTAAAGAATGAATCTGAACTGGAATTATCGATGAAATGTATGAACTAGAATTGCTTTGCAAACATTTTCTTCATCTTCTTTAGACAAGGAAAGCAACTGCAAGAGGTTTTCAGGTCAGATGGAGAATACTGTAGTGTTTAATTAAAGAATTACAGAGTTACATAGTAAACAGAATCTATTATTCCTCCCCTAGACAGCAGAAATCTGGCTTGGGGAAGCTAGAGAGAGGACTCATTTGGGTTTAGAAGTTACAGGAGACACTCGAACAAAAGGTCAATGGAGTAGAAAGACTATGACTTCTAGATTCCTTGTTTCATGCCCAGGTAGAGTCCCAGGACATAAGGATTATACTTAGAGGTGATAAGTCTGGAACACAATTTTTAAAAGAGAGCCTTTGGTGATATTCAAAGAATAGCACAACCAAAGCCAAACTTTGAAGAAACTGAATAATACTGAAAGCCTCAAAGTGATAATCAAATCATAATGTCACCCAGAAAAACGCAAATGGAACCTAAGTGAGGGAAAAAAGGAAATCCATTATAACTAATATGAGGGAGAGAATTTTGAATGGGACAAATTTGGTACCTAATCATCCAGAAGAGCCCATTCTGATATATAGTATTTCCTTATTGGATCGCACATTCTTCATATGTAAAGAATCTTAAGAATAATCTAGCATAGTGCTTCCCAAACTTGAGTCATTTGTCTACCACATTTATGATCTTTCCATATCACTGACCACAACCTCTCCCTTGAATTTAAGGCAGGTATGTGGAGTAACCTCATATCTGACTTGCATGTCTGAAAGTATCTCAAACTTACCATGTACAAAACAAAATTCCTGACTCCTCTTCCCAACTCTTCTTCCCTCAGTTTTCTCCATTACAGTAAATGACTATTCCCTGGCTAGAAGCTCAAGTCAAAAATAAAGTCTTCCTGCATTCTTCTCTTTTCTAATAGTACATTCAGTCCATCAGCAAACCCACCAATTCTGCTTTTAAAATATAGCTTCTATCTGACAGTTTCTCATCACCTTCCTACTCTGGGTCCAAACCATCACCCATCTCATACTGAGATTAGTACAACAGGCTCCTCCTTCTGCCTGGTCCCCTCCAACCTCTCCACACACTCAGGTTATGTATACTGCAGCCAGGTAACCTATTAAAGAGTAAGTCATGTCATGTTATTCCTCTGCAGCATAGTGGACAGGGCACTGGATCTGAGTCAGGAAAGCTGGGTTCACCTCGGCTCTGCTACTAAGTAGTTATGTGACTTGGTACCAGCACCGGCCTCTGTCTTAGTTTCCTTACCTATCAAGTGAGATGATAAAACACTCATCTGTGCTTTCTCCTGTTTGGGGGTTGTTGAAATTCTTGTCTGTAGATTTAGTTTTCATTGAATTTGGAAATTAACCAGCCATTATTTTTTTCAAACATCTTTTCTGTTCCTTCTCTAATTTCTTTTGGGGACTCCAGTTATGCATGTATTAGATTGCTTGATATTTGCCCACTTGTCGTTGAGGCTCTGTTAACTTTTTCTCTATCCTTTTTCTTTCTGTGTTTCCATTTGGAGAGTGTCTACTGTTATATCTTCACATTTTTTGGTCTTTTCTTCAGTGTCTAGGCTGCTATTAATCACATTCATATTTCATTGTATTTTTAGTCCTTTTGAATATATGAAGCATATTTATAATAGCTACTTTTTTAAAATTATTAACACATAATGTATTATTTGCCCCAGAGTACATGTCTGTGAATCATCAGGCTTACATATTTCACAGCACTTACCATAGCACATACCCTCCCCAATGTCCATAACCCAGCCACCCTATCCCTACCCACCCCTACCCTCCAGCCACCCTCAGTTTGTTTCGTGAGTTTAGGAGTCTCTTATGGTTTGTCTCCTTCCTGATCCCATCTTGTTTCATTTCCCTCCCCCACCCCCCACGACCCCCCGCCCTGCCTCTCAAATTCTTCATATCAGAGAGATCATATGATAATTGTCTTTCTCCGATTGACTTATTTCTCTTAGCATAATTCCCTCCAGTTCCATCCACTTCAGTTCAAATGGCAAGATTTCATTTCTCTTGATGGATGCATAGTATTCCATTGT
>CM052895.1:75513255-75571096 GCA_028534135.1 Potos flavus | reverse complement strand
ATGTGCTAGATTTAGGGTATATTTTGATCTATTAGAAGAAATTGTATCCCAAAATTTTAAAGAAAAAAAAAAAACCCTGTATGTATACAAAAAAATAAGGTTAAATACAATGAGGGGATAAAATATGTATGTAACAGTGAAAATTAGAAAATATTTTTTAAAAAGGTATTGATTAGATACTAGTTAAAAAACGTTAAAATAGGAAAGAGGAAAAATAAAATAAAAAAATACAATAAGAAAAAAATAAAATTAAAAAAATTTAACTCTGAAAGACTAAAGGATCATGGGAAAAAAAGCCATGAATTCTATATGTTGGTTTTTCCTAACTCAGGAGTTCCGCTGTTTTCATTGATCAATGAACTTGGTCTTGACTGGATATTCTTGCTGATCTTCTGGGGGAGGGGCCTGTTGCAGAGATTCTCAGGTGTCTTTGCCCGAGGCGGAATTGCACCGCCCTTGCCAGGGGCCAGGCTAGGTAATCTAGGTTCGCTCTCAGGAGCTTTTGTTCCCTGAACGATTTCCATACAGCTTTGGAGGACGGGAATGAAAATGGCGGCCTCCCAGTCTCTGGCCTGTAGGAGCCGAGAGCTCGGGGCTCTGCTCCTCAGTGCGCCCTCAGAGAAAAGCAGTCAATCACTCCCGTCTCCCTGGTCTCTGGCCACACTCCGAGCTCACCCGGCCTGTGACCGAGCGTTTCTATCTCTGGCATGCGGCACCATTTGGAGTTTCCAAACCCAGCAGATTCCTGCCGCGAGCTACCGCGCTGCTCCTCCCGGAGGAGGAAGGAGGGGGTCTCTCCGGATCTGCCCCTTGTGGGGTCCCTGCTCGAAGAGCAGTGGCCCGACTGTCCCTCGGATCACGGTTCAAGGTAAGCCCGAGCTGGTAGCCCACTGTTCAGCTCGGTCTCTGCCGTTGGCTTCCCCGTTCTGATACCTGGGAGCTCTGCCACCCTCAGACACCCCTGGTCTTTCTGTGACCCCACAGGTCCTGAAACCATGCTGTCCCCACAAGGGCTTCACCCCCCGCTTAGCCTCTGGAGCGATGTCCCTCAGTGGAGCAGATTTCTAAAAGTTCCGATTTTGTGCTCTGCTGCTCTGTGGCTTGCCGGGAGCCGGCCCCTCCCCCCATGGTCTATCTTCCCGTTGCTTTGGATTCACTTTTCCGCACGTCTTACCTTCCGGAAAGTGGTCGATTTTCTGTTCCTAGAATTGCTGTTCTTCTTCTCTTCTATCTCCTGCTAAGTTTGTAGGTGTTTAGAGTGGTTTGATAACTATCTAGCTTAACTTCTGGGATCAGACACTATCTCCGCCTCCTACTCCTCTGCCATCTTGCTCCTTTCTATAATAGCTACTTTTAACGTCTTTGCTAATTCCATAATTTCTGTCATTTCTGGATCTGTTTCTATTGATTAATTTTTCTACTTATTGTGGAACATAGTTCTGTTTCTTTGCATGCCTGATAATTTTTTAAATTTTATTAACATGTAATTTATTATTTGTCCCAGGATACGTGGCCTGATAATTTTCGATTGGAGGCAGGATGTTATAACTTGTTGAGTTCTGGCTTTTGTTGTATTCCTTTACTTTGTTCTGGCATGCACTTGTCTTTGGATCCTTTGGGAGCTTGTCTTTGAGCTTTGTTAGGCAGGATCAGAATAACCTTCAGCCTAGGGTTAATTTAGCCTCTGCAGATCTCTGGAGCTCTCTCTTTCTGAGGCATTCCCTCCTCTTCTCTCTGCACCACAAATTCTATCCACCTTGAATTTGCTGAACTTTTTTCTTTATCTCAGCTCAGTGGGACCACTGGATTATGTTGGATTCCCTCTCCTGTTCTGCAGCCTATAAGCTGTCTCCAGGCAGTAAGTTGGTACAATTGTAGGCTCCTTTTGCTGGTTTACCTTTACTCATGGATTTTAGTCTTGTGCTGTCTGTTATATAATGTCTGGAAATTATTATTTCTTATATTTTGTCCGAATTTCTAGTTTTAGGTAGGAAAGTAGGGAAGTAAATCCAGTGTCTGTGATTATCTAAAGACCTCAAGTGGAGTCTTGATTTTCCTTTTTCCATGTCTTTAAGTGAGTGTCCCTATTTGGAAACACTGTTTAATTAAGTTTACATATAAATAATTTTACAATAACACTTATAGCAATATCTTACCATTTTCAAGCTACTACCTACAGCCTAGGCCTGCATATCTTTTTTTTTTTTTCTTTTAAACAACTAACATTATTCGGGCACCTGGGTGGCTCAGTCATTTGAGAATCTGACTCTTGGTTTAGGGTCAGGTCGTTATCTCATGGTTTGAGCCCTGAGTTGGGCTCCCCACTCAGTGTGGAGTCTGCTTCAGATTCCTTTTCCTTCTTCCTCCCCTTCTGCCCCTCCCTGCTTATGTGCTCTCTCTCTCCCTCTCTCTCTCTCAAATAAATAAATAAAATCTTAAGGAAAAACCAGCTAACATTACTGAGTGCTTACTGTGTGTTAGTCTGTACCCTAAACCAACACCTTGTATACATGACCTCAGTTACTGTTCACAATAGTCCCTTTGAAAAGAGAATTATTATTACATGCAATTTAAGATGAGAAAAACAGGCTCCGAGATACTGTTATTTGCTCAAGATTCCACAGTTAGTAAGAGCCTAACATCAACTGATGTCTCTGGTTCTCAAATGAAGGTCTTGACCACTATTCAGTGCTGCTTTTCACATGTGTTTCTTTCAGGTTAACAGCTTTATTGAGATATAACTTGCATACTATACAATCTGCCTATTTACAGTGTATGATTTGGGATGCCTGGGTGGCTCAGTGGGTTAAGCATCTGGCTCTAGATCTTAGTTCAGATCTTGATCTCAGGGTCGTGAATTCAAGCACTGTGTTGGGCTCCAGGCTGGATGTGGAGCCTATATATATATATATATATATATATATATATATATATATATATATATAATTATAATAAGTATTATATATATATTTCTATATATATATAGAATATATAGATAATATATAGATATATATATTATCTATATAATAAGTAAATAAGTAAATAAATAAGCAAATAAGTAAATAAATAAGTAAATAAGTAAATAAATAAATAAAGAAAGAAAGAAAGAAAGAAAGAAAAGAATACAATTCAATGCGTGTGGGTTTTCTTTGTTGTTGTTTTGTTTTTTGTTTTTGGTATATTCACGGTTTTGCAACCACCATCATAATCAATTTTAGAACATTTTTATCACCTCAGAAAGAAGTCCTGTACCCTTTAGCAGTATTCTTCCATCTTTCCCCAAACTTTCCAGCCCTAAGCAACCACTAATTTACTTTCTGCCTCTATAGATTTGCCTACTATGGACATTTCATGCAAATGGAATCATATGTTATGAGACCTTTTGTTGCTTGTGTTTTGGTGACATATCCAAGGACACTTTGTCTAACCCAAGGTCACCTAATGTTTTCTTCCAAGAGTTTTATAGTTATAGATCCTACATTTAGGTCTATGTTCCATTTTGATTAATATTTGTGTATGATGTGAAGAAAGGGTCCAGATTCATTCTTTTGCATGTGGATATCCAGTTGTCCTAGCACCATTTGTTGAAAACACTATTCTTTTCCCATTTTCATGGCAACTTTGTAAAAAATCCATTGACCAGGGGCGCCTGGATGGCTCAGTGGGTTAAAGCCTCTGCCTTCGGGTCAGGTCACGATCTCAGGGTCCTGGGATTGAGCACCGCATGGGGCTCTGCTCAGCAGGGAGCCTGCTTTCCCCCCCCCCCCCCCCGCCTGCCTCTCTGCCTACTTGTGATCTCTCTCTCTCTCTGTCAAATAAATAAATAAAATCTTTAAAAAAAAAATCCATTGACCATAAATGTAAGGGTGTATTTTTGGACTTTCAGTTCTTTTCCATTGATATATATCCCTATTTTTGTACCAGTACTAACTACACTGTCTTGATTACTGTTGCTTTGTCGTAAATCTTGAAATCAGAAAGTGTGAATCCTTCCACCTGGTTCTTCTTTTTTTCAAGATTGTTTGGCTATTCTTAGTTCCTTGAGTTCCCATACAAATTTTAGGATAAGCTTGTCAATTTCTTTGACCCAAGCAGCTGGGATTTTTTGATAGGGATTGTATTGAATATACAGATCAATTTGTTCACATGCATTTTTAGTAACTTTATTTTTTCAGGGTATTTTTAATTTTACAGTCCTTTTATTTTGAGTCAGTATATTAGTATTAGTGAATGTCTAAATAATGGCATATGTTTATGGAAGCCTTTATAGTTTATAATCAATTAGTCCATACATTATCTCATGTCATCCTTGCAACAGGAATTAATATCTCTATTTTAAGATAAGGAACCATGATAACAAAGCCTTTGGGGGAAGGATGAATCTTTAGCCCTACTTGAGGGCCTTTTCCATCAGACATGCTGCCAAGCTAACACAAGAATATGTATTTTCTCCAAAGCCTTAAATTTCTTTACTGTTTAATTTACCCACGGTCTATGGTGAGGGTGAATTTTCATTTTATAACTGGCTTCTTAGCATAAGTGGGAATGGCATTTAAATACTTGGTACAGAAGGTGAGGCATTTGCATTCTAAATGAAGTTCCACGGGAGTCTCAGCTGGGGAGACTCTCTGTTGTTCCGCAAATTGAAAATCTCTTTAAGTGTTAGTCCCAGAGTAGAAACCATATGGAGAGAAAGGGCATTTCCTTAGAGAACAGTTAATTGTCAGCTTCTCATTGTCATTTCGAAATGTCAGTTTAAATATGTAAATGAGTAATTCCTAAATTCGTGCCATTGATTATTGCTGACTACCCGATGGGAGAAAAAAAGTTGGGTCAGCAGGTCTGGGTAAGGACTCCTGGACTTAACTCATTTTTCAAACATTTGGATTCCTAGTGAAGTGAGAATGTAAATGAGCACATTTCTAGATTGACCGATAAGCATTACATCTATCTATCTGATGGGACAGATGTTAGTTGAGTTTAAGCGTAGTCCTCAGTTGAATATTTAATTGTAACACTTGTGCTTGGAAAATTCTAGATAGACTCACTTTGTGTTTATTATTGTAATTTTTTTTTTTAACATTCACAACAACTAATGTAGACGTTGAAGATACTTAAAACGCATTTTATTTTAGACTTGATTTTGGTGTTAATTGGGCATCTATTTAACATAATGGCAAGTGCCCTTGGTTACACCTGTTGTGTATTGTTTAAAACATCAGTACATGCAAATTTGTGGTACAGATGAAGGAGTTAAGAAAATGGGTGGGGTGAAGGGCAGCATTTGTGTAAAAATGTGCCTGCATTTCCTTTAAATGTCAGAGGTTTTCACTTATTTACAAACATTGAGAACTTCTTTAGGGGAAATAACAAGCTTAAGAGAACATCTACATTTGAGTAAGGGTGTGAGTAATACTATGACAAATTTATGTACTATAGAGTCTTAACCTACGTTTATTTCGTGATAAACAGGATGAAAATCAATGTGAGGATATTGTTGGGAAAGTAGTTATTCTTCTAAAAAGTGTGATCGCAGTTTTATATTTGTTAGAAGCAGAGTGAAATCAGTGCTGCTCATCCTCCTCCACCTTCTCGGTTCCCTAAGTTCCTTCATTCCTAATCACAGTTATTGTCCTGGTGTCCTAACCTGCAGGCTCCGCCCATCCAGGCCCCCCTACATGGACGCCAAAGTCATTTTTCACTAACATTTTTCTATAACTGAGCAGGGAGCTCTTCTTGAAATCCTTCAACAGTTGTCCATTTCTTTTGGATAAGTTCAGACTCCTTCTAGGGGCATTTAATTTGAGGCCCCTGGCCATCTGGCACAGTGACTGTATCTCTGTCCAGCATGCCTGCCCAGCTGTTCCAAGCATCATGGTTTGCACTCACAGCTCCTTCCGTAAGTGCCCTTCTCTCCCCATCGTCTCCCCGATGAGCACCTTCTTATTTTTCTTTAGACTGTGTTCTCATGCAGTTCTTTCTCTAGAGACTTCCCTGATGCCTTGGGACCTTACACACACTCCTAGGCCAGCCCTGCTCACATTTCATATTTTCACTCTTTCCATTTCCTGCCTCTCCATACTTAAGGCAGAGACTACACTCTTTTTTTTTTTTTTCGCCTTTTGCCTTTTGTCTGAGTGCCCAACATCTAATAGAAACTGAATAAATAGATAAAAGTGTTCAGTGGGTAATAGTAATTTCAAACACTTTAGAATTTTTAGAAAAAGATTTTTTCAGGATTTGTCCAGTTCAGAAGAAGCGGAGGAATTTATATTTGAAAATGCATATTGTGTGCACTTTACCTAACCTAACCTATCAGTGTGGTGGGGATTCAATGCCCCTGCTGCCAACTGGTTGTGTGACGTTAGGCAAGTCACGCAAACCTCTCCAATAAGTTTCTTCTTCTGTAAAATGATTTTAACATCTTTTCCAGGACTGAAATACCTTCATTTCGTAGACTCTAGGTCCCAGCTCAGGATTTTGGATTATTCACAGTGCTTACATTAATCTTTATTGGGCAACCGTTTGGTGTTTGTTTATGAGCTAACCCTGGTGAACCCATAGTTTCTCTATAGTAGGAGCTGTTCTCATTTGAGAACCTTCAATACCATCAAGTAGGTAGTATTTTCAAAAGCAGTGAACTGTTGGTTGGGTTTTTTTGTCTGTTCCTAAGTACCGGTTATGAGATGAAGGGAACTTAAAAACGATTCTGACTTGTGTGTCCTCATTGTTATTAAAAAGTTGATGGACAGCTGTTCCATGGTTCCATCTGGACTCTCTCAGGCTATGTAAAAGTTTAGAAAGGGAAGATTTTCAAGTTAATATTTTATACCCCCCTTTTCTGAGCCTATTCCTCTGTGGTTATTGAGTATTCACAGTAAACTAACATTTTAAAGTAACAATAGAATAAAAATAAGGGAATTTGCCCAATCATAACTTACGTTTTAGTAATTTCAATTGAACTCTGTTTGCCTACCAGATTATAAGCTTTGTGAATGTGACAACCATGCCTTTCTATCTCTCATACCACCCAACACCATTCCTTGTACATAGATGCTAAGTCAGTGTTGAATGAATGAACTGATGGATTATTACTACGTTAAAATAAAATTATGTTGCTGCTTCCATACTCACAAGATAGGATTTTCATTCCTAAAATAGAGAAAAGCTCCTATGCCGATGTTAACCTGTCTAACTGTATGCGTTCACGATTTCAGAATTACCATCTGTGAAATAACATGGGATGAGGAAATTGCAAAGGATATTGTCTTTTGATCTCGTAAGCTAATTTGTTAAAGCCCCTCCCTACTCTGATATAAAATACAGGTTTCCTTGAAGGAAGAGTTACTATTCACAGTGCTTTGTCACTTTCTAGATTTCCTTGTGAATCTTCAGTACTCAGAGCCTCTGAAAACTATCATAGGAGAGTGAGTTTAAGAATAGTGATTTCAATTTCAATTTAATTTAATTTTTCGAAGATTTTATTTATTTACTTGAGAGATAGAGAGCATGAAAGAGAGAGAGAGAGAGAGAGAGAGCACAAGCAGGGGGCAGAGGGAGAGGAGAAGCAAACTCCCCCCTGAGCAGGGAGCCCACCGCAGGACTTGATCCCAGGACCCCAGGATCATGACCTGAACCGAAGGCAGATGCTTAACCAACTGAGCCACCCAGGTGCCCTGATTTTTATTTTTAGACATTCATTGAATGCCCACTGTACACATGGAGGAATACAGAGATGGGTGTGTTGTAACTCCTGCCCTTAAGGAGTATTTGGTCTTATGCAATAAGCCCACCCATGACCAGAAACAAAGAAAAGTGCAACGTGCTTGGAAGGTTCTGGGAAAAGAGAAAAACAACCAGCTGGACTTTATATAAGAATATTGTTCTAGTCAAGGCTGAATTTGTTGCAAGGAATAAGGACTAGGCCCAGAGTGGCCACTGAGCTTCACTTCCCCTCCTTGATCATGGCCTCTTTCTTTACTTCAGCCACGGTGGCTCTCGTGATTGCTCACATCGTTCCCTGCTTCCCCGCTTTCTCCCCTGCACCAAGGAGCCCAGTGCAGCACTGATGACCAGGGGAGACCACCCTCCAGAGGCCCTGGCTTCCTCTGTGGCTGGCTGAAGAGTTAGGTGCACAGCCCTGAGGTGTTGTGGGAACCAGTTGAGAAGTTCTCCTCCTTCTCCCTGAGAAACTATTCTGAGTGCAGTAGTTTCTTACGGCCTCTCTGGAGACATCGTGTAAGACCAAATAACCAGCTGTTTCAAGGCTGTGGCCAGCTTCGTTATGTACCCTCTTATATTGGTTCTCCCCACTGTTTCCTCACTTAGCTTTCCCACTCACTGTTGCTTCTCTGAAATCGCACCCCCAATAAAATATAAGCATGTAAGCTTAAGATAGAGCCCATATAAATAATTCAGAATCATTCATTTGAAATACTAAACACACAAAGAGATACACACACAGATAGAATGTAGTGCCCATTATTAGTTGCCCCCACACTCTCTATCCTCACTTTTCTTATTCCCAGCAGATCCCTAACAGAAGTGCAGGGTGCCACTCTGCCTACAAGAAACTCCAGTGTTGCAGGGTCCCACTTCCAAATGTAAGGGGAAGCCTGACTGATCTAAGGTCATCCCAGCCTCTTAGCAACAGTAGGGTTAGGAATGGGCATCTGAGGCGACTTGGACTAACGAGTCTCTAGAAAAAGTTTGCAGGAGATTTCTGGGAAAGTTTTCCACTTTCTTCTGGTAGAGTTTCTGGAAGCAACTCCTTCTCCCCTTCCCTTCCAAGTGGGACATAGACCTGAAGAGGATGCAAGTGCCCTGCATTGTCAGTAGCAGCCACCCACAGATCCAAAGAGAAATTAATACTAGGGTGAAGACCACACATTGAAGGGAGAGAACAGCATGGAAAAAGCTAGGGCCTTGATGATACTGATTGAACCATGGAAACCCACCCCGCCTCTAGACTTCCTACTGTAAAAGCCAATACATTTCTTTATTAAAGACTGCTTGGGTTATTTCTTTTTGACTTATATGCCAAAGCATCCTAGAACACGCATGTGTTTATGTAAATGGGATTTTACTATGCATGCTGTTTTGTAATCTGCTTTTTCCACAAGCTATATCATATAGACTTTCCATGTAAATATAGATCTTATATCACCATTTAAAATGTATTCCACGGTTTGTGTGTGTATAAAACTTGATATATTATGCTAGTTATAGCTCTATATACAAATTTAATTTTACTTTCTTAGTTATTTGTTGCTTGCCCCAAAACTCAGGGGCTTAAAACAACACATATTTATCATCTTAGTTTCATGGGTCTTGAATCCAGGCACAGCTTAGTTGGGTCCTTTGTTTTAGGGACTCTCAGTAGGCCGCAGTCAAGGTATCAGCTTGAGCCAGAGTCATCTTCACCTGGGCAGGATCCATGTACAAGCTCGTGCAGTGGTTGCTGACAGGATTCCGTTCCTCGAGGGCTGTTGGATGAGGGCCTCAGTCCCTTGCTCACTATTGACCAGAGGCCACCCTTACCGTATTTCTTACCAAGTGTTCCTCTTCACCAGAGCGAACACAGGAGAAGCCAGAGAGACAGAAGTCATCTTTTGTGACCTGATCTCAGATGTGATGTTCCATCACTTGGGCTGTACTCTGTTCTTCAGAAGCGAGTCACTAGGTCCAGCTGACATTCGAGGGGAGGGGGCTACACAAGGGTGTAACAACCAGGAGACAAGGATCACTGGGAGCTATTTAGAAGGCTGCCCATCACACTTTCTTTTATAAGCAGTGTTGTGGTAAATATTCTTATATATGCATCTTTGAAAACTCCTTCTGCTATGGGTTAAATTGTGCGCGCTCCCATTCGTATGTTGAAGTCCTAACCCCAGTACCTCAGACTGTGACTACATTTGGAGATAGGGTCGTTCAAGAGGTAAATAAGGTTTAAATGAGGCTTTGGGGTAGGCCCTAATCCAGTATAACTGGTATCCTTATAAGAAGCGATTAGGACATAGATCTGTGCACACAGAAAGCCCATGTGAGGACACAGGGAGAGGATGGCCATCTATAAGCCAAAGAGAGAGTCTTTAGAATGAAACCGGCCTGCTGACACTGGAGTTGGCCTTCCCGCCTCCGGAACTGCGAGGGCAACAACAAATTTCTGTTGTTTAAACCACCCAATCTGTGATACTTTGTTATGGCAGCCCTAGCAAACTAATAAACCCTTCCATTAATATCTGGGTTAATGTATTACTAATTGCCTTCCAGAATTTACTTTGCCATCAGTAGTCTATAAAAGTGCCTGTTTCCTCACGTATTCAATAACATTAAGTGTTATTACCTTTTTTTTTTAAGATTTATTTATTTATTTATTAGAGAGAGAGAGAGAGAGAGAGAGCGTGCATGCATGTGCACGGGGCCGGTGTGTGTGGGAGGGGGTAGGGCAGAAGGAGAGAGAGTCCTAAGCAGGCTCTGTGCTGAGTGCAGAGCCCAACATGGCGCTCAATCTTACTACCCGGAGACCATGAC
The DNA here is from genome assembly GCA_028534135.1 of Potos flavus. NCBI lineage: Eukaryota > Metazoa > Chordata > Mammalia > Carnivora > Procyonidae > Potos > Potos flavus. The sequence continues at coordinate 75,560,563 of CM052895.1, read as the reverse complement.
CTGAGCCAAAACTAAGAGTCAGATGCCCATCCAGCTGCACCACCCAGGCAATTTAGAAATTCCATTGAACTTTAGCTGGAATTGTGATACAGTTCTAAATTAATTTAAAAGAATTGATATCTCTGTAAGCCAATTGTTTCGTAAGAGGGATTATATGTCTCTGTCTTTACTCAGGTTTTTTTTTTTAAATGTCACTCAGTGGTTTTTCTCATATTTATGCCTTATCTTTTGTTTTGTTTCTATTTTTCCCTCCAAATTTTTTTTTTTGCTATCATGAATGGAGCTTTTAAGAAAATTTTTTTTCTAGTTGAAAACTGATGGTATATTTATTTAAGCCACTTCTTTTATCTGTTCAAATATTTTATTTGTTCAACACATATTTATTGTGTGCCTATATGTGATATACACTCTTTTAAGCACTGAGAATATAGAGGTGAAAAAAATAGACCAAATTCTCTGCCCTCAAGAAATTTACATTCTTTCTGTGAGTGGTGGGGAAATGACATAAATAGTAAACACAAAAACAAAATATGACCTGTCAGATGGTGAGAAATGCCAAACAGTAGAGAGATGTGAGAGGTTAACTTTAGCATTAAATACATTGTTGGGGGAGACTTCACTGAGAAAATAATTTTTGAGCAAAGACCAGAAGAATTAGGGAACAGTCATTTATTTATGAAGAGGAATAATGTTCCTAATTGAAGGAAGAGCAAATACAAAAGCCATGAGGTGGACACTGGTGCATTCAAAGAATAAGGAGGTCAGCGTGGCTGGAGTGAGAATCTATGACCTTGTAGATTGTTATAAGGCCTTTGGGTGTTAGTCTGAGTGAGAGTTTCCTGCTTAATTCTGGAAAATTGTACTTCATCTGTTTTCTTACTTCTCATAAACTCCTCAGCCCATTCAATTCTTGCCTCTGTCCCCCTCACCAATCCATATGATCACTCCATAGAAGCAGTGCTAAGTCAGCTAGTGACCTTCTTGTCAGTAAGTAAAATGGGTATTCCAGTCTTTGCCATGTGTCTCCTCTCAGTGATGGATTGTGTTGACCATTGTTGGCCTCTTGAAGCATCGTCATGTCCTGGCTTCCATGACCCACCGTCTCCTTGCTTTCCCCCCACCTCTGTGCCTCCTCCTTTTCTATCTCATTTGCAGGTTCATCTCTTCTCCTGAGCTTGTGCACTCAGCCACGAGCTCCATGAGAACAGGGACTGTCTGTTTTTGTTCACCACTGAATGCTCAGTCCTAGCTCAGTAACCTGGCTCATTGTAGGTATTCAGTAAATATTTGTGGAAAGAATCAATGCAGTCCCTTTTGCTTAGAATGAAACCAAAAAGGTGCATTTTTGCATAATTGGCAGACCAGTACATTTAATTTTATTTGCATAAGCAATTTATTTCCATAAACATAAAAAGTGCCCTTTTTGAGAAGTTTCTGGGTTTTTCTGGAGTTGTTAGAGAAGATCTGATATAACTGCCCTTTATCCTTTGTGCATACCACCTGGACTCAGGATTGAGTAAATGCAAAGATTCTATGCTAATAGCTATCCAACACTGTTAATGATATTTCCAAATATATTAAAGATGTTGTTTTGACTTGGGTAATATCTACTTTCTGGAGGCTTCAGGAAATGAGTGCAGCTTGAGGTGCTTTTCCTACTATTTTTGCTGAGCACTGTCCTGGACACTGTGAAACAGGCAGCGAGGAAAACCCAAGTCTGTGCCCAAATTTGAGATCAGAGCTGTGAGGTGTTTTAAAAGGAGGCAAGGCCCAGAAGTAGAAAGTGGGTAATGGCTGGGTCAACTAGGTCACATTACCACATGGACAGTTCCAGAAGGCCAGGGGCCCAGCTCTCTGGAAGGTCTGCAACTAGTTTCAAAGTATTTTGACCTGACTTTGACAAGTCCAGCAAGAATAGTACCCATTTTTAAATCTTGTTTACATCTCTCAGTTTCTAATGCCTATGTGGGCATTAATAGGGGAAGGTTCTCATGCATGTGGGTTCAACTTTTTTACTTTACCATTCAAACTGACCTTCATTATGGAAAACATTTTTAAATGTATTAGTAAAGTGTAATCATTTTTGTTTATTTAGTTATATGCCCTCTATTTAGTAAGCTCTCACTCCTGCTTATCTTGGATGCCTGATTGTCTGATGGAAAGAAGCTTTGCTTCTTGCAGCCCTTCCTGAATTAAGAATTCTTTTGGAGCAAAGGATCTCTCTGGGATTCTACTGTAATCTGGAGCTTCCAGAATAGTTGCTGTTGTAAACACCTGTGGGTATTTTTTTTCTGATGCGAAGTGTCCGGCCCTTAATATCTGTTCTAATTATTTCTTGTATGTCTCCAAGAGGCAGGCAGTATAGAATCATGACATACAGAATGGATTCTGGAGTTCTAATCCCCACTGCATCCTATACAAGGTGTGAAACCTTAGGCAAGTACTTAACACTTTCATCCCTAGGTTTCCTGATCTGTACAACGGGGGTACAACAGTAACTATCCAGTTTATTATTATATAAATGGGGTTGTTCAGAATGGGAACTGAGTAACTATTTGAAAGAGTGAGTTTTAGGATTGCTTGGCTTATAGTAATTACTGTGTTTCTAAAATAGAATAAATGTGGTAAAGTTCCAGTACTTCTTAAATTTCAGTGTGCATAGAAATCATTTGGGGATCTTATTAAACTGCATACTCTGACTCTGCAGTTTTGGTGTAGGATCTGAGATTCAGCATCCCTCTCCCCTCCCTTCCGCCTCCCTATCCCTCCCCTTCCCTCCCCTCCTCTTCCCTCCCTTTCTTCCTCCCTCCCTCCCTCCCTCCCTCCCTTCCTTCCTTCCTTCCTTCCTTGCTTGGAGCCCAGGGTGGGGCTTGAACTCATGAGCCTGAGATCAAGACCTGAGCTGAGATCAGGAGCGGGCCACTTCACCCACTGAGCCACCCAGGCGCCCCTCGGCATTTCTCACGGGCTCCCAGGTGTTGCGATGCTGCAGGGCCACAGGCCATCCTTGGAGTAGCAGCCGCCAAATGTAAAGCAGCAAGCTTTGTCTCCCAAATTCTTCTCAGACGTGACGAGCTGCATTTAGAAGAAGCAGGGACTTAAAAATGCTCCTGTCTTTTGCAGCTCTGTGGGCACAGTGCAGACGATGTAGAGCGTGAGGCTGTTAGGGGCACCTGGAGCAGTGTGCAGGCTCCCACAGTCCTCCCTCAGCTTTTAATGGGGTGAAGCCATTATCCTTACTGCTGAAAGTTAGTTCTCCCATCAGCTGGGGGTGAGTCACTGATGCAGTATGTGTCTTATGTGTTTCAGGGGAAAGAGGAGGAAAAGAGGAAAGAATGCTGATGAGAAAATGCACAGGGAAAGAGATATCAATGCAAATATTAGTTGGATAAAAAACGGACACACCCAACTAGAGAGTTCCTGTGGCTCTTCCATTGGGGAAACCACAATGACAAAGTGCCTTAGAGGATGTGTCAAAGGCCTCAGTCGACCCTCTTACCTGCCTCCAGATTGTTAGAATTTCCATTAGAAAAAGGGTTTCCTTCATTTAAGGTATTCCCCAAATCCACCTGTGGCAATGATGAAAGGCTAGAAATCACTTCAGTTACAAACATTTGGCAAGTTTCTTTTTTTTTTTAAGATTTATTTATTTATTTGAGAGAGCGCGCGCGCATGAGCGTGCATAGGGGCGGCGGTGCAAAGGGAGAGAATCCTGAAGCAAACTCCCTGCTGAATATGGAGCCCGACATAGGACTCGATCCCAGAACGCTGAGACCATGACCTGAGCAAAAACTAAGAGTCGGCTGTTCGCTGCTCAACCGACTGAGTGACCCAGGTGCCCTTCTCCATTAACTTTTTTTTTTTTATAGTCACTGAAGTATAAACACTGCATCTGTTTTCACGCAAGGGACGCTTAGGTAACCTGCTTAGTCTCTTCAGCTTTGGTTACTTTCCCTTTTTCTCAGCTTTCCTGAATATCACGTGAACAGAGCACATTTACGACCCAGTTTCCTGCCCTAGGATACACAGTTCCGCTTTATCTGTACCCACAGATTGGAGCCAAGGTGTATGTGCACTTGTGTGTGCGTGTGCGTGTTTCCCATAGTGATTCCGAGACTCTTCTTGGAGTAGATGTCTGAGCCCTCCGAGTTGCGTTTGAAGCGTGTCTGCCTTTTGACTTTCAGATTAGTGATGGCCTTGCAGTGGCTAAAGTTGAATGGTAAACAGCAACACGGGTTCTTGAGGTACCCCATGATGACCAGATACTTCTGCTCCAAAAGGTGCTTCAAAATCCTCCCCACCAGTCAGAGAAGAGAATAATGTTTATAGGTCAAATAAGATTCTGGGAACACAGTATTCTGATTTTTTTTCAAAAGATTTCTTTTTCTGGAATCTTCATTCATATACACACATGCACGGGTGCGCGCACCCAGGCGCTCACACACCCCTCAGCCCCGGTCCTGGACCTCTCAGCTTGCCCGAATCTTCTCAAACAAGCTGTCCGGGAAAGGCTGATCTGACAACTTTGGGAGGTTTGTTTTCAGGATAAGGGACCATTAATCAGTAACTTTCCCACAAAGTCAGTTCTACCTTGCTGAGGTGAAAAACCCTTTCTTTCATCCTCTAAACTTTGATGTAGGTGAGTTGGAGATTTCTTTGGTCAATTCCTGTGCACAGGCCCCTGAGAGTGCGATCTTAGTAAACAAGCCAGCCACTTTGGGTTTGTCTGTGGATAACCACCCCAGGCCCTTGCCGGTCAGGGCCTGGGGCACTCTCTGTTTGTAGCCCCTTGAGGCTTCCTCCCTAATTCTTATTCCTTCCGACTGGCCCAACAGCTCCGAGGAATAGCCCTGTTTGCCATGACGTCGGCCTACACAAGTAATACACAGTCAGTCAGTTCTGGTCTCACAGACCATGAGATTTTTACCTGCGGTGCCTTGTAAAAGGGCCCTCATTCATTTATACCTCAAATCGCATCGTTTTTACATCTTGGAAGCAGAATGACTTTATCATTCCCCTCATCCCCCCACAGGTCTCTTGAGCTTATAAAAAGGACTTAATTTCCCCTGCTGTGATCTCCTGGCTCCCACCCAGGAACTGACATTCAAAGCCATGAAAACTCAGCTATGAATGTGTAACAGCCATAAATCACTCAGCCTCAGCCTGCCCTGGGGTGCTGTGCCCAAGGGAGGCGGCGGTTAAGATTGGCATTCATACCTGTAAGTTGGGAAGCAGGTTAATTTCTATTTTATTATTTTAGTTATTAGGCATTAATTTACCTATGTCACCTATATTATTTTGTGTGCACCAAATATGACATCATTTAACCTTTTTACAAATTTTACGGGTAGAGTTCTGGAGTCAGGCATTGCATTCTAGTTTATTAGCTGTGTAAGTTACTTAACCCGTCTGTGCCCTTGACTTCATTTCTAAAATATGCAAGAACCACTGTGCAGCTCCATATTCCTTTGTTAGTATTTCTGAAATCCAAAAAGCTCTAAAACTGACAGCTTTTTCATAAGGTTGCTGCAAACTCACTAGAAGCAAAACTTGACCCTGAAGGGACCAGAGTCTATTTATCGTCTATTTATAGCACTTAGTGTGATTGTTCATATGTGTAGCTGATGGTTTGGTTATTGGTGATTATAAGTGTTTGATTATATGTGTGTGATTACACACACACACATGTATATGTATGATTATCAGTGCTGCCCAAATCTCTTTGGGGCTACTATGTATACTCTTCAATACAACATATTGCCCTTCTACAATTCAAAAATTTCTGAAATTCAAACCATATCTAACCCTAAGAAGCTTGGAAAAGGGCCTTCGGATCTGTATTTCCCGCCTCAGAGGGCTGCCTTGAGGATTATATGTGGAAATTTACTGCAAGTGCCTATCATATAAATTATGTTAGTTGTAACAGACTCCTGAGAGAAGACCTCGTTCACTAAAGAATATTTACTGAATTCTTACCATGTGCCGAGTGTGGGTGGAGGGTGGTGGTGGTGGGACGGCAGGATAAAAGATGCCACCTCTGTCTTTGGGGGGCCCTGGTTCAGTGAAGGGCAGACATGCAGGGTGAGGAAAGCCAGGCGGGAGCGCAGATGGCCTTGCAGACCGGCTCGTCAAGGAGGGACCTGGAGCCTGTCGGCATGCGACATCAGCGGAGCCAAGTGCTGGGAACCAAGAAGGCTTTTCCAAGCAGAGGATAAAGAACATGAGAGAGTGAGATCGCATTCCTCTATGGGTGGGGGTGGGGGTTTGGGGGGTTGGGGGGCTCTGCAAGAAGTCAGGTGGGACGGGAGCTGTGGCAGCGTGGAGAGAGGAGGCAAACGGGCGGGAAGTAGGGGGCATGAAATACTGAGCGTGTGTATGTGTACGTCCTCAAGATGTAGTTCATTTCAGTCAGTTACCATTTACTTAATATTATTTAGTGTACAAATCCGTGCGTGTGTGTGCATAGCATTTCCGCTCCCAGATTCACATTTTTAGTATATTCTGTGTAACAGTGTGTCTGTCCTTCTCATAGAGCACATTTCACCACTTCCAGTTAATGAGGCCGATGAAGGAGCACCTTTTGAATTTATAGGCTCTTGTCATTTTTGTTGATGATTCTCTCTTTGAAGTCAGTTGACATAGTTAAAATAATGTAAAATGTTTCATTCCGTTAGTCTTCCTTAGGGTTTTATTACCACTGACATTTAACTAGAAGAGTGACACTTTATCAGGGAAACCACCACCACCCATCTGCTTCAGGCCCTGGATTCTGCTACAAAATCTACTGAATTATATGAAAACAGAAGCAACCAAAGCAATCCTTTTCAAATAAGAAGGAATAGGAACAGATTTTGAGGGGATTCTTTAAAAAATATTCATTTTATATTCATTACTTTAATAATTGTTAATTAGTCCCTGCACCACCCCTTCTCTCCCCAGAGATCTTTCTCTTCTGTGACTTTTTTTTAAAGATTATTTATTTATTTATTTGATAGACACAAGCAGTGGGAGTGGGAGAGGGAGAAGCAGGCTCCCCATTGAGCAGGGAGCCCGATGAGGGACTCGATCCCAGGACCCCAGGATCATGACCGGAGCTGAAGACAGACACTTAACGACTGAGCCACCCAGGTGCCCCTCTTCTGTGACTTTCTTCTTGTTGTTCCGTCCACTTTAGCTGTGGAGACACATAAAACACCTGGAAGGCAACTGTAAAGTCCCTTATAAACCAGGCCTGCTTTCACGCAGGAGGAGAATACTTTTTGTGAGAGTTTGGCGGGAGAACACAGCCGCGCCTGATGACAGCTTGGGAAATGCGGGCTATCACAGCAGACGGTGTCACTCCAGGGTGGCTCTGGGTACTTCAAAAGAATTGTGAAAATCCGACAGAAAAAGTGTCAACTTTAATTTTCACTTACTTAAAATAGCTGTTCAATAGCATCTTTATTTCTTTTATTTTTAAAGATTATTTATTTATTTATTTGACAGAGAGAGAGAGAAGAGAGAGATCACAAGTTGGCAGAAAGGCAGGCAGAGAGAGAGGGGAGAGAGGGAGAAGCAGGCTCCCTGCTGAGCAGAGAGCTCGATGTGGGGCTGATGCGGGGCTCGATCCCAGGACCCTGAGATCATGACCTGAGCTGAAGGCAGAGGCTTTAACCTCTGAGCCACCCAGGCACCCCATTATTTCTTTTATTTTTAAAATATTTTTATTGTTGACAGAGAAAGAGAGAGAGAGAGAGAGAACACAAGCAGGGGGAGTGGCAGGCAGAGGGAAAGGGAGAAGTAGGCTTCCCGCAGAGCGGGGAGCCCAACATGGGGCTCGATCCCAGGACCCTGGGATCATGACCTGAGCTGAAGGCTGACGTCTAATGACCAAGTGCCCTCGATAGCATCTTTAATGACGGAACTGTATGTGCATGTATGTGTGTGCACACGTGCACGTGCAAGCTGGGCCTGGGACGAGCAGGTGTGTTAGGTGAGTTAGGCACCGGAGGAATGTTATGCTTAAAAGAATTTCAGCCGTGACAATGTGTCTGTCAAAGGAGAGGGTTTGACGGGATGACCGCTAAATGTGCCTTCAACCTGGAAAATTCAATAAGGCTGTGCGTCAGTCACCTAGACAACCTTCTTCCCATGAGTTCTGCTGTCAAGTGACTCTCTGCCATTACCGTTCAGCAGCAAGTAGCCATTGTTCAGCCACTTGTTTGTCACCTCACACCTTGCTCTTGAAGTCCTTTCTGAGAACAGTAGCATTAGGCAGATTCAGTCAAATCAACCAACAATTATGTCTGGGCCCTGTTTCATCTCTGCTTTGCAAATAAATGACACATAAAGGTACAGTTGCAGTGATGCCAGTGCCCCCCGAGAGCAAGTGGGGGGCTATGGCCCTGCCCCTGTGTCTGTGGTGAAACTGTAAGCCTAGACTTGAACATAATGGCATTCTTACTAATCTTTCTGGGTCCCACCTATGCTCCTCATAGTCGGGTAGGTTATCTGCAAATGTAGCTGCCCACAATTCTTCCCATTCCTGTGCATGCATGGGGCTTCTCCATCAACAGCCTGACTCTATTTCCTTCCCTTTGCATCTGGCTGGCCGTGGCTTGCTTTGACCAGGAGAAGGCAGTGGCAGTGGTTCTGTGTGACTTCCACACCTAGCCTTAAGAGACCTGGCAGTTTCCATCTTTGCCCTCCTGGAAGTCCTGCCATGTAAAGAAAGAAGTCTGGGCCGTCCTACTGGAGAGACCATGAGAAGAGAGGTCTTGGAGGCTGAGAGGCCAAATGGAGGAGAACTGAGGTGCCTTGCCAATGGCTAACCATGAGAATGAGGCCATCTCATTGTTCCAGCCTCAGCCAACCTCCCCGTTAATGTTTTGTGGACCAGAAGAACTGCCCAGCCATCCTGGTTGACCTACAAAATCATAAATACTTATAAACTGGTTTCTTAGGCCACTAAATTTTGAGGTAGTTTTTACACAGCAGCAGATAACTGAAATACTTGGTGTGTAACTTGAGCAAATGATTTGACAGTTACAAGCCTCAGTTTTCATAATCTGTAAAATGGGCATTATATAAGCAATACCTGCCTCACAGGGTTGTCATGGTGACCGATAAGATAATATAAGTAAATGTTCTGGGTAAATTATAAATTGAATTTAAAAAGCTAGTTGTTGAATTGTTACTCTTTTTTCATCTCCTCCTGAAGAATCCCTTGTTTTTACCTTAAGGCCTTTTGTTATAGTACAGAGAGAAGGAGGGCTCCCAAAGAGGGTCTACATATAAAGAAATACAACCTCAGTCAAGGTATTTTAAGCATTTTCCTTGGTGTTATTTTCCTCTACCTTTAGCCCTTTCTCTTTTGACATTTTGAGATCTATATCTGTATGTGTTTATTTATTTGCAAATATAGAAATAGGTCAATGGTTGGGAAGAGGTTTTCCTCTAACTTACTTCATGCAGGTCATATAAATGACAGGGTCTGGACATGAGACATAGTGTCCTTTCTGCTATGAAGAATGCACCTGAAAAAGTATTGTTTAAGTTTGGAGCTTTACAGAAATGTAAAGCATGGAGAGCAGTATTTGGAATGGAGGGCAGTGTTTGCTTCGTAAGTGTTAGCTGCTTTTATTGTAATAAAGTATAATAAAGGCATATTACCTCTCTCTTACGCACCCCAACCCCCACTCAAAGCCCTCCACAGGCAGTTTGGTTTCCTCTCAGGGATTTGAAGAAGAGGTGAAAGGGCATCAGGTGGGGTCAGAAGAATGCCACCAGGTAGGAATTCTTATTTAACTTCCTGAATTCCATGTAAAGGGGCCAAACTGTTGTGGCACGTGCTGGCCTCCGTCATAGGTAGGAAAGAAGAATATACAATTGTGGAAAAGGAAAGGCGCTCGAGAATAAAAAAGGCAGAGAGGATGTGAATTAGAGGGAGAATGGATGAGAAAAAACAAAAGGAGGAGAAATACTGTCCTCAAAAAGGATGAGTCACAACCTACAAGGCCCTTCTGTTAATACATTTTGATAATAAGAAGGGAGACTAACTGCCCTTTTCTGGAATAAAAAGGTATGTCTTCGTAAACCTATTGAGGAATTCGTATTCTGTAGACTTTCCCAAAGATGCTGACGGATTGCAGAAATGCTCCCTCTCTAGGCCGACGTTTCCTCAGGCATATGGGTACCAGTGTACTACGGGAGTGTCAGTTTAAGGCGAATGTGTTTCAAAATGCTTATGAAAAGAACTGCAAAATCATCTTTCGAGAGAGTAGTGGAAACTCTGAACCACCTTACAAGCATTTCCTAATGTGGCATATGCTGCGAGAACATCTGTTAAGTGGCTTCAAAAGCGTGCTTGGTCCCCTAAGGGTCTGATAAGCAAATGGTCCTAGCCCGAGTGCTTTATCTCCTGCGGTTCGCACACGTCTCTGTTCGAGATGCTGCCTGGTCTGGGGCACCATGTCAGTCAAAGACTGTTCGTTGTATTTACCAAAAGAGCTGTCTCAAGCTGCCAGGTCTGCAGCAGGCCAGGCCCATAGCTGACCCCACGGCAGCATGGAGCTCTTTCCTTGCTCCCAGAGACCCTTCAGGAGCCTGAGCCCCTCTGTGGCCTCTCAGCGTCCTAGAGGCCATTCTCCAGGCTTAAATTAATAAACTAGTTCAAGGTAAGGTATTAATAACAAGGTAACATTTCATGTTATTTCTTCCCGACCCAATATTTGATTCTAACTCTGAACTTTTACTCTAACTCAAGGAAAGAGTCCAATGAAAGAATTTCATTCTTGGGGACTTGGGAGAGGGTGTATATGGGGAGAGACCCTTATAATGTTCATAAAATCCTATCTTAAACAAATTCACTAAAATATTGGCAGTGCGTTCCTCAAATTGTACATAATGAGCATGTGTTCTTTTTATAAAGGGAAAAGTAAACTTTTTCATAATAAAATGAGTCATACTCCAAATGCAGCCATATTCTCCACCTACACGTGAGACCACCCAGGGCTCCCCATCCAAACCAAGGTGTTCTTTCCCCCTGCACCCCCCCTCCACAGGAGTATACATTTTAAAAAGTTCCAAATCTGGGAATACATATATTTTAATATCATCCTTTCTTTGTTGTGCTTTGTGGATGCTGCTGGGATCAGTTTAGACAAATGGGACCAAAGAGAGAAGCGCATGGCAGGTTTTTGTCTTTCTCCATCTCCCAGATCCATGGGGAGCCTGTCCTGGGGCTTAGCACCTGTAGCCCAGGGGCAGTTTGGCCTCAGAGCTTGCTCCATGACTGTTCCCATTCTGAATACCGCTCTTTTCCTGGTTCATTCTACCCTGCTCTGCTTCCCTCAGAAAGAAGAATCTTAAATACGCTAACTCCCAATTTGTCCCTCTGTCTTTAGATAAAAGTCCGCAGAAATCATCATGGGAAGGTGGGTGACTGGCCTCTGCTGAGGCAGCACCCGGCTAGTGTGGCTGGTGTCTCGGTGACAGTACAAACTCAGTGCGTGCTGTGGAAGGAAGGGAGGCGGGGAGGGAGAGAGGCGGCAGCTCTTTCTCAGTTCCCAGTTACGGTGTTGAATCCCTGACATCACTACATATATATATTGGTCTCATTTTACTCTCATTCTCTCTTCCTGGCCTCAGCCACCTTCTCTGCTTTTCACTTATGCAGGAAGACCTTTATTAGAATATTCTTCAGCTGTGTCTTTTCCCGGTTAAGTAACTTACTTGTTCCTTTTAGCTTTCCTCATAGGTACTATTCTCTAGCTCTTACAATTAGCTGTTTTTCTCTCACTTAAATCCTTGGTGCTGAGAGACATCAGACTGACTTTTTGTAAGTATCCTCCCTGACCTGAGAGTATTTACACAATTGATAAATTCATGAACCATTTATGCTGTTTTAATCCTGGTACGAAGGCGAGGTGGACCTCTGTAGGATTTTCCTGGTGACTGTTAAAAGTTGGACCAGCACTGATGAGTGGTCGAACGTAAATAGTAAATTAGCACTGGAGAACAGTGTTAACTTTTATTTGTTACATGCCATATATATGTGATATGGAATATATATGTGTATATATATATATATATATATATATAATATATATATAATGTATTTTGCAAGCCTTTATTAGAGAGGAAAAAATCAGATATAAGATTGACAAGGTCGGAATCAAATGTTATGCCTTTATTTGTGTAGTTGCATTGGAGAGGTCTTTAAAGATTACGCCTCCTTCTTTTCAGATACTTTCTCTTTCCCTATGAGCATTGAAACCTAAGCACTTTATGGTACTGATTTTTTTAAGGTGACAATTTTATAATGCCAGGAAAAAAATATGAAGAAATCCTTAATATGCCAAAACAAGGGATTTATTCTTACTATCAATTAAAATACAAAATTTTGTTAAAAGCTGGGGTCTGTATGCATTATAGCTGAAGGCACTGAGTCAAATCTGAAAAATAAAAGACCTCAGGGGTCACTAGACCCAAGGCTGTCATTCTGTGTCCTTAGGATCTGTCAGTCTGGGGAAGGGGGTATTAATTCCCTTTCACTTGAGGACTTTGCTGCCTTTCTTTGTTATGAAGACGGTGTTCTTGTGTCTGGCTTTACTTAAGATTAATATTTAGACAAAATGTTTGCCTTGGAAAGATTTTTCTGATGTGAAGCCAGTTGTGCCTGGAACGGTGATATTTTCACGAGTTACGTGTCTTTACCAGACTCATAGCTCTTCCTTCCAAAGTTACTCACCAAGAAGAAAAGGGAGGCAAGACCGACTGACTGCCATGATAGAAGAGTCCTCACCCCCCACCCGGGGGGGCTCCATCTCTCAAAAAAAGGCTCTCCATCTTGGCATAATTAGGAACTTTTGGAAGCTGAGAGGAGGCAAATGACAGAAAGGGGATGTCATTCTGTCCTGGTGTGAGATGTAGTGTATGCTCCTTGTTTTCTTTATGGCGGCAGTGACTTTCACATTTCAAGTGTATTGTTTTGCAGATAGCTTTTATTTTCCTTCTTCCTCCTCCTATTCCCTTTTTCCAGGCCCTGCCTTCTCTCCCCGAATAATGGCCAGATTCCAGCCCCATAGGACTCCCGAAGAAGGTCCACAAAGCCGCAACTATTTGCTGGCTCTCTTCCAGAGATTCCTCCGAAATGAGGCAGCTGGCCCTCTGTCTCAGAACGCTCTCCCTCGGTGGGCTGCCCTGTGGCAGTTCCAGGCACTGCTGGACTTTTGGCACGAGCACGGAGGCCCCATGTGTTGAATAGTCTCAGAGGTAACGTCTTCCATCTCTGAGAAGGCCGATCTGGAGTGAGAGAATGTGGGGAGGATGTGTTTATTTGAATTCTAGCCAATTTAATAGTGTCTCCAGTTAAAAAACAAAACAAAACAGATATATCTTTAAAAAGAATCCTTGGGGGATCAGCCAACTCTAAGAGAATGTCAAAATGTATTCATATTGTACATGTGGTCTTCCTCTTCTGTCAGAGGAGGTGGTTGGACTAGATATTTCTAAGACCTCTTCTGGCTGTAAATTCAGCTGTAGAAAAATCAAAGTGGGACCAAAATGTACATGGATATCTGCAAACCCTTGGGGAGAGAGGTTTAATCAGAGCTGAGGAAAGGCAGATGCTGGGAGCACTGGACCAGTTACTACAAATTATAAGAGTGTCATGTTCCCAAGACTTCCCAGACTTGGTACCCGGAAACCGATTTAGGACTCAAAGAAGGCTGCTCCAGCCTTCCTGGCAAGTGGGGATGGAAAGTCAGACCGGGGACCATGTTCCGAGGTAGAGAGAGTTGAAGTGGCTGGGCTGTATCTGAGATACAGATTTGTGATCATTCAGGAAGATCGAATGATTTAAGATTGAGAGACTGTTTTGTGTTACGGTGAAGCATACAGCTCTGCTCTCGAATAAGTTACTTAAATCCTTTGAACCTCAATTTTTTCATCCGCAGCAGTACTTCCTTCATAGGGTTATTATGGGGATATGTGACATAAGACAACGTAAAGCCCATTTTACATTCCTAGTGTTGTTGTCACTGGGTCATTGGCCTAGAAACTGATTCTAGGCCTTCAGTACAGAGAATTATAATCGAAATGAGCCACTAACCTAAAGGAACTATAATAATTGATGAACAATAGAAGCCTTTCCCGTTAGCATAACTAACAGAGCCAGGAGTCAGTAGCAACAATAAGAAAAGGAGACAAATGGCCTTTGAGTCTCAGTAATGAAAGCAGACATTGGCCTGAGGGCAAACCCCATCCTTCCCTGATTGTCCTCAAGGACAATGGCTGCCCACCCTTCCCTTGATTGTCTTCAGGCTTGTATGGTCTGGATGTGGACTTTATACAATTATAGCCCAAATAAATGTGGTGTCCACACAACCCAGTCTTGCTTCTTTCTTGTTTCAAAGAAACTCCATCCAGTCACTCTTGAAGACTAGCAAAGGACAGCCAATGGACAACCTACAACTGTAGTTTTAATAATCCCAATATCTCTTTATCTCTTCCCTTGTAGCTCTCTTCTCATTCGCTTTCACCTTTCAGTTGAAACCTTTTCCAGGCCTTCAGGCTCCTTGGTTTTTTCTTCCCCCGCTTTCTGGAGATGGACAAACTATGGCTTGCCAGCCAAATTTGTCTTATCACCTATTTTTGTGTTGTCCTCAAGCTCAAAATGGTTTTTAGATTTTTAAAGTATACAAACAATAAAGAATCTGTGACAGAGACCACATGTGAACCTCAGAACATAAAATATTTACTACCTGTCTCTCTCTTTTTTTTTTTACTACCTGTCTCTTTATAGAAAATGTTTACCAACACCTGTTCTATTCTGCTCCCTCTTCTCCACTGCAAATAGAACTTGTTTTTTTCCTAATTCCCCATTTGTCTTTGTTGGTTCTTCCTCTGCCCTATTAACCTAATCTGCAAATACACAGTGGGGTTGGAGGTGGAGAGGAGAAGTTGTGGACTCTTAGGCATGAACAGTTTTTGTCCCTGTCGCACCATGATTCCAGCAGAAATATGAGTAATCCGGTGGTGTCTTCCATATATGGAGTCATATATTATTACCAGACTCATTATACGTCATTGACAAACTTCTGATATCCCCTATTTCTTTCTTCCCTCTTTTCTCTTTCCTGTTCCCTCTTGTTCTGCCTCTGTCTTCATTTACTGATTTACTGAAAAATTTACAGGAATTAAGTTTCTAACAGTTCTCTTAAAGGATAGGCTTCTTTCCTCCCCCTTTCTTTCTCTTTTTTTCCTTCCATTTCTTTCCTCCTTTCTTCTTTCCTTCTTTTCGTTAAACAAGCATCTATTGAAGACCTACAAAGCACTGTGCGCTGAGACTCCAGGGACAAATAAGATGTGATACTTGCCATGGAAACGCTTTGTTGGGGAGACAGATAAGTAAGGGAACAACTACACTGCAGAGTGTTAAATGTCCGTGGTGAAAATGAGATCAAGGTGTTGTGGTCCGCCTGAGGGTGGGGGTGAAGAGGCAAGCTAGGGAAGGTTGAAATGAAGACAGAGGCAGGCATATAAGGGGGGGACAAGGCAATCTAGACAGGGTTGGCAGCACACACAAAGGCCCAGAGATGAGAGATGTGGAGAATGTCTTTAAAATATAGTATCTGAGAGAGTCAGGCAGGGGAGGATAGCAGGAAGCAGCCACTGAAGGGTTCGAGATTCCAAAGGAATCTGTACGTGTTCCTAAGGGCAGTGGGCATCTATTTAGGAATTTGAGACAGGGGATTAAAATATCCAGACTTGTCTTTAATAAAGAACACTGACGCTCCATTGAGAGAAATGCCCGACTGGAGATAGAGAGACCACTCAGGGGCTGTCATGGCAACTGGTGAGGAAAGATGAGGGGAAGCGTGAAGGCAGCATCAGCAGCGAAGGCCCAGAGGTAATAAAATGACTATTAATATTAATAACGACAGCCAACGCTAGTTAGGCACCTACTAATGTGTTAGCCTTTTGTTTAGCACTGTCCATCATTGTCTCACTGGTTCCTTGCAGTAATCCTACAGGATACATACTATTGTTGGCTCTACATTACAAATGTGGATACCGAGGCTCAAGGAAATTGACTGGGATGATTACCTGCAGCCCCAGTCTAGGGTTTTGCTTCTGCACCCCTCATCAATGGCAGGGGTCTCTGGCAGAAAATTTGTGACTGACCATTGGATTTTGCTTCCTCAGCTTGTCAATTGGGAGGTCCCAGGGCACTGAGAGACCTTCTAAGGGCACCTGCTATGTTATTCAACCCTACCTGCCCTGGGGCAAGTTTCATAGAATAAACGCTTGTTCTATATTCATTAGCTATATTTCTCTATGATTTATTCAGATGCTGTTTCTCTTTTCTCTATGATCTGTCCACATCAACCTGTCTAACTCCTCCCCTTATTTAAAGTCTCCTGTCTCATCACCTCCGTACAAGCCTCCATCTGTCCCTTTTTAGCCACTTTCAGTGCACTAAGCATGCCTCCACAAGCAGGTCTGGGACTGGACTGAAACCTTCTCTGAGGCTGTTAATCACCACTAGTCTTGCACCCCTATGCCCAGCTCTGGTCTGCCTAACTGATCAGTAACCTGCGCTCTTTATGTCTTTTCCAAATTGAACTTTGGTTCCCATTTTTCCATCTGATCCCTTATGTCTTTCAACCTGTTTTTTTTATTGTTTCCTTGGCTCAGATGTTGGCCCTGCATTGTGGAATGTCTACCCAGAGTGATCCTTGGCCCCTAAAATTATGCCTGTGGTATTTGTTCTTTGGTTTCAGGAACTGTGATCTTAGGGGACACTGGCCCCACACCCTGTCATGGGTCACCTCCCAGCCAGGGGAGTCTATATAAGGAAGTTCTTACACGTTCTTGGGCAACCCCCAGCTCTCTGATTTCTGTCTTCTCTCCTGTAAGATTTAGGAAATTTATTCCAAAATTAGCCCTTCTCCATCTACTTAAGTGTAACATTTTCATATTACAATATAGCATTCATATATATTCTAGTGATTCCCCCACTAAATGTAAAAATTTCTTGAAAGATGAGACCATACCATAGTTTTCCAGCTTCCCCGCAGTGCTTAATAGTGTTGAGAAAAGTGCTCAATAGATACTTGAAACTTATTTGTTTACATGGTCCCTTCTAGAATGTTCTAACGTATATCTAAATGTCATTTTGTACATAGCTTGGGCCCAATATAGTAAAATGATTCTGCTTTAGACCATTATGACATAATGAAATCCCAGGATAATAAGAGGCAATTTTCCGGGAGTTACCACATTTAACCATCACAATAACTGTGTGAAGTGCAACCGAATTTCACAGATGATATTCAGAGAAGGATGTAAGTTACTTTCCAAAAGTCATACTGCTAACAAGAAGGAGCCACTGGGATTTAAAACCAGCTCTATATGCCCCATATCTGGTGTTCTCAGCCTAACTCAGCTCTTGGGCCTTACCATGTGGCAGATGGGGCCCTGAGAATGCATCTCTTCAGATACAGAATCACAAAATGTTAGATGTAGAAAGGACTTTAAAATTTTCTAGTGAAAATACCTTTCTTTCTTCCTTCCTCTCTCCCTTCCTCCTTCTTCCTCCCTTCCTTCCTCCCTCCCTCCCTCCCTCCCTCCCTCCCTCCCTCCCTCCCTCCCTCCCTTCCTTCCTTCCTTCCTTCCTTCCTTCCTTCCTTCCTTCCTTCCTTCTGCAAATAAGGAAACAGAGGGACAAGAGGCACAAATCTCTTGCTTAAGATCACAAAATAAGTTGTTAAAGCCCTAGAACTAAGAGTCAGGTCTCTCTTTATGCATTCTGTGCAGGAAAACTATCTTCCTGCCCAGATCCTGAGAGTTCTGCTTGCTCGGTCACTAGGATTTATAGACTGCTGATAGCCAATAGCTTCAGTGTTGATTTTAGGACACCTTCATCAGCCTATGGGATGGTTTCCAAAGAGAATCCCACAAGGAACTGAAGGAGCAGACATTCAGCATGATAGCAGCAAAAGTTGGGGGGCTTCTTGCCCCTCAACCCCTCCCCCACTAAAATTTACAGAGTATATTTACCCACTCATTCTATACCCAAGAGCAACCTAATCAATAATAAAATTCCTTAGTCAGGGTTCTGGAATAGCTCTATTACCTGGAAAGTAGATAATGAGCTCTTTGTTGTCAAAGCATCAAAAGAATCAAAGGAGGACAAAAAGGGGTTGGAGGTGTCTTGGGAAGTTGATTTTCAAAGTATGGCTCAGGGGATTTTGAGCAAAAGCAGATATGTTCCGAGGGCTGCACTATTTCTGCTTTATCTCCAAGTGTTGTGTGTGTATATGTCTACATGCGAGTATGTGTGTGTATCATCTGTTGCCCAGGTTTTTGTGACATGCACATATTCGACGACCCCATCAATTCAGGATTTTAGGTGTGATGTTCCTACATAATCTTAAGGTAATTATTTGTCATGCTGCATGACTACCTCATACCTCTCTGTCTTTATTCCCGGATGATGCAGAACACAAAGAAGATAAAGGAGTAATGATGGAGAATGGGTTTTCCCCTCTCCCTTCTGGGCCCCAGTCAGCCAGTTCAGCCAGTGTTTACTCAGTGCGGGGCTGTACGAGGCTCTGTGCTGAGGGCAGCCAGGGGACACACAGATGAGAAAGCCCAGTTTGCAAGAAGCTGGCATCCTCGACTCTCTTTTGTGTTTGCTTCTGCTTGTCTTTCCCTATTTCCTCTGTAAGATAACAGCATTGGGACCAAAATAAAATTGTCTTAGCTGTTTTATTCCTAAGGGTAAACATAACACTGAATGTTTGTCATTGTAGACAGCAATAAAGATAAAATTTTAAAGAAGGCTTGAAAAATATTTTTAAAGCATTAAGCTGACAGAAGGGCTAGAAATCTCTTACCCCATATATGCTTCTTTCAATATTATCTTGGATTCTCAGGAGGAACATAGATACTGAAGAGAATGGGAGGGAAGAGAAGAAGAAATAGAAGCCGACTTAACCTCTGGCTTATTCAATTTTGATTTTCTAATCTCATTACTCTCTCTCGTGTTAATATTTGAAAAAGGGAATGTGGAAATTTTATTTCCATTTCTAACTCTTCTGTATTTTTGATCCTTCTCCTTGTTCTTTTTTTTTTTTTTTTGCTTCAAGTTTTTTATTTAAAATCTAGTTAATATATAGGGTAATACTGGTTTCAGGAGAATAGTTTAGTGATTTATCACTTGCGTATAACACCCAGTGCTCACCACAAGTGCCCTCCTTAATATCCATCACTCGGTTAGCCTATGCCCCGCCCACTTCCCCTCCCCTTCGGCAACCTTCAGTATGCTCTCCGTTGTTAAGAGTCTCTTATGGTTTGCTTCCCTCTCTCTTTTTTTCTTTCTTTCCTCTGTGTTCATCTGTTTTGTTTCTTAAATTCCACATATGAGAGAAATCATACAGATTTGTCTTTCTCTGACTGACTTATTTTGCTTAGCATGATACACTCTACCTCTATCCACATTGTTGCAAATGGCAAGATTTCATTCTTTTTGGTGGCCAAATAATATTCCATTGTGTATATATACTACATCTTCATTATCAATTCATCAGTCAGTGGACATTTGGACTCTTTCTATAATTTGGCTATTGTTGTTAATGCTGCTATAAACATCAGGGGTGCACGTACCCCTTTCAATCAGTAAATTTGGGTAAATACCTATTAGTACTGGGTCATAGGGTAGCTCTATTTTTAACTTTTTGAGGAACTTCCATACTGTTTTCCAGAGTGGCTGCACCAGTTGGCATTCCCATGAACAATGTAAGAAGGTGTCCTTTTTCTGCATCCTTGCCAACATCTGTTGTTTCCTGTGTTGTTAATTTTAGTCATTCTGATGGGTGTGAGGTGATATCTCATCATGGTTTTGATTTATATTTCCTTGATGATGAGTGATGTTGTGCATCTTTTCATGTGTCTGTTAGCCATCTGTATGTCTTCTTTGGAAAAATGTCTATTCATGTCTTCTGCCCATTTCATAACTGTGTTATTTGTTTTTTGAGTATTGAGTTTGATAAGTTCTTAATGTATTTTGGATATTAACCCTTTATCAGATATGTCATTTGCAAATATCTTCTCCCATTCCCAAGGTTGCCTTTTAGTTTTGTTGATTGTTTCTTTCACTGGCCAGAAGCTTTTTATCTTGATGAAGTTCCAATAGTTCATTTTTGCCTTTGATACCCTTGCCTCTGGAGACGTGTCTAGTAAGAAGCTGAGGTCATAGAGGTTGCTGCCTGTGTTCTCCTCCAGGATTTTGATGATTTCCTGTCTCACATTCAGATCTTTAATCCATTTTGAATTTATGTGTCTGTGGGGTAAGAAAGTGGTCCAGTTTCATTCTTCTGCATGTGGCTGCCCAGTTTTCCCAATACCATTTGCTGAAGAGACTGTCTTTTTTCCTTCGGATATTCTTCCCTGCTTTGTTGAAAATTAGTTGACCTTATAGTTGTGGGTCTGTTTCTGGGTTTTCTATTCTGTTTCATTGATCTAGGTGTCTGTTTTTGTGCCAGTACCCTACTGTCTTGATGACTACACAATATAGCTTGAAGTCTGAAATTGTGATACCTCCAGCTTTGCTTTTCTATTCCAAGATGGCTTTGGCTCTCTGGGGTCTTTTGTGGTTCCATACAAATTTTAGGATTATTTGTTCTAGCCCTGTGAAATATGCTGTTTCAATAGGGACTGCATTAAATGTGATCCTTTTCCTTGTAATCGATACTATAGCCAAGTAAATTAAGGAAAAGGTTTTCTTTTTTACTCATATAATTCTTATTTAAATGCTAACATCAACTTAATGGGAAAATTAATAGCTAATACTGGAAGCGATAAAATATAATTGTTATGAGCATGAACTTCTGATTTCTGTAGATTGTTACTAGATGCATGATCTTTAGCAAGTTAGTCAAACTGTATGAGTCTACATTTCTTCATCTACAAAATAAGAATAATGTTAGGTGTGCTACTTATTAACATGCTTAGTTCTCATAACTCTATGGAATAGATCCTTCATAGATGGGAAATTGAGGAAAAGTCATTTTTAGTAACTTGCCTCCCCCTAAGTGGCAGAGTTGAGCTTAAAACCCAGTCATGCTCCAGAGCCCACCACATTCTTAACTTCCAAGCTGTTGCTTCTGGGTGTACCCCTCAAAGGCCACATCATTATGGCTCGTTGCCGGTAGGCATAGAAAGAATTCAGTCAGTGCCCAGATGTCTTTGAACAGCACCTCTGTGTCCAGCTTCCTAGTGCCCCGGAAAGCCCTTCATCTACTCTTATGAGTTGAGTTGTAGGCCCCCCAAGTTTATATGTTGAAGTCCTAACCCCCAGTATGGCAGAACATGACCTTATTTGCAAATAGGGTCATTGCAACTATAATTATGTAAGACAAGATCATACTGGAATCAGCTGAGCACCTCATCCAGTGTGACTGGTGTCCTTATAAAAAGGGGAAATTTGGACATGGACACCCAACAGGGGAGACTGCCATGTGAAGATAAGAGTTACGCTGCTGTGAGTCAAGTAACTACTGGCAGCGAGGAGAGAAAGCTGGAACAGGTCCTTTCCTGGAGCCCTCAGAGGGAGCACAGTCTTGCCCACACCTTGATCTCAGACTTCCAGCTCACAGAACTATGAGGCAAGAAGTGGCCTTTTTTTTTTTTTTTTAAGGATTTTATCTATTTATTTGACAGAGAGTGACATAGAGAGAGCGGGAACACAAGCAGGGAGAGTGGGAGAGGGAGAAGCAGGCTCTTCACTGAGCAGGGAGCCCAATGCAGGGCTCGATCCCAGGACCCTAGGATCATGAACTGAGCCAAAGGCAGATGCTTAACAACTGAGCCACCCAGGCACCCCAAGAAGCGACCATTGTTGAAGCCACACTGCTTGTGGTACTTTGTAATGGTGGCCCTAGCAAATGCCTGCCACATGCAGCTGACATGGTCGGGCCCTTACCACCACCCAGTCAGCCTGCTCTTCACCTTAACACCCTGCGTTGCTTATTTCAGCGCACCCTCAACTCTGAAGCTTATTCCTGTGACCCAGCTTGTCTCCAGCGCCCATGGCCCTCATTTATAGCGGTGGGGCAGTCGGCCCCACCGGTGGCCTCTTCCGTCCTGGCTACCCTCTAAACCAAGCAAGTTTTCTGACCTCTGTACCAGCTTCTTCTCTCTTCTCTCTTTTCCACAGTCAGTCAGACCCAAAACTTTCTTTCCCACACCCTCCTGCGAACAAAGTTGCCAAGATGTGTTGTTGATTCTCTCTTTGCAGTGCCTCCCATGGGCATGCTTCTAACTTCACTAGACCATTTCCCATCCTCGTCCTGAGCAGCTGCAGTAGCTCGCCCACGGTCCTTCCTGTCTCCTCGCACTAGCTTTCAGCCTGTTCGTCATATGCTGCCAGAGTCGTCATCTCGCCATGATGGTTATGCTGACATCATCACTACCCTAGCAGGGCTGGGCCGTGACTGCATGCAGAATAAAGGCCCATCTTATATTTGGCATTCAAAGCTCTTCTTTTTTTTTTTTTTTTTAAGATTTTATTCATTTATTTGACAGAGAGACAGAGAGCACAAGCAGGGGGAGCAGCAGGCAGAGGGAGAGGGAGAAGCAGGCTCCCTGCTGAGCAGGGATCCCGATGCGGAACTTGATCCCAGAACCCCGGGATCATGACCTGAGCCAAAGCCACCCAGGTGCTCCCGATTGTATTAATTTTCTAATTTCTAATGTTAAACCAAGCTTGCATTTATTTATTTATTTAAAAAAAGATTTTATTTATTTATTTGACAGAGAGAGAAAGAGATCACAAGTAGGCAGAGAGGCAGGCAGAAAGAGAGGGGGAAGCAGGCTCCCTGCTGAGCAGAGAGCCCGAGGCAGGGCTCGATCCCAGGACCCTGAGATCATGACCTGAGCCGACGGCGGAGGCTTTAACCCACTGAGCCACCCAGGTGCCCCCAAGCTTGTATTTAAGAGACAAACCCAACATAGTCGAAATATGTGATATGGCTCCAGCTCACCCCAATATTGTCCCCTAAGATAACCAAGGGAGACCAACAATCCAACAGGAAAAGCTTTACTTGGACCGTCTGTTAATGGAAACTTCTAGTCTGAAACTAGATTTTACCATTCTGTCAGAGGCGACCTGAGTTCATTCATGTTAACAAAATTCATGAAAGACAGAGCCTCTGCTCTGATTGCATTTCATATCTGAGTATTCAAGGATGTGGCCTTGATTGGATTTTTATGTTTCCCTAACCACAGGATTATCTCACAGGATATATTACTTCTGTAGGTTGCTAACCTCATTTACAGTGTTGGTTTCTTTGTTCATCCATTTGTTTATATGTTTGCCAATTTATTTTATTTTTTAAATACGTTTGCTAATTTAGATAAGCTGCCTTATCTCTAAATTCTAAGTGCTCCTTTACTATTGAGCTCCTCAGAATTTCTCTGAGTGAATTTTAGGCCACCGCTCAGCAGCCTCTGAAATCCCGAAAAGAACAACACCAGCTGGTCCAGCCAGGGCCAGAAAATAAAAATGTACAGCATTCTGGAGTTAAGGGCACTGACAGTACATGAGGAAGAAAAAAAGGAGCCGAAGAAAGGCAGTTGAGAGAAAGGAAAGAAGCAGAGCTAAACAGGAAAACAAGTGGTTCCCTTGTGAGGACTAGCACAGGGCTGTAGTTTGCTTAGATTATGCGCCACTCACCCCCTGTATGATCTTCACCATAACAAAAGACATAGGCTGAGTAGCTTCAATGACGGAAATTCGCTTGCTCACATTTCTGGAGGCCAGCAAATCCAAGATCAAGGTGCCGGCTGATTTGGTTCTTGGTGTGAGCTCCCTTCCTGGCTTGTAGGTGGCCACCTTCTTGGTGTGTCCTAATATGGCAGAGAAAGAAATGTCTTTCTCTCCTTCTTCTTAGAAGGCCAATGGCATTAGGGCCCCACTCTTAAGACCTCATTTAATCTTGATTACCTCCAAAAGACCCTATTTCCAGATACAATTACATTGGGGGTTAGGGCTTTGACATATGAATTGGGGGGGGGAAACCACCCCCACTGAAACCACTATTCAGTCCATAGCACCCTCCCTCACAAAAAGTATACATAAAGGTTTTTTTCCCCCTTTGCTTTAGTGAAAGAGAGCTGCTGGATAATGAGATTCTCAGGTATAGTGTGATTAGAAATACAGTAAGTTCTGACCCAACAGAGCTCCCTAATAGGTTTAGGTTATTAGCTAGACGGGGAAGCAACTCAGCCAGATACCATCTGTTATGTCAAGACAAGTGAACCTAGGGGCTTCAAAGATAGCTCTTCTACTGGGAAGTCTAAATTCTATTTAATATCTTTTGGACTATGAAGAACTGAACTCTTAATCTAGGAAGTTCAACTGAGTTTGGTTGGAATTAATTTACTTCTTTACAGAAAGCTGAGCTATGTGAGTTCCTCTTAAGTCCTTTTTTGAGTTTGGGTTCTTTAGGTAGGGATGTCATAGGTCCTGTTTCCCAGGAAACGGTCTCTGATGGGGATTTAGGTACAGAAGCCTTGTTGGGGAGCACTCCGGGGTCAACACCTGTGAGAGAATCCCAGCAAGCAGGATTAGGTAGATGAGGAAGTTGAACTGACACACATTGACAAGAGGTGTCTCAGCTGATCTTATGGAAAGCTCTGGAAGTTAAGATGGGCCTTCATCACATCCAAGAGTTGAAGAAAGGGGGCCAGGATTTTGTACCCTCTTATCAATCAGTCATTAGATATTGGCTCTCTCTGGGGAAGGGGTGTAACTTTGGGCAGGGTAGCCTCCTTTTGCTGAGGGCAGTTCCCAGAAAGGGACTCCATCATGAGCCTTTGGCAGGTAACATTCGTCACGGCCCATAAACAGGGTGTCTGGTGCTGTATCACTGCGTCTGCCACACGGGATGGGAGCCATTAGTTACACATTCAGATCTGTTGATATTCCTCTGCTTGGGATTCAGCTGGTTTTTTTTTTTTTTAATGGTTAAAAGATTACTCTTGTGCTAGAGGCTAAAGATTTTTTGTACATAGGAGCCCTCTGAAAATGGTGGGTTGTGGCCAACTAAGACTAGTGATTAATTGTGAAACTAATGTGCACAGGATTTCCACTCATGTCGTTACAAGCACAAGTGAGGGAGGAGCTAGAACTAGTTGTACACTTATCTGAAAATTACTGATAGAGGATGTGATGAGGAGCAAGTTTGAGACAAGCCTGGACATTTATTTAGGAGGAGCTCATTTCCGCAGACGTACATGTGGTTTCAGTAACTTTCTGGGCTTTTTTTTTTCTTTTTTTCTGAGAGTGTTTATGTTCATTCGCTAGAATTAGCAGAGGAGTTATGAATATGGAATATGGCCCAGTGCTATATAAGTGCTCGTCAACACTTGACTGTTAATTAGTGTGGTTAGGTTTAATGAACTCATTTATTAACAATATTCCTGCTGAGAATTTTATTGGGTACTAAATTCTTAAATTCAATAATGCAAAACATATTTGTAGAGTGTTAATAATGGTTGCAGGACTTTCAGAGAGTAAAATACTGAAGGTTAAGTGTAATGGATTAATTAAATAAGAAAGCCCAAACTACCTTTCAAAGTGACTTCATAATGCCATTCGCTTTCTTTTAATGAATAAAGCATATCAAATGCCATTTGTGTGCGTTCGTTTAAAAACAGCGTTCAAAGCTAGCAAATTTAGACCAGAGGAAGCTCAAACACAGCAAAATATTCTGCTTGGCAAACAGAGTTTTGTTTTCTGTACTGATCATTAAATTGAATAACTTGATTTTCTTACAAGATGTCAACAATATGTTTCTTCCATGTAGAGAAATCAGCAGGAACTCTCCAACAAAGTCCTGAGTAGCAGCAGCTTGTATCAGTGGTGGTCTACATAAGCATTTGGGAAGTGTTTTTAATTGCTTTAATTGCATTTTAGTAAAATGATACAAACTTCTTCTTATAGCCTTTTCAAACCGAGCAATTCATTTAAATTGGTGAAGAATTTTTAAACTGGTTTTAAATGTCCTTTACCTGATATATTCAGAATTATTTTTAGCAAACTTTTCAGGATGATAAGTGTGTTTTGTCGGTCATTATCCTAATGAATTGTTTGGACCTAGGGAAGGTGTGCCCCTCAGTTTTCCCATCTGCACAATAGGGACAGAAAAAATAATGCCAATTAGGATGTGATAAGGCAACGTGTGATTAAGTGTGCACACTTGGAGCTCTCCAGAGTCCTCTGAGGCAGTTTTAGTTGAGGACAAGTTTTGTGGATTTTGTTTGTGGAGAGGTAATTACTCCAGACAGGAGCCCTGGGGGAGAATATTGAACTCATTTTCCACTCCTGGTGGATTATGGAGGAGTGAATTTTGAGTTTCTGAAATATTAAAAAAGCCTGGAAGTTGTGGTTTCCAGACAAATCCATTCCCATCACATTGGGAAGGCATACCAGTTAGGAGTGTGTTTAGTTATTTTATTTCAGGCATCAAGAATTTTGGGGGTAGGTAGCTCAATATGCCTTCATTGAGTTTCTCTCTATCCATCTACCATCCATCCATCCATCCCTCTTTCTGCTAGCCATCTTTAGAATGCTTGTTGCTGCAGGATTGTACGATGCCCTGCCCATTCCCAGGGAGCATGTTGCAGGCATGAGGAGGAGAGAAAGAAGAAGTAGGAAATGGGGGCTCCTGTATCAAGAAAGAAAAGTTTTTCCAGGAAACTTCAATGTTTGTTTCATTGGCTGCATATTAGTTCATTATATGGATGAGGCATAGTTTAGTCCTGGGAGTAGGTTTTGTGGGGGGCTATGTGTGGCCCCCCCGTTGGGGAGTAACAGACATTTTAAAGGAAGACAGTGACCTGTGGCTCACAGATCTAGTAGTTGATGTTGACTTAATGTTTGTCAAGCCGTGCAGATTTCCAGTTTTGCTTCCTTTGTTGCTCCCACCTTCCATGCTCAGCCTGATCCTGGTTCTGAGCTCAGGCAAGATGGAGATAAAAAGTGAGCCCCGAGTACTCTGGGTCTCAGCATCTGCTCACATTGGCTGCCAGACAGGCTCCAACCTGGTGCCCCAGTTCTAAGACCCAAGTCCCTACATTACATTGTTTCCTGGGCCTGTCTCGCTGCCCTGGAAACCTCCCAGCCCTCGGTCTCTGGAGGACCTGGCCTGCCCAGCTCTCACTTGTTTCCCTCTAGGGAGAGAAATTCTATCTTTGAGCTTCTGCCTAATGGCTGGGGTTCCGCCTTCTGTCGACAGACTCACTTAATGATGCCTCGGGCTTCAGAGCACTGCCAACTCTCATGACACCAGATCCCTGGCTTGGCCTCTACCTCCCAGTCCACCGCCTCCACCACCACACATGCGCACATACACACACGTTTGATCAAAGTTATCATGCCTGAAACAATGAGACTGATATTCAAGACTCATAATGAAAAACAGCACTGTTTTGTCCATCCCTCCCTATTTGCAATTGCAATTCATCCCTCCCTATTAACACTTCTAACAGTTTTAGCTGTTTCTTCTCATTTGCCTCTGTAATTTAGAATTTGCTTATATTGCTATTTCTTCCATTTTACCTCCATTGTAGATATTATGTATTGATTTTTGACAAGGAATATGTGGATCCAGTGCCCTCCCCAAATACACACCAACTTCCCCTTTACCCATTCTCCTAATCTTAATTTTTGGTTAGATCAAGATTCAGATTTCTTGTTACATAAGAGAAGAATCAACTGTCTTGCTTATTCTACTTTGACTTGGTCGCTGGTTCTATGCAGCCAAACCCATATACCATGTTTCTGTCCTCCTTGTGAATAGCCTCTCGTTGGTGGATCCCTCCTCTAGTGGCTTCCTGAGAAAGCATCCATGATGAACCAGTGTTTTGAGAAACATCTTAAATCTGCCTTTGCATTTGATTGATAGTTTGGGGATAGAATTTGAAGCTGGACGTTATTTTCTCTAGGGATTTTGAAGTGATTGTCCCAGTGTCTTTTGGCACCCAGAATTGCTACTGAGAAAGTAGGTGCCATTATGACTCCTAATCCCTTGTTTCAGACATCTTGTTGTTTCTCTTTTTCTTTCCTGGAAGCTTTTGGAATCCTCTTTGCCCAATGTTCTGAAATTTCATGTTGATGTGTCTTAGTATAGGTGTAGGATTTTTTTTTTAAATCCATTTTGCTGGTTCCATGAAGGACCCTCTCCTATGGAAATAGATATCCTTCAGTTCTAGGAAATTAAAAGTATCAATGGTAATTTCCTCCCTTCCAGCTTCTCTCTCATATTTTGGGAACTGCTATAATTTGGATATTAAATATTCTAAAATTATCTCCTCATAATTTTACTTTATCTCTCATATTTTCTCATTCTTTGGTTTTTACTCTTAGTGTTACAGCTCTATTTTCTGGGAGATTTTCTCAACTTTACCTTTCAATTTTTTAAATTGAAATTTAGTTTCTGCTTTTAATTTCCAAAGGTTTTTTTATATTGTTATGCTCTGTTTTTTTTAAACTTCCTTATTCCATGAACATTATATCATGAATATTAAAACTGTCTTGTTCCATGAATCATTGTTTAACTCTATACATGTCCTCATGATATTTTTTTAGAAATTTTCTTATGTTCCATCATTTTTCTGTTTCCTCTGAGTTGCTTTTCTTTCTTTTCTCTTTCTATGTCTCCCTCTTTTATGTTAGATGCTCTCTTCAAATACCTTTTTGTTGTTGGCTGTCTCTTCATATTTAAGAGTAAGGCACAACAAAGCCAATTAGAAGATACGTGAGTGTGTGTGTGTCTTTGAGGGAGGAAGACTGTTTGGTCAGTGGGCTTCACTATAGGATGCTCTGAGAGGGCTGTTTCATTGGGTGATCCATCCCTCCCCTGCCCAATATATACACAGTTATTTTCCTTTGGCCCAGGTAATGTCTCCAGAGGGACATCCTTCAGTGTCCCGTCTAGATGTTATAAAGCTAGGAGCAAGGGTTCTCAGAACTGAGTGGGAGAAAAAGAGCCAATGGTCTTATCATTCAACATGTGGACTTTCCTTTAACTCCCCAGTTTCAGGATGGCACCCTTATCCTCTGACTGGTGGCCCAGAATCCAGAATCAATTTGGGATTAACCACTATAGAGGGTAAATGTCTGGTTTTCTTCCTGAGTTGGGAAGGCTTGATGGTGCTGGGATGGGGAAGGTAAAGAGGGATCCATTGTTTCTTTACATACACTTTCCACATACGAATCCACCTTTTTGGAGCTGTACGCACGCTCTCTGGCTCTCCTGTCCACAGTGTTGGTTCACTCTGTCTCTCTGCTGTGCTAAATCCACTCATTTGTTTGCTTTGCAACTTCTGAAATGGAGTTCTAATCTTCTCTTCTGTTCTTGCCATTATATACAGTCAATTCTCATTATTTGCAATACTTGTGTTCTATGAAGCTGCTTTACACACTAAATTAATAATCACTGAACCGTTGTTCCAAGGAAATATATATAGGGTTAGACACCTGTGAGCCTCATCAATTCATCAATATGGAACATTGTATTATGTGTACTTCTGTTTAAAGAAACCTTATTTAAAACATATTGATTTGTTAATATCAAAGTCACGACCAACAGTTCTGGAATGTATGCCTGAGTGAAGCATATCCCATACATGCATTTTCTCCATAAGGTGCATGGCAGTCTTCTTGTGCTCAGGAACTCTAGACAGTGCTTTTGCACTGTGCCTGGGTGGCATTTTAGACAACAAAATCACTAACAAAAAGCACAGAAATGCAAAACCATGCACTAAATAGACTATGAAAAGGCTGCTTGTTTATAGTGTGTGAGCTGAAGCAAGAAGCCAGGGTGTGGCCTTGTTCAACCTTGGTTGGGAATGCGAGCTTTAGGAGTCCCCAGATTTTTACCTCTTTGGGCACGTCCACAAATGACCGTGAAAGCACCATGAGTATTGATTTTGGAGGAGAAATATGTTTAAGGAATAAGCAAGTTCACAAATATAGAATGTGCAAATAATGAGGGTCAACTGTAGTTTTATGCTTTGTAAAATTCCTTTATCTTTTCAGAGTGGTTTCAGGAAGGATCGAAAGGAACCAAGATAAATAAGCATATTCAACCCACCGCCTGTAGCTAGAAGTCTCTGTCCATCCTAGTTATTTTGTGTAGGACCCATTGACACCTACTTGTCTACAATGACGTGGCAGATTTCTTCTGCCTCTTCCATCCCTATGCATCCCCTCTGGGCTCATCCAGGCCCAGACCCCTGTGCTCCTCAGGTGACCCAGGCCCTCTGTGCCCAACCATGCTACAACATACTGATATAATGTGTAGGTTTTTATTTTTTATTTTCTTTATTAATTTATTTAAGGTTTTTTTGTTTTGTTTTGTTTTGTTTTGTTTTTACAGAGAGAGAGGCAGCGAGAGAGGGAACACAAGCAGAGGGAGTGGGAGAGGGAGAAGCAGGCTTCCCGCTGAGCAGGGAGCCCGATGCAGGGCTCGATCCCAGGACCCTTGACCTGAGCCGAAGGCAGATGCTTAAAGACTGAGCCACCCAGGCGCCCCAATATGTAGGTTTTTAAAATATCCTGGGATCGGTGGTGTTCTGGAGCTGGCTTGTACTGGCTAACAAAAACCAATGGCTCAATTTTCAGAAATTTTGTGAGGCTGTTGTTAAACATAAGCCTTGTTAAAAATTAAATCACATAAGTGTGGAATTAAATACATTATATTAATAGCAGAGGTATTAAATACTCAAAACTCATCACTTCCTAATTACTACATCTATGTTCTTGAGGTTATTTATGTTTCTTTGTCTTGATGGTGGATAAACCAAAGTCATAGTGTGCTACCGTGCATCTCTTCCAAGTCCACATACATGTTCAGTGATATGACAGTGGCATTTTAAAATCAACAGTGGCAGGGGTATTTCTACCCTGGAAATCAGCAAATGCTCCATATTTGGGCTTTTTCTCCCCAGAGAGCCCATTGTTAAACATGTACCAGCACACCCCTGTAGCCTGAAAAATTGTGTGAAATTGAGTAAAAATAGAAATTAACTGACAGAGGTGATGAGGAAGGAGAAAGTAGCTAGAACCAAAGATCCAAAGATATGCATTGGCTACTTGGATTTTTTTTTATTTTTATTTTTTAAAGATTTTATTTATTTACTTAGAGAGAGAAAGAGAGCGAGCGAGCACAGGAGCAAGGGAGAGGGGCAGGAGAGGGAGAAGCAGACTCCCCGCTGCACAGAGAGCCTGATGCGGGGCTCCATCCCAGGCCCAGGACCCTGGGATCATGACCTTAGCCCACAACAGACGCTTAACCAACTGAACCACTCAGGCACCCTAGCTACTTGAATTTTATTAGGCAGAAATAAAGAAGAAAATGAAATAAAGACTAGTAGAACTGAGTTGCAGACAAAGAATCTGGGCAATTCTTGCACTGTATTATGAAGGGTCTGACTGAGCTCAGCTAAAGGATCCTGTACGTGTAAAGCTAAAGCTTCCATAATTAAGAGAAAAGGAATAAAAAATCATTGTTAGCAAGTTGGGATCATACTGCCTAGGAAACCCTTAATATATTTGAGTAAGAGATGATTGACCCATATAATATGTTCTTTCTCTGACCAGTTAATACTGTTGTGAAATTGAAGAGTTGTGTTTGTCCTGAGCAATAGCTCTAGAGTAGTTCATTGAAATAATTATTCCAGAAAAATCAAGGAGTAAATAAAAAAATCATATTTAAAATGCTTTTACAAAATTTCTACTAGTTGTAGATTTTCGTGAAGTTCAAGTTATTGGCGTATAATGTAAATTTAGAAATTATTTTTAGGAGATTTAAGTGTGTTAGATTTAACTTTAGTGCTTAGAATCAGTTGATTCCCAGAGAGCAAAAAAAGAGCTAAGTGACTGATTTATGTCTGGAAAGGCAGTTAAGGGGGGAAAAAATCACTGTAAGAGGTAAAAATAAAATAATTCCTCTTCATAGTCATCCTGGGCCTAGCATCGTCTTGATTCTTCGTTTTTGTTCCAAACTCTGGTTTGGGGACCCTGTAGTATACTGTCTTTGAGGGAGGAAGAATTGCTGTCAGGTTTACATATTAAAATTTACTTCACGGACATGGTCCCTGCTTGAAGTATTAGCCCCTGAAGTAAACTCAGACTTCGTAAAGTTACTCAGCAGATGAGGCCAAAATGTTTTCCTGGGTTATTGGGTATAATCTTAACATAACAGAATTTTTACAAGTAGTTCCATCAGATTTCTTTTTTCCTTTCCTTTAACTGTGACTAGTTTGTGTCTAACTTGTTTTTGGTGCTATTATTGCATCTACTTTTTTCCCTTCCACGGACAACATAAAATCATTCATCTACATAACATTGCCTAATCTTAAATATGGGTAATCTGTGGCACCGTCAATGAATTAATTTTTTCCCAGTTGAGATATAATTCATATAATATACAATTCACTGTTCTAAAGTGTACGTTTCATTGGTTTTAAATATATTCACTATGTTGAGCAGTTATCACCACTATCTAATTTCCATCACACCCAAAAGAATCCCCATACCTATTAGCAGGCATGTTTTCAGTTCTCTGGGACCTATACCTACGGTGGAATTGCTGGGTCATGTGGTACCGTTTAACATTTTGAGGAACCGCCAAAGTGCTTTCCAGTGGATCCATTTCTGCTAGTCACTTACCCTTACGTCCCTCATTGTCCAGTTCTACGAACATGCATCCCTCTCTGGTCGGTCGCGCCCACTGCGATGTTCTGTGTGAGACGTGATACGTCTGGCCTCCGTGAGGGAGGTGCTGCTTGACGTAGCGGGCCGAAGAGCTGCTTTTGTTCTGTTCTGTTTGCTACCTGTCGGGAAATAGTTATTGAAAGACCCTCATATTCCCAGAATTGTGGTGTGTAGACTCCTCCGTGGCTTCTGTGACGATTCTGCCTTCCCCTTGATAAATGGCGGCATTCTTGTGTTCATCTTCTTGAGGAGAAGGATAGTGGCGGTGATGGTGATGACAACATCACACCTCACTGGGCGCCTTCCCTGTGGGAGGCGTTGCACTGGGAGCTTCACATACATCATTTCATTTCATCCTTGCTGCACCTCAGAGATGGATATTTTGAGTCCCCTTTGCCCTCACCCAGACCAAGGTTTGAATTGATGGAGACGTTTCACGTGACTGGAAGTTGGCAGGATGGCGGGGAGGTGCTGCTCCGCTGGGCCCTCTCACTTCTTGGAAGGGTTCACATGTGTCTACTCAATGTGGTACTTTTGATTCTAGTTTGCCCGACTGTACGTGCAAACCGAGATCACACCTGAAGCCTTTATCAAATAGAAAAGATAAAAGAAGGCATTAGACAAAACCACCATGTGGTTTCAAATCCTCTACCTAAAAAATACCTGGGAGACAAAATGACCGCAGAAGCAGCATGCAATCACCTTGTGAACTCTAATTTTGAAGTCTAATATCCTTTGTATAAGTGGCCCTAGGAAGATTATTTCCTATTTTCACTTCGGTGTGACCTTTTACACATACATATCATAAACCTAGGAAAAGGTACACTAATGATTATTGGGTTTCAAGCCCTAAGATGAAAGTTCTTTCTCTCCAAGATTCATCACGGTTGTAGCCTTTCATATGTGAAAACTGTTTTGTGCCTCAGTGGACCTACCTTGCCACACTGGTGCTGAGGGAAATCACTACTTGCTTAGTGAAGCACGGTAGAAGCTGTACCAGCATTTTTAAAAAGATTTTATTTATTTATTTGAGAGGGAGAGCGAGCATGAGCACAAGTGAGGAATGGCAGGCAGAGGGAGAGGGAGAACCAGACTCCCTGCTGAGCAAGGAGCCTGACACGGGGCTCAATCCCAGGACCCCGAGATCATGACCTGAGCTGAAGGCAGATACTTAACCAACTGAGCCACCCAGGGGCCCCCATCACAGCATTTTTATAAGAGAAAAATGCTGGAAACAACCAATTAAATAGATTTTAAAAACTGATTATGCTGTCTCTATACAATAGATGCCATGCAGGTATTTAAAAAAGTATGTAGTGCCACATATATTATCGTGGAAAGATGTTCATGATTTTTTGTTTTATGAATACACACGTTATAAAACAGCATGTTTAGCATGATCCTATTTAGTGGGAAGATATGGAGAGAGAGATACATGGATATACAATTTGAGAAATAAATACTGTTGCACAGATGACACAAACACATAAACGAAGATTACGTATCTATATCTATCTATGCATGGATATAACTGGAGCAATGTCTGTAAAAATGTACGGGTGTGTAATGGGAGGTATGATCATAGCACACTACCAAAAATACTGATAATTTTTCTTTGCTTTTATTATTTTCTTTATTAAAACAATGTATATAGCAAGCATATTGCTTGTTTTTTGATCATGAAATAATAGAATGGAAAGAAACTCTCATGTGCAGCCCATAGCACCAAATGGAACTGTTAAATAATTTATTCAGGTGACTTTTATTAAGTGCCTGCTGTATGTGAGCCTTTGTCCAAGGCTCTAAGGTCTAAGTGTTGGGGAAGGGACAGAGGTCAGTTAAATATCCCTGTCATCACAATATGATGTATACGATTTGTGTTTTGGAGTAGGGCAGGATTGAGTGAGTAGCACATGATTCTCATATTTCTTTAAAGTTACTGATTCTCAATTGGTAAGAATTTTCCCAGTGATTTAGATGTGACACTCAAGTATTGAACCGTGTTACTATAATCTGGATGTTTCCTTTCATTGTCCCTGAAAACAGGGCTTTGTGGAAAGACTGAACTTATCTCAAGGAGGTTTGGAAACGGAGATCTGAGCCCAGGTCTGGAAAGCCTCTTCTAGTTAGCCACATTCCAGCCACAAGTGCGAATACACATTTTTAAATTCTCAAGTACAGAACAGAAGGGTAACTGTAGGGTTATGCAGGGTATGTAGGGAATTTCGATCCCTGTTTTGCTGTGGTGCCTCCTTATGCTGCTTTTCCAGCCTGAGCCATCAAAGGACTCCTTGACTGATGAACTTTTTTTTTTTTTTAAGATTTATTTGAGAAAGAGAGAGCGGGGGGAGGGACAGAGGGAGAGGGAGAGAATCCTCAAGCAGGCTCCCCACTGAGCGTGGAGCCCAACGCAGGGCGCGATCCCACGACCCTGAGATCATGACCTGAGCCAAAACCGAGTCAGACACTTAACCGACCGAACCACCCAGGCGCCCCCCTGACTGGTGAGCTTTTATTTGCTCATCAGCAGGCCCTAAAATTGATCCAGGTCCTGAACTCCTTAAAACCCTGAAGCTCCTTAATGGTGAACTTCAAACTTTTGTTTAAGCTGTGAAAACTTTCATTCAAATAAAGTCTTAATCTGTAGCCTAATATACAAAAGAGACAAGCAGGATGAGGACAGGGTAAGTGTCTGCCCCGAAACCTGGCACACTGTCATCTGTCTCCTGCTCCCTTTGTCCCTTCAGTCTAGAGGAGCGGTTTGAAGACACTGCCCCAAGAAAACTCCCAAACAGCCAGTATTCATGATAAAACAAGCTTCATGGTTTGCCTCGATTAGCGGTGTTCAAGCTTCTGCTCTCACCAGAATCCCCTGGAGGACTTGGGAAGACACTCCAAGAGCTTCTAATTCCGTGGGTCTGGGTTTGGACCTGGTGATTCACGTTTCTAACCAGTTTCCAGGTGATGCTGCTGGTCTGGGGACCACATTTGGAGAACCTCAAGTTTGGGTCTATCCTATGGAACATTTGTTTCCCACCTAGTGTGCCAAGTGGGGAAGATTCCATTGTTAGGTTAAGATTGGGAAATGCTGGGTTAAGAAGAATTAAACAGGTTTCTCCTGAAGTTTGTAGTGTTTAGTGATAACAGTACATTTCCTATCTCTAAGAGAAAGATCTAGTATTTTCACCCCCAGAACACCCTCTCCCTCCTTCCTTTTTCTTTTAAAATACAGTAAACAAGGTGCCTGGGTGGTTCGGTAGGTTGTGCGTCTGCCTTTGGCTCAGGGCGTGGTCTCAGGGTCCTGGGATCGAGCCCCGTGTTGGACTCCCTGCTCAGTGGGGAGTCTGCTTCTCCCTCTCCCTCTGCTTCTCCCCCTCTGCTCGTTTTTTCTCTCTCTCTCAGATAAATAAAATCTCTTTAAAAAAATAGAGTAAATGTGGAAAACAGTATAGTGTGTATGCCATAGGTAGAATTCAAGAAAAATTGGAACACAGTCAGGCCAAAACTACACTTGAGGTTTACTTTTGTTGCCCCAGAAGTTGCCTTCTATGTCTGAGACCACTGTCCTAGGTACAAATTTTGCTTTAAGAAACCAGCTGATCCCTCAGAATGGAAGTATCCAGAGTGAGTGTTTCTCTGTCCAGGGCATAGTTCTTTCAGATGGACTGAGGTGGTTTGTGAGTGAGGAGTGTGTATCACTACCTCCATATTTGCTTTTCCTCTGCTCCCCTCTCCTAGCCAGGCCTCTTAACGAGCTGGGAAGGGCTCTGGGCCTGGAGTTAGGAGACCTACCTAAGCTCTGCCTCTAACTAGCCACGAATCAGCTCCAGCCTCAGATGCTAATGTACAGACTGAGGAGGTTTTTGACCAGGTGCGTGCAGAGCTTGCCCCCCTCACGTTCTGTGGCTTGCCGGGGGTGCTGGCCGAGGGCATGCTGGGACACGCAGAATGGATCCGCCAGAAGGGCCCTGCTGTTGGGGTGGCACTGGGCTCACCTCTTCCTCGGACTGTACCCTGAAGAGAAGATGGCTACAGACACTGGGCAGGGCTGCTTAACAAGGTCACACATCTGGCAACGGGAGGATCTCAGTCTATCTCTGAGCCTGAAGAATGCTGTCCACTTTGCCCGCTGCCAGAAGGCTCTTACTGCCCAGCTTCCTCTTAAACGGTCTCATTTTTTAACATTTCCCATGGGTCCTTTGAGACCAAGTAGATTTTGGACAAAATCTCAGCTAACGAGTTACTTGACCTGCATGACCTTAGTCTCCTTCACTTTAAAAAGAAGGTAATAATATCCTCTTTGCATCTTTATCGTGAGGATTATGTCAAGCGCTGAGCACAAAATATGGCTCAATATATGATGTGTCAGTTTATTCTGGACTTATAATCCTTGTGGCTAAACTTTTGTATTCTGCCCTTTTCTCTTGAACAGTTTATTACAAGCATTTCTTCTGTTGCTCAGGATCTCCATATTTATATTTAGAGGCTATATCTGTTTTCACTAAGTGGATAAATGGTATTTACTCATCTATTCTGCTGCGATTGATTTTTAGGTCCTATTGCTTATTTTATTACAGTCGAGTGAATATAGATCTTAAGAGCCAGATGTAGCTGAGCTAAAATTTCTTTTTAAAAAAATTTTTTAAAATAATATTTATTTAGGGATGCCTGGGTGGCTCAGTTGGTTAAGTGGCTGCCTTCAACTCAGGTCATGATCCCAGAGTCCTGGGATGGAGTCCCGCATCAGGCTCCTTGCTTGGCAGGGAGCCTGCTTCTCCCTCTGCCTGCCACTCTGCCTGCTTGTGCTCTCTCTCTCTCTCTCTCTCTGATAAATAAATAAATAAAATCTTTAAAAAAATAAAATAAATAAAATAAATAAAAAATATTTATTTATTTGAGAAAGGGGGGAGAGAGAAAGCATGAGCGGGAGGGGCAGAGGGAAAGGGAGAGAATCCCAAGCAGACTCCATGCTGGTCATGGAGCCCGACACAGGGCTTGGTCTCAGGAGATCATGACCTGAGTGGAAACCAAGAGTCAGGCGCTCAGCCAACTGAGCCACCCAGGTGCCCCGCTGAGTTAACATTTCTAATTCTACTGCTATTGGTTTTGGATTAGTTGCTTGAATCTTCTGGCAATCATAAAACTTACTTTGCAGCATTGTTCTGAAGATAAACTAAGGCAAGCAACAGCTATAAAACTCCTAACACTTTGCCCGGTCCATCCTGCATTGTCAAGACATGCTAGTTCTTTCTCCCCTTCACCAGATGGGCCAGGCTCACAGTGCCTTTCAGCAGACCTAATGATGGCACTTGCTCCCAGCTCTTGTCGGGGATCTGTGCAAACCTCACTGAGATTCTCTGCAGGCAGGCCTTCTGCTTGAACCTGCTGGTAGCATAGCAGGGACACTCAATTCTCTATGTCAGATGCATGGCCTCAAACTTGAAAGTAATCTTCACTTCTTATTTTATTTCTAATTTGCTTTTCTGTGAGTTAAAGTTGTTTCTCAAACATTATTCTAAATGAGTAGCCAGCTATATTTGGATGATTTGAAAAAAAAAGTGGTTTAATTATGCTTTCACTCGTGGGTACTGATGGAGACTACAAATGAGATTGTAGAGAATTATTTTTATTATTGGTTCTGAGGAGAGGGCAGAGGACCATGATAGAGTTTAAGCTTGAGGAAAATCTGTATTACATTTACATAGGCAAGAGTTTATTATGTCCCAACAGAATGGGTCTGGTTTGGGTAAGTTTAGAAAATTCCCCAATGGGAGTAGAATCGTTACTCCATGATATAAGTAAATTTCTGACTGCCTTGATTTTTCAATTAAAATCAGATATCCATGGGGTGCCTGAGTGGCTCAGTCGGCTAAGCCTCTGCCTTTGGCTCAGGTCAGGATCCTGGGGTCCTGGGATCGAGTCCCACCTCGGGCTCCCTGCTCAGCAGGGAGTCTGCTTCTCCCTCTCCCTGTGCCCCTCCCCCCTGCTCATGCGTGCGCGCGCACACACACTCTCTCTCTCAAGTAAATAAAATCTTTTAAAAAATCAGATATCCAAATGCAGCATGATCTTAAGCTAGCAACTCCTTTCCTTCATCTGGAAGGAAATAAAATGTTATAGAGCTGGATGCTAAGATGTAAATTGCAGGGAAGATGTCTGTAATTAACTTAGAAAGTACTGTTTGTGTTTAGCTTCACCATAATTTTTCAGGATGAACAAATTGCACATTAGTGCAGGCAAGAAGTAAGGCTTTTAACAAGTGTAAATGTTTTTTTTCCCCCAGTCTCATTTGCTAAGATGAACCTGTGAACTTTTAATTTATACATTGGTTTGGAGTAATTAGCCCCTAAATTGTCTAGCTTTTGAGACATAATTATTTAGAAAAGTGATGGACCATGGACAGCATCCTGGTTTTCTGGAATCACTGGAAGAAAAATGATACCCTTCACTGAAGATCATACAATGAGGCTCAAAAGGAATATATAACATAGTCATGTAGACATATGCCAGGTACTAGAAATTTTTATAATTTTTTTTGTTTTGCAAAAACCACAATATATTTTGTATGACTGTTTTTCCCCTAAATCACTTTGCCTGGTAGCTTTCGAGCACTTTTTTATCTTTACAAAGTTTGGAGAGTGAAAAGAATTCAAATTCTCTCCGACTACCAAGTAATTAAATCTTTTTAAAAATCTCTTATATACTATTGTCCATATTACATAAGTCACCTACAAAAGATTAAGTCATGAGTTTTAGGCAATCCAAGTGAACTATTGTCCAAGCCAAGTGTGAATTGCAAGCTACTAAAATCTCTTGGCAGAATAACAACCGGAACGACCTGTAAGCTAATACACGGTAAGGAGCCCTCTGATTTTCCTCTTGGCAAGGCGCTGGATGCCAAAGCTAAGCTCCTTGGCTCACTTTTCTCTGACTCTGCACTTTAGATACCAGGATTCTGGCCGTCACTGCAGACCTGGTATGTAGCTTTTTAAAAAAAATGCTTTACACGTGTATGTGAATCAAAACTCAAAATGTGCTGAAAAGCATAGGTGGCAGAATAAGTTTCTGTCCTGTTGCTGTCTTCCAGACACAGCTCCCCCACCTCTAGAGGCAGTCCCTGGTATGGGTTCCTCAGATGTCCCTCCAGAGATAAGCTGTGCGTATCGAGAGCACACAGACACACATTCTGCTTCTCTTATACATATGGTCATATCACATACACACTGAACCGCACCTGCTCTTTTTAAAACCTGACCAATTTTTGAGATTGTGCCATCGTTATTTAGAGCCGCCTCATTCTTTTTAAAGGCTGTTTAGTATTCGCTGCAGCGTATGGATGGACTTTATTTTACTTACAAGACCCCCACCGGTGGATGTTTATGTGATTTCCAATCTTTTTTTTTTTTTTCCCAATCTTTTGTTAA
The DNA here is from genome assembly GCA_028534135.1 of Potos flavus. Lineage (NCBI taxonomy): Eukaryota > Metazoa > Chordata > Mammalia > Carnivora > Procyonidae > Potos > Potos flavus. The sequence goes on along the minus strand of CM052895.1, from coordinate 75,520,369 downwards.
TACACAGAGTGCTGCATTGGATGAATCTGTACATTCGTTGTTTTGCATACATCAGCCTATCTGTGCGATAGATATTTCTAGAAATAAAATTGCTATTCAAATGACGTATGCATTTTTTATTTTGACAAATGCTGCCAAACTGCAGTATACCTGGTGTAAGTTACCCACCCATTGGCCGGATATGAGAGTGCCGTGTGCTTTGTAAGTCCTAGATCTGGCCTTTGTCATTGACCGTTGTATTTTTCTGAACCTGGCCACAGGCCAGAGCCTTTGGGCTCACTTATGTTACATCGTTGACTTTCTGTCTGTGATCAGGACTCATTTTCCAACACTCCGGGACACTGTATTTTATTCTAACCATTTGAAGCCATTGCTTACAGCCTTAATAGGAAATCGACATATTTCTGTGTTTCCTCATAGATGAGGGGACCTGGGGAAGGTGCTGACGCTTGCAAGCCCATGAGTTTTGGTAATGTGGAGGCAATGGAGAGGTTAGTTTCTTGTCCTTAATTTGAAAATCACCATAGGAGGGCATCGTCCCAACCTTCAGGAAAGAAACAAACTAAAGTTTTGACCTTGAAAGTGTTGGTGGTGTCTTACCATTACTACTTCACCCCTGAGCCACTCTCTTTGCTAAGCAGACATCACATGCTCACCCGAGGGTCTGGCTCCCTGTCACCTCTGGTGGGGGGAGCTGCATCCCTGTCCCCCGGCTGCTTCCTTCCCTTCTCTTTCTCACCTGCATTTCCTCTCCTTCTTATCCAAACAGCTTTGTAGGACGCCTGTTGGAACTTAATCACTCCTCCCTAAGCCACTATCATAACACGGCAGGTCCAGGCACAAACCCCGGGCGAACTCTCTTTCATTTTTATATCTATAGATCTCCCTCCTGTGCTTGCTATTTTATAATCTGTAATGTAGTTTGTATTCCAAACTTCTAAAACATAAGGAGCCCTTTTTGTTCAGTTATGTAAAGCACCTAGTTCATAGTGCTGTATTTTAATCATAATTTATATTAAAAAATATTTATTTTAGAATTGTGGTTTTGCATACAGTTTGAGTAAATTGAATTCAACAAACCGACCCTAAATGCTTGAATTTGGTCAAGTAAGTATAGCTTTTTTTTTTTTTTCTTTGTTTTAAATCTACTTCCTGATTCCAAGTAGCAAAAAAAACCCCAATAGATTATTTTAACTTAAATGTATTTATAACTGTAAAACTATGACGGCATTTCTGTGGGTTGTTTCCCCGATACAGTGTTCACTAATCCTGAACATAGACTTAAATTTGCTGTGTATCCTTGCTTTCCCCGGGATGATCTGTCCAGGTGAACAAAAGCTTCCAAGGACACTGGTATTATTGCTATTTGGACCGTTCCTCATGACATCTGTTGCCATGGCGTAAGGGATTGCTTTAGCCACATTCATTCACTAGAACAGTGCTGCTCAAACAATGGCCCACAGACGAGTGTTTTCTTACCTGACTGCAACAAAATAAGTACGGGAATTGGAAATAAGTGTTCAGAAACTTTTATATCAATCTGACAGAGTTGAATCTAATTTTTTAAATTGAGCTTATATTTTTTCTATGTCCTTTTATTTATTTAATTTTTTTTTGTTAAATATTTTATTTATTTATTTGACAGTGAGGAGAGAGATCACAAGTAGGCAAAGAGGCAGGCAGAGAGAGAGGGAGAAGCAGGCTCCCCGCTGAGCAGAGAGCCCGATGCGGGGCTCGATCCCAGGACCCTGAGATCATGACCCGAGCCGAAGGCAGAGGCTTTAACCCACTGAGCCACCCAGGCGCCCTTCTATGTCCTTTTAAAATCTTTTTCCCCCTAAACACTCATTTTATTTTATTCCTCAAAATATGAATCTATCCCAGGTTAGGTTTTTGAAAATAATCTAGAAAATTCCTCAAATTTTAGTGACTGTCTGGCTTGTAAGGCAGATGCATTGCTCTAAAAGTTGCTGCCTTGGCTTGCTTTCGTAGTGTGACAAGTGTGATATCCTCATGTAAAACTTCAGGAAATGAGACACAATGACAGAATTCCTCGCCCGCGGCTGCTGCGTATACCAAAATTAAATCTTTCCTTTCTCATTTCTGTCATCAGCGTATGAGGCCTCATCTGCTTTTCATGATATGATATTTTAATTAGAATCCAAGAGAGTGAGTGGAAGAGAAAATTAGTCATGAAAAGAACATTGCATTTCTTACCCTTCAAAGAAAAGTACAGTAACATGTTATCCTCCCATGTTATTTTTCCTTTAATGCCATTTTCTAAAACCGAAGTACTTTGGAAGGTATTTAGGAGAATTTTAACACAATGGATTTGTGCTCAGAGAAAGTTCTCTGTGGGACGCCTGGGCGGCTCAGTCGGTTGTGTCTGCCTCCGGCTCAGGTCATGATCCCGGAGTCCCGTCCGGCTTCTGTTCAGTGGGGAGTCTGCTTCCCCTTCTCCCTCTGCTCCTTCCCCTGCTTGTCTCTCTCTTTCTCTCTAATAAGTAAAATCTTAAAAAAAAAAAAAAAAAAGAATAAATTTTCTGTGTGCTGGATGTTTTTATTTTTTTACTCTTTTAAAATTTAAATTCAATCAATTAACATATAAGGTATTATTAGTTTCAGAGTTAGAGGTCAGTGATTCATCAGTCTTGTGTAACACTCAGTGCTCATCACATCACATGCCCTCCTTAATGTCCATCACCCAGTTACCCTTTCCCTCTACCCCCCTCCCTTCCGTCAACCCTCAGTTTGTTTCCTATGATTAAGAGTCCCTTAAAGTTTTGTGCTGGATGTTTTTAAATGATGGTAGAGAGTATATAAAATAATAGTATTTGGGGAAATTTGCAGGTGTTACAATGTCAGCCTCAGGGAGAGGTTTGGGTTTCTGTGGCCAAAGTACAACCAAGGAGCCAGAATAAACATTGACAATGTTGCTTGTTTTTTTTTTGTTTTTTTTTAAATGATGTTATTTATTTATTTGAGGGCGCAGAAGGAGGGAGAGGGAAAGAATCCCAAGCAGACTCTGCACTGAGCCCAACGCAGGGCTCAATCTCATGACCCCAAGATTATGACCTCGAGATTGTGACCGGAGCTGAAACCAAGAGTCAGAGACTTAACCCACTGAGCCACCCAGGCGCTCAGCAACATCACGTGTTCTGAGTGCGAATACTGGCCTACGCAGCAAGCCTTAGCTGTGCAGGCGGGGTCGATAGGGGTTAGGAGGTCAGTCATACAGGTCCAAATGACGCTTGAGGCAAGAAGAACTGAGAGGGGTGTTACATGGTGGAGGGAATGAGACCAAAAGACAGAGGACTGGAAAGGATGGGGATAGGCGGGAGGCCACCAGGCTGGCTGGGCCTTGAGGCTCCTGGTGGCAGGCTCTGTGTGTGGACCACTTCCATTCACAATGGCCAGGGGTCAGGTACACATTTGGAGCCTAGCATAAAAAATTTATTAGCCTTGTTTATCTGATTGAAGAGCACTTGATGAAAATTTTTGCTTTATCTTCTATTACCACTTCCAACAACTCCTCTTTTACACTGGAAAAACTAAATATAGTTACAAGTTTATCATTCATAGCAGATTGTGAGTCCTTTATATGTTAAGAACATGTAATATGAATCTTTCTGCCTTGATGAAAAAAATGTGGGTGCAATTGTCTCTATAATTATGGTGTTATGTGTGTGCTATAATTTCCCCAAAGAAGTGTGACCTAAAATGATCTGAAAGGTTAACTGTTCTGGAAGTGTTGTTAAAATACACTTAGAAATAATTTTTAAAAAGTGGAACACTTCCTCAAATCTTTTATTGCCCCCAATTTAAATTTCTGCAGACTCTTCCAGTATCCTTTCATTCTAGATCTTTCAGATGTGACATCTTGCCTAATTTTTGGATCTGGGAGGAATATTTATATATTAAGAACCACTTACCCATTTGTCATGTTGACCATTATTGCTAGTATATTCAATTAGTAAGGATTTACTGAGTGCTTACTGTGAAGTTCTATGTCTGTCAGTGGGATTACAGAAGAGGTGGACTTTGTTCATTCATTCATCCAGCAACCTGTTTAAGCATGGTGCCAGGAGCTGGGGACAGGTCCCACGTCGTTGTAAGGAACTGATAGACTTTTGTAGAATGGAGCTTTATCTTTTAAAGGTATTAGGAGGAGTAAATGAAATAATGTTTCTAAAGCACCTGAAACAGATACTCTGAATGAGTATTTTCCCCCAGGGATGGCAAAGATAACTTTTAAGAGGTTTTTGCAAATCATCGTGAAGATAAGCTGAATCTTGCTTCATATCAAATGTTAATTTACTGATTAAAAAAAAAATCCAAAGAGAAACACATTAAAATATTTTCTTCTTCTGGAGTATCAACAGGAAACACCAAATTGAGAGATTGCCATAACAATGAAGAGTAAGAGTATTAGAAATCAGTCACATGTAAAAGAATTATAGAAGAGCTTTTAAAAAATATGTAAAAGTAATTGTTTTCAGATGCCTTCTTCTTGAACGTTGGCTGTTAGTCACTCTTGACATTTTACCTGGAGAAGGGGAGACCATCATGTCAGTGACGGATCTTGGCTGTTCGTTATTTCCACGAACTCTCAGGAAGTTCAGTCTGAACATCAGAAAGAATTAATATCACAGTAACTCAAGTCTAAGAAGACAAAGCTGGTGCTTCCTCTGGAAACATACACATCCTTCCACCTGCCCCCTGAAGTCTGATAAATCTTTCAACTACACTTCTTTAGTCAGTTATAGTGTATTGGACATGAATTTGAATCTGATCGGATTTCCTTATGCAAAAAGTGGGCATTTTTGTGTGTGTCTTCCGAATAGGAGTGATTCCAAAATTGGAAAATCAGCTGCAAAGAGAGCCTACAGATTTATGACACAATGTTTTTTCTGTATTCAGGGGAAATGTCTCCAGTTTCATAATTCTTTCTCTACCTAGAAGTAATAACAGACATTTGTAACAATTTCCTTGCTTGACTGATACTATTGCCTGAAGCTTTTTGAGGATATTGTACTCTATTTTATTTTCCCAGTGCTATTCAAAAGAACTTTTTACTATGATAGAAATGTTCTGTATCTGTCCAATGCAGGGTGGTAACCACCAGCCACATCTGGCTTTGAGCATTTGAAATGTGGCTGTTGAGCTTGCATAACCAAGAAAATGAATTTTTAATTGTATTTAATTTTAATTAATTTAAATGTAACTTAAATAGCCACCTGTGTGTAGTGACTACCATATTGAACAGTGCAATTCAAGACCACACATATTAATTCAGAAGAGTTAAAACAGGTTTCACTATAACAATATTGAGGAGGTTGGTAGTTGGGGATTCTGGTTTTGCAAAAGGTCTTTTTTTTTTTTTTTGGAGGGGGAGATAGAGAATCTTAACCCAATATGGAGCTTGATCTCACAACCCTGAGATCATGACTTGAGCTGGAATCAAGAGTCGGACACTTAACTGACTGAGCCATCCAGGTGCCCCTGGTTTTGCAAAAGGTTTTATCTCAATATTCCACTGGGTGTCTTGACCTCAGCTACAGATCTTGATCTCAGGGTCTTTTTTTTTTTTTTTTTTTAAGATTTTATTTATTTATTTGACAGAGAGAGAGAGATCACAAATAGGCAGAAAGGCAGACAGAGAGAGAAGGGGAAGCAGACTCCCCGCTGAGCGGAGAGCCCAATGCGGGGCTCCATCCCAGGACCCTGAGATCATGACCTGACCCGAAGGCAGAGGCTTTAATCCACTGAGCCACCCAGGCGCCCCTTGATCTCAGGGTCTTGAGTTCAAGCCCTGAGTTGGGCTCCACACTGGGCATGGAGCTTACTTAAAGAAAAAAAAAATCCACTGGGTGTGAAATAAAAAAAAAATCTTTATAATATAAATTAGATAACAAAGTGTTTCTTCTTTCAATCTTGACTTTTGTTTTGTCTTTCCTATTTTCCCATATTTTTATCAAGTTGGTAACCTCAACCAAAAACGTTTTTCAGATATAGTAAAAATTAGGCCAACAGCTTCATCATTTCTAACCGTGTGTTCTTATGAGTGAGAGAGGCAGACAGACGAGGAGAGAGAGAGAGAATGAATGAGTAGGCTCAACTTTGAGCCAGTCTTAGATGTTTATTACTTCAGCTGACTTGGCTTTAAGACCATAGTGGGAGGTCTAAGATGATTACACTTAATTTCTTAGAATGCGTGTCGTATGCTGTTTTGTTTGTTATGGCATTTCTTTTTCCTTCATGGCTTTCTATGATCTCATTCCATGTATTTATAAACTACAAATGATCTTTTCAAAATCTTTTAATTAAAAATATTTTAATTGACATATAATTAATATACATGTTATATTAGTTTCAGGTGTACAATACAGTGATTCAGCAATTCTATACATTACTCAGTGCTCATCACAAGAAATGTACTCTTTATCCCCTTCACCTATTCCACCCATCCCCCTACCCACCTCCCCTCTGGTAACCACCAGTTTGTTCTCTGTATTTAAGTGCTTTTTTTTTTAATTTGTTCATTTGTTTTGTTTCTTAAATTCCACTTATTGAGTGAAACCATATGGTATTTGTCTTTCTCTGTCTGACTTATTTCACTTAGCAGTATACCCTCTGGGTCCATTCATGTTGCTGCAAATGGCAAGATTTCATTCTTTTTTATGGCCAAGTAATATTTCATCTTCTTTATCCATTCATCTATTGATGGATACTTGGGTTGCTTCCATATCTTGGCTATTGTAAATAATGCTGCAATAAACATAGGGGCACATACATCTTTTCAAATTAATGTTTTGTTTTCTTTGGGTAAATACCCAGTGGTAGAATTACTGGATCACGTGGTGTTTCTATTTTTAATTTTTTGAGGAAGCTCCATGCTGTTTCCCACAGCGGCTATACCAATTTGCATCCCCACTAACAGTGCACACAGGTTCCTTTTTCTGTATATTCTTGCCAATAATTGTTATTTCTTGTCTTTTGATTCTAGCCATTCTGACAGCTGTGAGGTCATGTCTCATTGTGGTTTTGATTTGCATGTCCCTGATGTTAGTGATGTTGAGCATCATTTCATGTGTCTGTTGGCCATCTGTATGTC